>CM046659.1:168202085-169402085 GCA_025594165.1 Tamias sibiricus
GGCTGCTGGTCTCTTGAGCAAGCTTAGCTCTTGCTTGCTCCTGCAGGCTCCTGGCTCATCACAGGCCCTCGCTCCAGGCCCATCCTCTGCCTTTCTTACTAGCCTACTCTTGCCAGGCAGTGGCTTCCTACAGCTTGGCTTTACTGAAGCCTGACTCCTTGGTGCCAAGATGGGAACACAGTCAGCCCACCCCACAGCTGACTTTCTACACCAGGAGAGTTGTATCCTCAAAGGCAAGAACAAGGCCAACTCCAGTGCCCCTAAGACCCAGAAAATGCTGGTCTGTACCCTTGCCCCATGCATGCGAGCAGTCCCTCGCTCTGATGTCTGAAACAAACAATCTCTACTCTTGGCCAGCTCAGTGTCAACATGAGTGGTGGCACATGCCTGTAATCCCAGCTGCTTGGGGGGCTGAGGCAGGAAGATCACGAGTTCAAAGCCACCCTCAGCAACTTAGCAAGGCCCTAAGCAAATCAGCAAGACCCTGTCTCTAAATCAAACATAAAAGGGAAGGGGATGTGGCTCAGTGTTTAAATGCCACTGGCATCAATCCCTGGTACAAAAACAACAACAAAAAACCAAAAATATTCATTAGCTAAGAGCATCCCTTTCCCAACCTGAAGCACCACCCACCTCGATGCAGATGGCGCAGGGCTCCAGCCCACGGAGGCTGCTCTTGTCAAAGGGGTCAAAGGCCTCGTCTCTCATGGTACTTGGCTGTAGCACGTAACCACAGTGCCCACCGGCCATGAAGAGGGCTTGGTTCATCTGCATGGGCTTGTCTGCAAGAGCCAGTTGCTGTGCATCCCAGCCCAACTGCCCCAGGTATCCCCCTGCCCGCCAGGGAACTGCCTTACCTGGGGTCTGGAAGTTGAGGGCCACAAGTTGACTGCCACAGATCCACATGGGCAAAGGATCATAATTGGAGGAGTCTAGCCGTTGGCCCTTGGGGTAGATGCGGGAGAGCTGCAGCCGATTATACTGGAGAAACTTCTTGCCTTTGGCTTTGTTCACGTATTTCTCAGCCTTGGTTTCCGGGAAAGACGACATGTCCCGGTAGCAGGCACGTTCTGTGCCAATCTCTGGGCCAAAAGGGAGACACAGTCTGTCTGCAGGCACTGGTGGGGAGGACACTTAAACACTCCTCCTGCACCAGCCATGGAGAATGCAGGCACCGCCAGGCCCCAGGCACACACACACACACCCCACCTGGGCCCCAGCCTTACTCTCTTCATCGAAGGGAACAGGCCGGCAGTAGACGACAAGCTCAGAGAGCTCGAGGGCAATCTTCTTCCTCCGTTCCATCATCTTCCCCTCAGTGAGCTGGTGACACACACAAGGCCCTGTAGCCCCAGGCTAGAGCCCTGCCCAGGAGAAGGAAGCCCCTGCCAGCCTTGGGCACGCCCACACTGCAGGCGCTCTGGGGCCTTCTCTCCCGATCCCATGCACCTTCCAGACCCCACCAGGCAATAAATAGGTCACAGAATTGTCGTTATTCTGTCTCTGAGGACATACTTGTCCTCCAACTCTCTTAAGAGGGTGGAATTCTCACCAGCCATGTCATAAATGACCTCTCAGGAACCTCAGAGCTGGCCATGTTCCTCAGTGATGCTTTCTAATAATTCCTTACCCAGTCTCATACCAGAGCAAAAAGCTTCTTCTGGTTACCTGAGATCACTCTGGGGACTCATGCCCCTGGCCATTTCTGTCTGTACCTGAGGAAGATTCTCACCACCTCAGCTATAGCAGAGTTCCCTCCTCTCCATGCCTAATATCAGCTGCAGAAACCATGTCTCAAATGCCCTCCCATCCCGTACCCTTTCCCCTGGAACTCCAGTTGTTCCCAAGCTTCTTCTTTTGGTGGCTCCTGTATTCAGACTCCTCCTTTCCTTTTCAGTCTAGACCCAGGATCCCGCCCGTCACCTTCCCCAAGGTGGGCTCCTGGCAAGCCTTACCACCCCCAGTCCTTCCCTCTGGTGCCTGTTTTCCAAAGCAGCTACAGATCTACCCATCAAACAGTGGGCAGCAGCCTCTGGGCAGGAGCTCCCTTACCCTTGAGAAGGCCTCTGTTTCCAGGTTTCGTGGAAGGGGATTCCTTCCAGGAGGGTCCTTCTAACAAAGCTTTGTCTTCCTACGACCCACCAAACCCCAGCTTCCATCCTCCATCCTCTCCCTCACGGCCAGCCATTCCAGACTCCCTGCCCTACTGCCATCCCACTCAGTCATGCCACTTCCATGCCTCAGTTATGTCACCAGGACCATTTGCTGCTGCTAAATCTGGTGGACACTTTCAGTTTCTTATCTCACTTGGCTGCATCTCTGCAGCCTGCAACTTATCAGAACCTCCTGGCTCCCTAGCAGCCTCTAGCCTCTCTGCCTGTGCTTCCTGGGCTCAGAGCCTCATGGTGACCTCTCAGGAGTCCACCCCAGGCCCTCTTCCTACTCTATACCACTTCATCCCACCTAAGCCTCCTGAGTACCCATTCCTTTTTTTTTTTGTTTTGGTACCAGGGATTGAACTCAGGGGCACTCAACCACTGGGCCACATCCCCAGCCCTTTTTTGTATTTTATTAGAGACAGGGTCTCACTGAGTTGCTGAGTGCCTCGCCATTGCCGAGGCTGGCTGTGAACTTGCGATCCTCCTGCCTCAGCCTCCCAAAGTGCTGGGATTACAGGAGTGCACCACCACGCCCGGCCTGAGTACCCATTCCTGCTTCCAGCCCTGGACTTCTCCTCCTAGCTCTTCTTGCCTTGTGTACTAAACTGCCTGCTAGGGAGACTCAGAAGACTCAATGGTACCTCAAAACTTAATATTTCCTAAGCATACCACACTACTCTTATGTGTCTGTTTCTTTTGGATCCCGACCTATGGCAGGGTCCATGGCATGGCGAGCACAGTCAGCTACCTGCTGTGCTGAGGACTGGTGCTGGGAGTTGGAGGCCATGGCTCCCCTACACACCCATTTCCTGCCCACCCAATCCCCCGCCAGCACCTTTCAGGTTCTAGCAGATTCTCACCCTGGCATCTGCAGTCTGAGCCACTTCACGGATCTTCTTCACCCAGTCCTGCAGCTCCTCCTGGGAATCAGCTGCAACATCCAGTGACCAGTGGGCCACTGATGCCAGGCTGATGGAGAAGACGAAGAGCCGGTTGTTCTTGCCCTCAGGACGGATGGCTGGAGGGTGAGGAAGAACAGCTGTGTTCCGGTTGCACACCCCTGGCACTGGCTCAAATGAATTCTATCTCATCTCATCTCCTCCTTACCACACCTTTGGGTGGGTTAGACCACTGTGCAGACTCACTTTACACAGACGTTTCAACTCAGACACAAGCTCTGCCAGTGGTGGTGGCATCAGTGTTCTAAACCCAGCTCTGCCAGACTCAGACCTCTTCCTCAGGCCATGTATCGGCCCTATCCAACTCTAAGCCTGTTGTGCAACCCATTAGAACCACGGATGTCAGCCAGCCAGCCATCAGAATCTTTGCTCTCTGACGATCCTGAGTGACCCCACAGTGTCTGGCACAGAGCGAACACGCAGGGGCCAAGAGAGCCTAGTGTGTCCAGGGGTGTCAGGAATACAAGGGGCGCGGACATAGAGTGAGGGTTCAGGCATTAGCTTCCTCCTCAGAAAAGCCTGACCCTGAGAACATTGTGCAAACCAAGAGGAAAGGATGGGGGCTCACCAATCTGACAGGCAGGCACATCCACGACCCCCCGTAGCAAGTCCCCCAGGGGGCTGTTCTCGTCCAAGTGCTGTGGAAGCAAAGCCCACAGGATAGTGAGCATGGCCGCTGCAGCACCTGTGCGAGGCTGCATGTGTGTAACAATATGCCCCGTGGCCGCACAGGCTGGCCTGGGACCATGTGCAATGGATGTGTGCAGAGGATGACCTGGGGACAGGGAAATCCCAGGCCACCGTGTGGCTCTGGACTCACCTCCCTCTCAGGCTCCAGGGCTGCTGGGTTGACCATCTCTTCCACATAGTTTGATGGGAACCACAGCTGCTTCTTCCCACCATAGTCCCCTCGCCACCTGTGGGAGCCACAGGGTGCTGACCCTCAGCAATCACCCCAAACTCCCACAAGGACAGCTTCCTTGGCTGGGGGCTCCCACACCTAAGGCAGGCCAGGGCAGGACTGCTGGTGCACACAGGGTCACACACTCCACAGAGCACATGGCTGAAGCCCTTTCAGAGCCTGCTCGTCTGGGGCCAGGACTCCTGGCCCACCATATCACAGGCTCTCTGCTCCAGGGGCAGGCTCACCAGCCTCCATCTTGTTTCTCTACATTCTGGATGATGGCGCTCTTGGTGAAGGTCAGCTCATCCTCTCTCTGGGCCTTATAGTCAAAGAGGGCTTTGACTGCGCACTGCAGGGGTGAGACACATGGGTTAAAGCCAACAGGCCCCCCTGCCTCTCCTGACTGGAGGCCTCCCACGTACACACACGTGCTTACACTTCCCATCCAGGCTCAGGTCAGTGGGAGGCCACTGCAGGCAACCAGCCCTAGTTACAGTTCTCCCACCACAGGGCCCTGCAGGGGGCTCCAGGACAGGCAGGGTGGAGAGGGCGGACCTCCGCCAGGCAAGCTCCTGGCTACCTAGGTAGAACTCTGCACCCCCAACCCTGAGCCCCAGAGAGAGTCTGCTTCCCAGGGAACGGGGCTGGCAGGCCAGCAAGGGAGATTCTGCAGTGGCTATGCAGCCTATGGGCATGGCTGGGACCCCATCATTCCTCATTTCTGAAGAAAGGGGCTAAGAAACAGGGCACCCTTTCCAACACCTCAGAGGAAAATCCTATATGACAGATCTCCACAAGAGAGCAACTGGCCAGTGTGCCTCCCACCCCTGCTGCCGCCCAGGGAAGAAAATGGAGTTACCCCTAGGGAACAATCTGGAAAGGTCAATGCTAACCAAGAGAACGGGGCTAAGGAGTGGGTCAGCCCTGGGAGAGCTGCAGTTATGTGCTAACCACACATCTCTCACAACCTCTTGGGCCTGAGCAAACCACAACCACTTCTCCACACAGACCACAGACGGGCCCAGAACACAAAAACGAGAGGCCTAAGCACCTGGAGATCCCCCTGCCTTAGCTTCCTGTTCTGAGGGCTAAGCTGTACCTTGAAAGTCGGCATAGGGTTTGCCTCCACGTAGAAGCCAGGGTTCCGGCCTTCATACAGGGCCCCATAGTCAGGCTCCTGGAAACAAGACACACTGAGATCTATTAATGCCTCAACGCAGCTGCTTGTACCCATGGGTCCCTTTCTCCCAGCATAGCTGACCTCCACCTGGCCCCCCTCAACAAGTCCCTTCACAGATACCTGGTCCATTGGGAGCCCCCAACTGGTAGGATGCATAGGGGCCTGGCCTCTCCTTTCGCACATCCTATCCTGAGGCACACGTGATTCTAAAATCTCTATGTTGGCTCCTGAGAGGCTTGTAGCTGGGTCCCCGGTTATCAGAAACCATGATTTTGTGTGGTAGCTGAACCCAATGTCCAGAAGAGCCCCCAGCATACTCCTGCCTGTCCCTGTTTGCTTATGTCCCCTAATGACAAGTCTCTCTCAACTATCTCCTGTTTGAGACACCTTCCTTCTACTCAAGGCCATGACCTGGGTCCAGAGTCCTGGTCGCCTACTGCACCATCAGTCCCCCCTTCTTCCCTTACTACTTTCCCCTGCAGCCCTGCCCTCCACCCCAGCACCCAGAGGGCATCTGGACAACCATACCGTGTGGCCCACTCTTCTCAACTGGGACAGCCCAGGCCAAGCCTGTTAGCAAGTTTCTGGCACCTGCGTACTTCTCCTTCTGTAAGCTCCAGGACCTGGTCACCCCACACCTCAGCTCACTGATATCCTGCGTGAATGCCTAGCCCCATCCTTGCAGATGCAGCTCAGATGTCACTCTCTCCAGGACACCGTCCTGGTGGCTAGTCTGAGACCCCCTCCATGGGAGCTTCTATAACACCCTAGGACTTGGTGCCATGTACAGCCAGATTATCCAGTGACCATTAGATCTTGGGTCTCTCCTGACCCCACTGTCATGCTCCCCAATCCCCTTACAGCTGTGCCTATCTTCTCCAGTGCCTCCTCATTGATGGGGTAGCGCAGCTTCATCTTGCGGTACAGCGGGTGCTTCTCATAGTAGCTGATGAGGTCAACAAGGCTGTCAAACTCTGAGTTCCCCAGCATCACAGTCTGGCCCTCTTGCTGGACACGGCAGTGCTTGATCTTGCCTTCGGCCCTTCACAAGGATAGATGGATGGTTGCATGGAGTCAGGGCAGCACAGACCCAGGTGAGGCCCCACATCCCCTCCAGCATCCCTAGGCTGACCCCTCACCGGAATGAGATGGCATATGAGTTGGGCTCACTCCGTTTCCGCACCAGGAAGGCCCCATCACGGGGCACGCGCATCAGCATGTGCTCGGCCTGTGCTCTGGTCAGGCTTGCGTGGTACCACCTGAGGACAGGCAGAGTCAGGCCCCAGCCAGCACCACCTGTGCGTGGTCCTGCCCACCAGTCCCAGTCCTCTCCCTCACTCTTTGCTCTCGTGGGCATTGGTCTGTGGGACAGGCTCTGAAAGGCGCATCTCAAACTCGTTGCAGCGCAGGGGCACCTGCTGATAGTGTGTGATGAGGTCATAGAGAGAATCAAAGACGAGGTTGTCTGTCAAGAAGAACTTGGGGGTCCCAGCGTCCTGCCGGGAGTGGATTCGGCAGTGCTGGACTTTCCCGTTCCGCCTGAGGGAAGAGAGGATGGAGGGAGGCATGAGATACAGATCAGGGCTCCAAAGACCAAGTTCCACCCCAAGCAAGGCATCACTTCTCAAAGAGGAAGGTCAGCCTCTAAAGGAGCTCAGGTAGGGCTGGGGTTGTGGATCAGTGGTAGAGCACTCGCCTAGCATGTGTGCGGCCTGGGTTCGATCCTCAGCACCATGAAAACATAAATGTATTGCATTGTGTACAACTAAAGCAAATAAATAAATATTTAAAAAAAGGGGGGGGCTCAGGTAAGAGGCAGGAGGCCTTCAAAGAGATTGAGATGTGTGTAGTTGCAACGCACATGCGAAAAGATCACACTCCACCTAGAAGCCTGGAACAAAGGCTCCAGGTGTCAACTGTGGCTGTTTCTGGTGGTGCCATGGCTACATACACACGCTGACTGAGCTCATGCAATGCGCTGGATGTGGGTTACCAGAAAGACAGCGTGTAGTCACCCACGAAGGTCTCACTCTCGCGCACTAGGAAGGAGCCATCGGGAGCCCCGGTCTCAATGCAGTACTCGGTGAGCAGGCGTTCCGCGATGTGCCGCCCGTCCCGCCCTGCGCCCAGCTTCCCGTGGAACCACTTCTCGTTGGAGTGCAGCTCTGTGCTGCCACTGGCCTGTGAGGGGGAGGGCAACAGCAAAGACACTTGATGACTCTGACCCCAGCCCTGACCTGGCCCAGCCCCAAGCCCCAACTGACTCCTCACCTCCTTGGGCTCCTCCTCATCCTCATTGCCTTGGTCACTGCTGGTCTCCTCAGAGTAGTAGATCTTGCTGCTGGTCAAAACAAAGTAGTGGGGATACCACTCCTGGAACAGACCAAAGAGGACTGTGAGCCAAGGGCCCTTACCACCCTGCCCTGCCCTGCCCTGCTGGGGACCTCACGTGGTTTATGGGATCCTCCAGGTAGAGGATGCCATTCTTGATGGAGTTGCTGATGTCGTTCTCAGAGTACATCACCGAGGTGGGCACCTCCTCATAGGCACTGCCCTCAGCCAGCTTCTTGTGCTGCATGGAGCAGACCAGGTCATAGCATTGCCTGCTCCAGTCCTAGTTACACCTCCTGCTGGAGGGCTAGACCAAAAGCAGGAACCCTGGCCTGGGAGAGGCACTGCAAGTGTGGGGCTCCTCCCACCAGCCCTCCACCCCTACCTTGATCAGGATCTTCCTCTTGAGCTGGTTGGGTGAGGGGAGCCCATCAGCAGCGATGTCCACAGGCTTGGTGAGAAGTGTGTCTCCAAGCACCTTCTTGAAGTGCTGAGCCATGTTCCTCTGCTGGGCAATGCTGCAGTGGTCCTCAATAGACAGAATGACAGGGTACCTGGGGGGCAGGACACAAGTGCAGTTGACGCAGACACTAAAATTCCGTGGGGTCAAGGCTCAGTCCAAACAGCACCCCACCCATAGCCCTGGTGCTGGGAGCATCCGATACCCAGGAGCTCTCTCAGAAAAGAGGCAGCTGTGGCCACAGCCACTGGTATGGTGGAGGGGGAGCTATGAAACAGTGGGAACCAAGGGGGCAGGTGCTGCAGAAGGAAGCCCCAGAGTTGGTCAATTTATTAAGTAGTGCAAAAAAGATATTCCACACTAGAAAGAGGTCAGGGGAAAGTAGAAGCAACCTCTAAATACAGCTATCAGAGGGTCAGTGAGGTATAAGAGATTAGTGACCACAGGTTAGGTAATGAATAGGAACTGAGGATAATTCTCTGGATTGTGAAGGAAAAGTTGCTGGTGGGACACTGGCCTGAAGAGATAAAGGCTAATGCCTGATGTAGTAGTGCATGCCTCTAATCCCAGTGACTTGGGAGGCTGAGGCAGGATGATTTCAAATTTGAAGCCAGTCTCAGCAACTTAGCAAGGCTCTAAGCAACTTAGTGAAACCCTGTCTCAAAATAAATAAAAAGGGCTAGGGATGTAGCTCAGTAGTGAAGTGTCTCTGGGTTCAATCCCCAGTATCAAAACAAAAACTAAAGAGATCAAGGTTAAGGACATGTTTTTTGAGGATGAGATGACTTGAAGGTGTTCCACAGGCTATAAAGACCTATAAAAAAGGTGGGCCAAGAATGCAGGAAACAGGGCTGGGGTTGTGGCTCAAGTGGTAGCACACTTGCCTAGCATGCGTGAGGCACTGGGTTCGATTCTCAGCACCACATACAAATTAGTAAAGGTCCATCAAAAACTAAAAAATATTAGCTGGGCGCGGTGGCGCACGCCTGTAATCCCAGCACTTGGGACGCTGAGACAGGAGGATCGCGAGTTCAAAGCCAGCCTCAGCAATGGTGAGGCACTTAGCAACTCAGTGAGACCCTGTCTCTAATAAAATACAAAAAAGGGCTGGGGATGTGGCCCAGTGGTCGAGTGCCCCTGAGTTCAATCCCTGATACCAAAAAAACAAAAAACAAAAAACAAAAAACAAACTAAAAAATATTAAAAAAAAAAAAAAAAGAATGCAGGAAACAAGGAAGAACTTGGGAAACAACAGCTCAAACAAGAAGCAGGAGAGGAGAGACCAAGAGGAAAAATAAAGATGGAGGGCAGGGGGCATGGGGGCAGGGCACGTGAAGGGTGCCGGAAGTGAGAGAGCTAGAGTCAAGATCTCCCCAGGAACCCCCATGCCCACTTACTCTGAGGCCACGAAGGCATGCTCCTTGATGGTGTGTAGGACGTCTGAGAACTTGATCTTGGTGGTAAGGGTGTGTCCGTGGTAAATGACTGGCATCCCATCTGGGCCATCCCAGCAGTCCACTGAGGAGCAACATCACAACGGTCAAGGGAGCACGACCCTCACCTTCCCTCCCCAGCCCCTGGTCTCCACGCACACTCGATGCAGCGACAGCCCATCCGCAGACAGCGAGCATAGGCTTCCAGGGAGGACTCGCTGGAGAACTGGTCTCCGGTCAGGTACCTGGACAGTCAAGAGAGAGGCAGGTGTGGTCTAGTGGGCCCTCCTCCCTCCCTAGAGGGGCTGGTCAGGGCAGAGGGAGCCACACTCACGTGTTGTGTGAGGAGGAGATCCAGTAGTGGGAAAGCGGGTTGTTCATGGTGTCTGGGGACACTGCATCCAGCTGGGAGTTCCACACACTGTTTTCTTTGGAGAATAGGAAGGTGACAAACTGTCCAGGAACAAATGTGGAAGGGACGAGGAAGTGAGTGCCAGCTGCCACCCAGGGAGTTGTGAGCAGAAGAGGGTGCTCAGTCTCAACTGTGCCGGGCAAGGTAGACAGCAGGTAGACACTAGGGGGCATCCCCAGGGAGAGTCTAGTTCCCAGGGCCTAGGTAGGGCTCACCTCATCCAGGAAGAAGTACGGCTCCTCGATCTCTCGCAAGGGATCTCGGAGAAAGCTGAGCATGAACTCCTGTACCTGGAGCCGGTCCACAGCCCACAGCTCCTGAGCAGTGGGGAGGGCAGGCATGAGACAAGCCTCTAGCAGTGGTGAATGCTCCCCCCACCTCCACCAGCCTGACACCCTGGCCCAAGCATACCCCTTGGTACTCAAGGAGGAACTGCTGGAACTCAGGAAGAGACACTCGGCAGAGCTCTGGCCGCTCCCCAGTCCTACAGAGAAAAGGCTGGTGCCTACGTGGCAGGCAGACAGCAGGGGCCCTTCGCAGGGCAGAGCCCAGCTCCCAGCCAGCATGGCTCACCCCTCCCATCACTTTCCCACCTGCATCAGAATCACCCAGGGGAGAGCCCCACCTCCCATCTCCAAACCAAACCTCAAGGTGCTGGCTTCCAAGAAGGGGAGGTCCATCTGCAGGAAACAGAACCTGGTCAGGGACAGAGCCCTGGGAGATCATATAGACAAGGGGCTCTCAGGAAGAGAGGCTGGGACAGCAGATGGGGGCAGGCCTCAGGGAGCAATGGCACCCAAGAGCCCCCAAGCAGGGCAGCAGGGCTGAAGCAAGCAGGGTTAGGGGCGGGGTAGAGAAGCAGAACAAGGGCAGGGGAGGACAGGCGGCTCATGCACCGTCTTCTGGGCGCTGTACATGAGGCTGCGGTACAGCTGAGCAAACTGTCCGTAGGTGATGTCCCCACTGCGCTGCTCCACATCCTGCACAATAAAGAGCAGGACTGTAGGTTAGGGCACAGCTGAGGAGCTCCTGGCCTCCCCTGCCCTGCCAGCAGCCCCCAGAGGCCCTTACCGTCAGCCGCTCTCGGAGGAAGCGCATGTTGGGGACCCGGTAATTGACCTGAGACAGCATGTTCTTCAGGTCCTTGGCTGATATACTAAAAAAACAGACATCCCCAGGGATCTCATCCAATTTCTTATGCCCTCTGACTTCGTGGTTGAGCCCACCTGGGGCTGGTCAAGTAAACAACTCTACTTGGGACACTTGGCAACCTGAGGGCAAGACTGGATCAGAACCCAGCAGTGAGGGACGTACCTTTCTTTCTCTAGGCCAGTTTCCTCATCTATGCAAAGAAAAGCTCATGATTCTGGCAAGAAGTGACGAGGCTCAGTCAAGCAAGGCAGGCATGGGAGAGAAGGAAAACCATCTCCAGCCCACTTCTCAATAGCACTGCTCTAGCCTGTGCCTCCAGCTGTCCAACTGGCTTGGAATTGGGTTCCCCACCCACCCAGAAACCTCAGAACCCCAGCCCCCAGGATGTCAACACCAAAGTGAAAGAGGCAAGCAGGGTGAAGAATTCAGAAAGCACATGTCCCTGTCCTCCAGGATTGCTGTTGCCCAGGAAATGGGGCCAGGATACAGACTGGCAACAGGATGGACAAGATGGAGAAAGGAGGCTCTCTCCTGGAGGGTGGTGCTGGGAAGGAGGGGGCACTCCTTCTCTGGCCTGATAGCCCAGCAAGAAGCACGAAAATTCCCTGGGGGACTCAGTTCTGCACCAAGGGTCAACTGCTATTGAGCCAGCGCTCACTGCACAGGTACTGTTTCACCTGACCCTGAGTCACCCAGGAGGTTGATGTGCCAAGGTCTCCATTTTCCAGGAAGGAAATGGATATTCTCTTTTGATTACCACCCTTTCCCTATTCCCATCAGTATATGAACAGCTGTTGTTCTGTCTTCCTGCTTAGCTCTCTGTTCCCCTCTGTGGCAAAACTCCTGGGAAGAGTCACCCACACTTCCTTTGTGTCTTTGAGCCTCTCTTACCACCTGGCTGATGAAACACTTGCTAAGCACACAGTCTACTTGCAGTTGTCACCATTTCCTCCTCCCCATGGCTTCCTCTTATCCTCACTACTGCCACTCAGCCCAATCCCTAATGTGGGAATGGTCTGGGATCAACTGCTGGACCTCTTCCCTCTTCTTGCTACACCTGCCCCGTGGGTGATGACTTCCTACCACAAGAGTTTCCCTATTACCTATATACTCAAGTCAGTATCTTCAGTCCCAACTTCTCTCCTGAACTCATTCTCCCCACCTGCCAACTCCACATCTCTACCTGGACGTCTAATACACATTGTAAAACTCACATCTTGCACTGAACCCCTGAACTTGCCACAATGTGCTCCTCCCTAAGGTCTTCATGCTCCAGTCAATGGCAATCCCATTTTTCTAGTTGCTCAAGTCAAAAAGCCTACTGACTCTTTCTCTCTCACCCCAAAATTAATGTTAGGAAATTCTTTTTTTTTGCTCTGTCTTCAAAATACAATACAGCCTGAAATCAAACACTTGCTACCATTTGCCACCCAGATCCAATTCCTGCCTTCTTTCATGTAGAGAGTGAAGCCGCTCCAAAAAGCCACCAACACTGCAGGCAGTATGATCCTCAGCAAATTAAAATGGAGCATGTCGCTCTTCTCTTGAGAACCTCCCATGGTTTCCCACTTCTTGGGATGATCAGAGGGTCTGACTATGGTACATCCCCACACCATCCCATCTGGTCTTTGTTTTCCCCCAACTCTCCTTGACCCATGTGGCTGCCATAACAGCTTTGAAAGCCATGAACTTCAAGGCACCCCCTCATGCACTACCAGTCACCCTGACCCTCTGGGTGACTTACATAACACCTAGAGACAGGTCCGAATGTCCATTCTTTGCCCAGTGGCAGAGTACATGACCTTTCCGTAGAAAGATACTTGTGCCAGAATCCCCCATACCACTTAAGGTAGGGTGGTTCCCTCTGGCTCTTCAGGCAGCTGCTCAGAGGCATAGCTACTGTCCTGGTTACTGGGTATGAGCTACATTTCAGCACCTACCGATCCTCACGATTCCGATCCACTGAGTAGAACTGCTTTCGGAGCCACCTGGAGAGAGAGAAACCAGAGGTGAGGGTCACTTCTCCAGCCAGGGCAAGCCCTGGGGGAAAGGGGAACAGATGGTGTCTGGGCCCATAGAGTCCCTGCTCCCCTCATCCCCAAGTCCCCCATCCTAAGTACATCAGGCATGGTTCTTACCTCTCAATCTGCAGGGGTGTGGCTGCCTTTAATGTGTCCTCCATCAGCCAAGTTAAGCCCTTGATCCACATGTTCACTTCATCCTCAGATGTGGCTGTGAGCAAGGATTACAGCTGAGCTTATTAAGGCACACACCTCTCATGGGGACAGGGCCGAAGGCATTCCCCTTTCCTACCCCTACCTCCTTCCAAGCCCTTGACTCCCACCTTGCAGGCTCAGGGTTTTTAGGCGGAATTCCATTCCATAGAGGATGACAAAGCAGTGTGACTGGTCTGGCCGGAAAGCAGGGTCCTCTTGATAGCGATCAAAGTCCCGTGAGGTCTTCCCTGGGCGAATCTCCTTGATTTCACGAATATCAACTAGGAAGATAGTGAAGAGGCCAGGGTCAGTCTAGGGCCTACCAGATTTGCACTAAAAGGAGGGCAGCCCGGTTTCCTCACTCATTCCCACGCTTTCCTTCAGGGAGTGACCACAAAGAAAGATGCTCCCAAGGTTTCTCAGGGGCAAAGCCAAACAGGCAATCTAGGCAATAAAAGAGAACTGGGTTGATTTAAGGATAGACCTTTGCTAAGGGATGAGAGACCAATGAGGGCCATCAGGACAGGGAGCTCTATGGCATCCCAACCCCTTCTTTGCTCCCTTGCAAAGAATACAGCCTGGACTCTTGGACCTGGAAAAGAGGTGCACATCAGAAGGAGCAATGGGGACCAAGGCTGTTCTGGAACACAGACACATGCAACCAATCATGAATTCCCAGGGGTAGGGCTGCACAGGTCCAGATGGGTCTCAGGCCCATTAAACTGGTATGTGCCTGAAATGCTCCACGCCCTCAAGACATCCCCACAGAAGTTCCAGCAAGACGCCTAGTCTCCCCTAAGGCAGCAGCTGTCTAAGTGCTGCAGACATCCTGGGCCCAGCCCACCATTTGGCTTGACACCACTTCCTTATCACAGGGCCCTCACACATCACAGGTTGGGAAGTACACAGGCCTGAATGGCAAGTGACCTGCCTTGGCCACTAACTTGAGTGATGATGCAGAGCAACTGAGCCAAGTCTCATTTAACTTCTCAGTTTTACCATCTTAAAGGGCTTAAACTGAGTTTCTTAAGAAGGCAGGGCAGTAGAGAAAACATGCACAGGCACTGGGGCAAGGCTGCCTGAACTAGAATCCTGGCTCTACTTCACATCAGCTATGTGATCTCGGCAGAGGGTCAATCACTCTCTCCACTGCTGCATGTAAAGAGATAACCAACAAGAGCATCAGGAGGTTACTAGTAAGGCCAACACTGTTGTAGCTAAAGTGCTTACACTGTGCACTGCACACAGAGGGAACTCTATTCCCTAACCAGCCAGAGCTTGCTCAGATGCAGAGGCTCTGATCTGAAGCCTGGAAAGGCTCCCAAACTCTCCAGCATAGGACGGCTGTCCCTGGCTATAAATACCCATGCTACGCCCTGGGGCTAGCTGAAAGCCTGGACAGAGGGCAGACGTTGTAGCCCCGGATGGCAGATTTAAGGAAGATCAGGTCAAGTAGAAGCAGCTTGGCTAAGCCAACCTCTAGAGATGACTGAGCTTTCTCTCAGCTTGGGAGCCTCTTAAAATGCTCTGACCCTAGACTCACCTAAAGACACAGAGCTCTGCTTGGCCAGTCCCAACACCTAGGCTCTTCCTAACTTATCCCTCAAGCCAGAGTAGCCACCACCTATCCCACCTGGAGCAGTGGCATCACTTCTGACCCTAGCTCCAGATCCCCTGCCACACAGTACTGGTTCTACCTGGGCCAACTCTGTCCTCAGCAAAGCCCCCTAACTTTCCTGCTGGTGAGCCTACCCTTAGTTCTTATCAACTGGCCATCCATTCCAACTCTTCCGAATCTTCATAAAACATTGTTCTGATCCCTGAAGGCCATTCATCCCCACCCCCCAGACCTCTCCTTGTCAGCCTAATGAGACCTGCTCTCATATGGTCTTCAAAGCTTTTCACAATGGAAGCTCAGAAATTACCTGAATTTTTTGTCTTCACGTCCTCTCCGTTCCATCCAAACTACATCAGACCTACAGCAAGAATAGTCAGTGCTTCCCATCCCCATTTCATCCCATCCCTGGCCAGGGTCCGCTCTCTTCGACCAAAGACCCAGCTGAGAAGCTTCAGCCTGCCATGATAATCCTCACCATGCCTCATGGTGCTGCACATACCTCTGCACCTCATCTCCCCCAGGCCAGGCAGAGTCCCTCCAGCACTTGCTGAATGAACAAACGAAAAAAGCAGACAAACAGGTTGGGAGTGGGCAGTGAAATGAGGATGGAGTGAAAAAACAAGGCACTATACTCAGGTAGACACAGGGAGGGGTGGCGGGGGGTAAGATGGGGTTATACAGACTCAGCCTGAGAACACAGAAATGGAACATCCACAGAAGGAAGGAGGAGCCTCCACCAGGGGAAATGCCCACATCAGAAAATGCACAACAACCACGAACTCTGCCCTTTGAAACAGAAACCAGTATGTTCTTCCGGTGCAGAGCTACTGTCACCCCTTATACCACCTTACAAAGGTAGGTGTGTGTGTGTGGGCACATGCGGAAGCATGTGCACGCGCGACTCTCTCTCTCTCTCTCTCTCTCTCTCTCTCTCTCTCTCTCTCTCTCTCTCACACACACACACACACACACACACACACACACACACACACACACAGCTTGCTTACAGCCAGGGCCTGCATGGTCCACAGCAGAGGTCTTTCCTCTCTGCTGCCTACTGGGCACCAAAGGTAGTTCACAATGATGTACCTACCATTTGGCAGGCAACTGCAGGGACAGTCACAGCCACCCCCATACCCTCTGGTTCACGTGTGCATGTGCACAGTCAGTGGGCCCTAGGTGAGCTCCAGCCTGCCTTGTGTTCCTGAGCACAGAGACCAGGCTGAATGCAAAACAGGAGCTTGCCTGAGATGGACAGGGACTAGGTAGGCAAAGAGCAGTTCAAGGCTGGGCCTCTCACTCTCCCCAAGCTCTCACCTGGTCCTTTGAACTGCCTCCCATAAGAAGATACCAACCCAGCTCTGATTCCCTTAAAGCTACCAGCACACTGAAAAGAACCTGGTAGCAGAGAGATGCTCTGCCCAGTTCTTGAAAGCACATCCTACGCTACTCCACCCCACCCTCCATTCTCCCAGAACAATACAGCAGGGTCTTCTTTCCTGAGAGCCAGGGCTGGTCCTCCAGGAACTGCCATCACAGGGAGGCTCCCAAGTCTGACATGGCCTCTGCCCTACTTGCAGGGCAGGAGTAGGAGGCTGAACTGGTCCAGCATGATGTAGGCCAGACACAGTATGCTCAGGAAGGGGAAGAAGAGACCCTCCCAGAACCTGGAAGCTTGGGGAGGGGAGGACCCCTCAGAGGAGCAGGAGAGCCATGACCTACACCTGGAGACCCATGATCAGCCACCTCTC
Source organism: Tamias sibiricus (assembly GCA_025594165.1). Taxonomy (NCBI): domain Eukaryota; kingdom Metazoa; phylum Chordata; class Mammalia; order Rodentia; family Sciuridae; genus Tamias; species Tamias sibiricus. The sequence goes on from CM046659.1 coordinate 168,218,661, forward strand.
TCATGCAGGAGTGTGGGAGAATAATGTTCAGGGGAACACTGAGGGAAAAAGGAGCCAGGTCTATTGAGAGGTCCTCACTGTGTAGGAGATGGGGGAGCAAGGAGGAAGAACTGAGGACAAGGGTAGGAATCCACAACCAGGAAACACCTCATGCACAGCATGAGCAAGGCCGAATTTCCAGGCTCACTCCAACCCGAGGGCACAGCCTGCCCAGAGCTTCTGAATGTTCATTTCTTCCAGGATCAGGTCTCCACACCCCTGACAAAGGCTACCTGGGATTCAGGAATGACCTGGGTGTGCCACTCCAAGCACAGCTGTGGTAGACAATGTAAAGATGAAGGTGGTAAGGAGGAACTAGTCTCTTACATTTAATCCCCACAAACTCCAATAAAGAAACAGACTCGGCATTTCTTGAGGGCCTCTGGAGAAGTGAGCAGCCTCCCATGCCGCTGCATGCTAAGGACTGTCATCACATGCAAGCTATGAGAGCTGATGACCTCTCACAAGCCAGGCTGCCAGTGCTCTAGGTGGAATCTTTGAGGCTTTGCTCTGCCTCCCATCCCTGACAGAGATTTGCCTCCTCTGTTCCTTCAGGAAGCCTTTGCTGCCGTCTGCTTCTTAAAGCTGCCAGGCCTAGCAAGGAGAACCACACAGGACTGAAACTGCAGCTATGAGGCCTGGCAGTCCTTCACTCTTTCACCTTAGTATTCCCATCAAGAAACTGAGAATTCCCCTTACCTCACAAGGTTGCTGTGAGGGCCTTGTTGGGAACCTACCCACCTGCCCATGTGCCTACTGCTGTCAAAATGGGGCCTATGAAAGCTGGCAAAAAGAGACAATTGTGTGGCTGCCTGCCAGGGCTCTGCCAAGGGCAAACACAAACCTGTGAGAGAGAAAGCTGGGCCACAAGGGCAAGAATCCAAGCAGCAATTTCCCCAGCTCAAAATGCGGTCTTGCAGGAAGGGGCCCTATGGAGAGAAATGGGTCTCCTGGGGTCTCCATTCAGATCAGCACAAGATGTGTTTTAAGTCAGATGCTGCATTCTGGGCCTGCTGCACCCCTGTGTGCTCCTATACAGCCTGAGGCACGTGCAGCCCCGCTACCCTGCACACAGGAGGGTATAGGAATGGAGGTCAACAGATCTAAAAGATCTGGCTCATCACAGATAAAATGAAGGCTTTAGTGAGGGTACACTAGCCATAGACCCTTCACTTGTAGACACACTACTACTGCACAAAGACCCCCACGTGGGAGCGACAGCCTTGGCCACCCTTCCACCCCAACCTCAGACTGGTTTGTTTTGGTTTTTCGACAAAAGGAAATGTGCTTTCTACTGACACTTGGGGACAGTGCTAAGTACTGAGGCAGAATGCCATAAGACTGAATTTGTAAAACCTAAGTTTGCATGACCAGGCCAAGGACACTGGAAAGAGCCATATATCCTTTCCACCTGTCTTCTCCTTTCCCATCTTCCCCTTCTTGGCCCAGCGACAGATTCCTGACCGGACCTGAGACCACAGAGTCTAGGGACCAGTACTTAGAGCAGAGCATCTGAGCCATGCAGGCCTAAATATCAACTGCTTTTTGAACATGCCAGTCATTACTGTCCCTTTAAGAACCTGTTTCCTCATCTGAGCCATAGAAAGAATCTCAAGCACTCTGAGAGCTGAAAAGGAAGATAACTCTCAGGACTGGCCTGTTCTTCAGGCCCCAATCCCTGGGATGACACCCAATTCACTGGGTGGGCAGAGGTGCACTTAAGGGAACCAAGCTCAATGATGGGCAGCTAGTATCCTTAGGAAAGGAAAGAGGACAATGCCCTACAAGGACCCATCTGAATGCTCCCTGAAGGCAGGCTGCTTCCTGTCTTGTGACTCCTGCTCCTCACCTGCTCCCAGACATTAGGCCAAGCCACAGGCCTGCCACTAGCTCCCCTCCTACCCAATGCAGTGAGACAACTACCCTGTGTGGCCACTGCAGAGATAGATACAGGAGCAGTATTCTTGTAGCCCAGGCAGAGTTCTAGGACAGAGGGGACCTCAGGAAAGAGAAAAGGGATAGTGAGGGTGGAGTACTAAGCCTTTTTCAGGGCTCCTAATACAGCCCCCTGGGGAGCCAGCCAGTCCTTCCCCAGGGTAGAAATGGCAGGCAGTGGAAGGGGAGAAGAGGGAGCACAACAATCAAACCCAATACCTTAAATTAGACCCAAGCTTCTTGGTTAGAACCCATGTCCCAGTGTCCCCTGCCCTCAACAAAGCCATTTTCCAAACATTCCTGTAGATAGTTTCCCTACATGGCAAAGGGAAGATGATGCTGAGGCATACTTTCCTTTCTATTCCTGTGCAGTAGCTGTCATCTCACCAGACCAGCTGCAAGAGAGGACCTGCACCCCCTTCCCAGGACACACAGAAGAAGCACTAGCCAAACCATGGAATCAAGGTTACGCCCACAATGAGCTCCCCCAAACACCTGACCAAGAAGAGCAGCCAAGCCTGACTCAGCATCCGGCCCCTGTCCCACCTTGGTAAACAGGAAGAGTCCATTCAGAGAGCTAGAGGAGGCCTGTGGGATTCCCTACATGGGACCCTTCACTGCCACAAACTAAATGCTCAGGCACAGCTGCACAGGATCCTCACCAAAACACAAGTTACCTAGAGGCTAGAAACTAAAGAAATCTCCTCTTCAGAGAGATGAAGGGTCTAAAGGGTCTTGTCATGGTCACATGGTGATTCAGGCAGACCAGGGCCCTCTGCAGTATCCCCACAGCAGCCACTAGTCCTGATATTGGGTATACAGAGAAAAAGCATGGCAGACACAGCGAGTCTTCACACTGCCAGGGCAGGCAGCCCTTTGCCCTTGGATGCTAGCTCATTCCCGCCCACTTCAGAGGTGGCAACAACATACCTAGGCCCCAAAAGAAGAGGGAAGGAGGCCCCACCAGAACCTAAAGCTGGAAGAGAGCACAGCAGCCACCTATTGGTTTCATCCATTCCATTCCATCCACTCGAACATTGACTAGGTGTCTATCTATTCCATCTCAGGCTCCAGGTTGGGTTCTGGGGAAACAGATCAATAAGGTGTTTGAGTTCCTGTCCTTGATAAAACTCCTGCCTGATGGAGGAAACAGACGGGAAAGCAGATAACTATGAGGTCATGCAAACAGAGGGGCCACAGGGAGACGGTCCTGTAGTGCTCTGTGGGAGGTAGGTCTGGAGGCTGACCTGCACATGTTGGGCAGAGAGGGTCATGAAAGCTAAGGCACTGACACAGGAGTCTGGTTTGTTCTGGAAACAGTGTGTTCAGAGCACAGGGGGAGAGGGCAGGTCTACAGCGGCCTTAATGGCCACAAGAGGGGAAGGTAGCAGGAGAAGAGGCTTTCCCCAACTTTTCTGCCCAAACCCAGATGACACAGGCAGCCCAGGGGTTAGCTTCTGGGTCAGGAGTCCTGTGTGCTCTGGTATCTGCCTCCTTGCTACAGAAGAGATGGTGGGAGTCCACTAGGCCAGGTCCCAGGACTGTCCAGGATCTCAAAAGGCCCTCAAACAATGCCCCTTATGGTCCATCCAGGTCAAATGCAAAATCAGAGTCCTGGGCATAAGTCATTTTCCTATTATTCTCTCTATTGACCACAACCTCCCCCTACTTGAAGCTCTGCCCTCAATTATTTCCACACAACCTCACCAGGTTTTCCTGCTTCTTGGTATTCCCATTGAACAATGGCCTTTGTCAAGGCTCAGGCCAAGGGTCCTCTTCTGGTGCTCTGCCTGCTGCCTAGTTGATGTCAGTCATGTTCACAGCTTTAATTGCCTCCCATGCACAGACAATTCACAAAACATCTCTAACCTCCAAGTTTCAGATCCTTTGACTCAACTGCCTACCTCCTATCCCCCACCTGTGCACCTCAAGAACACCCTAAAGAGCCGGGCGTGGTGGCGCACGCCTGTAATCCCAGCACTTGGAAGGCTGAGGCAGGAGGATCGTGAGTTCAAAGCCAGCCTCAGCAATGGCGAGGCACTTAGCAACTCAGTGAGACCTTGTCTCTAATAAAATACAAAAAGGGCTGGGGAAGTGGCCCAGTGGTCGAGTGCCCTGAGTTCAATCCCCAGTAAAAAAAAACAAAAAAGAACACCCTAAAGGCAACCCCCTAACCAAAGACTGTCTTCTATCACCAAAATCCAGGCCTCTTGTCCAGAACATACCAGACCCTTGGGTCAGCTAACAGCATCACCAAATGGGTGCATAAATTTCAGAATCATCGTTGGTCCCCGTTCCCCTCACCAGCCTTCAATCCAATCTTTCAAGTTCTGCTGCCTTTATTATGCACTATTAACCACATTCACTGAGCACCCATGAGGGGCATCACACTAGGTCCTAAGAACACAGGTTATCTCAGGAGTTTGAATATGGGAGGAAGGATTAGATTTGCACACTATGCTAGACAGATGATGTTAAATAGAGCCCGCAGACAAATGTTCCGAGAAGCTGTGAAGCATGGAGCACAAAGTAGCTGCCTCTGATGGGTGGAAAGAGAACAGGAGCAATAGTGGCACCTGGCATCCCATCTCTAATTTCTTGAATGAGTTACTTTGTACACCACTGTGCAAAGATCTTGATAAGACTGTTCATGGCTTTTATCAGAGTGATGACCAACATGTGTATTTTAAGGCTATTCAACTGTATTCTCCATTAGAGTGTAAACTCCTTGCAGGCATGGACTGTGTCCATCGTCTTCATTGCCCCATGGCTAGCAACAACTTATTAACAAGTATTTGTGAAAAGAGAAAAACATAATGAGTCACTGCTGCCCAACCTGCTCCTGCTTGTTAGGTGAGGCCCTACTTCCCACAGCCCAGTACACCTGGAGGCCTCTATCTGCCATCCTGTCTCTGAGGGCCCTCCACAGAGCAGAGGAAATGAATTAGAAGGAGAAATAAATCTGGGATCTCCCTCCCATGACAAAACCATAGGGGCCTAAAACTGTAGTGGGGAGTCAAATGGGAGAGGAGAGAGTAGAGGCTTTCGGTCTCATGGAACTCCTGAGTCCTGTCTCACCACGCAGTCATGGCGCCCCACTCTCTACCACCTCTTGCTGTTGGAGGTAAGGCCAGTGTTAAGCCCCAAACAGAGTGAACCTTGACTATGGATTGGAGATGTTCTCAATGAGGACAGAAGTTATCAAGTTGGAGGCCTGCTCGCTCAGACCTGCCTCTGCAGACGCTACGAGGCTCTCCTGTCTTAAGAGCTGCATGAACCAGCTCCTTTATAGCAGATGGCCACACTCCCTTTGGGCCATGCACTCCAAGTCATTCTTGTCCCTTTTGCTTCCTGGTGAAGCAGGGCCCCAGTGAGAGATTTAGTCTCTGACCTCACTGCAGGGTGACAGAATTCACTCACTGCCTCCCCAGGAAGCACAGCTTAGATGCTTTGAAATTCTATTGACTTGCTATTTCCCCCTCAATTTTAATCCTGTAGTTCTGTTCCCATAGGACACATCTTGCCTCATCCCCCTCTAGCACACATCCTTGCTTGGAGCTTCATACTTCCAGTGTGAGCCAGTTCTCAGGACAGGAACCAGGACAGTCTCTTGGGAGCAGTCTGGTATCAGGCATTCTGTTCTCACTGGAGTGAATGCTCTTGTGTCGCTCCTGGCTTCAAGGGGCCCTTTGTAAAATTCCTGAGAAAGTGACATATGCTACCTTTTCTATACTCCTTGGGAGATATGCCAAGAACTCCCAAGGAAGACCACAAGCCTAGTTGGGACTGACTAGCTAACACAGGCACATTACACTCAAGTGCTCTTGTGGTGGAGGAAGTGACTAGGATGGGAAGAGAGCTGCCTTCAAACATTTGGAACATCAAGTAGTACAGAGAGACCATCAGGTATGTCTGCAGAGCCTCAGAGAAGGACCATTATCCACTACCTCTGTTGATACCCAACCTATCAAATGAGGGAATCGAGCTGTACTCTTTTGTACCTCCTGTTCCCTCACACAGGTGAGAAACCTGTGGAACCTGCAGCAGCAGTCCTCCTTCCCTTTCCTAGGGTTGGGTTAGTCACCCTGTGAACTCAAGCCCACACTTTATGGGCCTGAGGCTGATCAGTCACTCAATCCCACAGGGTTAGAATATCCCCGCCAAACACCACCCCCTACACAGACAGAAGCCAGTATGGTCGATGCCCTCCTCCCACCATGGCCATGCTAAGGATATGTGAATAAGGGCACGCATGTCTTCAATAGTCACTTCCCCTAGGAACTTCAGCTCAGCCATATACCCAGGTATCCAAGTAAACAGGCAGCCAACCCCAAAGTGAACTCCCACCTAAGCCAAGGGAGAATCTTATTGAACACAAACAAGTGGTTAAGGTTGCTGTGGGTCAACCCTCACCAGTCTGGCCAGTGGTTCACTGCCAAGGCCTGGAGCTTCAGTCAGGTGAACCTCCTCTTCACCCCCTCTTCACGGTGCCCATGCCTTGTTGCCTTGCTGCCAGGCACCTCAGGAACCTCTGTGCAGATCTTCTAACCAACACTGGTGTGCCAGCTAGTGTGGGAGGGGTCCATGGAGTAGGTTGGGCTGCTACACAGAAGGCCAATTCCACATGGGCACTCAGGCTCAGTCTATTGCAACTGGAAGGCACCAGTGTCTTCTGCTTTCATGGTTTTCCACATATTCAGACTGCCAGCTTCCCAGTATCAAGGACCAGGTCACCTTCCTTTTCTTGCTCCCTGACTCCTCTGTGCCAGGCCTGTAAAGGAGATGCCAGTCTTCTGCAGGAGAAAGCAAGCCTCACCCCATTTACTTTGCATCCTGAGTCTAGCTGAAGCTAGGGCCCACTGGCCAGCACCAGGAAGGGCCAGGGCCGGAAGGAAGCAGTAGAGCCTATACACAAAGCCTACATGTGGGCTATAAAAAGGAGCTCCTCCCTGCTTCCCCCAGGACGGGCCTGGTTCCTAGGAGGTGAGGTGCGGGGAGAGAGCTAGCATTTGTGCCTGGGCACACAGCCACTGCATCCTCTCAAACGCTAGCCCAGCACCATCTCAAAAGAAACTGTTTTGCAAGGAAAGGCACGAGAGCAGTAAGGGTTGATTAAGTAGAGATTCTCTGAGCCCCCTCTCAGGACCACAGCCAATTCCACTGTTCCAATTGCTTCTTCTCCCAACTCCACAGTATTCAAGGACACCCCCCAACACCCCTTCTTTCTTGGCTCTCTGGGAGACTAAGCACAGTCTCTAGAGGCCTCCAAGCACCTAGATTCTCACTCTGGAGGTTCTAGTACACCGAGCTCTAGGGAGCAACCATGATGAAAGGCAAGAAGAGGCTCTAAATCTGGGGGTGAAGACAGGAAGCTGTGGCATAACAGACCAGGCTCAGAGAAGAGCTCAAGTTGGGGCACGTGAGTTGGGGCTAAGGCAGGGAGATTATAATTAGGTAAGGGCCTCAAAATCTGAACACAAAGATACACCAATTTCAAAGATGCCAGCTAAAGGCAGTCTCTTGATTCCCAGGGTGGCAGTCTGCTCTAAGCCAGCAGCAGAGCCATCTTATTGTCATTTTCCCCAGAGTGAGAGAATAAAGTGAACACTGTAGCAGGAATCAGAAATCCTAGGCTATATGAACTTGCTATGTGACCTCACCCTTGGGAACCCAGTTTCTTCCTTTCTACAAGAGGAATAATAATTCCTGCCCTCTCTGGATTTACGGAGCTGTTGCAAATCTCAAATAACACAACAGATGAGAAATGCTCCATGAACTCCCAATGCACTATTCAAACACCAGTATTTTTTGATGCCCTAGACCTCTGTGTATAGACTCAGGGAGGAAAGAAAACAAGCAGCAAATAGACTCCTAACCAGGTTGTCAAGAGCAGTCACTTACAACTACGCTTGGTAGAACTGGAGCTCTGTAGTTCTACGTAGTTTAAAGTGAGAGAGTAAAGGAAACAAATACTTAGGTGCCCTCAAGTGCCAAAGGCTGTGTTGGGCACCTTCACAGAAAATCTTACATATACAGATCTCATTTGATTAGCATTAATAAACAACTCTGTAGGAAGAAATTATCTTTACAGATGAGGGTCAGTTTGAAAGGGTAAAGTAACAAACGCAGATAACAGAAAGAGCTGAGACTCAACCCAAAAGTCAATGGCTCTAGCCACAAATCTCCAGACCCTGAAGTTCGATTATCAACAGGGTGGGGCTATCAGGTTACTCCTCACGCTTGGGGAGTCTCACCACTTATTACCACTGCTCTCAGAAATTCCCCCAGGGCAGCTCTAGCAGCTCCAGACAACTCTCTTCCTCCCACCTCACACCCAGGTCTCCAATGACTCTCCTTAAAGTCCTCACCAACCTCTCTATTTCTAAAATAGGGAGTGAAGAGGGAGGAAATTCAGGCCTTTGTGACCTCAGGCCTCAGATGTATCCATCAGTGGCCTCCTCAAAGCCACATTCCACAGGAAAGGGCAAAGAGTGCGAAGAGATGCTGTGAGTTAAGGGAGACGGATGTGGACAGGGCAGCAGAGGCAGCCCCGCCAGCCTGGGCTGTGGTAACAGAGAGCTTCCTGGAAGATGGGGTCTCCCTACCATGCTCAGATGGCAAGGCACGTAGAAATAGGCCAATGTGATGTCTTTGCCCCACAGGAAGGGTTACTATCCAAGCAGCTGCTTCTAGCAACCACCTTGCCTCCCTGAAAATGCCACGGGTAGAAAAGAGCCCTAACCACAAAGGCACTTCTGAGAGCTGCAAGAGTGTGTGCAGCCTCCTTGCCCAGACTCCAGGGGCTCAGAGGCCAGGAACCAGCCCCACAACAACAGGTACACCCACTCTCCTTCCCCCAGGCCCTCCTAGGGACTTAATCCTAGCACCTCCTGTCAGAGCTCCACACATTAAGCACATACCCATGCCGCATTTGATGCCAAGCACGTTACACAGATTCTCATTGAATCCTCACAAAAACTTGAAATAAATTCCATTTATTAATATCCCCTTTTACAGAGGAGAAGCTCAGAGAGGTAAGAACACACTCAAGGTCACAGAGCACATAAGCTGCTTGACAGGATTCTAACCCTGGTATTCTGAGCTCACAGCCCAAGAACTTAACTACTTTACTATCTCACTTCTCAAGACTTTGGCCCCTCTCCCCTCTGCCACCACTGCATCCTGGTTCTGTCCCAGTAAGGAGGTCTTATTTGGATCCTCATCGGTGCTCCCCTGCAAACTACAGGAGCTCACTGTCCTCATTCCCCAACTTGATAGACCACTACAGCACGAGAATCCCAGATGCACAGAGGAAAGTCAGTGCCACTGCAGCTTGTGCTGACTCTAGTACTAATGGGGTGGAGTGTGACCCCTAAACAACACACTGAGCACAGCATACAGGGAGCCCTCCCTAAACTACCTCATCCATCACAGCCTCACCTCTACCATTCCAGTCCCTCCATATCAGCACAGGCAAACTCCTCAAGCATTCAAGGGCTAGCTCAAAGGTCACCTCTCCCATGACACCCTCCCTGGCTCGCTCCTTACTCACTCAGATCTCTCCATACACTTTCATAATGGCAACTAATACACAGAGTCATAGTAGCATGCTCCCAAGTCTGTCCCACCTTAGAGGACCTCAACAGCACAGACCATGTCCCATTCATGCTTTGAACCCTCAGTGCCTCACTGGGCAAATAACAGGTGTACAAATAATATTTAATGAGTAAATGCCCCTCACTCCAAGGGGCCACCTGAAGCAGAGCTAGTGGCCAAGATCTCTAAACTCTGACTCAAATCTGTGCATCTGTGTAGACACACACACACACACACACACACACACACAGAGTTCTGGGAGAAACTAGAAGTGCTCAGTTTCTCTAGTCATCTGTGAAGCAGGCCCTTTTCCTAGATTCACAGGAAAGAACCCCAGCTGCACAGGGGGCCTGGAAACCCACACATCAGGGCAAGCCTGGGGTGCTGAGGAAACACTAAGTGATCTAACTTCCCCTGGAAAAACGACAGTCAGACTGGAAACACACAGGCAGGGACGGCTAGCTGTCGAGATCTGGACATGTGCTTTTGCCCTTCTCCCACTAGGAGCAATCAGCCAGTACAAAGGAAGGCTTATGACATCTGCTGGTGCCCTGCAGCACTGTGGGCCTAGCCCTCAGAGCAGGCTTCTAGGTGTATTCCTCTCCTCATGAGGTGAACACCCACTGCCACAGGGCTCACCCCAGCCAGCTGGTCCCAACACCACCTCCCCTCTGAGCCTATCTGCCCCATCACCTGTTTCTGTCAAAACTCCCCTTCATTAAAGGTACCACCTAGGATTTTCTTGAGTGTTTTAAGCTTCGCTGAAGGCAAGGGCCCATTTTCATTCACCCTCTCAAGAATATCTACTGACCATTCAGGCAAAGATGGAAGCCTGGGGTTCTAAAACGTCTCCACAGACGTACTGGGCCCACACTCACAGAGAACCTCCACGGAGTCTCCACCTGGGACTACTGTGCCCAAAGTAATCTTCAACTAGGCAACCTTGCCAAATGCAGGTCTAAACCATATCATCACAGAAGGCACCATATGAAAGTGTAGAGCCATGGCCTAGAGAGGCTCAGGCTGTCTTGAGAAGCAGAAGCTGATGAGGACTAATGTGCCATTTAAGCATGAAGGTTTCTCCTCAAAAGGGAAAAGCAGGGCCGGACTCGGTGGCGCACGCCTGTAATCCCAGCACTTGGGAGGCTGAGGCAGGAGGATCGCGAGTTCAAAGTCAGCCTCAGCAAAGGTGAGGCACTTAGCAACTCAGTGAGACCCTGTCTCTAATAAAATACAAAAAAGGGCTGGGGATGTGGCCCAGTGGTGGAGTGCCCCTTAGTCCAATCTCCGGTACCAAAAAAAAAGGGGGGGGGGTGCAGGGCTGGGGTTGTGGCACGTGCGCCGCCTGAGTTCGATCCTCAGCACCACATAAAAAAATAAACACACTGTGTACAACTAAAGCAAATAAATATTTTTTTAAAAAGTGGGGGGTGGGGGGGCAATGCAAACCACAGGGCAAGCAGGGGCCCGAGACCCACTGGCAGCATAACCCAAGAGCAGTCACCTTGGGGTGTCAGCCAGACCTGACTAAGGGCCAGGCCCAGCTGAGGTGCTGGCACACACTGGCACTAATCACTTACAACCTGTATTTCTACTTCCTCATCTATAAAATGGGTGGTACTCCTGACTACCCTGCAGGACTCCGAAAATTAGCCAAGAAAGAGGTAAAACATCTCTTTAGCACTCAAGAGGAAACCTATAATTGCTTTTTATTCACTTAAAAGTCTGCAACAAAAAAAGCCAAATACCAATCCAATTCCTGTCACAGAGCCACACAACCAAATGACACCAAAGCACTTTCCCACCCCTCTTTTGAGCCAAACTCCAGCTCTAGAAATCAATAGGTGCCATCCTCACTCCACAAGTGACCAAGTGAGAGGCACAGAGTTAGGATAGAATGAGGTCTCACACATGAATGCTGCGCACTTTCATTGAACCACACTGTCTATCCTTCAGGCACACAGACACGCTGAGGGTAGCAGAGCATTCCTCTCTTTGGCCAGGCTTCAGACACTGTATGGTACACTGGCAAGGCTAGCAGGAAAAGGCCAGACACCTGAGGCACCTAGGCAAGAGGCCAGATGGCAGGGGACCCAGCTGGCAACTGAACCCTCCTCAGAGTCTGCAGAAGGAGGCTGCAGGGATCAGAACCCACCAAAGCAGTGAGCCATGAATGGGCAGAAATGGGGCAGGACTTAAGTGGGAGGCTTTTCCTGTAAGGTCTAAACTCTACACATGCATGCATCTATTAGCCTTTTATTAGGTTCTTTCAATCCACGCCCCCAAAATCAAAGGGCTATACACATTCTGCCTGACCTCATGCCTCTCAACTCTGTTAACCAACCAGAGCACTGAATTTGCACACTTGTGGCTGATTCACCCTGAAGGGCAGGGGAATAAGGTTCTCTATATTCCTGCCGCCATACCCCAAACATCTGAATGAGACACAATGGACTAGCTGGTCCCCTCCACCTCCCTTCATTCTGTTCAGGCCCCAACTTACAAACAAGAAAGTCACACCCAGGAGGCAAATGTACAGAACTCCAAACACTTTCTCTACAGGAACACTGTTCTACATTATGAGCAAGTGAGTGGGTAGATGGGGCAAAACAAAACCGTTTCCTCCCTTTTTCTGAGTAGCAAGCTAAGTGAAATGTGAACTTGGTCTCTGTTCTCCTTCCTGCATACTTACCTTTTAGCAGCCATGAGACCTCCCTCAACATTCCCAGTCCAGGGTCTAGGAGGGCAGGCACAATCTATCATTATTAGTAGTAGTAAATGCTATTTAATAAACAAAATAATACAATGTGTCAGGCACTACAATGTCAGTTTGCATTTATTAAATATCTACAGTATCAGGCACTGATGCTTTAAGTCAACTTACATCAACTATCTCACTTAACCACCAGAGCAACCATATATGGTGGATATACTATTACCCCCATTTTACAGATGAGGAAACCAAGGCTCAGAGGCTGGCCAAGTGATGCACAACTAGCATATGAGCTTCAAACGCAGACTTGTCTTCAACTACTGCACTACACTTATTGCCTGCTCATCACATGCATGGCTTAAAATGCAGCTGTTACCCAGGAGATCTTTATCTGGGAACTTCCAGCTGGGGACACCACCTCAGGATAGGGAGTACCACAAAAACAGGAAGCAGGCCATGACTGGAGTTTGATGTCTGGGTGATGTTTCCAAGGCTATCTCATCTCTTTGCAGTATCTATCCTTCTTCCACACTGAAATTGACAGTCTCTAAAATCACTAAAATGTTCTTCCAAGGGCCAAAGGGGCCACTGAAGAAGGAGGCTGCCATTTGTAAGTTCAGTAGTTTTGTCAGATCTGGATTTTACAGTGAAGGATGGCTGTTTCACCACAAGACTTTCCTCCCTCCCCATCTCCTTACCCATCTATACACATACACACCATACCCAAAAAGGTCTGTGAGATCTTCTTGTGGCCTGTCACTTCCTGACCCCTCTCCTCCACTAGGACCTGGTTCTGAGCCTGGGTCTCTTGACACCAGTCTCTGGAAGGTCCTTGCAGGAAGCAACCCACAGCCTGGAGTGCACACACATAATTTCTTCATGCTGGGAGGTAGGGGGCTGGAGGACAAAGTGGAGTGCCCATAGGGCCACAAACAGGCACATGGTAAGTGGAGTATCGCTGGAAAAGATCTGGGGTTTCTCAAAATCCCCCAACTCCCTCCTCCCACCACAGACTTGTGCAAAAGCTGCCAAGATCAGGCCTGGGAAGGCAAAGAGGCAGGAAACCAAGAGGAGCCGCTCCCGGCTCCCTGGGGCCACCGGACACAGGACACAAAGGGCTGGACCCCAAACTAACTGCACACTCCTGAGAAGAGTACCTGACCCCAAGGCATTGAGGCTGGCCTTTCTGGGGCCAAGCTCTTGGTTACATGCTTGTAGGGGCAAGTGGAGTCTGGAGCCTTCACCAAGAGCCCCAGCTCTGGTTTTGAGTGTCTACCCACCCACACAGGCCTCCAAAACTCAGCTTTGGGACAAAAGAAGCATAAGAGTGTGTGTGTGTGTGTGGGGGGGGGGTGTTGGTTGGGGGAGGGATAGCCAATGTCTTCTTTCAGGTTTTTCCAACCTAAACAGGACCACCTTCCTCCCTGTCCCCAAGAGGCAGATAAGTAGGCCCAGCTCTGCTCCAAAACCAGCCCTACCCCCAACATCTGCCTAAGTTCTACTTAGGGAATCCAAAGGTCCATTTGCAAATAAGACCCTGGCCTAGGGCCCCAGAGCTGTTACACAGACTGTGCTTTCTGGAAAACGGGCGGTGGGCGGGGAACATCTAGCCTGGCCCCAGGTTCTCGGGCTGGGTGGGAGCCACTGTCTAGGCTCCCGTCGCCGCTGCCACCACTCCCGGGAGACAGGGGGTCCGATGCCCACCAAGATGGTGTCCAGTCCGCGAGGATTTTTAGGCCTCTGGGCAAAGCGCCTTGGACCATTCGCCCTTCCTGAGGGAAGGGGGTGTCCTGTCAGGTGATCGAGGACCCGGATGCCCCCCGCCGGCCCCCCGAGACAAGCGGGGGCGGGGTCCGAGAGGCGGAGGGAGAGGGCGGGCTCGAAAGTTTGCCTAAGTGTGGAGCGGCCGGCTGGACGCCGGGAGCCTGCGGTCCCCGCGCGCCCAGCGGGCCTGAGCGGGGAGGGGGCGCACTTACTGGCCCCCTCGATCTTGTCGGCGCCGCGGCTCCACGTGATCTGGCGCGTCTCCAGCTTGACCTGGAAGGTCTTCCGCTCGGGCCGCTGCGACTTCTTGGAGTAGAACAAAGTCATGACGGTGCCCACCTCGAGGCTGCGGCAGAGGTGCAGCACCTCGGCGTCCGAGGGCGCGCCGGGCCCGCAGCCATTGGCGCATGGGGACGCGGCACCAGCCATGGCTCCGACGCGGGGGACGGCTGCAGCGAAGGACCGCGGGGCCCGGGGGCAGGAGTCTGCTGGGTCGGTCGGCGAGCGGGACCCGGCGGCGGCTCCTGCGGGCGGACACGGGGCGGGGCCTGAGCGCGGGGGCGGGGCTTCCCGAGGTCCCGCCCCGCGCCGGGAACAAAGGCGCCCGCGGGGAGGACCCCCGCCCGCCGCCGCCGCGCCTGCGCCCCTCGACCCCCAGACAGGCCTTAGGCGGGGAGCGGGCGCAATGGCGGCGGGGGCGCGCGCCACTCCCGCCAGCCCGTTTGCTCCTTCGTCCCGCAGAGCTTCCTCGCGCGGCCCCCGCACGGCGCAGCACCACAGCTGGCCCCGTCACGCACGGCAGCGCCGCCCACAGGCTGCGGCCCGCGGCCGCCCGTCAGTCAGGCGCGCGCGCCGGCGGCTGCCCCCCGCTGTTCTACACAGACCCCCGCCGCAGCTCCCGCACCTTGCGCGCCGCCCGCGAGGAGACCGGGAGTGAGCGTAAGGGTGCAGCGAATTTCCCGGACCCGCCAGGACAAACCCGTTTACCTGGGCGGGTTGCCCGGCGGAGGGAGCCAGGCCGGGCCGGGCCGCCTCACACCCGCGGTGGCGGCGGCGGCGGGGGCGGGCCCTCCGCGCGCCCTCCTCGGGGAGGGACGGGGGCGGGTCCTCCCGCGGATTGGCGGGTGGGCCATGATAGACAGCTTGTTCGGCCCGCCCCTCCCTTGGTCTGTCCTGGCTAGCCCACTGGCCGCTCTTGCGACGGCCAGGTCCGTGTCAGTCTCGCCCCGTGGCCTTCAAGGACCCCCCTCGCTCGGAGAAGTCACCGAGGATGAACATCTCTTTGCAGGCCCTTTAGTCACGCGGCCGTGCTCGCTGGAGGCCTGACCTGCAGCCCTCGGTGGCCTTCGTCTCTGCTCGCACTACTGCTCGTCCCACCTCACACTCTTCCCAGGCTTCGAGATTCAGGCTCTGCTTCCCCTCAACCCTCCTGTAAATTTGTGTGTCCTATTCTCCTGGCCTTGTTTTCCGCCTCCTTCTGTGCTCATTACCTCTTGGCCTCAGGAGCTTCTTTTCCTCTGGACTCGGTGCTGGGTCGATTCCCAAGGCATCTTTATCTTTGTCATGGCTTCGCCCTCCACGCAGACACGGCAGACTCTCAAACCTTGATCTCCCCTGTGCTCAGGCCCTGGCATCCAACCAGCTGCTCCCCATCTGCACTTAACGTAACCGCTTCACCTGCCCTCCATAAACCACTCCTTGCAGTCTCTGCTTTCTCAGAACATTGCTTTAAACCCCTCTAAGTTTGGAAGAGGCCAGATCCTTGCAGATAACCTTGCTTCCTTTCTCTGCCTCACCCTCAGTCAGTCCGTGGAAGCCTGTCCTCAGATCTCTCCACTCTACTCATGAGCCCAAGGACCCATATTCTTTCACCCATATTATTTACCTCCTTGGTATTGCCTGCATGTGTGCTTCAGGCTTTACTCTAAAATGAAATTAGATCATGACCTATGTATGTGACTTCCCATTGCAAATCTGCACTCCCTACTTGGCCCAGCCAATCCTGTCTGATGGACCCCTGCCTATTTCTCCTTCATTTCTTCATTCTCCATTCTCCAAGCAAAAGGCCATTTTGTGGTTATTGAATAATTTATGTTCTGTCTTCCTGAAGCCATTCCCTGAAGAGCACTGCCAAAACTGAGGATACCTATGGTCATGGTGGAGCCTGCCTGACCCACGTTGAGCCAAGCAATTGAGTGGCTGCCAGGACAACTTACTGCCTTTCAGAGGTGAGAAGCCCTAAGAGCATCCAGCTGATCCCAGAGAAAGATCCAGAATTCTTGGGATTTGAGGGACTAGAATTTGTGAAAATATAATAGTTTGTGCTCAGGCAAACCATCTGGCTAGACAGTGGTTAGTATAGTGTGGGTAGCACCTCTGACTTTCCCTTGCTGTGGAGGTACCCAGTGTGCATTTGCTCATTTTGATTCCTTCCAGTGTGGCTTCCAAAAAGCTGAGAAATGTCCTCAAGGCACTTTGTCCTAAGGGAAGGTTGGGTAGCTGACATGGACTGCCACCTAGTGATAGGCCCTCAAAGTGGGAGGAAGGGAACTACAATATACCCTGTGATTGGCCCTGTGCTACAAGCATGTGGTTACACCTGAATCTCATAATTACCCTTTAATCAGGAATCATGGTCTCCAATTTACTGAGGATGAAACAGGGATTCAGAGTTCTACGACTCACCCCCAGAACCACATAAGTAACAAATGGAAATTTGAACCCAAATCTGACTTCATCCATTTCTGTCTCACAGCAGAGCCCCTGGCTTAGGTGAGTCCTGATGGTCAATGGTCAGCATGGAAGCTAGCTGAATAATCAGTAGGGGTGAAGGAAGGCATGCCCATGGCTGATCCTGGGCACAGGGAACCTGGCATAACACCAGTGCTTACAGAGCGTGGCTTGGACTGGTTTAAAGTGGTGCTGCCCCTGTCTGAAGCCTGGGATGTAAAGACAGTTGGGATGAAGGCTGTAGAAGAAAAAGTAGAGGTCTGCAAGATGAAGCATACTAGGAGACTTCTTTGGGTCTTTAGAACTCAGCACAGGCCTTAAGGATGTGAGTAGATGGTCAGGTGCATTACTAAGGGTGGGCTGAAGGAAAATACTTTCCAGTCAGTGGTAAAAGCATGTACAAAGGTCCTGAGGCCAGAAAGAGGTGGTTGAGTTTAGGCCGAGAAAGGGCTGGAGTTTACCCAGTGATGGGAAGAAGCACAGGGAGGGTGATGGGGCTGGGCTTTCTCTGCCAACGCTTCCAGCCTGCAGGCTCTAATGCACTTTCAGACTGTTTCTCTGTTTTCTGGGAATTTCCCAACATGACTCCAAAAGTTCTTTGCTTTTACTCTTGTCTCTGAGGCTAGACCCTAGGGGCTCCAGAAATCTCTACCAGTAGGAGTTTGAGTTTTCAGTCTGTTGCCAAGCTTGCAGTTGGCAACAGGGCCCTATTTCCCCTTGGGACTTCTGGGCTAGCATTCCAGGCCTCAGGTACTACTCCCTCCACCAAAGGAGGTTCAGGAAAAGCAGGGCACACAGAGGGTGTGGCTGGTGTGGGCTTCCCCCAGCTCAGCATATATATGGGTACGTAGGTGTTATTGGCAACATGTGCAGCTGCACTGTCTGGGAGGAACAGCCCGGTACCCACACAAAGCACACGCCTGTGACATCACCCAGGCCAGGCCTGCTTGGGCCTATTTCTGTGCACACTCATGTTTCAGCATGCCCTGGCCTAAGCCATGCTTATGCCTGGAGTGTGGGAGACTGGGAAAGATCCAGTCCAACTACCAGCCCAACTTCCACACTCTGGCCTGTGGGCTTGACTTCGCAGCTGTTTATTTTATAACCACTTAGAATAGTGGTTGGCATATTGTGAACACTTTGTAACTGATTCATCCACATTGGCCCATTTCTTCCTCATTACAGCTCTGTGAGGAAAATTTTTCTTATTCCACTTTACAGAAGAAAAACCTGAGGTCCAGAGAGATTAAAAGACATGTGCATGGTCACACAGCTGATAGGTGGCAGAGACAAGATTCCATGCCAGGCATTCTGGCTCCAGAATCAGTGCTGTATCGCCTCCCATGTACAAACACTATTGCAAATCCTCACCCCTTTCCCAAGCACCTCTATCTGATACACTTTCTGTTTTTATTTTGTTCGGTGTTGTCAAGGTTGGGCTCTTTGGGAAGTAGACTGTATGACAGGTTAGTGGGCAGAGTGTTGATTAGGGAATGCCCCTGGGATCAGGACTGTGGAGGGGACAGGAAGGAAACAGGAGTAGGCATGGGGGGAAATTAAGCTGTGATGCAGGCTTGATGACAGCCTCAGCCAACCCCCAGGGAGCTCTGTAATCGGCACTGAAATGGATTTGGGTTGTCTGGGAAGAGTGCAGCTTTGGCCGCAGGGCTCTTTGCAGCTGAGGTGATCACGGGGGACTGGCAGCTGAGGTTTCTTGCCACTAGCTCTCCCAGCAGTTGGGGCAACAAGGCCTTCCTGGAAGGGGGATCTCCTTGGTGGCACATCGCTATGCTCACCACAAATGTATTTCTTTCCAGCCTCTTTAAACAAAAAAATTAGAATACTTAAACAACAAAAATATTCTACTGTAAAAATGGGATATGAGCCAGGTGCAGTGACACATGCCTGTAATCCCAGTGGCTCAGGAGGCTGAGTCAGGAGGATTGTGAGTTCAAAGCTAGCCTCAGCAACAGTGAGGCGCTTAGCAACTCAGTGAGACCCTGTCTCTAAATAAAATACAAAATAGGGCTGGGGATGTGGCTCAGTGGTTGAGTGCCCCTGAGTTCAATGCCTGGTACAAAACAAAACAAAATGGGATACAAGATTCTAAAAGGGGGACTGTAATATTGCTAATAAGGGTTGATGCAGCTGCTGTGACAGTATCAAATGTGGCTGAACTTCCTGGCAGCCAAAGCAGTCACACTTTCTATTCTGAATTTCTTGGGCAAAAATTTTTTCCTGAGATTAAATTATAAAATAATAGCCAGGCACGGTGGCACACGCCTGTAATCCTAGCACTTGGGAGGCTGAGGCTGGAAGATCGCAAGTTTAAAGCCAACCTTAGCAATGGCGAGGCACTTAGCAACTCAGTGGGACCCTAAATAAAATACAAAAACGGGCTGGGGATGTGGCCCAGTGGTCAAGTGCCCCTGAGTTCAATCCCCGTTACCCCCCCCCCAAAAAAATTATAAGACAATTTTCTCACATGGATACTTATTTGGCTGAAACAGGAGACTGTTGTCAGTAGATTAATAGCAAGTGCTAATGCAGTTTTCATTTGTTCTCTGTAGTGATGGTGAATAAATATAGGAGGGGTAATTTAAAAGCATAGTTAAATGAAGCCACTTCCACAAAGGAGGCATATTTATTGACTTGCAATGTCCAATTTAATCCATGCATAAAACTCTGTTCTTTTCCTTTAAATTGTTCTATTTTTTATTAAGTTTCCTTGTTAGGCATGCTGAGTACCAGCACATGGCCAGTACTTCCTAAGTGTTCATCTTGGTGCACTTTGAGCTTCACACCCTAACCTGCAATCTAGATTGGCTCTTGACCTCTGGCCTCAAGTCTACCTAAGGTTCCCACTTAGTCATTGGCCTCACAATTTTTTTTTTTTTTTTAATGCAGTGTTTGTGATCAAACCCAGGGACTCACTCATACCAAACAAGTACTCTACCACTGAGCCACATGCCCAGCCTGTGCATCACATTTCTGAGATTATGTCTTCCTGCTTTCCTCCTCATCGGGGGCATATTCTCAGGCCCTCAAGAGCTCTTGTTTTCTCACTCCAAGCAAAATCATACCTAGCCCAGTGGCTCCCAGGATTTCTGCTCTTTCCCATCTTTGCTACCTTCTTGCTGATTGGCCCCATTGAGGCTGTGCACCTGGTGAAGTCTACTGTGATTGCTTCACAGAGGTCTAATTATGGCACTGAAGAATGAGAAGGGGAAACTGAGACCGCGGCAGACCTACTCCCCCCTCCTCCCCCTGCTTGTTTTCCAGCAAACATCCCTTGTGCCACCTCTAGATTGCTTAGACAGCAGGGCTGAATCATACCAAGTTCCTGCTCCAGGAGTGGGTATAGAAATGCCAGCAGCCCACACTGATTCAGTGTGATAAGGGCCCTTGGAGCATGAGAAGAGAGACACCTGTCCTTATCTAGATCTGTTGGTGGCTGTGGGGATAGAGCAAAGTAACAGATACTGTAAATGCCTAAAAGATATAGGCCCTTCAAACAGCAAACCAACATTCATTTTCAATATAAGTTTAAGGTGTTTTGCAGGATTTTTTTTTTTTGCAATTAAAATACTAACATTTTTAGAGATGCATGGTTAAAATGTCCAGATATAAGGCTATTCTGTGACACATGCTTCAGATCACATTTGATTTAACAGTTATTCATTTGTGTATATCAATTTCTAACACATTTCCAATAATCAACTCTTCCATCAATCTTTGATTTCCATGTATTTTTTACTGAGAGCCACTTTTTTTTTTAAAGCATGACTTTATTTTTATGTGGTGCTGAGGGTCAAACCCAGTGCCTCACACGTGCTAGGCAAGCACTCTGCCACTGAGCTACAGCCCCAGCCCCTAAGAGCCACTTTTTGAATCATCTGTTTTCTCAAAACACATCACCTTCACTGCCTTTTAAGTGGTTTGAGAGCACTTTGAAAAATCAATTTTATTGAGGAATAACTTACATGCAAAATGCACCTATTTTAAGTGTAAAGTTAGTTTGACAAATGTATCTCCACTTGTGAACTCCACCCAATCAAGATGCAGAAAATTGCCTCACCCCAGATTTCCTCATGCCCTCTGCAGTATCTCCTCTTTGCCCCCCACTCTCATCAGGCACTCACTGGTTTACTTCCTGTCATGGCAGGTGAGTTTTTTTTTTTTTTTTTTTTTTTGTCTATTCCAGAATTTCACATAAACAGAATTATAGAGTTGTTGTTGCAGAGAGGTGATGTGATGCTGTCACTGGAAATTTTAATCTAAGTATTGTTACCTTTTGGTATAACGCTAAACAGATTTTTCCCCCTCCATTTCTCCTGTAGCTATAAGTGATCTTCATAATAATCACTCTATCATATTAAACATTTTATATAGAATCTTAAATGTGTATAGACAGGAAAGTATGTACAGTGTGCTTAAATGGTCATACAGCTTCAGCAATTATGTTGTTATTTTCTGTGGTGCTGGGGATGGAACCCAGGGCCTCACACATGCTAAGACAAGGGCTGTACCACTGAGCTACACCCCCAGACCCAGGGAACTAGTAGCCACTCGTTTCATGCCAAACTCTACCCACTAAATCCTCCCATGTTATTTTTTTAAAAATATTTATTTATTTACTTCAGTTGTGCACAATGCAACCCATATATGTTTACGTGGTGCTGAGGATCAAACCCGGGCCGCACATGTGCAAGGTGAGCGCTCTGCCGCTGAGCCACAACCCCAGCCCCATCCCACAATATTTTGACACAACTACCCACTCTTGTTATCCATGAATATTTGTATTTATAAAAGATTATTTTCTAAAAATATATACATAATAAGTACAAGATAATTACCAAGCCTAAAAATGTCAAGTCTTGTTATTTAGTGATTTTCAAAAGGCTTGTTTACATGGAATACTTGGGATTATGAGGAATAATTGCCAAATCTGTGTAGACTTCTTTACCTCCTTGTTTACTGATTTTGTCAGGGGTCTACTTATAGGCATCCAAAACTAGCTTGACTGAGATCATTTCAGGGTAATGTGTTTTTTCCAAAAAGTGCTTTTCAGTTCAAAACAAGAGCATCTCATTATGTGAGGGAATTTTAAGGACTGAAATATAAGTCAACTTGTTATTTTCCCAGAAGAAAATTAAATATTCCCCCCTCCCCATGGTGGAAATGCCTATATTCAGTGTATATGCCATTTAGGCAGCCATTTTCAAAATTACTGGATGTGGGATTGAGACAAAGAAGTGAAGAAAGGGGCTACTTGGTTTCCAGGTTGGGGATACAGTAGAGGTAGTGCCTTTCACTGAGGTAGGAAACCCAGGCCTGACAGAAGTTCCAGAGTTGATGAGTTCAGGTGTCCCTGGATATCCCCTGCAAAGGAACTCAAGGAGAAAGGCTAGAGGTAGAGGAGCCCATCACTCTTAGGTGTGACTGGTATCAAGACCAAGTAAGACAGGAGCCATAGCCCCTCAAGATCTGATGACTCGGAAACAGTCTGATTGGAATAGGAGTGAAACCAGGTGATGTGGAGGTAGCCAGAAAGGCATTTTTAGAAGTCAGCAGTTGCTGGGCATGGTGGCACACGCCTGTAATCCCAGCACTTGGGAGGCTGAGGCAGGAGGATTGCGAGTTCAAAGCCAGCTTCAGCAATGGCGAGGCACTTAGCAACTCAGTGATACCCTGTCTCTAATAGAATACAAAAGAGGGCTGGGGATGTTGCCCAGTGGTCGATTGCCCCAGAGTTCATTCCCTGGCACCAAAAAAAAAAAAAAAAAAAAAAAAAAAAGAGCAGTCCCATCATATAGGATTCCTTTCATGTGAAGTGTCCAAAAAAGACAATTTTATAGGGATATATTAGCCGAAGCTGGATATAGGAATGCAGATGACTATAAACGGGGATGAGGGATCTTAGTGGGGGGATGGGAATGTTCTACAATTGATTGATGGTAATGGATGCACCAGTCAGTAGTTACTAAAATGTCCTTGTAAACTTGATTTGCTGAATTTTTGATATGGAAAATATTTCAGGAAGAATGTCTTAAAAAAAGTCAGAAGCACCCAGTGCTACAAAAAACTTAAGATACAGAATGAAGAGCCCATTTATTGGTCACTTAGTCACTCGTGATTGTGGTCAAATAGCAGGGAGGGGAATGGAGCAGACAGGACAGGACAGATGCTAGGTGCCGTGGGTGGGGAATGACTGAGTGAAGCAGATGACTCATGGCAGGTGCTTGTTTGTGAAATGAAGGAGAGAAAGAGAGTTGGTGGCTGGAAAGGCTGAGGGTTGTGAAGTTTCTTTTTTCATTTTTTAATGTGTCAGCTTGAGGTACACAGAGAGCATGGACAAGACTTACTGATCAGATGTGAAGGGGAGCACAGAGAGGAGCTGAGTCATCTTCCAGATGTATAGCTTAGGTAGCATGTGGGAGCCCACAGTTAATCTCAGGCCCCACAGAAGGGCCTGAGAGAAGGGTTTCTGACTCTGCCCATCTGGCCTCTGCTCTTGAACATGACTGGAAGTTTGCATGGTTAGGCAAATGGGTAGGTTTACTTCAGGCTCAAGCACCCTCAAGGCCCTTTACATCTGGCCCCCACCTCTACCTATCTACCCACTTCTCATCCTGTGACCAGGTCAGCTTCCCAATTTCCACCTTGGTTCTCCCAGGTCTGCGCCATTTCCTGGGATGCCCTTCACAGCTGTCTTGAGCAATGTTTAGTTGCTCTGTGCCTGACATCATTAGACTTGCAGAGTCCTTTTCAAAGAGGTAGGCAATACTTCCTGCTCAAGGTCTTCACCTGCAAGGCCTATTGTACATGGTTTCTAGTTGTCCACAACTGTTTGT
Organism: Tamias sibiricus; assembly: GCA_025594165.1. NCBI lineage: Eukaryota > Metazoa > Chordata > Mammalia > Rodentia > Sciuridae > Tamias > Tamias sibiricus. The sequence goes on from CM046659.1 coordinate 168,242,292, forward strand.
CTCCTAGTTAAATCCTGCTAAAGTCCCAAATATTAAGGTCTACTTTTTCTCGTCACATAGCCACCAGCCATAGTGTGTGTACCACAGTTGTATACCTGAAGAGCCTGTTGGTATTCCTTACACTCTGTGGTCCAGCTATCTCAACGCTGCAGAATTTTAAAAATGCCTGGCTACAATCTCTTGCACCAAAGCAATAGTGGCAATATAGCCCCCTTTATTCCCTGGTGTAAGTGCTGCCTTCCTTACTGGCCAGTGAAATACAGGCTGCCAAGGTTTCTCTACTGTGGGCCCAGCACCAGTTCTGTCCTCCAGCCCCAGGGAGAACTGACATCATCAGGAAATGAATATGCTTGCTCATGCCAGCAAAGCCAGAGGGCCCAGGACCCTTTCACCAAGTGACCAATTCTGGTCTTCCTGTCCCCTTTGACTTGGAGATCTCACCTTTCATTCTTAGTCCCAGACTTAATTGTAACCTAGGATAATACAAGAAACAAGTTGTATAGTATACTCAGAGCATTTGGAAGTGGTCACAGACTACTCCCTCTTTCAGCCAATCAATGAAGGGAGAAATCTTCATTCCACCTGGGAAGGGCTTGTAGGATCTGGTGCTCAATCTGGTTCATTACCCTATCAGCTTAGCCACATAAACAAACCCAAAGACAGATACCTCCTGCTTCTGGACAGTACACATGGAAAGCACTCAAAAATCTGCCTCCCAAATACTTAGAGGTCATGCTGTTGAGCAAGACAGAGCTATTAGGCTTCAGATAGTTCTTGCATGCCACCTGTTTTTGTGGATTTCCTGCACTTTCATGGGACTCTATTTAGGAGATGTGGGCTTTGGATGCCTTCTGTTTCAGTACCCATTAACAGGTCAGATGCACCCCCTTCTAGGCTGAACCCAGCCCCATTAGCTCCTGGGGAGGAGAGCCACCCTTGCTGACCTCAGCAGTTAGACCACATCCCACACGAAGTCCTCAGAGCTCCATATCTGGCCTGGAGTCCTCGGTAACAAAGAGGCAGACACAAAGTTTCCGTTAAGTTGTAGGAATTTATTTTAAATAACCTACAGTTGATTAAAAGGGAATTCATGATAAAAATAGAAGATACTTGAGGAAAGATGTGGGAAATGGACTCTGCACACACACTAAACTAACAATGCCTCTAAAACTAATGATTATAGCAAAAAATGTCTTCACATTAAAATTCTGCTTTTTATGTTTTTTCCCCCATTTTTTACACAATTACACAAGAAAAAAATAAAAGCCCTAAAATCTTGATTATTTTTCCTTTTTTTTGGACCAAATACTCATTTTCCTCTAAATTTATTTGACCTGTGGAACTTTTTATACAATAAAATCTTTCAAGTGAAAGACCTGGGTTTAAAAAGAAAAAGATGGATATCTTAAAGGGTACAGAGAATGCTCAGAACAAAGGATGATGGGAAAATGGTTTCAGTCACTGATTATTTCATTATCCTTAGACTCACTCGCCCTTCATCCCTCCCCAACCCCAATCTACACGATCTTTAAGATCAAGAAAAAGGTTTAAATATTTTAAAATAATTAAAGAAATAAAAATTCACATTTAAAAAGGAACACTCAAGTCAGGAAATATTTTCCCATCATGCTTTTCTGTGAACAGGTGTCTGAACCAAAACACTGCCGATGTCAGGACTGCTTCAAGTTTAATGAAGACTGATTCCCATGACAATTGAGTGAAGACTCTTTAACAGGTGCGCTGGGTTTTTGTTCTACTTAATTTTAAATTCCTGAAATGGGGGAAAAGGGAGGGAGTTTAGGAATTTGTTTCTATTAAAATATAGAAGTTATTGCAAAACCCTAACTGTAAAAACGCACCAATATAATCTGACTTTGCATACAGTAGCTAAGAGAAACCAAATGCCTCAGTGAAACGGTGAATTTGCTTGGCAGAATTCCAACAAATTCCCATTCACTTGCCCTCTTGAAAATAAAAACAAAATTCAAAACAAATCATACAGCTAGAATTTTGATATCTGAAATATTTTTAAATAAGTTGTCCATAGGACAACTGGCTCAGCTCTCCCTTATAATATCTCCAGGTTTATCTTTTCGCAAAGATGTTGGTTTGTTAAGACTTGCTGCCTCTCTCCCTCAGGTGTGAGGGTTAGCAAGGCTCACAGTTTATCCATCTTCCTCAAACCATACTGTTCCTTTTCACAGAACCCTGCCCTTAGAGAGTGGCTAAAACTCGAAGTCCTCATTGGCCATGTCCATGGCCCAAGCAAACTTCTCCCGCTGGGTTTTGTTATAGATTTTCTCAATTGGGACTCCCCACTTCTTGCACCTGCAAACAAGGGAGACAAAAAGGAGATTAGTGACTCCTGAGAGCAATGACAGACCAGGGGCCTGGGCCTGGATATGCTACCTTTCCCATATATCTCCCTGGTGAGAATATGCATTTAATGATGCACCAGGCATATCCTAAGGGTTTTAGGTCATCAATTTAATCCCAACAGTGATCTCTAAATTAGGCATTACTACAGATATACAGAGGAGAAAACAAACAGAGGCGTTGATTGATTATGTCCTAAAGTAGCTAGTAAGTGGTAGAGCTAAAATTTTGGTCCAAGCAGTCTGGCTCCAGAGCCCATCCATATAACCAGTGTACCACACTATCCCTCAAGAACTACCTTAGCCCCTAGCACCAAAAGGTACAAAGATGCTTGTAGCTTGTAATCCCAGAAGCTCAGGAGGCTGAGGCAGGAAAATCGTAAGTTCAAAGCCAGCCTCAGCCATGGCGAGGTGCTAAGTAACTCAGTGAGTCCCTGTCTCTAAATAAAATAGAGCTGGGGATGTGGCTCAGTGGTTGAGAGCCCCTGAGTTCAATTCCCAGTACCAAGGAAAAAAAAGGGTGCAAAGCGGGAGGAGCCTCTGGCCCACAGCATTAGGTGTCACTGGGGTGATAATCACTACCTACACCCCCAAAAATTCAACTCAAGCTTATTAAATATCTTCAAAAATAAGCCACTTTATTTTGGACATTATATGACTCAGAGAGATGGGGTTGGAAGAAGCCACACAACAGAGAACTTATAAGCCTTTGTTAAAGGTCCTTCTACCACTGTGTAGGCTGCTCATATCTATATTATCACTTTTGTTTTACTTTCCTTCATTTGCAAAACTTTCACTGACAAGTTCTATTAAGGTGTAAATGGACTCTATTTTTCCTTCAATAAGGGCTATGGGTTTTCATTCTTGTACTAAAATTTCATTAAGGGTAGATAGGGACTATGCCCACATTTTTAAAACAAAACATACACTCAAAAGATAATACAACAGGATTGACTTCGTAGGGCAAGCTAGATTTCCCCAGACAACTAGAAGTGTACTTAGGAATCTCATGTGGGGGTCAACAATGCTCTTAGAATCCTTCCAACTTTGTCAAGCCAGGAACGATAAAAAGGCTCAATGTTGGGCTCGGGTTGTGGCTCAGTGGTAGAGCACTTGCCTAGCATGTGTAAGGCACTGGGCTTGATTTTCAGCCCTACATATAAGTAAATAAATAAAGGTCCATCAAGAACAACTTAAAAAAAAAAAAAAAAAAAAAAAAAAAAAACTCAGTGCTTACCAAGCCACTGTGATCCTAGGGTCCAGATAATTGAGTTTAGAGGTTCCCAAAGCAATTTGTTTATTCTCTTCTCGCTCTGTGGCCTGAACTTCCAACTTCATCAACTGTTCCTCCAATCTCTGCACAGCCTTCTTCTTTGACTCTACTACCCTGGAAGAATGGCAGAGTTATCAAGAACCAAACCAGGCCTCTGGACAAGAGCATACTGCAACCCCACCCTGCAACAAAGGTAGAAATAGGCCATGAACAGAGGCTGAGGCAGGAGGATCACAAATTCAAAGTTAGCTTTGGCAACTTATCGAGACTCTGCCTCAAAATAAAAAATTTAAGAAAGGGTTGGGGATGTGGCTCAGTGGTTAAGTGCCTCTGGATTCAATCCCCAATACAAACAAAACAAAACCCCTAGAATAGCTGGGGCACCAGGGCCTTAGAGGGATGCTACACATTTTTCTATCAACCCGGACTTGGCACAGTATCAGGTACATACTTCTTGGTCTTTGCATCCTTCATAACTTTGGCATCAGCCTTAGCGCTTTTCAGGTGCCTCCGGGCGTCTGCTAGCTGATCCTTCTTGGCATCAATCTAGGTGGGGAAGAGAGCAGCAAAGTTAGGAGCCTAATGAGCCAGAGAGGAGAAAAAAGGGTTGATTGAAGAAGGCGAAATCTGTAAATTGCCTCCATAAGGGAGGCTATCTTTCAGTGGTTTGCCAGGTAAAAACACTAAGCAGTGGCCTCATGAAGACACAGAGGAGATGCAGTGACTGTTGAATTCAACCGCTATTTTTTCATTTACATTCTTCATTGATTATCCAAGAAATGAAGATTCTTAAGGGGCAGTAACCTGGGAACCTGGATGCTAATCTTCTAATCAGTGACCCCTAAGGCTTTAGGAATACGTAGGCTGAGAGTCCAGATGGAGCCTGTGCCTGGTTGTAGTCTTCATTTCAAGAATACTATAGGAGAAAGTACTTAGAATTTTGGGACTGAATACTTGCATCTACTGAGCAAGCCCAACATATTCGTCACATTCTGCCAGCACTCTGGAAAGGAGCTGCCAGCTTCTGAAGAAAAATGATGCACAGAAGAGAATATCCAAGAAACTACAAAATGGCAATTAAAAAGTACCCAGGAAGATGTCCCAAACCAATATAAGATATGCCTTTGGTATTCTGTTTCAGAAAGGAAAGAAGTCTGAGGTAAGAAGGAAATCAGTGTCAGGCTTGGTGGTGCATGCCATTAATCCCAGCTGCTTGAGAGGCTGAGGCAAGAGGATCACAATTGAGGCCAGCCTCAGAAACTTAATGAGACCCTGTTCCAAAATAATTAGAAAGGGCTGGGGAGCTGGGGTTGTATTGTAGCTCAGTGGAAGAATGCATGACTAGCATGTGTGAAGCACTGATTTGGAGTCTCATACCATGTGTGTATAAATACATACATACAATGAAGGGCCACTGACAAAAAAAAAAAAAAAAAAAGTCTGGGGATGTAATTCAGTGTCAGAGCCCCTGGTTCAATTTCCAGTACCCCCATATCCAAGCCAAAACAGAAGGACAATATTATCACTCATAACCAGAGATGTGGAAACATTTTTATTTTTAGCTGTGGAGGTCTTTTCCCCAAAGGAAATCTTGGGGAATCCTACAAAGAAAGAGATAGGGGAACCCTGTTTCATCCATTCTTGCTTGTTAGAACACTTCTGGAAAATCTGCTTCTCTTAGGCACTGCTTAGAGATTAGCCACATGGCTAGATAACTTGCTGAGTTCAAACCAGTGAGCTTGCACTGGTGATGTAGCAGACAGAGAACCTCATCCTTGTGATCACCCTGCTAACCTAGGAGGTCAAGAAAACCTCACAAAGTAAATACACACACTGGGTTACTACTTATTAAGCCTAGAATTCTCAGACACATGCATGCATGGCCCACCCAAAACTGGAAACAGAGGCCACCATTGTGAGATAAAAATTAAGTATGTTTTACTATACGTGGCTTACTTCCAACATCTATGTTGTCCAAAGCCAAGATGAAGGAACCAATTCTGAATACAAAAGCATCACAGACACCACTAACCAGATTCTTCTTGGGCTAAAAATGCAGCAAACCACAATCTTTTAACCATTTCTGAGAATGCTAAATTGGCAGGCTATGTCAAATTCTCTCAAAGCATCAAAGACTCCATTGATTCACTTAGCAAATGGGCGTGTGTTTGCTTTGTGGGCATATAGGAGAAAGATTCTGGGCTTGGAGGTCTCATCTAGCAGGCAGCATGGGCTGCCCAAACAGTGGTTCCAGAGAGCAACACAAAAGGCCTCCTCATGCTTCAGGGTTGGTTTCCTGAATTAGGTACATAGCAACTGAACATTCATACTTTTATTTCTAGTGTGGAATGATAACATGAGAAAAGTAAATACTAAATGACCTCTACTTAACAGAGTGGCAGCAAAGGGGATGGGTGGTCTGTAGAGTTCTTTGCTTGCCAACCATGTGCTTCCAGGATTCAAGAGGTCTACAGATGTATATTCACTACCTGTGGACATGTACATTCCTTTAGGACAACCAGATGGCATCTATAGTAGTAACTACACATTGCGTGTGTCTTGGGACCCAGATGTACTTCTACGTATTTAACCTGAAGTAATTGCAATAGGAGGAAAACACTGAGCCTGAAAATCTATATGATGTCTCATTCCACATCACTTTAAAACTCTAGTAGCCCAAGTATAGAATCTCACAAACTTTGCTAGGAAAATGTACCTGTAATTTTTATTAATCTCTAGTTGACATTGAGTATTTCTTTTTATGAATATGGGCAACAAACTATAGTAACATCAGTAGGACCTGTGACTATTACCAAAAGATGTTACATTTATTTTCATATATTACAATTGAAGCCAGGTGTGGTGGCATATGCCTGTAATCCCAGTGGCTCAGGAGGCTAAAGGCAGGAGGATCATGAGTTCAAAGCCAGCCTCAGCAACAGTGAGGTGCTAAGCAACTCAGTAAGACCCGTCTCTAAATAAAACACAAAATAGGGCTGGGGATGTAGCTCAGTGGTTCAGTGTCCTTGAGTTCAATCCCCCGTACCAAACAAACAAAAAAACACCAGTTGGTGCTATAATTTTGAAATGTCTTTTATATTCATTACTACCTTAAAATTTACAATATTAGAACCACCTCAAGGTTTTTTATTGGTTTCCTTTGTAACCCTGTGTATCTGTCATAATAGTGAAATATCTACAAACTTTCACTATAGGTTAGCAAATTAGGATGGATTAGTTACGCAGCCACTGCTAAAAAAAAAAAAAAAAAAAAAAAACACAGGCCAGGTGCACTGGGACATGCCTGTCACCTCAGTAGCCCTGGAGGCTAAGTGAGGCAGGAGGATGGAAGTTTGAGGTCAGCCTGGGCAACTCAGTGAGACCCTGTTTGAAAATAAGGAGGGAATAAAAGGTGGGGGCCACTGAATTGTTTGCACATTTACATATCTCTTTAGAGCACAACTGTGACATGCAGCCAATATTCAACAGATATTTGATGATGAACTATGTTGTGATTCATGTAGAATATGTAAAAATACGTGTACCAGGATTAGGGCAACTCAAATATCATTATTTTATCATCTTTTTATTTTTTGAGATGGAGTATCACTACATTACCCACGCTGGGCTCAAACTTGCTGTCTTCCAGCCTCCACCTCTGAAGTAGCTGGGATTATAGGTATGTGCCACAGTGCCTTAATTTGAAAAGAGCTGTTTTTTTTTTTTTTCCCTTCTTGTGATGCTGGGGATTAAACCCAGGGTCTTGTACAAGCTATGGCAAACCTTCTACTACTAAACTACATCCCCAGCCCTAGAGCTGTATTTCTGGGCCACAGCAACGAAACTTTATATCTGTTTTCCTCAGGCACATCAAAGTTAGCACTTCAAAATAGGTAGTGGTCAATACAGAACTTCTGTCCACAGCAGGAAGACTTTCTGAACAACAGGTAACTTGATATTCTTGATATTCATAACTACTATCATATTGTCTCATTTAGCCTTAATAAGGACAGACCCAGACTGTGGCCTGCAGATATCCTGGTTCAAAAGGATGGATTATAAAGCCTCTTCTTTTCAGGTTATCTGCCCACAATAGACAAGTTTCCCTTCATTTTGCTACCCCACCATCCAGTCCCAAGGTACCTTAGACTGCAAGTTCATCATAGACTTCTCAAATGTTTTTGGTGGTGCCCTCTGATGGTTACAAAGAATCGCAACAGCTCTATTGGCACGGTTATAAGAAAGAATCTTTGCTGGAATATTCTCATCCGCTGTAAAAAAACAGATGATAGTAAACTGAGTTAGTTTGTATACCAATAGTGCACACATGAAGTGTCTGCCTCAGTGCTTTATGTCCATGATTTTACTGGCCCTTACCTTACTCAAATGATCAAGTTTCTCCCAAGGTACAAGGTCAAAATTCAAGAGCTAATGGTCATAAGAAAATGACAACAAGAAGTGTCTATGTAAGTCTAGCCTGGATGAATTCCCACCACAAGAGAAATTTGGGTCTCTTTCCTTTTTTTGGTGTTGATGGACCTTTATTTTTTTTATATGTGGTACTGAGAATCGAACCTAGTGCCTCATATGTGCTAGGCAAGTGCTCTACCACTGAACTACAGCCCCAGCTGCAAACCCCCCACCCCCAGCTTTTTTAGGGTCTCACTGTGTTGACCAAGCTGGCCCTTAACTCCTAGCCTCAAGTGATCATCATACGTCAGCTCCTAAGTAGGTGAGACTACAGATAATGGCTTACTTATGCCTGGCTTGTTTCTGTAATATAGTGAAATCTACACCCCTCTTTTTGTCCAAGGAGTTAGGCCAGGGACTCTTCTGATGCCTCATTCCTGCTTCCTACCTACTTGGCTAAAGGAGCCTAAAGAAATGTATAACTGCATAGGAGTCTGTAGAGGAAGGTGAGATAAAGGAACCTTAAGTTTCACATTTTAAGCCACAAGGGAATATATTGTTTAAAAAGGAAAACTATCGATGTCCTGCAAAGAAATATTTTACTTTACTGTGTGGCATTCTTTATCCTACCCTATAATATTGACCCTTAACATACCTATCTCTGGCTTTTCTGGCTCATATTCTAAGACCATTTGACATGTTTACAAAGGACATTGAAAATTTAGTAGTGACTAGCCCCCCACATGGGTGCGTGGGTAGGGTGGGGAGCTGTGGATCTTGGTAATATCTTTTGTATTTAGTTTTTAAAATATTACTTAAGGGGGGAAAATCCTTTGGGAAAGGACCTGCTCCTATATTTTTCTGATAACCATGATAACTTTACTCTCTCCAAGTTAATAAAACATCACAGCGTTACGTCTTCCTTCACCTCGTGAGCTTTTAAATAACATATATACAAAACAAAAAGCCCAAGCATTTTCTGAGCAGAAGGAAAAGTTCTATAAGTATTCCATGAAATTAATCTAGATGGTGGGATAAGAATAGGAGAAACAGCACTGATCCTATCCATAAAACTAAGCTTTAGTTCATAATTTTATTTATTTGTTTGTTTTAGTTGTACACAATGCCTTTATTTTTACATGGTGCTGAAGATCAAAACCGGGCCATGCACGTGCTAGGTGAGCACTCTACCGCTGAGCCACAACCCCAGCCCCAAGCTTTAGTTCTTGATGGAGGCCTGGAGGGAAGAAGTTTCCAATCACAATGGTGAGAAGAAAAAGTAGAACTAATCCAGGATTTAGGTAAGCAAGGACACTGGCACCATCAGCAGGATGTGGCTCTGTGTGGTCATGCAACACTTACGGGCTGTGAGTTCTTTTAGCTGTTGCTGTAGCGTGATGGAGGCATTGTAAGTACGGAACACCTTGGCTGTCAAGCCCTCCATGAGATCCTGAAGGTGTTTGTTTAGAATACCAGTCTGGAGAAATCAAGGCAAGAGAGAAGAGAGAGGGGATATTAGAATTGAGGTAAGAGTCACATCATCCTGTCCCTTCTGGCAAGCCCTCAGAGTCATTTATGCCAGTGCAGTTGAAATACTGTCAGGTTTACTGTCTTCAAGTGGAAAGTTAAGAGAGGGAAAATAATTTCAGACTATAGGAAATACTTCAAACTTAAGCAGGCCAATATAACAAATTTGTCTTTCCCTATTTTCTCTGGCAAGCTCTCAAAAAGGGCAAATCTTGGATCTCCAGAAGTGGCTGGGCATCCAGCTAATATAAGCCTGTGTAGGAAACAGGGAAGAATAAAAGGCAGGGCTCATCTATTCCCCACCTCAGCACTTTGGCAGCTGTTATGCAGTAGAGGTGTTTGCTTCTGGCCACAGAATCATCGTCTGCCCTGAAGGAGGGAAAGTACACATAATGCCCTGGGACAGGCTTGGCTAAAGGGAGAACTCGAATCACCCCACTGGCAACCCTCTCCTTTAGGAGCTTGTGAGGCCCTGTTTAGGACTCCCTTCAGCCCAGTGTGCTTTGTCTGCTCACATTTAGTCTATCAAAAAGGTCATCCTCAGGCTGCTTGTTCTCCATAAATAGTTTGCAAGTTCTTAAAAACCTAAAAGAAATGAGTAAAGTCTAATTATTATTCTTTTAAAGAAATATTTAGAGCTAATTTCAAACTTAAACAAAAAGAGAAAAGGTACAAGAACCAACCATAACTCTTTACCCAGATTCTCTTGTGTGTTTATGTATGTATATAGCGTAATCTGTTATGAGCCACTTGTGGGTTGTTAGCATAGCCCTTGAGCCCCAAATATTTCAGTGTGTATTTCCTAAGAACAGAATAGAAATACTCCCTTATGTTGATACACTATTTATGAGTTGCATAAATTTATACTGATACATATTGCTATCTAATGGACTAGATTACTGGGGTCTTATAGGTCTCTTGTTCAAGCGCAATACATTGAGAATGATTAGGCTGGCACTATACAGCTGTGCCTCTGAAGTGATGGGCTTAAGAGATCTGGAGACTAAAAAGTCAACTCTTTTACTCATTAGGGGTGTGGCTGAGTAAAGATGCAAGGTGACAAATGTACAACATGACTAAGGGATTTTGTGATGTGGTGAAATCGTTAAAATAGCATGGCTGGGTTCAATCTTACATTAAGTTTGTTGTGAAGAGCAACTCTACAGAAGGCTCTGTTGAACACGGCTTTAAAAGATGGCCTCTTATTCCAAAAAAGTGGCATAAGTTGGGGGACAGGAAGTATATAGCACACCAAACAATACCTTTCCCTTCTCTTCAGGTCATTTTTGCTATTGCCCAGCAAAGTGCAGAGCACATGAAAAGCCCTCAATAAATGCTTATTGAATGAAAAAATATGGAATGAAATACATGCCACATTAACTTACTCGTTTCTCAACTGGGACCTTGTTATAGTATCTGATTGAGTCCTTCCCAGGGAAGTCAAACTCTACCACATATTCCTGACCATCCAATTCTGGGTGCAGATTGATGTGCTCCACACGTAGTGAACAGCAACCCACAGTGTCTGCTGTTTCTCCTTCCTCCTTCTCATTACCTGCTCTCAGAGCAAGCTGCCCAGGGAAGACAGATTAAAAAAAAGATGAGCATGAATGAAAATGTGAACTTCAAAGCATCTCTAGGAAACTCAAAAGAAAAGCCTCTCAATTCTCCTTGGGGACAACAAAGCATCAGTCTGCACAGTCTGGAAACTGTGGATTCTGCAGATGATTCTTCTATGAAAGCCACAGGGACATTAAACATACAAAGATCAAATTTCTCTTTTTCCATCATTATAGGCAGTACAAAATATAATTCTTTTTCTAAAGTTTTAAAAGTTGCACTGGTTTGTGCAACTTTTGATTCTGTTACGCAAAAACAAATACATTTATATGTGTGTTGGTTGTGAAACTTTTTATTGTGGATCATGCTTAAGAAGAGTTTAAAAATATCACAGTATTTCTAACATGTTCAGAATCATGCAAATCCTACTATGCAGACCATACTCAGACAGACTATGAATGCCTCTTGCTCCAAGTCTGCCTTCCTTACTGGGCCAGACTTGATACAAGCAAGGTGGTGGTTGTCAGGGTGTCACTGCTACCACCCCCATACTCCAGGATTTGGCACAGGTCTTGGCAGAGCAATGGCTAATGCTGACTGAAAGCTTTTCCTACCTTGTCAATGAAATACAGTGCTACAGCTCTCTGCCGGACTTTCATCTCTTTGGACTTCCAGTCTTCCCGATACTGGTTTCGGATCTTGTCCACACACTTCTTCAGCCGCCGAGCAGTTTCATATTTCTGCCAGTCTTTCTCACCCTGCAGAGATTTTTATTTTTATTTTTATTTATTTATTTTTTTTGGTACCGGGGATTGAACTCAGGGGCACTCGACCACTGGGCCACATCCCCAGCCCATTTTTGTATTTTATTAGAGACAGGGTCTCACTGAGTTGGTAAGTGCCTCGCCATGGCTGAGGCTGGCTTTGAACTCGCGATCCTCCTGCCTCAGCCTCCCAAGTACTGGGATTACAGGCGTGCACCACCGCGCCCGGCTCTGCAGAGATTTAAAAAAAAAAAAAAAAATTTATTTACTTTAGTTGTACACAATGCAATGAATTTTATGTTTACGTGGTGCTGAGGTTCGAACCCGGGCCACACACGTGTGAGGCGAGCGCTTTTGCCGCTGAGCCACAACCCCAGCCCCCCCCCCCCTGCAGAGATTTAACCCCAAATATGGTTTGCTTAGCAACTGAAAATTAAGACAGACTTTGAATATTCAAGTTCAGCGCTCTGAACCCAAGAACAGGACCTTGAACTTAAGCAAGGTTGAAAAAGCACAGAACTGAAAAAAAAGTTTGGGGTATTTAACCTGGTAAGAATACATGCGTGTCCCATTTTCACTGTCAATCATAACTGGCTCCTGTGTAATTGCTAAGAAAGCTTTTTGGTTTTCTTTCTGTAAAATGCTCGGATGTTTGGGAAAAGACCACATAGCGTGTCCCCCCAAACTGACTTTTGTCAACACAAAGGGTATAAACATTCCCGTTTCCTCATCAACATCACAGTTTTGCTGATGAATATGCAACCCAAAAGCAGTTTTCTGTTACCACTGAATTCCATTAAATTTAAGACAACCATTCACAATTTGATGGAGCTGTCAAAGAGGCAGAACCAAGGACTACAACATGTAATTACCAAGGTACAAAATTACTTCCAGGAACAGCTATAATCATTCACCATTTTCTAACTTTTGCATTTAAAATATTTAAAAGTATTCCTTGATTAGACTGAAAGAACAATGTTTCTGGAAGACTTTGTTTTTCCATTAGAATTTTTTGTGTGATGTTTAAAAATTGATTCTAAAGCCAATGAAGGGCCATTAAAACGTGAAAAGACAAACTAAACAACAGAGAAGAGCAATTTCTGCTGCCATGATGAATACAAACAGACTCATAACCACAAATTAATACTATTGTGTGAGAAGGAAAAGGAAGGGGAAAGAAATCCCAGAAGAAGCAGGGAGTTTTTACAAGGCACAAAACTGACTACATGACATGAACGCAGGAAAGGAAGGAACTTAAGAACCTAATAATTCTCTTAATTCTCCAACTTCACCAACAAAGGAAAGGGTAGTGACTTCTACCCACCATGACTGGTTTCCACCTATGCCATGAACAAAGAACTAAGAACTGTGGTCAAGGTAACCAACTTTTGTATATGCAGGAGCATGGGGTACAGAACAAGAAATGCCCACTACTTTTAGATCCTAGCAAATGTTCAGAAATTAAAGCTTTTGTAGGTGGGCTAAGGAGTCATCAGCATTCTCTCATGATCATGTGTGCATACTATTTATACGGACATATTTGGCTACAAAGAGGTTCTTTTTGTGGGTGGGTGATTTAGTAGCTGGTGAGGCAGAAGAAATATCTGTCTTATGTCCTGGGTAGGCTGGAAATTTCATGCTAAATTTTCTAAGTACATTTTGATATTTAAAAGGGTGAATATGAAAAAGTATGACATAAACTGTCCTCATGTATATGTCAGTAATGAATCTTCATGAGAATTATTCTTACTCACACAGCAAAAAAAAGGGACCTGAAAGGCTCTTTCCAATCACTCCAGTGCACAGGGGCCTACAGGCCTGTCTGAGTACACTTGGGTTACATTTGCTCCATTCCTTAGTCATCCCATTGAAATTAAGGTAGGAGTGAGAGAAAAAGAATTTAGAAAAATCCAACAAGTAAGTCATTCACACAAGATACCACTAGGGAGAAAAAAAAAAAAAAAAAAGATACCACTAGATAAACTCTCTTGGAACAAGGATCCAAGATTCTCTCAAGATAAGGACACTGGGATGGGGGCGGGGGTGTGGGGGGGGTGGGAGGCAGAAGCCATTCTGTCAAGATTTAGAAGGAGAGGGATGGCCTCTAAGAAATATGCTTATCCCTGTTGTCTTCAGTTCACACTGTTTCTAATAACAACACTGAGGGGCTGGGGTTGTGGCTCAGCAGCAGAGCACTTGCCTTGCACATGCGCAGCCCGGGTTCGATCCTCAGCACCACGTAAACACATGCATTGCATTGTGTACAACTAAAGTAAATAAGTAAATATTAAAAAAAAAAAAAAAAAAACACTGAAAGAAGCCTAAATGCCTCTTAACAAATGAATAGGTAAGTTTTTATCTACTAAAACACCGTGTAGCAAATAAAATGGATAAATTAAAATTGTTAAGACAATAAAATCTCAAAACCAAAGCTGAGTAGACAAGTTATAGAGTGAACCTAATAACATACCTAATTTAAAACATGTAAAGCATTTCATATTGTTTGGACACATATACTGTAAAAATACAAAAAAAAACCCAAAAAAACAAACAAAAAAAAAAAACCAAAAAGAAAACCCACCCACGAGAATAAAAACACGAGTTCATCATAGCAATCTGTGAAGATGGTGGGGAATGGTACAAGGGGCTTCAGCTATGCTTATCAGAATGTTTTATGCAATGACATAAGACATAAGTTAAGAGTTGATAAAGCTAAACTGGGTGTGGTGACATCCGCCTATAAGATTATGCAATTCTGGAGGGTGAGGTAGGAGGGTTGTGAGTTAAAGGCCAGCCTGGAAAACTTACCAGGACCTTGCCTCAAAGTAAATAAAATAAAATAAAATAAAATAAAATAAAATGGGCTGCAGATGCAACTCAGTGGTGAGAGGACCCCTGGGTTCAAATCCCTGGTAGTGCAAAAAAAATTAAATAAACAAATAGATAAATAAAAAAGATTGGATTAAGCTAGATGGTGCTAGGCACACAAATATTTACTATATTATTTCTTTTTCTTGTATATTTGAAATATTTCATTTAAGGTAAAATCCCTAATATGCTTCTATTGTTCTGTGCTTGTACTGCTTCTCTGGGTGGCAATGGAAAGTTAAAAACCATTCGAAACTCCCAATCTCTGCAGACTATTGTTCTCCTGAGTGGAAGACAGCCCAAGAGAGGACTGAGAGCAAGCTTAAAAAGTTGAGTCCCCCACCCTCCCAATGATACCACTCTTTCAGATCTGTAATGACGCTTCTTGGAATCCCATCCCCAACTGATCAGAGTCAGGCATTTTATTTTGGTACAAGGTGTCTAGGTAGGGCCTACCTCTGGGTGACTTCAAGGTTCACTACCATAATCATAACCGAGAAACCTGTATAAATGCTTACTGTATAAAGTAGTATCTGGATAATGCCTGCAATAAAACTGGTAGGCTTCCTGCTTTTTTATTTGGGGAGGTGGGTGTGTGCCAGGGATTGAACTCAGGGGAATTCAAACACGGAGCCGCACCCCCGGCCCTATTTTGTATTTTATTTAGAAACAGGGTCTCACCGAGTTGCTTAGCGCCTTGCTTTTGCTGAGGCTGGCTTTAAATTCCTGATCTTGGGGCTGGGGTTGTGGCTCAGCGGTAGAGCACTCACCTAGCATGTGCACGACCCGGGTTCGATTCCCAGCACCACATAAAGACAAATGCATTGTGTACAACTAAAGCAAATAAATAAATAAATAAATTCCTGGTCTTCCCAAGCTGCTGGGATTATAGGTGTGTACCACCACACCTGGTGGTTTTCTGTTTCAGGTATTCTACCTGGCCCATCTAACAAGGATCTCCATCTTCACAAAGGCTGTTATAATCAACTCTAACCCTCACTTGTAGGAGTATACAGCATACAAATATTTGGAATCTGTTCACCTTTTCTCCATCCCCATTGCCTAGGTCATTATGATTTCTTACACAGAATACAATAGTCTCGTATAGGAATCACAGCTTCAATTGTGTCCAATCCGGTCTCCACAAAGCAGCAATCAGTCAGAATTATCAGTTATGTTAGAAGTTTCCAAATTACAAGTCTGGTATTATTATTGGAGTTGTTATTGTTGTTTCTGGACTTATAGAAACCCAGGTCAGTGGCATACTTTTGGACTGAGATAATATTAAAGAAAGAGGATTAGAAAATCTGAAGAGAGAAATTGCTTTCCTCTATAGCCTACTCTCATGCATTTTTTTTTTTTTTTTTCCCGCAAGGGAGGTAGGATTGAACCCAGAGGTGCTTGACCACTGACCCATATCCCCAGCACCCACCCCCCTACCTTTTTCCTTTTCATCTTTTCAGATGGAGTCTTGCTTAGTTGCTGAGGCTGGCTCCCTACTTGCAATCTTCCTGTCTCAGCCCTCCAGAGCTGCTGGGATTACAGGCGTGCACCACTGCACTCAGCCTCATGCCTCTCTTATTCCTCCATGCATACAAAGCCTTCTTTCTGTCCTCAAAACTACCAAGCTTTCTCCCCTGGAAGATTTCAAAAAGATATTTTCTCTGACCAAACACCCATTCCTGTATTTGCTTCAGGGATAAAATCCTATTTATTCCATAAATCTAACCTTAAATGTTAACTCCTTGGAAAGATCTTCCCTAAATCCAAGAGGCCAGATGAGGTCCCTAGTACACTCTCCAATGATACCCTGTGCTTCTGTTTTGCAGCATTTCTAACAATCTATATTTGGTGTGATTATATGCCCATGCCTTTAAAATCTTGCTTAAGCTAGGCTACCTATATTCAAGACACCCCTCCATTCAAGTCCTCCAATGGTCTTTCACCAAGAGTAAAGAAATGGTCTTCTCCTCAACATGTCACTTAAGGGTGGCTATAATCTGACAGTCTAAGGAGACTGAAGATCTAAGTTAGAATCTAAGAAAAACGAAGTTAGAGTTAGCAGTAATCAGATCTTGGACAAGCTTTTTGGCTCCCACAGACTAAATTTACTCCTGTATAAAAGGGAGGCATAAGTATGTGTCTGTTATAGATGTTAAGAGACTCAAATGTTAACATAAGTATAAATCCTTTTAAACAGCAACACAATACTCATTTTTATAATTTAAAAATTGTGGTAAAATAACAACAGAATTTAACACTAAAATGTTGTGTGATCATCACTACTTGATAATTATTTCTGTTACTCCTATTCACACCCTCTATTCCTCAACATGTTCTGTGTCTCGCTGTCCATAACCACACAATTCTTTGTTTGGAACTTCTATTAACACCCAGTTTTAGCCTAATTTCCTTTATCAAGTTGTTCTTGTCTCTAATGCTGGTAATAACTGCTTTCTGTTTATCGAAAGCATTTAACTTTTATCTTTCTTTTAACACAGCTGAGTTTTTACCAGATGAGCCCATCCGCCTACAAATTCTTTGAGGGCTAAAAGCATTATTTATCCACTTTTGTAGCCCGAGAGCTTCGTGTAATTTAAGAAGAAATAATGTTTCTTTAAGCTGGGCGCGGTGGCGCACGCCTGTAATCCCAGCACTTTGGGAGGCTGAGGCAGGAGGATAGCGAGTTCAAAGCCAGCCTCAGCAATGGCGAGGCACTTAGCAACTCAGTGAGACCCTGTCTCTAATAAAATACAAAAAAGGGCTGGGGATGTGGCCCAGTGGTCGAGTGCCCCTGAGTTCCATCCCTGGTACCAAAAAAAAAAAAAAAAAAAATGTTTCTTTAAATGACTTGCTTAGGAGTTCTTTTTCTGATTCTCTATTTATTCTAAACTAGGTAAACTAATTTTCCAATCAATAGGGACAAAATATGTAGATAAGTATTTTTCATTAGAAAAGTGGTTGAAATATAGACCACAAGGCAATAAGCGAGAAAATGTACATTCAAATGACAATGTATTAAGTCTTTTGATGTGTCTTATTTTGATGATCTTAAAAAGATGTTAAATCCCTATAAACCAAGACTAAGGTGGTTGTTTTTTTGTTTTTTTTTTTTTTTTGGTACCAGGGATTGAACTCTGGGGCACTCAACCACTGGGCCACATCCCCAGCCCTTTTTTGTATTTTATTTAGAGACAGGGTCTCACTGAGTCCCTAAGTACCTCGCCATTGTTGAGGCTGGCTTTGAACTCGCAATCCTCCTGCCTCAGCCTCCCAAGTGCTGGGATTACAGGCATGAGCCACTGCGCCTGGCTGTCCAAGACTAAGGTTTTTAGTCTCAAGTCTTCTAAATGTAAAAGTCACAGTCTATAGAGAACTAATTCCCTGAGTGTTTTTAGGTTGCTGTTCACATTTTCATGTATGCTGTTGGCAAAGCCAGGTTTTATAGCCAGCTGACTAACAAGGATTCCAAGACAGTTTCTCCCTTCAATAACTCTTATCAATGAAAAACAAAACATATAGTTTATGGTGTGTTTTTACAGACATCATCCCATCTGGTTTTGGTGGAACTTATCCTGGTGAGAACTTAGGAAGCTAGAAAAGGTATGCAAGACTAGATTAGATTTGTTGTCTCCTAGTATAGATGGAGAGAACATTCAACAAAGACAGATTATTAAGAAACATAGATGAAAACGACACTAAGATTTCATCTCACCTCAACCAGAATGGCAATTATCAAGAATACAAGTAATAATAAATGTTGGCAAGGATGTAGGCAAAAGGGTACACTCACTCGTACATTGTTGGTGGGACTTGGTGGGACTGCAAATTAGTGCAACAGTCTGGAAAGCAGTATAGAGATTCCTCTAAAAACTAGGAATAGAACCACCATTTGACCCAGTTAGCCTACTCCTCGGTATATATCCAAAGAAGTTAAAAATCAAGATTCTACAGTGATGCAGCCACATCAATGTTTATAGCAGCACAATTCATAACAGCTAAGCTATGGAACCAACCTAGATGCCCATCAACAGATAAATGGATAAAGAAATTTTGATATACACACACAATGGAATATTACTTAGCCATAAAGAGTGACTTGATCACATTTGTCAGTAAATGGATGGATCTGGAAACTATCATGCTAAGTAAAACAAGCAAATCCCAGAAAACCAAAGTTCAAATGTTTTCTGATATGTGGATGCTAATCCACAATAAAGGGAGGTGGGTGAAAAATAAAAGTTCAGTGGATTAGACAAAGGGGAATAAAGGGAAGGGAGGGAGATAGAAATAGGAAAGAGTAGAATGAATCTAACCTAACTTTCCTATGTACATACGTGAATACACCACAGTGAAGCTCACCACTGTGTACATCCACAAGACTGGGATCCTAATTAGAATAAGATATATTCCATGCTTGTAAATCAGAATGGATCCCATCATGTATACTTTTAAAAAACCAATTAAAAATAGATTATTAACCCCACTAATGGGATCAGTCCTTAGTTATTCATCCCCTTACCTTGATTCGTGAACTGGGATTTAACATGATGTATTTAATGGAACCTTGGATGTTCTGTGTCCAAGAGACCAGCCAAGTAACTTTATTATCATGCCGGACCTCTTTCCACTTATGTCCTGGAGGAGGAGAAGGAACCTTGGCATCTCTATGGAAATAAGAAAGCAGGGAAATGAGAAGAAACAATTTCATCTTACATATCTGCTGGGCATGTACTTACAAGTTTTCTCCATGTAAGTCAACCTAAAAAACACTCAGGAGATCTACCCACAGAAATACCATCTTGCTCTTACTCCTTCCTAAATAGTCCTCACTAAATGGAGAACAGTCTTAATACTGGCAATAAAAGAAGCCCTCCAACTCATTTCTGGCCTAAAAAATAATTGTTGTACTTACTTGCTACAGTTGATAATTATATCCTCAGGCATAATCCTTCTTTTCAGCATGCCTGTCTTGGGGTGGTTGCCACGGCCAAGGAAAAGCCCGGGAGGCTCTATCTTGAAGTTGGCAATCCTCTCTCTATGGTTATCCATAATACAAAAACCGTATTCTTTCAGCAATTTTTCATTTTCCTCTTTGATTTTCTGGAATACAGCAAATTACTCAAAATGGATTCAAACTGCTATTCTCTGCTCACCTATTTTTATCTCTTGTGGAAGAACAGGTCATGGTCTAAAAATCACTATAAGTATAGGAAAACATCGGGTAGATTTTTTCATAGACAATGAAATCCTCCCGCTAAAATCTACCTAACAGGCATGCTCAATATTTTTATCTCTTGTGGAAGAACAGGTCATGGTCTAAAAATCACTATAAGTATAGGAAAACATCGGGTAGATTTTTTCATAGACAATGAAATCCTCCCGCTAAAATCTACCTAACAGGCATGCTCAAGGCCCTGGGTGTGATCCCTAACCCTCAAACAGGGCAAGGTTGAAGCGAGGAGATCCCAATTACACATACACACAAAATCTGATTCTTTCTTTTGGGGGGGGGGGACGGGGGGTTAATGGGGATTGAACTCAGGGTCACTTGGTCACTGAGCCACATCCCCAGCCCTATTTTGTATTTTATTTAGAGACAGGGTCTCACTCAGTTGCTTAGTGCCTTGCTTTTGCTGAGGCTGGCTTTGAACTCTCAAATGCTCTTGTCTCAGCCTCCCAGCCCCTGGGATTACAGGCATGACTGATGTGTGCTACCTTGTCCAATGATTCCTCTATCTTAAACAATATATGTTTGTGTTATCTGGGTATTTTAAAATGTAACTTTAAAAAATGCTTCACAAAAGCCAAAGCCATTTGGTTGAAAAGTATTTCATAAGGGTTTTTAAGCCTGGACAAACCTGTTTCCTAGGTATATGGGCATATATACTTTATACTGTATGATACTTGCTCCCCTTCTTGTGGGGGAAGGGGGAGTTCCAACCTCCTTATCTTTTATCAACTGTTCACCATCTTACATATAGTAGTTCGATAACCAAGTTCTGCTGCCTTGTGGGAAGAAACAGAATTTGGTGGTTGTGTCCTTGGCAGGGGCTAAGAAAGTCATATTTATAAGAGCTTTCTTTTTTTTGGTGGTGCTGAGGATCAAATCCAGGGCCTTGTGCATGCGAGGCAAGCGCTCTACCAACTGAGCTAAATCCCCAGTCCTTATAAGAGCTTTCTATATTTGAATCACCATTTCAAGAACAAAGCTCCAAAGTGTTTTTTTTTTTTTTTTTTTTTTTTTTTTAAGTTGTAGTTGGACACAATACCTTTATTTTATTCATTTATTTTTATGTGGTGCTGAGGATCGAACCCAGGGCCTCACACATGCTAGGCAAGTGCTTTACCACTGAGCCACAACCCCAGCCCCCCAAAGTGGTCTTTAAAAAAAAAACTGAAGTAAATAACACACTGAACTTTACTAATTTGGAATATTAGGAATAAGCTTAACCTGAGACTAAAAACATCTGATGCAGTTATCACTCTTAAAGTAACTCAGTAATTTTAAAAGTTAAGACCTAAAATTAATGTTAAATTAAATGATTACATACAGCTGGGCACAGTGGTGCACACCTATAATCCCAGCAGCTCTGGGAGGCTGAGACAGGTGAATTGTGAATTTAAAGTCAGCCTCAGTGAAAACGAGGAGCCAGACCTTGTCTCTAAATAAAATACAAAACAGGGCTGGTGGTATGGCTCAATGGTCAAGTGCCTCGGAGTTCAATCCTCAATACCTGCCCCTGCCCTACCCAAAATGATTATATAAGCATGTCAGGTCCTTTAAAAAACTGAAACTATAGGGTCTTGAAGTACAAAGAATACATTAACATCCTTAAGAAAGTCTATTCTGAATTCTAGATTATGTAACTTTTGTTAGATAAAAATATTTTAGGTTCCAGGGCTATATGGTCTCTGTTGTAACCACTGATCTCTGCTACTACTGAATAAAAGCAAACACAGAGAATACATAAGTAAGTAGATGTATCTGTTTCAATTAGACTTTTCTTTTTTTACAAAAATAGGCAGCCTGTAGAAGAAAACATATGTGCTAGATACTAGAAAGATCCTTCAGCAATAAGGATGGCCGAGACTAGAAGTAGATAAGTGTGACTAGATTCCAGAGTAAAACAGATCAAAGAATGGGGAGGTACATGGTTGATATTATTTCCTCAGTCTTAAATCCTTAATATCCAGTGCCACTGTGGGACAGGTCTTCCCATCCTTAAATACTGTTTTCTAAGGTCAATGGAACAACACCAGGGTTCAATTCGAAATTTCCCCTCTAAGTAAAACCCTTAGGAAAATTGACTTTATTGGTTCAGAATCCTAAAAATCTTTGGCATAGAACAGTGAGAGAATACTAAAGTCAATGATATGTCCCAAAGAACTAAGAAGATATTAGATGAATTAATCACTATTCCAAAATTCTCCAGAGGTTTAATAAACTCTGTAGTACCAATTTCTCTTCTTTGCTCATCTGTTTCCGAGCTTCCGACTGAGCTTTGAAATACTGGTTCATATGGGTAAAATCACATTTGCTTAGATTGGTGATTGTATTCTTCTCTTCATTAGTCATTTCCTAGTCCAAAGAAAAGGGGGAGATAAAGATTACTCTTATGTGGGTTCTTGGGCTCTTGGCAAATTGGCACAAATCTCAGGTATATGAATAGAACTTTGAGAGACATGAATATACAGCAATTATTTTAGTGATAGGCGAAACAGTTCCATACTTGTTGAGGAACCATAATGTTGTCTCTTAGAAATGTTACCCCTGCTCTACTCGCTCATTAAATCTGATTTTCAGAGCTAGTTCAGGAGACAAACTTTAATTTTTCTTTAGTCACAAATTGAGAATAATGAAGATTTTAAAAAACAACCTAAATAGATACATGTGGGTTGGGTTTCTTCAAATATTTATTTTTTAGTTGTAGTTGGACACAATAGCTTTATTTTATTTATTTTTACGTGGTGCTGAGAATCGAACACAGGGCTGTGCACGTCTAGGCGAGTGCTCTACCGCTGAGCTACAACCCCAACCAGATATATGTGGTTTTAAGAACAGAAAGTAGTTTAAGCAAAATGAACAAGAATCAGGACAAATGGATTTCAGATTAACATCTCTCTGCAATAGCAGAGGAAAGTCCTATAGAGTCAAATTTTCCTTTGTACAATTGAAGTGAGGTTTCTGTTTGGCTTAATCTGATTAAACCCCCTTCTGCAGTCATATGAGAGCTGAGAGGAAAAAAATAAGATTTCTTGGATAGAAATCACCCACAATATATTAAGTAAACAGACAAAAAAGTATACAACTTTTAATACAACAAGATTCATAAAACTCAGATTTTATATCAGGGAATTTTTGGTAAAATTATAACTTATACTTAGTATTTGACCAACATTTCTGAAAGCTACTAAGGATATAATACATGGGCTACAGTACCTTTCTCCAGTCTTTAAAGAAATTTTTTCTAAATATTTCCTTAGTAGTATATTCATGGTCAAGCATTTTTGCAAAGAAAGTAGCTACTTCTTCTGCTTTGGGGCTCAGCTTCATGACTTTACCTAGAAGAAAAAGTGGTTCCAAGAATTAAGATATAATATTTATATTCTAAGTGTAAATATTGAGTGCTAGAGACAAGCAATTTACCATCCTATGGAATACAAAGGTCTGGTAACAGTTACAACAAAAACAAAGACAACATACTGATTTACATCTACTTGTTTAAATTCTCCTCCTCTTTCACAGATATTTACCTGGCTCATTCTCTGGAGACTATGCCAGTTAACTGTTCCCAGGTGCCTGCTCAGGACAAGGATGACCTGGGGAAGGCCCAGTCACTCTTCCTTTTCCTTTCAGCAAGCAGGGTCCTTTATACCTCTTCAATGGTTTTTAAAAATCAAATCCTCAGAGGGACTCCTGCCACTGCTAAGCTAAGCAGCCTCTGTTCAAGAAGGGGAGGAAGGGCTAGGGAAGGGAGCGGAAGAAAGGAATTGCAGGGAAAAGAAATAGGCATCTTTCTTCTTCAAAGTTATGTGGAATATGAATTTTAGAAAGTTATATATATATATCCATCCATAGCAGGCAAGCCCAGATTTCCCATAAAGCTTAAATAAGACCTTGGAGAACACTACTACTCATATTATGTGGTACAAAGACCAAAAAAGCATCAGTATCATGAGGAAGTTTTGTCAGAAATATAGAATTCTGGGTCCCAACCCTACACCTACTGAATCAGAAACTGCATTTCAATGAGACTCATGTTCACAAGGGTTTGCAATGCATTACATTGGAACATAGGTACTATGAGGCTGCCTTTTACAAAAACAGGATTGATCCATAGCACAAGGGATGGCTAGGGTTCCTTGTAGCATGCAGTGTTTATATAAAAGCTGCTCTAAAAAAGCCCTGATGTATCACAAAGCTACTTACTGGTAAAGAAAATGTGGATAGAGCCTATGGGTTTTATATATCTTTTTTTTTTGGTACCAGGGATTGAACTCAGGGGCACTGGACCACTGGGCCACATCCCCAGCCCTTTTTTGTATTTTATTAGAGACAGGGTCTCACCGAGTTGCTAAGTGCCTCGCCATTGCTGAGGCTGGCTTTGAACTTGCGATCCTCCTGCCTCAGCCTCCCAAGTGCTGGGATTACAGGCGTGCGCCACAATGCCCGGCGGGTTTTATGTATCTTAATTAGATAAAAAGCAATAAAAGAAAAGCACTTGGGAGTTTAATCTACTCTTCAAAGAGAGAACTTTGAACAGTTCTCTTAAAGCCAGTTTCCATTTTTTCATTGAATATCCAACTTTATGAACCAATATATACCTTAATAATAGCATCTCACTGTATTTTAAATGAGATTAAATAAAATTCCACTGCCTTACTAATACATAAATATTAACAATTCAATTAAAGGAGTTCACATTTAATAAACACACATAAAATTTAACCAGAAATCCATTTGTTGTAAGACATCTCCTCTCCTGACTGTAGGAATGGGGAATTGTAGCACAAAATTCAAACTCAAGGTAGACAGAAAAAACCTGTTTGGCCATCATTTAAATGACCAACAGGTGGCGCAGCTTTCCCTTCTCAATCCCCTCAAGCTTCTGTTTTGGAAGGAAGACTTGGAGAGGAAAAAACTAGGTTTAGAGACTTCCATCTCTTCACAGCACTCCCCTACTCATGCCCGAACCAGAGATGACAGTAGAACTGATATGATTCCAATGTAAATGAAGATGTTAAGCCACTAAGAATAAAATAAACGGTAAGAAAAATGTGAATTGTTCTCTGGTATGTTTGGTATATACTATGTATTTAAACAGTATTTGGGAGGATGGGGGGAGACACACACACACACACACACACACTCTCAGGGCTATCTTACTGAATTCTGTCCCAATAGAGGAAGTAATTGTAGCTTCTCTTGTTTTAAATAAGCTGTCAAAAGATGAAATAACAGCTCCCTGCTGCAGGGTAGTGGGAGGATGACTTAAAAGATTCCTGGCAATGTCCGTATTTTGTAGAAAAGGCTGAGCTCCAGTAAAAGGAAACTGCTGAGTCAGATCTGAAAACTGAAGGTCCTTAGGAAAGACAGCAATTCACTGCTTCAGTCAGCCAAAGCCCCCACCTTCCCTGGCAGGTTCTAAAGGAATCTGAGAATTCTCTTCCCCAGAGAGTAGGCAGCACTGACATTATCAGTTTGAGCTTACAAATCAATACTCTTGACTTACTGCAGAGTGGGAATTTATACAATCAAAGGAAGAAATCCCAGAGGAAAATCCAGTGGAGAAAATGTTAAAATCCTGGAACTGAAGCTTCTACAATGGAGGACTAGGCAAGAATAGGGGAAATGATGGGGGAGTTGTAGCTCAGTAGTACCAGTGATTGCATAGCAGAGTGAGGCATTGGGTTCAATCCTCAACACATAAAAAATAAATAAAGGTTGGGAAAAAAAAAAAAAAGAACGGGGGAAAGGATGATGGCAACAAATAATCTAGGCCTTTGCTTCCCATTTTGAAAAGTAAGTGAAATCCCAAGACTAGGAAATGTAGCTTTCCCTTCAATCTCTTTGAACCTCAAAGTGAGGCTTTTGTGGTTGAGTTTTCTAAAGTGCTTGGTGAAGTTAAAAGAGGGCTACAGAATACTTGTATTATTACTAATTATTTTTTATACCCAACCCAGATACCTTATGATAGTCTTCTTCAAGATCCACGCTCTTTCTCTTCATCAGAACTTTTTTTGGTCATATTTGAGAATCTCCAGGAATAACCCAGTAAGAGGTTTGAAAGAATTCTGCTTTATGCTCTCTGATTAACACGGGTCAAATTGTTTATCTGATATTAGCTAAACATTAGATAAAGCACTTGCTATTAAGATATGAGATCTTGTTATGCTGCAAACTCCCAAAGATCAGGGATTAAGTCCATAGTACCATCTACTGCAGAGTCATGGTATTTGAACACAGGAATATAGCCTTTAAAAAAAGGAATTCTGTATAAGTACCGCACACTAACTGATTACACCACTGGAGGTAAATGGATGGAGCTGGAGTATATCATACTAAGTGAAGTAAGCCAATCCCCAAAAACTAAAGGCTGAATGTTCTCTCTGATAAGTGGACGCTGATCCATAATGGGAAGTGGGGGGTGAGGGTGGGTGGGAGACGGGGAACAGCGTGCAGAGAATGTAGGAACTTTGGGCAAAGGAGAGAGAGGAAAGGGGACAGGAATGATGGTAGAATGAGATGAACATTGTTACCTTAGGTACATGTATGACTGCACATATGGTGCAACTCTACATAGTAGTGTACAACCAAAGAAATGAAAAGTTGTGCTCCATTTGTGTATAATGGATTGAAATGCATTCTGCTAGCATGTATAACTAATTGGAACAAATAAAATAAATTAAACAAACAAAAAAAAGGAATAAAGGAATTCTGGCTTACCATGTTTGTCCCTTTCTTCACTTACAGACCCAGCCCTTCAGTATAACTTAAAATTGAGCATCCCTTATCCAAAATGCTTATAACCAGAGTGTTTAGGATTTCAGGATTTTTTTTTTTCTTTTTTATATTTCGTACTACTTATGTTAACATAATGAGAATAAAATAGAGAATGGGACCCAAGTCTAAACACAAAATTCATTTATGTTTCATACATACAAAGCCTGAAAGCAAGTTTATATAATATTTTTAATATTCTTGGGCATAAAAAAAAGCTTCATTTTCTGGTGTCAGGCTGGTGCTCAAAAAATTTTCAGATTGTGGAGCATCCAGATTTCAAATCTAGGATGTTCAACCTATACTTCCTAGACCCATAAGGATCTGTGACACTGAGGCCACTGTTGATGGGCAAAAAGATGTACCAGAGCTCTCAAAAGTTTTGTTACCAATGCTTTTCAGCAGTTTTTTGTCCAGTGTTTCTCAGTTTGGTCAGTAGACCACTTGGTTCAGAAGCACCCAATTCTACTCCACACCTATACAACAGCTACTGCCCAGATCCACTTTGGCAAGTAAGTACTATTCCTCAAACCCTTAAGCATATAAGTACTCTAGCCATTACTGCATAGAGCTCTTGGGAGGGAAATCAACTGAACATTATCATCTACATATTTCTACACTGACAACAGAAGGCTACTTGCAAATCTGTCAACCCAAGTACAGAAAAATTGGTGATGGCTAATAGACAATTCTGAAGGTTCTAAGAGACCTAGGCAGGCATTTCTTTAAAGCACCTCATCAGACTTGACTGCATATACATCAAAGGCATATTGTTAGACTATGAAGAGTGAATAACAGATTCAAATAGTCCTAACCAGAGGTTGACAACAGACTAATCAATCTTCCACCAAATACTAATACTATTTTTAGTGATAAGCAGCTTGTTGGCCAGCATTATTATCACTAAAACAAAATATTACCATTCAAGTGAGACTTTTCTAACTACTCCACTGCACTGAGTTGGTCCATGGAAATCACGTTAAGATAAAAACCTTTAGTGGGCTGGGGCTGTAGCCCAGTGGCAGAGTGCTTGCCTAGCGTGTATGAGGCGCTGGGTTCAATCCTTAGCACCACATAAAAATAAACCAATAAAATAAAGGCATGCTATCCATACACAATACCAAAAAATTTAAAAACAAAACCCAAAACAAAAACCTTTAGCTTGTGGATCATGGACTGTGAGTTATGTAATTGGACCTTTTCTGGATTATGTCGGGTTAAGACATTAATAGTTCCTTTGTTGTGGTACATTTTCAGTAGCAAATGGTCCTTTAAGAGTTAAGTAAACACCTGATGTCCCTTTGTTGAAACCACATAATAACTAAAACAAAATGAAATAAATAGAAAATCGGATCCTTCCTCATTTTCTATCCCTAAATAGAAGCAGACACTTTTTCTTGGCTAAGAATCAGACAATTTGGAACAACTCACCATCATAGTAAAACTTGACACTCTCTGGAAGAGGCTCATATGGTGGAGCAAATACAGGACCTTTATGTTCTAAGAATTTCCACTTGATGCCCTCAGGATAGCGTTCTTCTTCCCACCTTTCAAAGACAAGGCACAACCTCATTTAGTGATCACCTTGGCTAATTTAGAAATCACCAACTATTAAATGCCCAAAATAATTATATATTTAATTGGCCGATCCTCATTCAAGGCCTGGATCAAAATAATCAGTATCTTTCACTTTGAAAAAGTCAGAAGTCACAAGGAAGATGGAATTCTCAGGTGAATGGAGAAAAATATTTCAATAGTTCAGTTCAAAAATTCTGAACATTTAAGATTATCACTCAAGGAGCTCAGTAACAAATGGAGGCTATTGAAATAGAAATAGCTGTTTAACATAATGCTGTAACAGTATGCTACACTGGTATATGTAACAGAGGTTGTTATTTATGCTGTTGGTATGTAGGAAAAGGCTTCCTAAAAGTAGAGATGCCCAGTGAGAGGGAGAAACAACCCTCTGGGAAAGTACATAATGTAACAAAAAGACCAGGAAATAATAGTTCAGGTGAGGCATATTGAGTTTAAGGTACTTATGGGTTATACAGATCTAGCTAGCAGACAAAGACAAATGAATCTAAAACTCAGAGGAAACAACTTTCAAAAACCTTTTTATTTAAAACAGGATCAAACATAAACAATGATTAATACACTGAACACACCACCTATACACAAACAACTGCTAACGTTTTGCTAAATTTCCTTTTGGTTGAACCATTCAAAGTTAATTGTAGACCTGATATTTTGCCACTAAATATTTCAGCAAGTAGCTTTATAAAAATGACATATTCACATAACTATAAAAATGCTACAACATTGTAGCACCAAAATAATTTTCTATTATCATTCTAATAGTCAGTCTGATTAATAACATCCCAATGATATCCACAATATATTTTTATAGAGTAGGAGCTAATTAAGGATCATATATTGCAGTTGGCAGATACATCTAAAGTCTCTTCTTTGGAACAGACAAACCTTTCTTATCACCCTAACATTTAAAAAAAAAAAAGAGTAATCCAGATAGAATCCGTCTTATATACAGAATATTTTAAAACTTTACAGATTTTAATCCTATTTCTACTTTAAAATGGAAGGACCTACCATTCTATTTAATTATTATACAATCACATCAAATTCTATCTGAAGGTGAATTATGCATATTCTATTGTTTCTAATTAGTCTTTCCAAGTCCAATATTTTACTGCAAGTTTTTTATTTTTCTTTGTAGTCCTGGGGAGTGAACCCAGGGCTCTGGGTAAGTGCTCTACCACTGAGCAGTTATCTCTAACCCCCCAAGTCCAATATATGAAAAGTTCAGAAACATCAAATGAAAATTACATATAGCAAATCGTACTGTGACAATAGTATTACTACAAAACCAAAGTCAACCTATCTTGTCAAATGATTCTCAACAAGAGTGCTTAAGGTCATTCAAGGGTTTGGAAAAGACAGTCTTTTCAACAATGGAGTGTGCAAAATGATGAGACTGGGCACTTACCTTATAGTACATATAAAATTTAATTAAAAACAAACAAACAAACAACAACAACAACACCCCCCCCAAAAAAAAAAAAAAAAAAAAAGGACCAAAGACCTAACTATAAGTGCTATAACTATAACATCTTTAGAAGAAAATATAGGGGGAATATTTTACAACTTTGGATTTGGTAATGGAAAACAGTAACAAAAAGAAAAATAAGTTGGGCTACCTGAGAATTAAAAATGTCCCTTTATCAATGAACATATTCAAGAAAATGAAAGACCATTCACAGAATAGAAGAAATATCTGAAAAACCACACGTGATTAGCCTAATATCCAGAATATACAAAGAACTCCTTTCCCAGCAAAGTGGCATGTATTGGCAGTCCCAGACACTTGGGAGACTGAAGGATCACTCGGGCACAGGAATTCAAGGACAGCCTGGGTAACATAGGGAGGCATGGTTTCTTAAATGCAAATCAAAACCACAATGAGATACCACTCATACCCATTAGGATGGCAACAAAATTAAAAAAATAAATAAATAACAAGTTATGTAGGGATGTGGAGAAAGTAGAACCCTTGGGCATTCTAGTGTGAATGGTCAAGTCATTTGATCCCTAGGAATACCCACCACCCCCAAATAGGAATTCCATCAAATACTTGTAGTACTATGTGCTAGAGTCAAAAGGTGGAAACAACCCAAGTGTCCTTGGACAGATGAATGGATCAACAAAATGTGGTATATATGTATAATGGAATATTATTCAGCCATAGAAGGGAAGGAACTTCTGATACAACATGGATGAACTTTCAAGACATTTTGTTAAGCAAAATAAACCAGTTACAAATGAATAAATACTATATAATCCACTTTTATGAGGTACCCAGAATGGTCAAATTCATAGACACAGAAAGCAGAATGGTAGTCCCAGGGCTGGGGCATAGGGGGAAATGAAAATTACTGTACAATGGGTTCAAAAGTTCAAAGTTTCAGTTTTGCAAGACAAAAGGAGTTCTGGAGATGGATGGTGGTAGTCATGGTGCCCAAGAATATAAATATGCCTAATGCCACTGAACTGTACATTTAGAAATAATTATGATAGTAAAAATTTTATGTTGTTGTGTTTTAAATACACATTTAAATAATCTTTTTTTTTTAAAGTAAAGGCTTAAACTTTCTTTTTTTAAAAAGAGTTAATAAAATCTTAGACCTAGAAGGTGCATTAAAATATTCCATAATCAACCTACCACTTTATAGATACAGGTAGGAAACTGACAGGATCTTCTCACTAGTCGTAGATAAAAGAAAGGCCTGGATGCAGGAACTCACCCAACCCCAGAGTTTATGCCTCTCTAAATCAGAGAGAATATATATTCTTATATACATGTATGTGAAAGCATTTACAAGGAACTTAACTGTTGTAGCAGTCACAGAATAGTTGTGAGGGGACTCAGAATGCCATGTTTTCCCTAATGCAGCCAGGACTTGGCTCTATTCTTCATCAAACCCAGTGTTTCTAAATTAACACTTCAAACTGTTTTTACAATTCCTCCAACTTCAACAAGGTATATCTTGAGGACGTACAGCAATATTTTTAATCATTTAAGCAAATAAAGAGATTCAACAAATCACTGAACATTAAACTTCAGTTCAAACATAAACAAATCCTCCAATAAGCTGATATACTGGATTGACAGCTATTACTATTCAAATTAAAATCATACAGTGTTGACCTTTTAGGCCTCTCATTCGTACATGGGCCCCCTACCCGATTAAGAAAACTATGTACCTAGACATCAAAATGCCTTCTCTATGGTGGCTTGGCTTATAAACACAAGTAGCAAGTTTATAATAAAATTTGCTTGAAAAGGGAAAGGTGAAAAAATGCTAGAAGTATGTATAAGATAGGAAAGTGAATTCCACATGCTTCTTGAAATTAAGTTCCCTTGGAGTTTAACAAGCGCCTCAAAAGTATACTATAAAATTGTTATAATTAAAAAAAAAAAATCAGAAATAAAAGACACACTACAGCTGTCTAGAATCTAACCTCTGGAATTAAGGGCAATTTCTCTGACATCAGAATATCAATGATCCATATTCCTTAAGTTTCTTACCATTATATAATTGATAGTACTCATGAATCCTGATCTTTTTTTTTTTTTAATATTTATTTATTTGCTTTAGTTGTACACAATGCGTTTATTTGTACGTGGTGCTGAGGATGGAACCCGGGCCGCGCATGTGCTAGGCGAGCGCTCCACCACTGAGCCACAATCCCAGCCCTGAATCCTGATCTTTTAAGCACTAATTCCTTACATTATACTCCTAGTTTCTTACAACATTATCCCTTTGCTAAGAGACTTGAAATTTCATTTAAATCACACCTAATATCTGCAATAAACTCCCCAGTTTCTAAATCTTTTTTTTTTTTTTTTTTTTTTTTTTTTTTTTTTTTTAAAGCATCAACTGTTTAGAATTAACTTGAGACTCAGGTTTCAACAGGTCATCCCTGACAATAGAAGTGTACTTAACACTGAGCTGACACACTATACAGCTGCAATGGGTAACAGTTAAAAAGAGGTTCATCTGGGTTAAATAGATTTTCATGGATGAGTTAGTGCCATCACTTGTAACAATGTTTTATTTTTAATATTTATTTTTTATTTATTTAGTTGTACACAATGCCTTAATTTTTATGTGGTGCTGAGGATCGAACCCGGGCTGCACATGTGCTAGGTG
The DNA here is from genome assembly GCA_025594165.1 of Tamias sibiricus. Taxonomy (NCBI): domain Eukaryota; kingdom Metazoa; phylum Chordata; class Mammalia; order Rodentia; family Sciuridae; genus Tamias; species Tamias sibiricus. Next base: position 168,274,805 of record CM046659.1, read on the forward strand.
AGCGCTTTACTGCTGAGCCAAAATCCCAGCCCCTGTAACAATGTTTTTATTGGGAAGAAATGATAAAACAAAAAAACTCGGAGAGACCTGGACCATTTTTCCCACCCCCATATTACCAAACATAGGGAGGTTAGGATCAGAATAAGCCACCTCCCCCACTTTTTGGTCAAGATCAACATACCTAAAAACACTGGAGGAAGGCAAAAAGATCTGCACATTTGTCAAACTGGTAAAGTGTGTGATTCTTTTAGAGGAATAGCAAGAGGAATTGCAAAAATGAGAATATTTGCCATTTTCAGTTCTTCAACTGGATCAATTTTGGAAGTCGGTGAAAACACATTAAAGTTCAATGGGTGAACTATGGCAATTGGTTAGGAAGTCATTAATCCATAGAAATAAAGATTTATACAAACTTACAGTTTGCCATCAAGCACTTTGCTTAAAAAGAATGCACAAAGTTGAATAATCCAACTTGAGAAAACTGTAGCAAGTAACTGCTCATTCCCAAACCATCTTTAGTTCAAGACTAGCCAACTCCTCCACTTTAAGCCAAAACAAGAATAAAACCCAAAATCATGGTCTCTCAGAAGTAACGTGGTAACACTGATGAGGATTTCAACCACAGAGGCAAAAATAGGTTATTAAATCCTTCAAGGGCACCTAATTCTACACACATGGGCTGGATCAGGATAAGAGTCTATCTGTATTGAGCCCAATCTCCAAAAGAGAAAGCTCAAGGAGCTCCTAATGACAAGTACATCTAACAATCACTTTTTGAGCACCCACCATAGAACCCCTCAGAGATGCAACAGACTAATTCATCATTCTCATGACCCTCAAAAATACCCCTAATTTACACAATAATTTTAGTGTATTTTTAAAAAAATGTTTTATTAAAAGTCATAAAAACCTTTCACTATTCTATGAACAAACTCTAAGACCACTGAAAACTTTTGATTACTTCCAAAGAGAAAACAAAATAAAAACAAGGAAAATGAAACCACATTCCTTTGCTTTCTACTCTTGACTTCTGGAAAGGCCCAGGTTTCCTCTTGCTCAGTTATCATTCTTTTCTACACTTCACTTTTAACCAAGGTGTCCCACCAACAAGCCAATCACACGGTAGTCACTATGTGGAAACATTTCTGTGCTGCTGCTCCGAGGAACCTCCATGGGCACTACTCTTCCTACTTCCACAAGAGTGCTGGGGACATCACTGTTCTAATGATAAAAGTCATAGTAAGCACAAACAAATGGGTCTGTAAGCCATACACCGAACTGGGAATATGCACAACTGCAAAGAAATATGAGAATGGAGAAAAGAGGCAAAGGTTTATGTTCTAGCTCATAAACCTCAGGATCACTTGAATTTTTTCCAACACAAATACCAATCACATATCACTGGTATAGTAGTTAAATAATACAAAATTTTAAGAAAAATAAGCACTTAAGATGTGTCTATTTTAAAATTTGAAAAGTAGAAAATAAAAGTTCTGCACCTAAACTGTTACCTGCCCTCCACAAATACATATGAACCTTCACTCCTACAGAGAAGTCTGCCTATTTCTCATAATCACAGCCTTAGGTACTTTCACTTATTAATCTTTCCAATCTGAGGGACACTGAACAAAAAGATTTGTCTCTTTTTTCATCTTTGAGTTCCTGAAGTTATGATGTTTATTAGCCATTTATTTTCTTTATAAGCTGGCTATTCTCTTTATATTTGTCTTAAAAGAGCTTTTGTTTTATCACATTAGAAATATTACACCTTTGTATTACATATATGTTCATTTATTTTCTTAAAGTTATGAAGTTGTTTGTTTGCCGCGTGGAAAATTTCAATTTTGATTATCAAATTTATAAATCATTTCTTTATAGCTTTGGTTATGTTCTACACTTCTCTACTTCAAAAGAGCTTCGCTAATCTACAAATACACAAATATTCTTCCAGGTTTTCTTGTGGAGGTTTCCTTTGTTATTGTTTTAATGAACAGGCAGTTTTCCCAACATGATTTATAGAATACCACATCCTTTCCCTATCACTTTAAGAGTGTTTGCAATACCAATAATGAACTGTAACTTCAAAAAGATAGGGAAAAAAAAAATTGAAAGTTCCTACCATAAATTAACCTGATTTAGGCATCATACAATGTGTACATGTATGAAAGCATCATGTTATCCACTAATATATAATTTTTTTTTTTTGTTTTTATGTATCAATGAAAATGTTAATCTAATTTAAAATAAATAAATAAATGCATTTGCACTTTGTTCATGTGCTAAGTTCCCATTAATATATAGGCTACTTCTATGGTCCGTTCTGTTCAATTAGTGGAACCTAGTTTTGAAATCCAACAATTTTTTTTTTTTGGGGGGGGGGTGGTGGGGTGCCGGGGATTGAACTCAGGGGCACTTGACCACTGAGCCACACCCCCAGCCCTGTTTTGTATTTTATTAGAGACAGGGTCTCACTGAGTTGCTAAGTGCCTCGCCACTGCTGAGGCTGGCTTTGAACTCAAGATCCTCCTGCCTCAGCCTCCCAAGTGCTGGGATTCAGGTGTGCGCCACCGCATCCGGCTTGAAATCCAACCATTTTAGAGCTAGTTAATGATTTCACTAGAACCTGGAAAAGTTACTTCAGATGATTTTCTGGAGAATTCTTTTAAGTATTCACCCCCAAACGTCAGAATGTTACCTTTAATAACTCAATACTCTTACTTAATTAGGTTGTGCAATAGAAACCCTGATATTTTAACCCAGTGCTGAGAGGTTACCATTTCCACTTCTGCTCCTCTTCTTTCTTCGGCTTCTTTTTCTTGTTATCTGGCTCAGGAACTTTTTTATCTTTATCTTTATTCTTGGGTTTTTTCAATTTACCATCCTACAAAGAAATATGGTGAGAAAGCACTTAAATAAGAACTGATCATACTTCCAGAAGCAGTTTTTGGGAGCCATTAGGAAGAAAAACTATAATCATAGAATATCAGAACCGGAGAGGATCTGATTTCCAATACTCTCTCTTGACAGATGAAGAAAAGTTTACTGGTTCTTCACAATGGAGCAGTTACTTCCCCAAAACTCCCTGACAAATACAGGAAAGAGTTAAAAACACTCTTTATGCAGGGTAAGAGCCTGGGAAAATGTACTTTAAACCTCAGGGGAGTTTGGAAAAGCACTGCTACAGAAAGTAATCCCAGTGTAGTGTACTTTCCAAATTTGCTTCCTCACTTATCCTTAAATCTACTTATCTTACAATCTTTTTTAATATAATCAAGTAACAGGTATAGGAGGCCATGCATTAGATATTTAGTATTCAATTTGGAAGGAAATTCCAATCCATTGGGGAATAATTTCTAGCCCTACTGCTTGTACACACAAATATTCTGGAGGTCCAAAAATGAGTACTGCTTTTTATGGTGCAATTTCTGTATGGCTCTTGATGAGCTGATCATGGTAGTATAATAAAGGATCATCAAATCTAGGTTTGAGTGCAACTCGCCAATAAAGGAAGACAACTCTCAAAACACACACCCAGACAAAAATGTGATAATACTCAACAGGTGGTGATCCCACTCAACAGAACCTAAACTCTTTAGAAGAATATTTTCCTTTGTCCTACCTATTTGACATAATTTAACTTTTTACTCAACAAGTGTTATATAGCAATGGAAAGTGGTTTTGAACAATCTTAAAATCAATTACAGAATGGCAGAGCTGGAAAGACTTAGACAATTTGGTTTGACTTCTGATTATAACCAAAGAAACTTTGAAACGGAGGTAATGCCACTTGATCACAGTCATACAGCTATGACTGACCACAACGAAAGCCCAAGTTTATGAGAAAAATAATAGAATGTGATTCATGGTAATGACCAGAATAAACATTCTAGGACTACATGACAGGATGGCAATCAGGACAGGGATAAATTCAAGTTCAATAAGTAAATGCCTTTTAGGGTAAAGGGAAGGGGAAAGCTATAGTACTACATATATTTAAAGTAGGTATGGGAAATATAAACGTGTGGGAGGAAAAGGTACTAAAGGATCACTTTAATTCAGATAATGTTTACTCTTTAGGCTGAAATATACCATAGGAAAGGGAAATGTTTTCCAGTTAAGACATTCTCAGAACAGCTTCTAAACAAGTATGCAGAGGATCCCATCAGGAAACAATTGGCTACATTGTATATTTTCAAGTCTCAAATTGTGATAAGCAGTCACTGGGAGACTTCAGAACAATCCCCAGAAACACAACTGCAACAATAACAACAACAACAAAACCCCACAGCCCAAGTAAGATTAAATGACAGATTCTATCATCTGGGTCCCTGCCACATTAAGACTGGGCATTAATTCATATAGTCTGTTAGCCTTAATTTTTTTTTCCCCTTATAAGGCTGCGAAACAACAACAACAAGTTAACCATTCCTTTTTCCAAGTGGTTTAACAAATTCAGAGAAAAGTTATTGTTTTGCATAAGCACATTAAACAAAGCAAAAGAATTGCATGAAGAGCTCAAGCTTTACATTTCTTTTGACTGGTTTCTACTGATTATTTACACGAAAGTGGAGTGACTGGCTACCATAATTATTAATCATCAATTTTACTCTAAATTCCCTGACCTGGTTGAACTTCTGCCAAGAACAGACTAATAAACAGAAAAACTACAATTTTCTAAATTCAGAACCTGATTTTCTCTCTACGACTTAAGCTAATTCATCAATACTTTAAAATGATTCCATTAAAGTCCTTCCTTCTCTCTCCTTATGAGATCAGCAGTCCCACACAGCAGCTAGTGTGCTGGCTCTGGAATCAGCATGGGATCAAATCCTGGCTTTACCACTTAGTAGCTACGTGACCTCTGGTTGAATCAATTGATTCAACCTCTCTATTCCTCAGTTTCTACATTGGCCAAATAGGGATAACAGTAGGGCTTTGTATTTCTTATCATTGCTGTAAGTATAAAATAAAATAATACATATATAAAGCATGCAAAATAGTACCTAGCACACAGTAAGCATCTACTTCATTTAATTATTTTTACTAAGATGATAAATTATGTTCTTAAGACTTGCTACCCTTACTGTCATTATCTGGTACTTCAAGCTATCCACCTCATGCTTGTGAACCCATTTTGCCCAACAGCAGCTAATCTGAAACGCAGCCTACAGGCTAAGAACTCACACAACCCCTTTTCTTGGGAGAATACAAGTTTAAAACCCCTGCGAATTTCTGTTCTTTAATTACTTCCTAATAACTTTGTAATATAAGAAATCAGAAGTGTCAAAAGGAGGAATCAAATTATTTTATGTCCACCACAAGTATCAAATAGATTCCTTGGAAAAGTACTTGAATTGAACTGAGATTTTTAAGGGAGGTTATAAGCCAGAAGAAAAAAGGGAGAAGAGCATGTGTGCTCCAGACAGAAGGAACAGCAAGTGCTACATAAAGCTCTGAAGCAAGAAGAATTTGGTATGGAAAAGAAACAAAGAAGGCCAGTGTAGCTAGAACAAGGTAAGCTCAAGAATAAGATGAAACCAGGCACAAGATACAAGGGCTGGATTGAGGGAAATTGTGGTCAAGAACTTGGATTTTATCCTACATCCAAAGGGGAACCTATTAAAAGACTTAAAACAGGGATAGTTACTCAAAGTGAGTAAAGAGCAAGCTTTGTTAGATATAAGAGATACTAAAAAAAATTCTTGGGGAAAATTCTTCAGGTTTGTAAGCCAAAATGTGGTTTCTTTTATTTTCTTTCTTTATTTCTTTTTGGTACCAGGGATTGAACTCAGGGGCACTTGACCACTGGGCCAAGTCCCCAGCCCCTTTTGTATTTAATTAGAGACAGGGTCTCACTGAGTTGCTAAGTGCCTCGCCATTGCTGAGGCTGGATTTGAACTCACAATCCTCCTGCCTCAGCCTCCCAAGTACTGGGATTACAGTCGTGCGCCACTGCGCCCAGCTCAAAATGTGGTTTCTTACGAACATTTCCTATGTATATTTGAAGATGTCTTAATTTCTATAAGAATGTTAGTTTGGCAGTGTAGCTACAGGTGAATACAGGAAGACAAGTAGCAGAATCTGCAGATTCTGGTTAAGATACTTTGGGGGCTAAGAGAAGTCAATACAAACAAACCACAGCCACCACTTACATGTGAAATCTTTTCCTAATGTCACTACTACTACAAACTAATAAATTCCTACAACTCATTTACCTTCAGAAGTTGTTTTATAGAAAATGCCCACTTCCAAAATCAATCCCCAAAAGGCCTAAGTAGACTCCTTACTAACCTCTTCTTCTTCTAGTTTTCGTTTCTTCTCCTTCTTGATATCTTCTGTTTTGATTTTCTTAGGTTTATAATCAGCACTAGAAAGGAGAACAAGAATACGCGGTTAATGTAATTATGACTCAGGAGTTCCCACCCACAGGACTAGGACCTCTGAACTCTTGGAAACCTCCATGGCATGTGACTGCTGTTACTCTTGGCTAGGCATTCTATAGGCGTAGAGAGAGTAAAGAAGGCCAGACCAAGGATTAATAATTACAGAACAAAAGAAACAACTTATACTACACACAGGCCTGGGAATGAAATGGGGCAGGGGGTAGAATATATATAAGAAATAGACTCTGCTATCACAAGGAAATCTGGGAACCAAATGCATAGCACAACAGCTGCCACTCAGCAATAACTTGCTGGAAAGAAATTTTGTATCAAATGAATAAAAATGAGTTTGCTAAGTATCTTTTTTCTCTCATTTCACCCACTTTCTATCATAAATCCTTTGCAGATTCTTAGAGTACAGTAAACTACATAAGATTGAAACTAATGAATGGAATTTAATCTGAGTGAATCTGGGAAATAGATATATGTAAGCCTTAAATAACTATTTTAAGTGACAGCAGTTTAATTAAACATCTATACATTGAAACTTCACGAATTTATTGAAAAGTATAAACCCTAGGGGAAATTTCTTTATCTGTGGCAGGAAGGTGATGACAAAATGACTTTAAATATCCCTTATTGATTCTGTATTATTTGAATTTTCTACAATAAATATGCACTGCCTGCTATTAAGAACACAAACAACAATAAATGTTGGAGAGGATGTAGGGAAAAAAGCACACTCATACGTTGCTGGTGGGACTGCAAAATGGTGCAGCCAATATGGAAAGCAGTATGGAGATTTCTTGGAAAACTGGGAATGGAACCACCTTATGAACCAGCTATCCCACTCCTCGGACTATACCCAAAGGACTTAAAACAGCATACTACAGGGACACAGCCACATTAATGTTTATAGCAACACAATTCACAATAGCTAGACTGTGGAACCAACCTAGATGCCCTTCAGTAGATGAATGGATAAAGAAAATGTGGTATATATACACAATGGAATATTACTCAGCAATAAAAGAGAATAAAATAATGGCATTTGCAGGTAAATGGATGAAGTTGGAGAATATAATGCTAAGTGAAGTTAGCCAATCCCAAAAAATCCTAATGCCGAATGTTTTCTCAGATATGAGGAGGCTAATTCACGTGGGATTGGGACGGGGAGCATAAGAGGATTAGCGGAACACTAGAAAGGCCAATGGGGAGGGAGGAAAAAAGGGGACAAAAGGGGTTAAAAAAAAAAAGAAAAAAGATGGTAGAATGAGATGGAGATCAATACCCTAAGTGCATGTATCAAAGACACAAATGGTGTGAATATACTTTGTATACAACCAGAGACCAGAGATATGTGAAAATGTGCTAAGTATAATATGAATTGTTATGCATTCTGCTGTCATATATAACAACTTAGAATAAAAGAAAAGGAAAAAAAAAATGCACTTTTTTTTTTTAAATGTTTTTATTTATTTGCTTTAGTTGTACACAATGAGTTTTATTCAATGCATTTTATTTGTACGTGGTGCTGAGGATCGAACCCGGGTCGCCCACGCGCTAGGCGAGCGCTCTACCGCTGAGCCACAATCCCAGCCCCATGCACTGCCTTTTTAATAAGAAAAATTTATGTTCCATGTAAACCTTGGTATGACATATTTGCTTAGCAAACTCCACCTCTCATAATTTCAAGAGAAATCAGTTACCCAGTCCATTACCTGCAAATTCCAAATGAGTAAAAGCCAATTAATACAGTTTCACTGTATATTACAGACATACATCACAGTTACTCTTTTAAACACTCCATTTTATTTTCAGAAACAAAGTTCATTTCATTAAACACCTCTCACACACCGAAAGTCAAAGTATGGAGAAATACTCACTCATCCTCATCTCGAGGTCTCTTTAATGGCTTTATGTCCTCTTTAGGAGAAGCAAAATAGGCATCATCCTCGGGTTCGTCTTTAATTCGTGGTGGGCTAATAACAACAACAACAACAACAACAAAAGCTAGTCATTGAGAACTAGAACACTTACAGTACATTAAATAATACAAAGCAGTATTAAAACAAAAGCAAAAAACCCAAAGTAGACATTCATCATTTCATTGAAAAGAAGATAATATAAGGATACCAATGTCTATAAGAAAAATTATTTTCCATAAGTACCTCTTCTCATTTAATTCTCACTATAACCTAGTGTAGTAGGTAGTCTTAATCTCATTTTACAGAAGAACCAATAGTATCAGGATTCAGGATGAGGACTCCCTATTCCAAGTCAATATTCATTTCCACTATAACTTAGGTAACTTTGCCAGCAGGGTCAAAACTACCACTGGAATAAACCTTAATTTTTAGGATTCACTATATATCTGGTATCACCAATGACCTGAACTGATTGCTCTAGCACATCAAAGTAAAAATGGAGCTTTAAATATAAGAAATAAAAATTGGGGGCTGGGGTTGTGGCTCAGCAGCGGAGCGCTCGCCTCGCACGTGCGCTGCCCGGGTTCGATCCTCAGCACCACGTAAACATAAATACATTGCATTGTGTACAACTAAAGTAAATAAATAAATATTAAAAAAAAAAATTGGTTTTCTCAGCTTGGCATCTTAAAGTCCCAAAAATCTGACAGTAATGAAAACATAACAAGGCTGACAAAGTTACAAAAGCAGGGAAAGTGCTATAAATAACGAAGGCCCAAACCCAGTGGAAGCCATTCTTAATCAAATCTATTCTCACCTCAACCTACTTAGGTTTACTTACTTTATACAAAGAAAAATGCCTCTGTTTATATAAGAAAAATACCACTGTTTTGTTAAGACTTCATCTTCTAAATATAAAAAGATGATCATGTTAGACAATTATCTTCAGCCAAACAGGAGGAGGAACAAGTTTAAAAAAAAAAAAAAAAAAAAAAAAAAAAAAATCAAACCTCAAAGGGACAAGGACTCAGTGTCCTGGAAATGTTCCTCCATGGTTGGGCACATCCTTCAGAATCTCACTGTCTTTAGTTCAGCAAATGGCCTCTCTACAAAAGCCACCATCTATAAAAGGGTGGGGGTGGGGGGGTGCCTAAGGAATGAGCATCCAGACTCAGTTATAAAGCATATTCACAGATTTTAAGAAGACAATGTTTTTCCTCCTCCCAAAAGTACACTGGATCCTTTTGGTTGTGACAGAATTTGAATATTTAAAGAGATTAGCTCTCCTTATTTTAGCACACTCTTCACTTTACAGCTATTCCCCTTCTTACCCCAATCACTGACAAAAGCCAAGGGTCCACAAGGTAAGAAACACTGCCATTTACCCAACTAGTTAAATAAACACTAGATTCTAGAATGGTTGTGGGTGAAGTTAGAAATATGTGGGAAGGGTTTCTAAGTCTGAATCATAAAACTAAGCAGAAAACTGCTTTCTAGTGAAGCATCTGGATTCTCTACAGACACATACACAATGCAGAACGCAGTCCAACTAAATGAATACAGAGACCAAAGCCTAGAAGAAGGGTGTGTTTGAACCGTAATTCTGAAAGTCTAAAAATGAACTTGTGACTACACAGTTAAGTCCAGAGAATCTATTCATACTTCAGTTCAGTAAAAGTCCTGGGCAGTCTCTTGGCAGAGATAAGCCACTCTGAGAAACAGCCACTTCATCCAAGAAATCAGAGTTCCTAGAGAAGCTTACAGCTCAAATATTTCCGGACTTTTATTGTTTTGAATTCCTAGAACAATTACAAAACATGCCTGCAGAGGGCACCCACTTCTCTTTGTCTACTAAGGGCCTGGAGTACATGGCACAATTTTCAAAAACTTATTAAAGAAAACTGAAAGTTCAGTCTCAAGAAAGCAAATTTTTTGTCCTGACAATATAAAAACACTTCCAACAATATCTAACAAATCCACTCTGTTATTCGGTGGTGAGAATGAGAACACATGATCATAAAAGGAGTTGTTTGTTTTGTCTTTTAAAATAGAAGGGTCTTTTGCGCTTATTTTAAGAAGTTGAGGCCAATGAGTAAAACAGAATAAGGGCAAAAATATACAAAAAGAGATCTCTAGATTGTGCACAATTTCCTCTCCTTCTAGAAAATGATATATTTCTACCAAATCTATGTCTATCCCTAAAAAAATAGGTCAAGTAAGGTTCAATATACATATGAGCTTTACAATATTACGGAATTCAGGGTAGGTAATTTTTCAGGAAACCATATAGTTATTACTAAGAAGATTTTTTTTTTTAATATTTATTTGTTTGCTTTAGTTGTACACAATGCAATGCATTTACGTTTATGTGGTGCTGAGGAGCGAACCCAGGCCGCGTACGTGCTAGGTGAGCACTCTACTGCTGAGCCACAACCCCAGCCCAGAAGATTCTTTTCATTTAGAGCAATGAAAATATTCTGGAATCAAGTAGTGAAGTTGTCTTATAAACATACTAAAAATCAATATGCATATATTATATACAAATTTTTAAAAATCTCTTCATGTCAACCTTCTCTACTCAAAATAACCTTATGGAAAATGTGCTGGTCAGTCTAACTGGTATTCTAGAAATGCTCTCAAGTTGGCTTAGACCAAGTCCTCTCACTACTAACTTCCAAGAAACCATCAAGGTGGCCAAGCTGGTATCTTTGGGGCAAGCTCAGACAATATTTACCACATGGACAGGTGGTCTGCTGGGCACCTAGGAAAAGGGAAGACAAGATAGCAGAGGAGTCTTACCTAGAGAAGCCATTTTCCTTCTCCTTCTTTATTTTTGCATCTCCGGAGGCTCTAATCTGAAAGGTAAAACAGACTAGTGCTTTGAAAGGATTAACTCTGATAAAAACCTCTCTTATTTGAGAATACTTCACATCAACTCTTGGGGCACCTTAATCCTAGGTTGGCTCTTCTTGTTAGCAAAACTGAATAGGTGAGTTAAAGATCCTGACATTTTCCCAAGACTTTTCATAATTCTTCTGGGTGAAATTGTCTAATAGATTGAGAAAGGTTTCCCTTCAAAAGGTTTTTTTTTTTTTTTTTTTAGTTGTTGATAGAAGTTAATTTTTGTTTATATGTGGTGCTGAGATTCGAACCCAGTGCCTCACACATGCTAGGCAAGTGCTGAACCACTGAGCCACCCACCCCACCCCCAGCCTGCAACTTTTTATCTTTTTTTTTTTTTTAACATTTATTTATTTGCTTTAGTTGTACACAATGCAATGCATTTATGTTTACGTGGTGCTGAGTATCGAACCCGGGCCGCACACATGCTAGGCGAGCACTCTACCGCTGAGCCACAACCCCAGCCCAACATTTTATCTTTAAATATAATAGTAGGTCCCTTTTCCCCAATAAAGGTATTCCACTTGCAGAAGGATTTGCCCTTGGTAGTACAGAGAGAAAACCAAAACCAAACCAAACAGAATAGTCTATTTCCTGCCTTCTCTGATTTTAGGCAAAGTATACTCACTTTCCCCTTCTTATACATTTTCAAAAAGCTTCATACATACACAAAGACACATACACACACACACACACACACACACACACACACACAATCTCTGGAAGGAGAAAAAACAATCAGTGTAGTGGATGCCTCTGGGAAGGATGGGGACAGGAAAATCAAGTAAAAAGGAAGATGTGTTCTATGTTCCCTATTTTGCAGTGTCCAAATTTACAAAGTACAGGGGGGGGGGGCTATTTACTGAGGACTGAACCCAGGGGCGTTTAACCACTGATCCACATCCCAGCCACTTTTTTTACTTTTATGTTGGGACAGGGTCTTGCTAAGTTACTGAGGCTGGCTTTGAACTACTGCTTCAGCCTCCTGAGTCACTGGGATAATAGGCATGTGACGACATGCCTGGATTGACTTTTTACAAACAAAAAGGTTTTCATAGTTTGAGACAGATTGGCTCTACAGTTCTCTTTGTTTTGCTTTTTTTTTTTTTTAATATTTATTTATTTACTTTAGTTATACACAATGCAATGCATTTATGTTTACATGGTGCTGAGGATTGAATCCGGGCTGCGCACGTGCGAGGGGAGCGCTCTGCCACTGAGCCACAACCCCAGCCCTCTACAGTTCTCTTGACAGGTACCTTTTCACTCCAAAGCCAAGGGATCTTAATATGCAATGAAGGTATCATTAAAGTAGAGCCCACATCCACTTTCCCCACTGGAAAGTTCTATACCTTTTCCTCCTTTCGTTTTTCCTTGTCTCTGTCTTTGTGTTTGTCCTTGTGCTTCTCTGAGCTCCCATCTTTGTGTTTGGTTTTCTCCTTCTCTTTGTGTTTCTTTTCAGAATCTTTATGTTCACTGTAAAAAATAAGACACGAAGGGTTAGACCAGATTAAGGACCACAGGGTTCATTTCACAAGATCAGCTCAAGATCTCCTAAGATAACATGAATCATGGAAACTTTTAATGCTTTAAAGAAACAAGCCTCACAAAAGTTTTAAATAGGGGCTCTTCACTACATCAGCTTTTCTTTTGTTTGTATTTTTGTAATGAGGCAAAGGAAGCAAATAGAAACACAGTTACTCTAAGCATACCAAGGCATTTTTAAAGAGTTAATTAAGAATACATAGCAAATTCCCTGTTATTTCTACAACATTCTACCAGCAAAAAACTATAATAATGAATGCTTCAACTACAGCATTCATATTTGATGTGAAGGGATTAAAATCAACTCACCAAAAATGAATTTGATGGCTATTTACCAGGCTTGAGATATATCATATATATGGCCAAGTCAGGGTTTTGTGTAATGAGCAGCCTAACACGTGAATCTTTCTTTTTAGCTTTTACTAGGAAAAGTTAGTCACTTCTGGATGTGGCTTGTAAGTCTGCTTCATTCTTTCTTCATAATCAGAAAAGATGCCATCTGAAAACAAGGGGAAGTTCTGTGCTAAATGCTAAAAAAGCCTTGCTTTTAAAGGAGTGGGTGGTCTTACATCTCTTAGCACTGTAAAAAGGCATTGCTCCTTTGGAAAGCAAAATATGACATTACAAGGCAAAAGCCATTAATTAAAATGACCATAACTTTTTATATCAAGATCTAGCTTCTGGAAATTTCTCTTAGGGAAATAATGTTACACAAAAATGTTTGTTTTGGTGTTTCCCATAACAACAAAAAAAATCCTAAGAAACTGAATACAACCTAAGTAATAAACAAGGGGAAACTGATATGACTATACCTATATAAAAACATGCATGTGGATAAAAAGAGAAAAGAAAAAAATCACCAGTCATAGTTTAAGGTGACAGAACACCGTGAATGACTGCTTTCTTCAGTGCACTAGGCTAACAGTAAAGAAGCCCTGCTCAATGCACTAATATATTTCACAAGTCAACAAAAGGGAGCTCAAATTCAAGTTCTCTGAATTGGGGGTGGGAGTGGAGGGGGGGGTCTATCCCTTACGAAGGAGAGCTGACAACGACCCCAACTGACAGGGATAGTCAAGTCAATGGGAAGCATCAGTTCTTGCGTTTCCCATTTGTCATACTTAGCACCTCAGCACAAGTAAAACAGACTTTACTGGCAATGAACTTTAATGAGGCTATGCTCATCCCATAAAGTCTACTCTAAAGGAGTCTGTTTTAAATGAATACTTGTCTATGCAGAAGACTAAAACAGGAGAAATAAATGATGGCATCCAGTTAGCTACAACACAGAATAGGGAGTATCTGCTTTCACACACATCTCTGTGCACACAGCAGCTGCAACTCAAGACAGGCTATTCTTATTTACCTGTTCTTATTAATTTCACCAGTTTTAGAATGAACAGTGAAATAGCAAGGCTTAGAAATGATTCTTCAGGAATCATCAGGTACACATAATCATATGTACACAGTTGAGATTACGAGAAAATGTTTCAATTTACCACTCTGTTGCAAAAGCACTACAGCTTTTTTTGTTTTTAAGAGCATTAATTATAAAAACATCTCATATTCATTTATGGCAGTTTTAACCTATAAGGAAAAAATCTGGGAACTACATTCATCATGATGAACAAATATACTCCATGACTCCAAAGTATGGGGGCAAAAATCCTATTCTCTAAGCAAACATTATACTTGGTATTTTCACATCATTTCAATCAATTCTTAAAATATTTCTGTGAGGTAGGTTTTATTATCCCCCTGATACTAATTTACAAACAGAGGAAACAAGGGTTAAAAGGCTTATTCAAAGTTGCAAAGGTGAAATTTAAAATTAGTATTTCCAAGTTCAGAGCACCTTTCACTACATTGATACCATTATATTTCCCCAAAATTGGTAGCTATCACTTAAGATAGAATGGTATCAGAAATGCATGGTGAATCTAAGATTTGATATATTCAGGCCATTATCTTTATTTCATCATAAACTTTCTAGATACTTGCAAGTATTAATTCCTTGTGATTGTTTCCCATGAAGATATAAATGGCTCATTCAGGGATATAAATTCAAGAATGCTCCAGGATCTATCTTCCTTTACAAATTCTACCCCTACCCCTTGTTCTTTTTTAGTGTATTTGACTAAAAAACTGGACTTTTGTTGGCAATTAAAGCATAGGGACCTATGAGGATACACATATTCCTCCAGTTTTCAGTTTTGCTACTCATTATCACACCAAAGAGAGATCAGAGAAAAGGAATCCACAAATGACAAGGCAACAAAAGAGTACTCAGGCCACTCCAAGAAGCCAAAAGTAGTCAACTGATACTTCCTCTGCTTGTTAAACAAAGAGAAATGTATACAGAAAATCCAAGCTTCCTGCTAGACTAGTAACCCCCTTTGCAAGTCATAATTAATCACAAACACCAAAATGGAATAGAGCTATCAATTTGATTTTCCAAAGGAATGTATTCTCCTCTATTTTCAACTATTTTGATTAAAAAAAAAAAAAAAAAAAAAAGGGGGGGGGGGGGGTCGCAGTTGTGACTCAGTGGTTTTTAATCAAAACAGTTGAGAATAGAGGATAATGAGATGATGGGAAGTCTGACCAGTGCAGAAGAAAAGTTCATGTGTTGACTGTCTTTTTTAAAGGGCTGTTAATCTTGTTTTATACTGATTCCACTACTTTTCCATATACAACATATGATACCATACAGTAAGGTCACAAAACTGGTTAACACAACTGAAAGTTACAATATTGGCCAGTTTGGAGACTAGAGAATGGATGACTAAATATAGAGGAAACTGTGATGGGATTAAATAAGGGAAAAAAAGTATAAGAAAAGCTTCATATCAACCATAGGAAGGAACTCAAAGATGGGATGAGCAAACACATTTTAAGAAGTTTTGTCTTGGATATGTCGAAGATCAAAATACAGAACCATTCCTAGAACCTCTGGAATAGTTACACTTTTGGATAAAATAGGAATTTACCACACAGACATGAGGTACTCACAAAGGCTTACTGCTTGGCTTAGGGCTTTTGTCTGTCTGGGAATAAGATTCCACCACACCAGCAAAGACTGGATAAGCAAAAGTCAATGTTAAAGAGAACAAATGGAGGGCTGGGGATGTAGCTCAGTTGTAGAGTGCCTACTTAGCATGCACAAGGCCCTGGGTTTGATCCCCAGCACTGCAAAAAATAATAACAACAATCATAATATAATAATAAAGAGAACAAATTGAGAAGATTCAAAATCACCTTTCCAGAGTGTTTATGCTTCAATCAGCTAAATTCCACTAATAGTAGTAGTAGTAATAACGATGTTGGGGAAGAATAACACACTATTTTTAAAATGACAATGGTGAGCCCTTTGGTTTTTTATTTTGGTTGGAGATAAGCAGACAACACAAATCAACCAGTGTTTTTCTAAGGTACATAGGCAGGAGGGTAAGAGAAAGGGGAAGAAGGGGGGATGGTGGTAGGAAGCCAGGAAGGAAAAGTATTTCCTCTCTGCTCTGAGAAAGCATTTATTGTTTCTTCAGGAAAAAATAAAGACACTTCCCAAACAAACAAACAAACAAACGAACAAACACCAGAAACCTCTGAGCCTGATATTCTGGGAGGCTAGAAAGCTGGCTATGGGAAGCCATCTAAATCTGTCCACTATCATCAATGTAAGTGTTTAGGAGAAAGAAGAATAGCCTCAAATGCTAGAATATCAAATAATCTAAGAATAAATCACCATAACAAAACTCAAACAAGTACTGGCACTTAAAAATGACAATAATTTGCCATAGATGTCAGCATGTGATTTTTTTTTCTTTTTCTTTATTTTTCACATCTTACTTTAAGGAAGCACTTTACAACTTCTCTTTGGCATGTCCTAATTGTCAGCATCAATACTTTTATACTTTGGGGCTATTAAGTAAAATAAGAGTTATGTGAGCACAAGCACAGAGATATGGTGACAAATGATCTGAGAATAAGACAGACAACTAACTACTAAGCGACTAATAGTTGGGTAGATTATATGATGTGGATATGCTAGACAAAGGGGTGAATCAAATCTTGGTGCTGAATTTCACCAGAATACTTAGAATGGTACACATTTAAAACTTATTTGTGAACTTTCTACTTTTGGATGTTAGTTGACTTAGGAAGAATGAAACTACAGAAAGTGAAATTCTGGATAAGGGAGTACTATGGAATAGTTAAAAGTTCAAGTTGAATAGAATTTTGGAAATTACTTAATCCTTTGGAGACTGGAGAGGACAAAAGGATATGACTAGAGATGCCAAAACCAAAGCATTATCAGAATTCCTTAACCTAAGTTTCTGATTTTTTGAGTAAAGAGTGGTAATTCTTGATATTCTTGATATAAATGTATCATAAATTTCCTTAACTATTTCTCATTGGACATTTAAATGTTTATTTGATTTTTTTATGCTGAAATAATCTTGTAGATTAAAAAGCGCATGTTTTAAATCAAATAAAAAAATAGTAAAGAGATTATCCAAGATAGGAACCTTTTTCTGCATCCTGTATCCCCCTTTCTCAGCTATTCCCAATGGCTTCTTGCTCCCTTCAGAATCAAGTCCCAACATGTTTAAACAGCTTTTAGTAGTTTTACCTCAAGCCACTTTTGTGGCTCTTATTTTCTACCATCCCACCCTGTGTAATAATCTAGGCATCCACCTAAGTGGATTCCTCCCAATACAAAGCACACTCTATAATGCTTTTGTCCTTATGATGCTGGGGACAGAATCCACATCCTTGCACATGCCAGGCAAGTGTTGTACTACTAAGCTATACACCTAGGCCCCATTTATGCTTTCATCACCGTGTGGAAAGCACCTCTTTCTAGCCATTACTTTTCCTTCCCAAGATCTTAACCATCTTTCAGTGGCTAGCTCAAATTAGGCTGTCTCTACCATGAAATCTTAGAAACAATGATTATAGTTCATTATAAGGCAGCTAAAAATAATTGAAAATATCATGTCTCCAAATGAGATGCTATCAATAATTAACTATTACAGTCAACAACCAAAGTTGACAGCTCAAATTTATCTACACGATATTCTATCAGGTTTTATAGTAGTCATATTCATCACCATCATTATCCTAATTATTTATTTAGTTGTTACAGTTTCCAATGAGCTATCATATACATAAAAATCCTAAAAGCTTGACAACGCACGTATTGTTATCAACACTTGACTAAAATGGAAAATGAGACACGGAAGTTAAGCAGCTTGGATTAGGGCACATAGCTTATAAATGACAAAACCTGGACTTTTGATTTCAATTTTATATTACTCTGACTCCCATGTGCATGGTAGTGGACCCCTCCTACCTGTTAACTGTTCTCTTCCCCAGGCAAGTTGATATAGAAATGTATAGATAAAGAAAGGACTTCAGCAAAAAGCTCACACACAAAAAAAGCAAAGAGAACTGAGAATGGTGGTGCATGCCTGTAATTCCTGCTATTCAGGAGGCTGATGCAGAAGGATCCCAAGTTGAGGCCAGCCTCGTCAACTTACAAACACCCTGTCTCAAAATAAAATATTAAAAAGGGCTCAGTGGTAAAGCTCCCCAGTACCAAAAAAGAGAAACCCATCTTTTACATGTGATTGCTTAAAAAAAAAAACAAAAAACCTACAATCTGATAATTGAATGCTTGATTTAAGCACATTTTCCTAAAGTCTTACATTTTCTCAATGCTAATTCAGGTAGGATTTAGAACTGAAAGGAAAGCAGGAGCCAAATGCATTCCTACTCTCAGATGTTTCTCACACTGACATTATAGATTAGCACTGCCAATATGGCTGGAAAAGTACTTCCCTTGCTACTTCACACCAGTAGTTTTCTGTCTTCCTTGGCTTTCCACAAATTTGTCACTCCAGTCCATGTGCCAGATTTAAAACTGGTAAGAAATACAGAGTCACATACTAGAAGGACGACTCTCATTTATCATGTGATATTCTCTTTATTTTCTAAAAATTAAGACTCCTTATCCAATTTGCTCTTAATAGTATTTTGTTAATGTAAGTTTCAGGGATTTGGGATCCAAATACAAAGTCAGTGCCTAAGATGTAACATTTTAAAATCTAAGCTACCTATGACAGGCAGACAAGAGAGCAGTGCTTGTATTTGAACATTTTGCTTACACAGGTGACTTTCATTAGGGCAGGAGATTTTTGTTTGGCTTTCTCCCTACCCGCCCCTGCCCCCCACTCTTAAAAGTGAGCTCTCCTCATTCTGCTACCACATTTGCTTTGTGACTTTGCACACATCCTCAGATTCCCATTTACACCAAGAAGAGACAAGATAAAATGACCTTTGATTTCTGTTCCCTTATTTTGTACCTTGAGTGAGGACAATAAAAGGAAACCAAACCAAATGAATAAGATGGGATCTCCAAAGGGTGGGTTGAGAGTCCCACAAGACAGAAGGTTGCTCTGCTGTTTGCAGACCTTCCAAGTCTGTATAATAAAGTAGCATGCCTCTTGGACTTAGGTCCTGAGTACAGTCTGATGACAAATGATTGGTATTAACATCTAGCACAGAAGAATGGGACACAATGACACATTACAAATATTTGTTTCCTCATGGTAACAGTTGATCATAGGTAACAGCCACAAAATTAGCTAGGTTTGATCAGCAAAGATTCAGATTAAATAGTAACATTTTGGACTAAGAAATGCTAAATCTTCATTATTCTGGGTTTTGGCAGTGATGGAAAAATCCTGAGGAAGAAACCTACAACTATTAAGATTTTTTAAAAATCACTTAAAAATGAACCCAGTGTACAGGATTTTACTGGAATATAACCAATACATTTACTTTGTTGCCAAGAAATAGTGTGAAGAAGAGTTTACTTACGACCTATCATCTGGTAAACTGCCTTAATCACATGCGAGTTAAAGATCCAGGACTAGATATAGTCATCTATAAACAGAAACTCAGGCCAGATTTCCCAATGCCTCTTGGCAAATGCTTCATTATTTTCTTTACTCTTTTTATTAGAAATGAAATATTAAAAGGTACACAAAAAAAGTACAAATAATTCCTTCATTCACCTATGCTATAATCTTGGAAAAGTATGCTTTTGATAGATGTACAATTATCTCCTCACATTTGTAGAGCAGTACACAAAGACTTTTAAAAAAATTTTTTTTTTAATAGTTGTAGATGGACAGCTTGCCTTTATTTATTTTTTTTATGTGGTGCTGAGGATCAGACCCAGTGCCTCACAATTGCTAGGCAAGTGCTCTGCCATTAAGCTATAGCCCCAGCCCACAAAGACCTTTTTTTTTTTGGTACCAGGGATTGAACTCAGTGGCACTCGACCACTGGGCCACATCCCCAGCCCTTTTTTGTATTTTAGTAGAGACAGGGTCTCACTGAGTTGCTAAGTGCCTCGTCACAGGTGAGGCTGGCTTTGAACTCGCGATCCTCCTGCCTCAGCCTCCCAAGTGCTGGGATAACAGGCGTGCGCCACCACGCCCGGCTCACAAAGACCTTTTAATATTTACTGATTTCTATGTTTTCCCTTTGAACCATGTATTAATATGAAGATGAAGAAGATCAGTTGAAGACGGTTAGGTAACCTAGCCAAGATCACATGAGATCTAAGGGATGAGTAAAGATGAGAATTTCTCCTAGACAGAAACTATTAAGTTACTATGGACTTTTCAAGAAAAATGACACCAAAAAAGCATTTTTTTTTTTTTTTTTTTTTTTTTTAAACGGAGGATAGAACCCAAGGGTGCTTAACCACCAGCCCCAGCCCCAGCCCCAGCCCCAGACCTTTTGGATGGTTTTTTAAATGTTATGTAGACGTACAATGGAATGTTGTTCAATCAAAAAAAGAATAAAATTCTGCTATGCTACAACATGGACAAACCTTCAGGACTTTATGCTAAAGAAAATAAATCAGATACCAAAAGGGCAAATAAGTATCATGATTTCATTTGTATGAAGTACCTAGAAAAGGCAAATTCATAGAATCATAAAGTAGAATAAAAATTGGGATGGGGTAGAGAGAGCAAATACTTAACTCTCTAGTAGAATGATTAAGAGATTGGAATAATGAAAGAGTTACAGAGATGGGTGGTGGTACTTAAGTACTTCTGTGAATGTACTTAATGCCGCACATAAAATGGCACAATTTTATTAGTATATAATTTTTTTTTTTTTTTTGTGGTACCGGGGGATTGAACTCAGGGGCACTCGACCACTGGGCCACATCCCCAGACCTTTTTTGTATTTTATTTAGAGACGGGGTCTCACTGAATTGCTAAGTGCCTCGCCATTGCTGAGGCTGGCTTTGAACTCGTGATCCTCCTGCCTCAGCCTCCCAAAGTGCTGGGATTACAGGTGTGCGCCACCGCGCCCGGCTTTAGTATATTTTACCACAAACAAAAACATTGTTCAGAAAGAATGGGACAGACAAAGGGAACTAATAACTCTCCTGTAGACAGGACTGAGACTAAGGAGAAGGGAATTGGCATACTCATCAGTCATCTACTCACTGATTCAAAAATATACAGCAGTAAATACCACCCATCTACAAGGTATCATCCTAAGCAGTAAGGATGTAAAATGAATACAAAATAACCCCATTCTCATCATCTTTAATTTTTTTAAGTAGTTGTAGATGGACAACATGCATTTATTATTTTTTTTTTTTTATGCAGTGCCAAGGATTAAACCAGTGCCTCACACATACTAAGCAAGCACTCTGCCACTGAGCTACATCCCTAGCCCAATTCTCAGCATCTTTTGAGGCCAGTAGGACATATAGAAAAGAAAATAGACAATCATAATATCAACACAACTTTGCAGTTACTATGAAATGGGTCAAGTTGTTTGATATTACTCAACGCTTCCATATCATTAATGATTTTCTATTTGTACTAATGATTACTGAGAAAGGTAGTAAAATCTTTGTGATTATGAATTTCTATTTCTCGTCACAGTTCTATTAGTTTTTGCTTTTTGTATTTGGTATATTTATATGTATTAGTAAACATTTATAATTGTTATATTCTCTTGATTAATTGATCCCTATTTATCATTATATAATAAATTTCTTTATCCATAGCAATATTATTTGCTCTCAAATCTATTTTGGTAGATATTAATATGAGCTGGACAATTGTAAACTGGAGAAGAAAAGATGCATGTGAACTGACCGGATTTATTTACTGGGGATTGGACCCAGATTTTAACTACTGAGCTGCAACCCCAATCCATTCTTTTTTGAGACAGGGTCTCGCTAAATTGCTGAGGTTGGTTTTGAACTTGTGATCAGCCTCCCAAGTTGCTGGGATTACAGGTGTGTGCCACCAAACCCAGCTGGAGTCAACTTTTGACATCAAATTAATAAAGAAAATGCAAACTAGATGATCAAGTGGTAAGAAATGACTGAGTGGTGGGGGTCGGAGATGATTTGCCAATTTCTTCAAATTCCCCACTAGAGAAAATTTACCTGGTTATTTTAATGATTCATAAAAAACTTGTTTTTCATTAAAAAGAAAAGACAAGAATCTTTACTTTAACTTGTCTACAGACAATTGGACAAGTTAACAAAGCAGTTCTAAGACTCCAGAATGCAGACACTTGTTCCAATGAAGGATGGATATTTTTACATTTTGTCCTAACAAAGGTAATGCCATAAGGGACTACCATATACATGACTTTCTCACCAACAACTGTTTAAAATCAAAACGAAAGGTAAGTTTCATTTTCAATGACAACTTTCTTCCTACACCAAGAAATGTAAGAAAAACATCTTTGGGGGACTTGGATCCAGAAAGTAGCATCAATTTCATATGAACAGTCTGAACCCGTGATAACACAATGAAAGCCAAGAAAGTTCTCAAAGAAAATCTCACATATTCAATCTTTTACACAAAATTTCAGGGACTCACAAACCATAAAAGCCCTTGTTAAGAATTTATTTTTGTTTGTTTGCTTAATTTTGGGTATTAGGGACTGAACCCATTGAGCTACATCGCCAGCCCATTTTTTATTTTGAGACTGAGTCTCGCTAAATTGCTAAGGCTGGCTTTGAACTAGCTAGCAATCATCCTGCCTCAGTTTCCTGAGTTGCTGGGATTAGAGCCTAGCTAGTTAAGAATTTTTCATGTATATCTGTTGAAACAACAGAAAGAAGGGGAAGAAACGGAAAAAAAAGTCTCTAATCCAGTTACCTATTATCAAGGCAAGCTCTCTGCATACCTGATTAAAAGCCATTATGTGTTACAATGACTCCATACCTTAAAACTAAGTTTTTAATGAAGTATATATTAAAAATTCACCATATTTGCTTTATACATCTTCATGTGTTTGATCTAAACAATGGCATCCTAAGTGATGCCTTATTAATCAAAGCTATCCTGTTAGCAATTCTAGAATCAAATAAAGGTCTTTGCTATCCATGCTATTAACCTTCACTCAAGTTAATGTCAAATCCACTCCTAACTAATGAGGGACTTGCTGATTTAACCCTTACCTGTTGCTATGCTTGGATTTTTCCCGGTCCTTCTCCTTGTCCTTCTTGTGCTCTTTATGCCGGTGTTCTCGATCTTTGTGTTTATCTTTGTGTTTATGGGAATCTGCAACCACAAGAGATGAGTCAGTTAAGAAGAGTCATAAGCTATCTTCTGGTCACCTACCTTACAAGCTGGTCAAGAAACAGGAATCAAATGGCATGGTAGCCATAACAGCACATTCCATCAGAAGCAAAGATTTCACAAGGAAGCCCAGACAAGGCACTTCAATACTGCCTATAAAAGCAAGACCTATGGAGGGAAGAACCATTCATTCTTCTGTGAAAGAAACAGTAGTTTGCCACTCCTCTTCCTACATCCAAGCCTAAATGATAAATGATATAAAGGAATAAATTGTCAACAATGATTTTAACCCCCATAAATTTTCCTTGTACCTCTCTCTTCCCAGTCAGCCCCCATCTATCAGTCCAAAATAAGCACTAATCTGATAGCACTATGGATTAGATTTGTCTACATTTCTACAGTTTCATGAGAATGAAATCACATAGAATTTATATTGTCTGATTTTTTTCATTCAGCATGTTTTTTAAAAAAATATTTTTTTAGTTGTAGATGGACACAATATCTTTATTTATTTGTTTATTTATTTAGATGCGGTGCTGAGGATTAACCCAGGGCCTCACGCGCACAAGGCAAGTGCCCTACCACTGAGCTACAACCCCAGTCCCAGCATGTTTTTGATATTTATCTGTGTTGCTTGGTAAATCTAGTTGTTTTTTTCTTTCTTTCTTTCTCATGTGTGTGTGTGTGTGTGTATGTGTGGTGGTGGTGGTGGTGGTGAGGGGGGGACATGTGTATGGCTAGGATGGAACCCAGGGCCTCACAAATAAGTTTATGTTTAACATTATAGAAAATTGCCAAACTGTTCCAAAGTGGTTGTTTCATTCATTATACATTCCCACCAGTAGTTCACTAAAGTTCTGCTATAAATTCTTACCAACATCGGTTATTATCTTTTAATTTTAGCTATTCCACGAGGTGCTAGTGGACTTCTCTGAATCACTTTTATAATAAAGTTTTTTACATTCATTTATTTCTATTGGTGCATTGTAATTATACATAATAGTGGGATTCATTATGCCATATTCATACATACACATAATTTGATCCATCTTACTCCAAGTACTTTTTCCCTCCCCTCATCACTCTCCCTGATCTACTTCTTCTACTCTACTGATCTCCCTTCTACTATTTTAATTAGTGTTATAATTTTATATGCACACACACAATTCATTGTGGTATATTCATACGTGGATGTAGCATGATTTGATAAATTTTATTCCCCAGTACTTCCCCATGTCTTTCCCTCCTCCCTTCTTCTCAATCCAATTTCTCTAACCAGATTCCTTCTTAAAAAAAAATAATAATAATTAATTAAAAATAAAAACTAAGCCGGGCGCGGTGGCGCACACCTGTAATCCCAGCACTTTGGGAGGCTGAGGCAGGAGGATCGCGAGTTCAAAGCCAGCCTCAGCAATGGCGAGGCACTTAGCAACTCAGTGAGACCCTGTCTCTAAATAAAATACAAAAAAAGGGCTGGGGATGTGGCCCAGTGGTCGAGTGCCCCTGAGTTCAATCCCCGGTACCACAAAAAAAAAATTAATAAATAAATAAATAAAATAAAATAAAATAAAATAAAATAAAAATAAAAACTAAAGAATATCAAACTTTAAAATTTTATTTTGACAGGTACTAATAATGTACATAGGGAAAAGTAGCTTAAGTCACTAAAAATATTTAACTTAAAGAAAAGGAAACTAAGTGAAAGGCAAATTGAGAGTAATTCCAAATAGATTTCAGATAACCAAGCTACCAAAACCACCACCACCACCATCATCATCATCATCATTATTGGAGATTGGAGGGGGAGGGCGTGTTTCTGAGTTTCCAAGTTACACCTTCAGTCCTTGTTATTTGTTATTTTGAGACAGGGTCTCCCTTAAGCTGGTGAGACTAGTCTTGAACTTGTACTCCTCCTGTTTCAGCCTCCCAGATTGCTGGGATTACAGGCATGTGCAACCATACCCAGTAACATTATCTTTTTTAAATGAATAAAACTTCAAAATTGATTTTAAAATCATGTCTCCCAATTCTTCTTCTTTTTTTTTTTTTAACATTTTTTTAGTTGTAGGTGGATACAATATCTTTATTTTATTTATTTATATGTGGTGCTGAGGACTGAATCCAGCGCCTCACATGTGCTAGGTAAGCGCCCTACTATTAAGCCACAACCCCAGCCCTCTCAATTCTTTTAAAGCAACTCTTATCTAAAAGTGTAAAAGTGAAATGTTGATAAACTTAAGGCTATAGTTGAATGATCCCACTAACATAAACAAGACTCAAGTTAAAGATCTGAACACCAATTACCCAATTTAAAAAGTTATTACGTGTCTACCATATGCTCAATTTGTGCTAAGTGTTCTGTGACAGACACCAATTTCTTAAAATATCTCAATGGCTATTGTATTATATTTTTAAATTTGTTTTTGGTACCGGGGATTGAACCCAGGGGCGCTTAACCACTGAGCCACATCCCCAGCCCTTTTTTATATTTTAATTAGAGACAGGGTCTCACTGAGTTCCTAAGTGTCTCACTGAGTTGCTGAAGTTGGCTATGAATTTGCAATCCTCTTGCCTCAGCCTCCCCAGTCGCTGGGATTACAAGCATGTGCCACCACACCTGGTGGCTACTATTATAACTTTACTCAATATAGCAGGATGGATTTCTGAGAAGTGATAGGGAAGCAGATTTGGGTAAGCACCTAAGTAGAACTGACCACAAACAGTATGATGCCTTCTGAATGTCAAAAGACAAAAAAGTAAAATAGTAAAGCCAGTAAGGGCACACTGACTTATACCGCTCATGGTAAAAATATTTGTCTGCAGAGAACAAACTAGTGGCCTTGAAGATAAACAAAGCTCATGATACTGCTCTCTATACTTATGTGCTTATATGTATCCTTAGAACTTTTCATAATAAATAGTTCACATGATCTCTGCATTTCTTCCCTTCCATTTATTTATTGTTATTATGTAAGGGCACAGCAAGAAAACTAGCCTAGTTCCAATAGAGGATTTGTTTTAAAGAGTGGTAAAGTTTAATAGATAAAATTAACCCAGGGTCAGGGTGTTCTACTCGAAGAATGACAGGGAGCCACTTCAAGCAGAAATGAAACAAAAATAAAAGCCATACTCTAGGAATACTGGTTGAAGGCCAGTGTATATAAGGGTAAATCAAATAACCAGCTAGAAGTTTTTAAAGCAGCCTGGGGAATAACGATAGCAAAAGAACTAAAAAGGGAGGAAAAAAATGTACCAATGTACCAAAGTGTTCAGAAAATAGAAATAGAACCCAGTTCCAGGAAATCATTGCTCTGTGTAAAGAACTGTAGGGGAAGAGTCAAAGAAGACTTAAAGTCTTAGGGTGTTCTCCCAGTGAATGGGAGAACAAGAAGCCTTGGCAAAAAAATAGGAAACCTGCACAGAATAAAAATGAGGAAAGAAAAAAGAATGGAGAAATGATGTGCCTAATTCAAGTCCTACTGTATTTAAGGTAATAATGGGACATCTAACTGAAGAATGGTCAGAGAGGAGCCAATGAATGAAAAAGTAAAGTCGATAAGGGCACACTGATCTCTCTATACAACTCATGGTAAAAATATTTGTCTTTAGAGAGCATACTAGTGGCCTTAAAGACAAAAGTACATATCCTTGAAATTAGTATCTAAGTTTAACTGTTAAAATGTTTTGTAGAAAGGATGCCATCACTTTAAGCATCTGTTAAATCCAAAAGGAACTGTGTTGGACCCATGATGAGAAATGAAAGATGTGAACCAGTGCATATTAAATCACCAGAAAACCTCATTCATTGTAAAGTGAGGTTGCCTAATGGCTCTTAATAACAAGTCTATCAACTCCTAGTATTTGAAAACTGTAAATGAAGACACAGGAGTAATACTCCTGAAATAAAGCAGTCCTAAAAAAAAAAAAAAAAAAAAAAAAGACTTGGAATCAACAGCTTTTCGTGTTGTTATCTAGGGTTTGTGCTGAGGCTAAAAAAAGCTTTTAAGTAAAAAAAAAAAACTTCCAAAAGACTAAAGGAAAGTGTCTCCCTCTTTTCCAATTCTAAGACTAGTTACTGGTTAGCATTACATATGGACTTGATGTGCAAAAGAAAAGGAATCCTTTTACAACTGGATCCAGGATTATACTAAAGGTTAACCAATTTACAACAATCAAATATATTATTTAAGTCCAAAATACCCTACTAAGGACTTAATCAGACAAGGACTCTGCCCTCAAGGAGTTTACGATCCAATAACGTAGCTAAGGTATTAACACAGTCACTGCCCAAGGCACACAAGAGAAAGGGGCACTGATACAACAGGTGCCAGCACTGGTCTTGCAATGTCTCAATTTTCTTATACCAGTCTTACAAAATGTAAATATCCCCATTTCACCAAAGATAATGGCTACTAAATGTGTGTTCTGCACAAGGAAGTAAAGAGTACATTTATCACCCCAAACTTTCACCACTGTGTGTGGTGCCCACATTATCAAATCTAAGACATTTTTGCCCCATTTAATATATCTGAAAATATGGTACACCTACTTGGTGTAACACTTACAGAGGGGGAATTTAACAGTATCTAACAAAACTCACATGTTCTCTCCCTTTTGACCCAGCAGCTCCACATCTAGGAATTTAGCCTGAAAATATACCACACCAAGGTATACATATGAGGAAAGAGTGAATGGTGACAAAGAGTAAGCACTTCAGAGAACAAGTGAGAGAGAAAGAAAGGAGTCAGAAAACAGAATGACAGAATAAGGGAATAGCAAAAAAATTAAGGAAAATTATTCTGAAGGATTCTAACACAATTTCTCTATTCTCAATGTTCAGAGATTAGCTGTACTAATGATATTGTTTATATGTTTTCAATAAATATTTTAACAATAAAAAGGTAAGAAAATTTATGCTAGCTTCTATATATAGGAAGGCAAAGAAAACTAGGGAAGAATCCTTTTAAAAATTTTAGACTTGCTGAAATAAGCTAAAATTTCTTTTCTGCCCATAAAATCTCAAAATCATTGACATTAAAGTAACTTCTTATTTCATCATGATATTCCTAATTTAGAAACTATGCAAAACTTTTGTAAAGATAAATGGACATCACTTCCAAAATGTCTACAACATGTAAAGTGTGTGACTGCCATTACCTCTGTATCTTACATAATAGCAAAATTTTCTTTCTTTCTTTTTTTTTTTTTTAAGTAAGTGTAGTAAGGCAGTAGGATTACTTAATTTATGGGCATTTTGTAAAGAAAATCTTAAGAGTAAAATATTGAACTAGGTTAACTACCTCCTTTATTTCCAAGTAAAGAATAACATAATGAAGTGAAACAGACTGGCTCCACCAAAGAACAAGATGAAATAGTGAACCTGGATTAGGGAATAGGAAAGACAGTAGAATGAATTGGACATAGGGAAACCAGACACATACCAAAATTTTATGACAAAAGACAAGTCTTTGTTAACTAAACATGTTCAAGAATGATGAGAAAAGCCAGGTGCAGTGGCTCATGCCTTTAAATCCCAGTTACTTGGGAGGCTGAGGCAGGAGGATCACCTGACCCTCAGGAGCTCAGGGCCAGCCTGGGTAACTTAGCGAGACTCTTTTGGAGAAGGGAGGGAGAATGGGGGGGAGAAGATCATAAGCACAAAAGACTGGGATCAAACCCTAACAAGACTAGAGACATCATAGAACAGCACAGAATGGAAGAAACCAGAAAGAAATGGAAGCAGACTGGTTCAACAATGGAAAAGATCAGATTCAAATCCTTATTCTGTCACTTAGTATGTGACCTTGGATAAAGCCACTATCGGATCTATAAGAAGGCAGCACAGATCAGGTGTTGAAAGCTTTAAATCTCTGTTCATCAACAGAGATTGGTATCTATGACCTTGGTAAATTCGCCTTTCTTACAAGTGAAGAAACTGGGGCTCAGAAAATTTAGATGGTATTAAATTTTTTTTATTTTGGAAGTCAATTAGTCTATGTACAGTTTTAACATAATTCTTAATTAATCTTCAAGAAATCACAAACATTAACAACTGACAGTGAGATACAATCATTATTTAACCTTCTTCAAGATTAATTTACATAGAAATAAATTGAGCTTACCCTATCACTTCATACAACTTAGGAGTTCGGGCTCTATATGTGCATTTGAGGCAGCAACCATTTCCCATTCTCCCTGCCCGCCAAAGCAACAATGGATAAAAGGCTGTTTTCTTTCCTGTACTCAGATCCAGGAAAGAAAAGCACTTATGAAGAAAAAAGTAAAACTTTGGCATACTCTTTAACAATCCTGTAAGGCTTGAACACCTTATAGGTTTGAAGGGATACACCAATAACAGTTAACACCCCCCATACAGAAAGAAGTACATTTGCATTGCTTTAGTTTTAGTCAGTAGGTGGCTAATGGTGTTGCCAATTCTATTCCTCCCAGGGTCTCTAAATTCTCTAACACAGTCAAAATTCAATTCAAGGATTAATCATTTTCTCTCTCTCTCTCTCTCTCTCTCTCTCTTTTTGGTACCGGGGATTGAACTCAGGGGCACTCGACCACTGGGCCACATCCCCAGCCCCTTTTTGTATTTTATTAGAGACAGGATCTCACTGAGTTGCTAAGTGCCTCGCCACTGCTGAGGCTGGCTTTGAACTCGCAATCCTCCTGCCTCAGCCTCCCAAGTGCTGGGATTACAGGCGTGCGCCACTGCGCCCAGCTTTCCATTTACACTCTCTTAAGAGAAAGGGGACTGAAATAGAGTAAACTAAAATCCACAATTATGATTTTGTCAAAATGAACCTAACTATTACATATAGCTATAATGTTCTAATTAAAAATTTATATTAAAAGAAAAGAGCCAGGTGGGGTGGTGTATGCCTGTTGTTCTAGGAGCTGGGGAGGCTAAGGCAGGAGGATCAAAGTTCAAAGTCAGCCTCAGCAACTTAGTGAGGTCCTAAGCAACTAGTAGGACTCTGTCTCTAACTGTAAAGTATAAAAAAGGGCTGGAAATGTGGCTCAGTGGTTAAGTGTCCCTGGGTTCAATCCCCAGTACAAAAAAAGGAAAAATGTCTGGCTGGGGTTGTAGCTTGATGGTAGAGCACTACTCATGCCTGAGGCCCTGGGGAGGGTGGGGGGAAGGAAGGAAGGAAGGAAGGAAGGGGAAAAGGAAAAGGAAAAGAAGGAGCAAGGAAAGGGGAGAAGGGAGAGGAGGGGAGGGGTGAGGAGGAAAATGTAGGGGGATGTAGGGGGAGAGGGAAAAGAGCAAGCATGGTCTTAAAGCTTTTCCTGAGAACAGATCAAGGTAGTCCTTTGCTTCATTAAAAACAAAGGCAGACAGCTTTCTGGTACAAAGAAGAGGACTATGCCATATTTTGAGCCACAGCCCTTTACATGGATGGACTTTCAATGGTAGGTTTGAGACCTTACTAAACCTGCCCTCCTTAAGAAGGCACACACAGTACAACTTTTGTCAAAGATAATCTGCTCCTCTCTCTGACATACAAGTATACAACTAGCTAATTAAGTAAGTATATACTGGGACCATTTGAGTGAACACACTGAGTGAAGCAATTAATTTATAAAAGAAGATATTTATCTTCTCATTATTAAAATTCTTCTACTGAGATAAACCCATGCATCTTGTTCTTCCTCCTGAGTCTTCAATCTCATGGATACCATATTCCCTGAAACTGAAGCCTAAACAAAATCAATATTTCTACTTAACACTTTCATCCAGTATATTCAAAGACTTTTAAAGAAGACTGTTTTTCTCTAGATAGATAAAAAGCTGGTCTCAGGTGATAATGACTGGCAACCAGGTATATGGTCAGTATGGGGGCAGGGGGTGGGGGTGAATCTCCTTGGGGAACTTAATGCCAAACTAAAAATGGTCAAGAAGGTTGAATGCTTATCATTAAAAGTGAAAGTGTGAAAAATTCCACCATTCCCTCTTCCCAAACATGACTGTCTAAATTTACTCTTCACCCAATGTTGGTCCAGTTTTAATCCAGGAAACCCAGAATGTGAGTATCTTAATGGTGCTTGATTTCAATTGAGTCCACAGGAGAGTTCTTATCACAATGTTACAATTCCCAATAAAAACATTTCCAAAATTCCAAAGCACAGAAACAGTCTTTCAAAGTAAGGAAGATAGATAGGGTGTTTAAAATAGAAATTTTCTTTGGCTAAAAGCTCAAAGAGCTCTGGAATTTAAAAGGAAAGAAAAATGCTAGAAGAATTCAAATCTAAAGAAAATCCTTAAAAATCTCAATAATGAGAGAAGATACCAGCAACATTTTCAATTTCTAAAGCCAAAATTATTATTTGTTCTCCTCAAAATATGTCCCACATATAAACAAGAGCTTTTGTCATGAACAGACTTATTAAAATTTAAACTAATGGGGTTCTCCACTAGGGACCTGGTATTCTCAAAACAAAACTCATCTCCAGCTGAAAAGATGGCAGACCAAGGTATAAACAACTCTCCTTGAGAAGCTGGCCTTCACAATATTCATTCATTCAAATGTTTACTAAGTGCCAATTCTATGTCAGGCATTGTTCTAGGTGTGGAAATACACCCTGAAACAAAACTGAGTCCCTGTCCTCATGAAGTTTCATAATAAGCACAGTATCCACTCTTTCCAAAAGTAGCAGCTATTAAATGAATAACTTTGAAAAGAGAGATAAAAAGAGGCTCCATAACTGCCCAAATTTACCTGGTCTTGCCCTATGAAGTTTCAGAATCTGATTTTAATGGTGTAGCTGAAAAAGATCTTCATGGTTAAGTTAAGGAGCAAGTCAAAAAAAAAAAAAAAAAAAAAAAAAAATCTAACTTGAAAGTTGTCAATTATTTTGCAAAGTGTTAAAGTCTTTCTCCTCAATATCCAATACTGGGAATATCTCTTCATTGGAAATTTAGAAGTACTGTGGATTAAAATCTGGTACTTTCAATTTCTTTTAATCAGCTCTGAAATACAACTTCAAATTTTTAAAACCTGCCACTATAATTTCCAAAGTACCTATATGGTCAGAAGAAAAGCCATAAATTGAATCTAAAAACACCAAGAATCTACTTGGGCTTTAAACATAATCAACTGTGTCACATATTATCCTAAGGGCCTTGCCATGGAAAAGACACACATGAAACAATCTACTGGGCTACAGTAAGCCTCGAATTCAAACAAAACAAAACAAAACAAAACAGACAGATGTTTCCTTTTCCAGATTACTTCTGCTTTTAAATTTGATTCCTTTTATGTTTTTATAACAGTTTAATTACCTTAATCTGTTTCTTCTGTAGGTCTTTCCTATGTACTCATTTTAACTTATTTTACAACCTTTTCTCTCATCCTACTCCTTCCATTATGTCTCTTAAATTCAAGTTCACCTTCCTTTCTTTCTTTGGTTTTCATTTCCAGAGATCAATCAATTGTATTTAAAAAAAAAAAAAAAATTCAGATTTAAGTGATGGGACCAACAACCTGTCTTCCAAAACAGTATGTCACCTTGTTAACTATAAGAAGGTTCTCTAAGCTGGAGATTCTAGAGACAATCTGAACTAGAAGAGACTGTTCACTATTATTATGACAACAACCATATGACAGATTTATATATTTTTAGTTGTCGGTGGGCCTTTCAATTTTTATTATTTATTTGTATGGGCACTGAGAATCGAACTCAGTGCCTCACACCTACTAGGCAAGCGCTCTACCACTGAGCTACAACCCTAACCCCACATGACAAATTTTTAAAGTTAATTCTAACTACTTTTTTTTGGGGGGGGAAGGGGGGGACACTGGGGACTGAACCCAGGAGTGCTTAACCACTGAAGAACATCCCCAGACTTTTTTTTATTTCAAGTCAGGGTCTCACTAAATTGCTTAGTTGCTTAGGTTGGCTTTGAACTTGTGATCCTTCTGCCTCAGGCTCCTGAGCCACTGGGATTACAGGCCAGGCTAATTCTACTTTTTTTTTTTTTTTTTTTTTTTAATATTCATTTGCTTTAGTTGTACACGATGCGTTCATTTCTACGTGGTGCTGAGGATCGAACCAGGGCCGCGCACGTGCTAGGCGTGCGCTCTACCGCTGAGCCACAACCTCAGCCCTAATTCTACTTTCTAACAGTAAGAAGACATTTTTAGAGCAACTCAGTGTTTTCATGCAACATCCTGAAGGGTCTTAGGTAACATTTCTTGGCTTTGGGTCTCAGTTTTCTAATCTGTAAAAATTACTTTTATTGATCCATTAAACTTATAATCATAAAAATTCTAAGAACTTTAAAAACTATTTGGTCCAAATGGATGTAGGTTAAAAAAAGGAAATATATAAATGCTTATGAGCAGTTCTCTTTTTTTTTTAGTTTCTTTTTTTATTTATTTTTTATTCTAAGTTGTTAGAAATGACAGCAGAATGTATTATATTTCATATTATACTTGTAGAGCCCATTTTTACATATCTCTGGTTGTATACAAAGTATATTCACACCATTCGTGACTTCATACATACACTTAGGGTAATGATATCCATCTCATTCTACCATCTTTTTTTTCCTTCACCCTTTTGCCCCCTGCCTCCCCCTCCCTCCTTTTGGCCATTCTAGTATTCCTCTAATCCTCCTATGTTCCCCATCCCAACCCGACTGTGAATTGGCCTCCTTATATCAGAGAAAACATTTGGCATTTTGGGATTGGCTAACTCCACTTAGCATTATATTCTCTAACTCCATCCATTTTCCTGCAAATGCCATGATTTTGTTCTCTTATTGCTGAGTAAAATTCCATTGTGTGTATATACCACATTTTCTTTATCCATTCATCTACTGAAGGGCATCTAGGTTGGTTCCACAGTTTAGCTATTGTGAATTGTGCTGCTATAAACATTGATGTGGCTGTATCCCTGTAGTATGCTGTTTTCAGGTCTTTTGGGTAAAGACCAAGGGGTGGGATAGCTGGGTCATAAGATGGTTCCATTCCAAGTTTTCCAAGGTATCTCCATACTGCTTTCCATATTGGCTGCACCATTTTGCAGTCCCACCAACAATGTATGAGTGTGCCTTTTTCTCCACATCCTCTCCAACATTTATTGTTGTTTGTGTTCTTAATAGCTGCCATTCTGTCTGGTATGAGATGAAATCTTAGAGTGGTTTTGATTTGCCAGAGAGGTTGAGCATTTTTTCATGTATTTATTGATTGATTGTATATCTCCTGAGAAGTGTCTGTTCAGTTCCTTGGCCCATTTATTGATTGGGTTATTTGTTTTTTTGGTGTTGTGATTTTTGAGTTCTTTATATATTCTAGAGATTAGTGCTCTATCTGACGTGCATGTGGTAAAAATTTGTTCCCAATTAGTAGGCTCTCTGTTCACCTCACTGATTGTTTCTTTTGCTGAGAAAAAGCTTTGTAATTTGAGTCTATCCCATTTATTGATTCTTGTTATGAGCAGTTCTCTAACTTTTTATGAGGCCCTGGAACTTGGACTTATCCCCAGACATATGTTTTTTTTTGTGTGTGTGGTACCGGGGATTGAACTAAGGAGCACTCGACCAACTGGGTCACATCCCTAGCCCTTTTTTGTATTTTATTTAGAGACACGGTCTCACGGAGTTGCTAAGTGCCTCGCCATTGCTGAGGCTGGCTTTGAACTCGCGATCCTCCTGCCTCAGCCTCCCAAAGTGCTGGGATTACAGGTGTGCGCCACCGCGCCCGGCTCAGACATATGTATTTTGACACAAGTTCTCCAAATGACTGTAATCCAGATTGACCAGAATCATATTTGAAAAATTCTGCCTTAGTATTTTTGTTTCCCAAGTAATACCAAATACCAGCTACCTGCAAAAGTGGACATGCTGCTCCTTTAATTTTCAGTAAACTTCAACTGAGTCCATGTACTTTAAAAGGCAAGCACAAAATACTGAGAGAGACCCTGGGGGATTCACCCACCCCCTTTTCTTTCTTTTTTAGGACTCCTATGTGAGAGTAAGAAGGAAGAGCCACCTAAAGGATGATATAGCTACCCCAACTTAGATAAAGAGAGGGCTTTTTAAAATGTAAATTTTCTTTATTGCTTGGACACCAGTGGACAGAGCCAAGCTTAGAGAAAGACAGTTAACTGAGTCATGCTAGTAGAACTCTATTGAAAAAATGCAATGCTTAGAAAAAAAGATGTATTAAAACTTAATGAAGCTACAAACTCAGTTAACTCTTGAACCTTGGCTTAGAGAGATCAACTAACATGACAAAAATCCTGTGAGCTTCATGTGATACACGTAAGCACAGTCAGCTCAGAATTTTTTTCTGTAAATGGCCAGGCAGTAAATAGTTAAAGCCTTCCAGTCTATTCAATTTCTGTTGCAACTACTCAACTCTGACACTGTAGCACAAAAGCAGCCACATGTTATATGTAAATAAATGAGCATGGCCATATTCCAATAAAACTGTATTCATGAATACTGGACTTTGAATTTCATATAATTTTTGTCATTGAAATAATCTCTTTGTCTCCAACTATTAAAAAACGTAGGGGGCTGGGGTTGTGGCTCAGCGGTAGAGCGCTCGCCTTGCACGTGCGCAGCCAGGGTTCGATCCTCAGCACCACGTAAACATAAATGCATTGCATTGTGTACAACTAAAGTAAATGAATAAATATTAAAAAAAAAAAAAAAAAGTAGGGCTGGGGTTGTGGCTCAGTGGTAGAGTGTTCACCTAGCTTGTGTGAGGCACTGGGTTCGATCCTCAGCACCACATAAAAATAAGTAAATAAAATAAAGGTATTGTGTCCATCTACAACTAAAATTAAAAAAAAAAAAAAAAAAAGACATAAAAATCAGTCTCAGTCCATGGGCCACATGAAAGCAGGTCTCAATTGCAGAACACTGCTCTAATATTGTCTAGAAATGATACTTGCCTCCCACAGAAAGGAGCCTTTCAAGCTCAGTGTGTAAAGAATACCATCCCCTCAACTCTACCTATAACTCTCAAACTCCTAAATTTTCCCCTAAATGATATCCATACTAAGCCTCTTTCCTATCTCTTTCCTTCAAACCGTCTATGAATCGCCACTAATCAACTTGATTTGAACGTGGTTAAAATCTACCCCATTCTAGATAACAAGACAAATTAAGTCACATGAATGAAAACTCAGAAGGAAGGCCAAAGGTATGCTATTAATACTGCTTCTTAAGCAGCAAGCTAGTAAAATTTGTTACTTACCCTCAAAGTGGAAACACCATACTTGCTCACATAATATTAATTCAGATGAAATTATTTAGCGAATAAGATGACTTCAGAGGTCCTTATAAAATAACAGAATTTCTAATTAATCCTCATTTAACGAAAAGATCCTTTTTCTTCAATACTCAGCTAAGTAGGTTTTACTGATTTCTGGAATGACTGGCTCTAAGCAGAAGCTGAACTGCTTAAATCAACTATACAGGGGTCATTGCTGCACAGGCAGGCAAGCTAACCTTCATAGGGAAAGAATTACACTTTAAAATGCAGCAGAGCCCAATATTAGTCAAGACTCCATCAGAAATCAGAGCCCTAAAACTAATGGGTAATTCCATTACAGCCCAGAATTCCTAGGTGTCACTCAGACTCCCCCTTACCTTCTTCTGTCTCATACTTAGGAACTCAGGCTGCAGCATCAGACAGGCCTAAACTTACTTCCCTGCTCTACAGATTAGTTACGAACTACATAAGTCTTGAGTCAGTTAGTTACTTAACCTCTGCACTTAAATTTCACAAGTTTAGATGGTAGTTTTAACTACCTCAGAATCAAGATGAAAATACCCAATGTTCTAGACATTGCCTGAGACAGCAAATGTCCAAATATCAGCTATTTCACCCCTTACCTTTTCCTTCTTGTGCCCCCCCCCCCCCAAAACTGAGCATACTTTGAGGAAATTGTAGAGAAAAGTGGATCTCTTCCCAGTCTTTAAGCAATTTACTCAAGTTGCTATTGGAAACCTTGTTATGTCCACTCTGTTATCAGTGGTCCTCAGAATGGTCAAGGCTACAATACTATTTTGTTCCATCAGACTAACAT
This sequence comes from Tamias sibiricus, assembly GCA_025594165.1. Taxonomy (NCBI): domain Eukaryota; kingdom Metazoa; phylum Chordata; class Mammalia; order Rodentia; family Sciuridae; genus Tamias; species Tamias sibiricus. The sequence goes on from CM046659.1 coordinate 168,312,254, forward strand.
ATGTCTAGCTGTGAGCCAGATTACTTATACATATAGTCTATATTCACCATGAGCAAGCCAGTGCAAAGTGACTCCACCTAGGATGTAGAAGCAGCGATTCTGATCTGCTTTTACTATAAGCAACATTTTGGGTAAATCAGTCTCTTGGGTGCTGCTTGCTAATCTCTACAATCTTTTATCATCTACACTTATAGTAGTAGAAATTTACTTATTATTAATTACAATTTAAGAAATTTGAGTTAACTTGTTATAGCTAGAAGCCATTTCCAATAAGGATATGGGCTAATCCCAACCATTTTAAAGAATACTGATCCATAAAGGTATATATAAATGTAAGTCAACTTGTTTTGTCAACTACTTCATAGGAGTGCTGAGATAAAAAGAACTCACATTATGTCCAAAGCATCTTAAATGTTCACCTTCATTTAACACTAAAAAAAAAAAAAAAAAAAAAAAAAGTCAAATAAATGGAGAACTGCTTGAATTTCCCACTGTTTGGGTAAACACAACTCTAGTTACTAGTAAGTTCTCTTAACCTGTCACCTAGGATAAGATAATGTAGAGCTGTATTTCTTTGGCTCAAAAGCCTCATGGCTAATAGCTACCATACCAGACAGCACAGAAACAGATACAGAACATTTCCATCATGATGGAAAATTCTATTGGACAGTGCTGATCTAGACACCTGGATCAGGAGAACATTGTTCTTTTACTAGTAAGGAGCTGGAGGCACCTCCTATGACCTCTGGATGTGACAACAAGGTCAGCATGGAGAATTCCTTTGTCCTAACTCCCCGCCTAGCACTCTCTGCTCCACCTGCTGAGGCCTTTTCCGTACATGGCACTGCACTATGCTGTACAATCCATTAAGGTCAGCCAGAAGTTTGTCTGGCTAAGATGGCCACCTCAAAAGTAGGTTGCTTCTGCGGGGCCCCTGGGCAATCAAAGCCTCAATGAGCATCTTCACAACACTTGGACTTAAGTCTTAGTCTACTGCAGGAGCAAGGCAAACAAATTCCATTTTTACTAACTCATCTTTGTCCTCTAAATACAAAACTTAAAGCTGGAATTTTTTACTCTTGCCCCTAAGTACTTCTCTGTAGAAAGTCACATTTTCACAAGGACATCCCTCTCCTTTCTTAGGAGGGAGAACTTATAAGGGAGAAAGGACTTGTCTAACCTGAAAATGTACCTTCTCAAGCCAGCTCAATTAGGGCAGGCCCATTCCTGCAGGTTTGTCCTTCTTTGCTTCTATTAAGTGAGTTTCTAATGCTTGGGAAATAAGAGTGACTACAAACTTCCTGTCTATGCTACACAGGAACCCACAGCTCAGCTCCCAAGTCTGTACCATGTGTGGCTATAATCAACCAAAGGTTCTTCTTTGTCTAAAATACTACTATTGACTGTGCTCAAAATGCTCAGGCCATTGTCTGGGTCACCAGCTGTACAAAGAGTAAGCCTGAACACACCTCCCCTACCAATTAACATATTTTCTTTAGGAATACAAGAAGTCTTTCAAGCATTAATCATGTAACTGGCTCCTTAAAGATTTTTATGCTTCAGAGAACCCTCTCCCAGTTATGAATTACTTCAACATCATAACCATAAAGAAGCATAAGAACTGCGTAAGTAATAAGACGCGTCCATTTGGCCTTGTGGAAAAAAAAGAAACACTGCTTAAGAGGTTGAATTACTGTAACGGACGGTGGTACAAGCCTATAATCCCAACAACTTAAAGGCTGAGGCAGGAGGCTCACAAGTTTGAGGCCAGCCTCAGCAATTTATCAAGGCCCTGTCTCAAAAAATAAACAGGGGTGGGATGTTGTTCAGTGGTTAAGTGCCCCTGGATTCAAACCCCCAGTGTTTGAAAAAAAAAAAAAAAAAAGGCTGAATTACCACAAAACTAGCTTAAAGCTAGAATTTGACCAGAAGCTTATTGTGATCAGTCAATTTATCTCATTCTTGTCAACCATTTGGGAGTATAATAGTACAAGTATCACTAAGTGCCCTTTTATGAGACTGAGGTTGAAAGTTTGTTTACAGATGACTTGCTCAAAGCCACCTAGCTACAAAAGAGTTGACTGCAGTTTATCTAACTCCAAAGTCTATATTTCACTGGTGAGCACATGACTTTGTCAACTGCCTTTAATTTTTCCTAAAAGTAAGGCTCAGAAGGGAAGATACACTCCAAATCTTGCTCTATTACGTTGGTTCTGTAACTAGTGTGCCTCAGATCACCCGGTAGACTCCTTAAAACCCAGATAGTCGAGGCCCCCCCTCTTCAAAGTTCGAGAGCCAGTAGGTCTGGGTAAGGCTCAAGAATTTAAAAATTTCTAGAAAGTTCTCAAATAATGCTGATGCTGCTGATCAGGAAATCACAACCTTGAGAATCACTGATCTATTCAGATCTTCCCATTTCAATCAGCTCCATCAGTAGTTGAAGATCCCAACTAATTTAACCTAAAGGTAGTGACCTCCATAGATTGTATCTTCAGTATTCCACTCAATTATGCTGGTACCTTCTAAAACCCTACCATCCTAGAAATATTGGTATAAGAACAATGTCTAACTTTTTGAGTTAGACCTTAGCCATCTCATCCAAAAAGGTAACACCAAGATTAAATGGCTTGTTAAACATGGAAGAAGTAGGAGAAAGGATTAGAATTCTGATGAGGCAATAAAAAACAACTGCAAAAGCAATTAATCATCTCTATTTAAATACTCACTGAAAGGTAAAAATTATGTATTCAAAGTGGAATAGAGTGAAGTAAAAATCAAGCTTGTAATAGCAAAGAAAACAATTGGGAATGTGAAACAAGAACTTGCAGAATGGGAGAAAATCTTTGCTTAGCTATTCAAACTCAGAAGATTAATATCTAGAATATTAAAAAAAACCCACTTTACATCAAAAGATAAAATACCCAATTAATAAATGGGCAATGAATTAAACAGACACTTCTCAAAAGAAGAAATACTAAGGGCCAACAAATATATGAAAAAAATGCTCAACATCATTAGCAATTAGGGAAATGCAAATCAAAACTATGCTGAGAGGGCTGGGGTTGTAGCTCAGTGGCAGAGCGCTTGCCTCATACGTGAGGCACTGGGTTTGTTCCTCAGCACCACATAAAAATAAATAATAAACAAAATAAAGAAAAAGAAAACTACACTGAGATTTTATCAGTGATATGCAGCCATCAAGAATACAAAGAATGACCCAGGTATGGTGGCACAAGCCCATAATCCCAGTGCCTTGGGAGGCTAAGGCAGGAGAATCATGAGTTCAAAGCCAACCTCAGCAACTTAGCAAGGCCCTAAGTAACTCAAAAAGACCCTGTCTCTAAATTAAAAAAAAAAAGGGGGGCTGAGGATGTGGCTCAGTGGCTAAGTGCCCCTGAGTTCAATCCCTGGTACCATCATCACCATCATCATCATCATCATAAGTGCTGGAGAGGATGTGAAGAAAAAGGAACACTTTTACACGGGACTATATATTAGTACAACCACTATGGAAATCGGTATAGAGATTTCTCAAAGATTAGGTATGAACTACCATATGACCCACTCAGTATTTATCCTAAATAATTAAAGACATCATACTACAGTGACACATGCATACCCATATTTATACCAGCACAATTCACAATAGCCAAACTATTGAATCAGCCTAGGCATCCATCAACAGATGAATGGATAAAGAAAACATGATATATATACACAACTGTTTTATTCATTCACCTGTAGGAAAAGGGATGAAACTAGAGACCCTTATGTTAAGCAAAATAAGTCAAACTCAGAAGGTCGTGGGACACAGGTTTTCTCTCATAGGCAGAAAGCTAGAGGGGAAAAAGGAAAAGAAAGGTGGGGGCAGGTCTCATGAAAATCAAAGGGAGATCATTAGAGGAAAGGGACCAAGGGGTGGGGGTTGGGAAGTGCTGGGTAGTGACAGTGACCAAATTATATTGTGTGATAGGTGACAACAAATCCCACCATTATGCACAACTCCAAAGTACCAATTAAAAAAAAAATGAAAAGAAGTGCTTTATAAGTGTAATATGAATTGTAATGGATTCTGCTGTCATATAACAACTTAGAATAAAAATAAAAATACATATTTAAGAATAAAAATAAGAAACGTCATTATTTAAAAATAAAAAAAAAATCAAGCTTTTATAAGGATACATTGAAAAACAACACTCTGGTCCTTTTAAAAAGTTCCGTAAGCTTTACAGCTTGACCAATCTCAGCCAAATGAGTTCAAACAGAGTGATCAGTTTCTCTAAAGATGGTTTATGGGTCACTTGCATTAATCAGAATCATTTGGGATTACTAGAGGTACATTTTAAGCACAGACTTTCAGTACCTTCTGCAGCACAATCAACTTCTAGAGTAGTAATAGGAATTTGTAATTCTATCAAGCACTCTCAGGTGATTCTTATGCATATTAGCTTGAAAACAACAATTAAAACAGTTTAAAGCTCTCAACATTTTTTCACTTGATCATCAACCAGCTGGTAAGTGTGGAAAGGGAGGAGTTCCCATAATACAATGCAAACTTTCCTTGAGCTGGATATGGTAGCTGAGACCTGTAATCCCAGCTATTTGAAAAAAAAGGGCTAGGGATGTAGCCCAGTGGCAGAGGCGTCCCTGGGTTCAATCTCCAGTAGCAAGAAAACAAATACATTTCTTGAAAGCTTCTGTACTGACCATATAGGATGAGATAGTGCTCCTGTACATTTCTTTGAAGTAAGCAAAAACATAAATTTCTAAAAAGACTAGATAGAATGAAAAATTGGAAGAGAATAACAAAAGTTCAAAGCCAGAAAAAAAGTGGTTACTTTGGCTTGGGGGTGGGGTGGTATAGGTGGTGACTAAAGACAAGACTTCCCTGGAAAGGAAACGGAGTATCTATAACTATTCCATCAATACTGAAACAGGCTAAAATGTTTCTAACCTTCAAAGTGTTCACAATACTTAGTGTCACAGGTAGTAATATAGAGAAGTATTGGACATATTTATCTGAACCGTATCAAATTCTAAGACCACAGACATTCTAGGTAAAGGAATACTTGAACATGATCTTAAAAAGTTGAAGAACAGTGACACTCAACTGTAAACTTCATTTCTGGAAATTAATGAAAGACAGTTGCTGCAGAAAGCCTGTTTTAAATAACCACATTTTTGGAAAGTAGGTGTGGTGGCACAAGCCTGTAATCCCAGTCACTCCGGAAGCTAAGGCAGAAGTTCATGGTCAGCCTGGACAACTTAGTGAGACCATGTATTAAAAAAAAAAAAAAAAAAAAAAAAGTGTGGTGGCATGACCTGTGGATGTAACTCAATGCTTGCCTAGAGCGTGTGAGGCCCTAGGTATTATCCCCAGTAGCCCCCACTGGAGGGGGGGCGGGGGGGAGCCAATACATTTTCAACAAATGAATGTACTTTTGAGGTAGCTTTTAGTTTGAAAATAAAGCATAACCATCCTACAGTTACAAAGACTAGTCAATTTGTGTTCCTTCTCTCCCCTTGTTTCCTCTTGTGATTAAATGAAAATTTAAGAAAAGATCTTGAGATCTGATCAATTCCCTGAGGGGTTCTTTTTTTTTTTTTTTTTTGGTACTGGGGATTGAACTCAGGGGCACTCAACCACTGGACCACATCCCCAGCCCTTTTTTGTATTTTATTAGAGACAGGGTCTCACTGAGTTGTTCAGTGCCTTGCCATTGCTGAGGCTGGCTTTGAACTCGAGATCCTCCTGCCTCAGCCTCCCAAATGCTGGGATTACAGGCGTGCGCACCGCGCCCGGCTTCCCTGAGAGGTTCTTATTTCTTCATTTCTTTCTTTTTCAGTACTGGGGATTGAACTCAGGGGCATTTGACCACTGAGCCACATCCCTCCCTATTTTGTATTTTATTTAGAGACAGGGTCTCACTGAATTGCTTAGTACCTCGCTTTTGCTGAGGCTGACTTTGAACTTGCAATCCTCCTGCTTCATCCTCCCAAGCCGCTGGGTTGTTTCTTCATTTTCTTTCTTTCTTTCTTTTTTTTTAGTTGTAGGTGGACACAATACCTTTATTTTTTATGTGGTGCTGAGAATCGAACCCAGTGCCTCACACAAGCCAGGCAAGCGCTTTACCATGAGCCACAGCCCCAGTCCTGTTTCTTCATTTTTGATGCTAAAAAGCAAGAACTGCTGATACTGCATCCAAGAATAAGACACAGTAAGATTAATAACTACTCTTAATACTTTTCAAGTATTCAAATCATTGAAGCACAGTAATCCCTTCTTAGCCACAAAGGTTTGTTCCAAGATGTTCCTTGAATGCCGAAAACAGAACCGAATATACACTTCCAACATATACTGTTTTTTCCTATTCATATATGCCTATGATAAAATTTTAATGTGTAAATTAGGCACAGTTAAGTGATTAACAATAACTAATAATAAAACAGAACAATTATGAATAGCTATTGTAAAAGTTAATTAAAACTAATAATTTCTGGAATTTTCTATTTTTCAGAACACAGTTGACCATTGGTAACAAAACCAAAGAAGTCAAAATTGCAAAAGGGGAACTGTAGTCAAAACCACTACGTACTCTTGCATTTTCCGAGGAATTTCGCAGCTTTTGTGTATTGCCCATGTTAAGACATTTCATGGATTAGGAAGTGGGCAATAATAGCTATATATGTAAACTGTTTCACAAAATTAATTTTTTGGAACGTTAAGTACTGAGCCTAATTAGTAAGATTTTATTCTGCAAATTTGTGAAAATAGTGATTTAAAAAAATCTATTTCAGTGAATTTAGTTCAAGATTTCAACTTTTTAAAATACTTGGATTATCTACAGTCACATAGATCTCTCAAATAGAATGGGATCATTTATAGTCACTGACAATCTACCTATTTGCTCAGGGAAACTAGAAAACTATTTTTCTAAAATTTATGCAACACAGGTGACCGATATAAAAAGATAAATAAATACACAGAACTTAAATGTCTCTATTCTAGAGGAAAAAGTTTAATAAGCATTTAAGTATACTTAAAAAAAAATTCTTTAACAGGAATAAGAATTTAGACATCTTTGAAAATAAGTTCCTAGTTCCAATTTCTTTAAGGAAAAGAAAACTGGAAATAGGACTGGAAACAAAGGCAGACATCACTCTCTTACTCTTGATAGTGAAACATTAACTGCTAGAAAGTACCTCCAGTTCCCATTCACCTTGGTTTAACAGGAGGCTTTGTACTGGGGCCCGAAGAAAAATCCCAACAGAAGATGTGAGTGTACATACCTATGACTTAGTACTTCAAAGGGTTCATTCTAGGGGTCGGGGCTATAGCTCAGTGGTACAGCACTTGCCTAGCATGTGTCAAGCACTGGGTTCAATCCTCAGCATCACATAAAAAATAAAACAAAGGGGCTGGGGTTGTGGCTCAGCAGTAGAGCGCTCGCCTAGCACGCTCGCCTAGCACGCGCGCGGCCCGATTCAATCCTCAGCACCACGTAAACATAAATGCATTGCATTGTGTACAACTAAAGCAAATAAATAAATATTTTAAAAATAAATAAATAAAGGTATGCTACCAACCTGCAACTACAAAAAAAAATTTTTTTAAGGTGTTCATTCTAAGAGCCATAAGAACGCCTTGCCTATCCATCTGAATCTACTAGCTACAGATATTTATTTTTGAATATTTGCATGAAAATTACAATTTCAATTTTCCTTTTACCATTAAACATAAAATGTTTAGCTTCCTAAGTAGATTTTTGAATATTGCACCAGCTCAAGTACAAAGGGGCAAAATTACTCAACACCAAAGATTCCTAACCTGTAACTGAAGGTATGAGAAACAAAGTAGTTCGTACACAGTAGGTACTTGTCACTAGGTGACTAAAGATGCCCCAAAGTTTAGTCAGTATCCTCCTAAACTAGCCTGCCTAAAATTAACAGTAACCATGCCAAATGCAAGGCTCCATAATGACCCTGCCTGCTTGGGGTAAAATCTCACAACAGAGGGGCTGGGGTTGTGGCTCAGCAGTACAGCGCTCGCCTAGCAAGAGCGCAGCCTGGTTCGATCCTCGGCACCATGTAAAAATAAAGGCATTGTGTACAACTAAAACAAATAAATAAATATTAAAAAAAAAATTCTCACAATAGATACATATCCAAGTTTAAAGAAATAAATGCTTCCTTTTGTACAAAAGAATAATGAAACAACCTCTGAATAAGGTTTGTTTTTTTTTTTTTTTTTTAAGAATTAGCAAGGCCGGGCCTGTAATCCCAGCACTTTGGGAGGCTGAAGCAGGAGGATCGCGAGTTCAAAGCCAGCCTCAGCAATGGCGAGGCACTTAGCAACTCAGTGAGACCCTGTCTCTAATAAAATACAAAAAAGGGCTGGGGATGTGGCCCACTGGTTGAGTGCCCCTGAGTTCAATCCCAGTACCAAAAAAAAAAAAAAAAAAAAAAAAAAAAAAAGAATTAGCAAGAACTACAAATTTTGTTCTTAGCTTCACCTTAAATAATCCTCACATGTTCTTGAATCTTCGATTTTGTGAGGCAAGTATTATACCTACTTTACAGGTGAATAATTAAGGCTCTGGTATTAACTGGTTCAAAGATCTAGCAATTGAGCAGAAGCTCAAGAATCCAAATTTGAATTCCCTACACTCAAAGCCTCTGCTATTTGCATGAATATGCATAGTGGGTGAGGGAAGAGACTATTCACATTCTGTAACAGAGGAAAACAATGTAAGAGACCTAAGTTTTATAGGTCTTTAAATCAACCCTATTGTGAACATTCTCCTTAAATACTGAGGGCAATACAGCTAACAGTATTAATATTCTTCTTCCCAGTTTCTCCCCCATATATTTTAAGAACCATATTTCCTTGAGATGTTTACTTTTTGAAGATGTTTATCTCTGAAGAATCTTTAAAACTAGACACCATTCTGTAATTTCTATAACATACAATTATCTTCTGTGATCTACCTTTAATTGATTATTAATTTTGAAGTCTGCTCCTGTGATAATTTTCATGATCAATGGCATAAAATCTCTACTAAGATCCATTAGGCTTAATCTAATGAACATTAGTGAACACATCCCCAAATGACTTTCGTTATTTCCTTTAAGTAGCACTTCTAAAACAACAAAATCAAGACAACTCAATATTCAGCATTAGCTAGATTTATAAGCTATTACTGAAATTTCTGCTGACAACATAAATTAAAAAAAAAATTTTTTTTTCATGAAATCTCCTAAATGCCTCTACTCATGCACAAGTATTCCTATGGAATTTGTTACTGAATTCTTTTTTTTAAATATTTATTTATTTACTTTAGTTGTACACAATGCAATGCATTTATGTTTACGTGGTGCTGAGGATTGAACCCGGGATGCGCACATGCAAGGTGAGCGCTCTGCCGCTGAGCCACAACCCGAGCACCGTTACTGAATTGTTACATGTAAGTTTTATTATTTAAGGTATTCTCATTCCCAAAATTACTATTTTGCAGGAAGTTGAGTTGGTCATTTTAAGTCACCATTTGCATAAATGAAAAATTAAGATAATTCAGGTGTTTTGAGTCTTGCAGTTTAAAAACAATTTTGGGGAAAGTAAAACAGTGGCTTTTGAAGAAACACGCTGAAAAGACGTTGAGTTTTGTGGTTCACTTACTAAATGTATCTAAACTTTGCCCAAATCTACACATGGAGACATATTTTATTTTACAGTGATTGCTTTACAATTGGAAGAGATCAGTGTAGATGATGCAGTTCAATTAGTTATATGCTACAATTCACTGTGTAAATGTCAGGAAGATTTAAAATGTTAAAAGGATAAAACTCACCAACATCCCTATTCATACCTAAAATTCAAACTGAAGATTTATTTTAGAACAGAAGCTGTCTGGTCAAAGTTTAATTTCACAATGTGAAGAATCACCTCTATAGACTTATTTAATTCTCAATAACTTATGAAACAGAAATACCCTTGTTTATAGTTGAGAAAGGTTCAGGAGCTAAGCCAAGTTTCATAATAAGAATAAGGGCTTTAGCCAGGCACGGTGGCACATGCCTGTAATCCCAGCACTTTGGGAGGCTGAGGCAGGAGGATCGCGAGTTCAAAGCCAGCCTCAGCAATGGCGAGGCACTTAGTAACTCAGTGAGACCCTGCTTCTAATAAAATACAAAAAAGGGCTGGGGATGTGGCCCAGTGGTCAAGTGCCCCTGAGTTCAATCCCCGGTACCAAAAAAAAAAAAAGAATAAGGGCTTTACTTTTTTTAATACCACTCCAATTTCTTTTCTACCACAACTGCTCAAGAGCACGTATCCCCATGCCCTCCCTCTTCACCACTTCACCCTTCAATTATCAATCTGGTTCCAGTCTTAAGAACAAAGTACCTCTTGGAAACAAACATTCCTGGTAGAAGGGATCCAGGCTATCTTTACCCACAGATAATTAATGTGAGGCTATGATGCCTGTAGTACAAGCTTACCAATTACAACCTGGGTTTCTGGAATCTGCACCAAAGCAGTATGCTACCAAAATAGGGAAGTGAGAAGGGGGAGTAAAAATAAGGAAAATTTTCCTTTCCTGGTCTCTGGTTGTCCTAAGAACCCATGCAATCTCTGCTACCCCCATTCACTTCAACTATAATAAACACATGGTGTCTAGTAAGCTATCAAAATTAGTTTCCCTCTTCCCACTTCCTGTTCTGCTGCTGAGATAGCTGACTACAAAGAAAGGAATAGGCTACTATAACCGAGTTGGGCAAATTAAGGATCTTAGGCAATGAGATCCAAAAATGACACAGCTTCTGAAACCTGCTGGATGGGTCTCCTGCCCAATCAGTAATATGCCTATGGAGCTTTATAAACCTGAGCATTCAGATACAGATGAAAGGTTAAAATCTGGACTTTCACTAAGTGGTAAAAGTACATTATTTTAGTGTAGGACTTACCTTCGGTCAAGAAAGAATGTCTCCCCAAAAAGGTGGTCCTAGGCTTCTATCTTTGCTAGGTTGTGCCAAGGGAAATGATAACAAAGGATATTGGGAGCAAGGGTTGGGCTGGGAATTTTTGTTCTTAAAATATAAGAAAATGTCAGAATACCTTGTTAAATTTGTTCTCAACTACATCATTTATCTATAACAAAGACAGGTGACTGAAGTCCCTAATAATGCTGATTGCTTTAATACCTTTCCTTAGAGCCTATCCAGGTAGATCTCAGGAATGCAAATGAATTAAATTATTTGGTTCCTTAAATCTACAAAAGCAAAAGTTAATTTAAAAGCTTCAGAGGGGAATTACAGACCTGGTAAATATGCATTCCCCATCCCAAATCTCACCCATCCCAAATCTCAGTGTAAATATGATATAAATAGAAATATTTTTACTGTTATGTTTCAGAAAAAATTTTCACAGTAAAGGTGAAAGTGACAGGGAGATAAATGAGTGGCCTAAAAACTTAAAGATAAATTAAAAAAATGGGCCAGGCATAGTGGAACACACCTGTAATCCCAGCAGCTCAGGAGGCTCAGGCAGGAAGACTGCAAGTTCAAAACCAGCTTCAGTAACTTAGCAAGGCCCTCAACAACTCAGTGAGACCCTGTCTCTAAATAAAATACAAAAAAGGGCTGGGGATGTGGCTCAGTGGTCAAGTGTCCCGAGTTTAATCCCTGGAATTAAAATAAACAAAACTTACTAAAAAAATTAAGTTGCTTATCGCCCTTGTAGTTTCTTTCTTAACTAAAATTTAGAGGCATAAATGACAAGATACAGATATAGACAATTAATATAAACCCTGATATGAGCAGTCTAGGTCATCTACATACAGAATAAAAATCATGTGCAGCCAGGCACAGTGGTGCAAGCCCACTCTACTTGGTGTAATCCCAGCTTCTTGGAAGGCTGAAGCAAGAGGATGGAAAGTCCCAGGTCAGCCTGGACAATCTAGTGAGACTCTACCACCTCTACCACCACCACCACCACCACAACAACAAAAACTAAAACCACCAAACACCCATGTTCAACAGTATCTTTTTGCTGTTAAATCATTTCAACAAAGTATTGACCATTTCCTGTACTACCAAAATACAAAACTGTCCCCATCTAATCAAGCCTTGACCACAGTGCCACCCTCCACCCTTCATTCCCCTCTGAAGTGCCCCGGCTCCATACTATCAACACAGTGCACACTGCCTGCACCTAGATAGGCAGCTGGCAAGGAGAGTGGGGGTTGACAAAATGCTAATTATTCCAAACTGATGGCCTGTATTTTAGATATCCTACTTCAGTCTGGAGCTATGGGAATGGAAAGCTGCTTCTCAAACTTCTGATTTAAAAGGCCTGAAAACAGGAGGAAGACTTGTTTTCAGATACTATTACAGTAAAACACAATTTGAAACCTTCTTTTAAACTCCTAACTTCATTTACTTCTTATGGGGCAGTTTGAAACTTCTCCTAAACTCTTTACCTTAAAGAAGCTGAATTTTTAACTGTTTGCCCGAAAGCCCTTATAATGCAAAATTAATGGTTTCAAAATAATTAAGAGACAGCAGATAATCTATACCACAGGATACAAAATTTACTCAACTGACTCACTTCTAAATGCAATGAATTAACTACATTTAAATATTTTTAAGAGGAATTAAAGACAAAAACAAAACAAAACAAAAAAACAACCTTCAGGGTCCTACATCAAATACTTACTTCAAACATTTCCATAGCCTCATTCAAAGCAATTACACTTGAATCAATTTTTTCCACGTGAATCTAGAAATTTATTACAGTTCAACATAGTTTCATATGGAAAGGATGCAATCCCTCACAAAAGACACTTCTGTGGAAATGACTCTGGGTTAGAAGAAAACCAGCTTTATTTGGCACTAAATGTAAGGCAAAAGATGTCAAAGGCCTGTAATGTACACATGCATTCATGCCCAACTAATATGAAATAACACAATGTCAGTATAATCTACAGTCTCCTAAAACAGTATACACCCAGAAAAAAAAACAACAACAACAAAATCATCTCTCATACCATTAGCCATGGAGGACAACTGTTACTATAATTATATACAAGCAAGTTTTTTCTAACATGTTTACAGACTCAAAAAGCAGACATTTTTTGCACCTCACCACTGTACATATGCACTGAAAACAAACAAAAGATCTAACATCTTAATTTTTAAATATAAATTTTATGACATGTTAGGATCCCTGATACTCATATAAATATCAATTCACCATGACCCAGAACAAATTAATGAATCTCTTTCACACTCTCAGAATTCCCCATTTTTATGCTGACAAAAAAAAAAAAAAAATGTCAGACTCAATTCTTTTTTGTTGTTACTGGTTAAAATAAGATTTGGAGACTGACCCTGGGTTTCTACTTTCCATTTTATTCTTATCCACCTACCAAGAAAGAGTAGGAGCTAGCAACAGTTAGCAATATTATCTAATTTTTATCTTTTAAACCATAAATTCTTTCTGATTCCTTTATTTACTCCTGGATTTTCTTGTCTCACCAGGAATATAAGAGCCTAAAATTTGTGAGATCTGATAGAGTACGAGATTCTAGCAGACTACTAATTATAAAAAGGTGCCCCAAAGGGTCTGGTTGCAGTAGAAGGAAAGACAACACTATAACCTAATGATTTTAAGTATATCTGTTTGAGTCTGAAGATGTTTCAGATTTCATTTGCAGGTGCCATCAGTTTCAGTTTTTATAATGCGATGAGAATTTTTAGAGAGCCACATCAGCAACCAACACATACCCAATAGCAGAGAAGTACAACTATCTGTTAGCATCAGAAACAATTCATATTTAATTCACTCTCATCTGATTTGAATCAATTAAGCTAACATGAATCAACACATGATCAAATCATGACAAGACAGAATCAAGTATTCTACCATATTAAAGGGATGGGGGTGAAGAAGAACCCAAGGACTTCAGAGTAGATGAGCAAAACTTCAAGTTCTTGAAACAGAAAAAGAATCACTAACGCCCTAAACTGATGTTATCATTATCAAGTTTACAGGCAGCTAGGCAGCATGTACAGTACTTTAATAATGACTCAGCTCCACTATAGTTAACATTACCAACACCTACAAAGGAAGTCTTTTCACTTAGGTAAAAGAGTGGTTATTATTTCTGCTCCTGGGACTCCTAACTCATGGTTGATATTTTAAATATGACAACATTTCACAAATAACATTTTCTGAGCAGTGGAATATGGACCAGAATGTTCTTTCTAAGTTCCATACAAACAGCTATAATTTTACATACTATAAAGAATGAATATACCAAAGAGGAAAAAAAATCTTCTACATCTAAGAGGATGTTGGCAAGAAAAAGAAGAGATGTGTGATTTTAATGTACGAACTTGCACAGTTAATCTGTAAGATGGGTAAGCCCTACTTAAGATCATGTTTAAGCAAGTTCCTCTTAATACAAAGATCAATAATGACAAGTCTGAATATAAATGTTATTTTAATTTTTTACAAATTCTTTATAGTTACATAAATCGATCACTAGTAAACAGTGTATTACTTGATAAAGTGAGCACACAATTACTAATACATTTTCTAGATTAATATTTGCAAAGATAATTAATTACTCTAATTCAGACCCTTATGGTGGTTGGAAGACAAAAGTGCTCTCTGTCTTGAAGTAACAGATTAAATAAAAAGTGAACTATCAAACCCTTCCCTCTCTCCTTCAGCTCTTGTAATAAAGTACAGACCTGTGCAGCTTTTAATTTCTCCATACTAATATCATTCCCATAGCACAATGCTAGGGCTTTGGAGTTTATCACTTACTGACCTTGGGCAAGCTAGTAAATAAAACAAGGATTCAGTTTCCTCATCTATAAAATGGAGATAACAGAACTTAACTCACAAGGGTCTCACCAAGGATAAAATTAGGAAACCCAAACAAGGAAAGCACTAAGATTCTTACCTGGCAGACATCAAGCATCCAAAAAGTTATTAGCTATTATTGCTAGAAAAAAGTGAACACATCCTAGAAGTCAACACAAGCAGTTTATTTTGGTCTCTATAAAAATGGTAGTAGATCAACAGCCCATCCAGTCCACAATCATTCACATATCCAATAATTTCTTTGTATAATTTAGATGCGAACTATGGATCCTACGTTCCAACAGGCGCAGTGGCACACGCCTGTAATCCCAGCACTTGGGAAGCTGAGGCAGGAGGATCGCGAGTTCAAAGCCAGCCTCAGCAATGGCGAGGCACTTAGCAACTCAGTGGGACCCTGTCTCTAAATAAAATACAAAAAAAGACTGGGGATGTGGCCCAGTGGTTGAGTGCCCCTGAGTTCAATCCCTGGAACAAAAAAAAAAAAAAAAAAAAAAAAAAAAAAGATCCTACGTTCCTTCAGAGATCAAAAGGACTAGATCCTCACCTGCCACATCCTTTTTTTGCCCCCATGTTCCAAAGAAACACATCCATACTCTTGCTAGTTCTGAACAGCAGGGGCCATATCTCCCCCTTTTAAAAGCCTGACAGGTTGGCTCAATGTACTTAAGAAACAGTTCAACCCCTGATAGTTCTCAGTACCTAGTCTTGCACAATACCCTGCTGAGAGTCACCTCAGAGAAATTTCCCCACCCCCAGACAAATAAGTCCCCTGTGCTCCAAAGCACTTTGGATACACATATGCCCCAGTATCTACCTTATAATTAACTAATTATGTCTCCCCCAATAAAATGAATGGAGAGTAAGAGCAGCAATGTGGTCCCAGGTTTAGCTCTAGCACTAAGCACAGCGGCTGGCACCTATTAGGTGCTCAAGGAATGCTATCATTTAACCAGATTCTTTCTTGGCTCAGTACTGTCTCTTGTTGGATGCCCCACTTCAAAAATCTAAACATAAGGCTGCTCCCAATGGAGCAGGCTAACATGATGGACTGCTGATTACAACAGCAGAAAACCTACTCATCAGCTTCTCCCACTGGAGAGGTTCCCGGAACCCAAACTCAACTGAGCAGGATTATGTACCATTAGAATAAGTGGGAATCCCCAGCACACCACAGAGGTAACTTCTCCTTCAACTGGATTATTGGAAAGCTTGCAAAGGTGGGGTGGGGGGGGGGGGGTGTGTGTGCTTTTCCTGGGTAACTGAAGTGAAAATACCTAAAGAATAAATGTCTTGGGTTTGGCTGAAAAGGGTTAAAAAATATAAAGATGTAAGGAAATTAACTCCTGAAAAAAAACAGCAGCTTCTATAAAGAATATACAGGAAGCTCGGTGGGTGCTGGCTTCAATAAATAAGATCTACACCCCCTCCCCACACCAAAAGAAAATGCCAAGACATCAGGTCCAGAAGAGATGCTCAAAACCTTTCCTTTCAACAAGTACACTAAACTGTTTCTCCAAAAACCACTGCCTTGGGAACCATATCCATAATGAAAACTTCTAGTCACTAATACTTTAATTAAAAAAAAAAATCAATATGCCCAAGTACAACATTCAGGTAGGTGACACACAGAGAACTTGCTAACTTTCTGAAGGGAGGTACCTTTGTAAAGAAGAACCTGGGAGGAAAAATATGAAGAACTCTACAAAAGGTGGCTTTAGTTCTAGAGCCATAATTCCTACCATGAACATCTTATCTACCCCCTTCCCCAAATCAACAGTTGCCTAAGGGAATCTTACATTCTGGAAGCAGAAAAGGAAGAGAACATGAAGCAGAAAGCGAATAACCTCCCAAAATAAACTTCTATTTGCAAAAAAAAATTATATTAGTCTCCCATCCTTCCCTTTCTGGTGAGATCCGTGATTTAAATGGCTTTGCTCTGCAGAAAGCTCTTCCTGGGCAGCTCAAATAAGGAGGCTAGGGAGAGAAAGACAGGCACAGAAAGGAGAGAGAAAAAGAAAATGGCGCAGAGACTAAGTCCCGACCGTCGACAAGGCGACTTTCCCGGGAGGAATCCGGGCCGGGAAAGGCCGCCCGCAGCCCGGCGGCGGGCGGCGCGGGGTCTCCGTTGCCCCCTCTTGGGAGGGCCGCGACCTGGGGGAGCTGGGGCCCCCGGAAAGGGGGTCCAGAGGCGGCCCGATGGGAACAATGGGGCCGGTGAGCGAGGAGCCGGGACTTAGTCTCTGGGACGCCATGTCTGTCCTCTGCCCGGCTCGGGCCGGGCGCGGGGGAGGCGGCGGGCGGCTGGGGACCGGGGGGCGGGGTGGGGGGGGCACACTCACCATTCAATCGGAAATCCGCTTCGATCTGGAGGAAAAAAAGGAGGAAAGATGAAACAACAGGCACGTGAAGCCCCCGGGCGGAGTGCGAGCGCGCGCGCGGCCAGGGGCCCGGGGCCGGGCCCACCCAGCGCCCCGGGGCCGAGAGGGACGCCGAGGCCCCCGGGGGTCTACCTTTCCCCCCCACCCCCGCAACCATCTCCCCGAACTCTAACTTGGCGGCTCCGCCCGGGCCTGGCGAGCCCACCTCCCTCGGCGCGCGGCGCCTGGCTGGGGACGCGGGCCTGTCAAAGCTGCCGGTCAGGGGTCGCGGGAGGGCCGGGCCGGGGGTAGAGGGCAGGGGCCAGGGGCCGCGAGCCGTACCTGGGAATCGTTGTGAAGGTGGTCCCCACTCATGTCGGCCGGAGCGGCGAGCGCGGCGGGCGGCGGGGCGGCGCGGGGGAGACGTGGACTGTGGGGCCGGCCTGTGCGGGCTGGCGGACAGGACCCCCAGAGGCTCGCGGAGGCGCGGGTAAGCGGCGGCGGCGGCGGGTCCGAGGTTCCCGGAACGGCTGAGGCGGCGACAGCGGAGGCGACGCTGACAGACTGCCGGGCAGGCGGCGAGAACAGACACCAGCAGTTGTGTAACAGCCTAAGTTCGCATTTCGGCTGACTGCGCCTGCGCGGCCGCTTTTAAATGGGACGTCGGCGACGTCAGCGCTCGCGGAAAGGGAATGAGGGTTGCGGCCCGCCCCCTTGCAATTAGAAAGGCAGACTCGGCTTGGCATCGCAAGCTCCGCCCCCGGCCCGCGCGCGCCGCTGTGATTTGCATAAAGAGCCGACTCCTCCCCCGGAGGCCCAACCGGAGCACACTTCGGTTCCTCTCGCGGCGCCCTTTCTCGGAACCCTGAACCCCCAGTGCGAGGAAATGCGCAGGCGCTGCACGGACGCCGCCTCCGGACCAGAGCCAGCGGCACGGCCACGTGGTGGGCCTTTAAAGGCCGCGGCGGGACCCAGCTGGGTCGGGCGGAGCAGATGTCCAGCCTCTTCATCTCTTCGGAGCTGGGGAACTGGAAGCAGCCAAAACCTTGGCGGCCAGGACCCCACGACTCTCACCAGCACCTCAAATGCTAACGCAGCCCTGAAGCCGTTTGGCCGGAGGAGTCACCTCCCCAGCCTTTGTCCAGGACCCCCAGTTTCTGACTTATTTCACACCCACTTATTTAAAATTTTCTTTAATATTTCAATCAACCAAGAATCCAGTTTAGCTCCAGTTTCCAACCGCGTGCAAGTAACCGTGGGTCACCAGGGTGCTACTATCATTCGTTCGTCGTACAAAACTTACTAAGTATCTATGGTGAGCCAAGAATTGTGCTGAGGAAAGAAAGGAACGATGCAGGGGATCCAAGGGAACCAGAACTGGTAAACAACGAGCCGGTTTTATCCACCGCTGTATCCCCAGCATATTTTGGGGACAGAGGAGTAGGAGAAAAGAACTAAGGAGTACCTACCGAATGCCCCACTCTGAATCCTCAAAATATCTGTGAGATCTCCTATTTTACAAAAGTCATACTGTCTCAGAGATGAGTAACCTACAACCTTCCTACCTGACATTTACTCTTAGATGCTTCACAAACTCCTCCAGGGCTCAGCCCTTCTCCACCTATTGAAAAAAAATCCCTGCCCTAACATCTCCCCATTTCACTCTAGTCCAGCTGATTGCATCTCTCAAGCCAGAAATGGGCATTACCTCTTGCTTGGATTAATTCAATAGGCTGGGGCTGGGGCTGGGGCTGGGGCTGGGGCTGTACCGCAGTGACAGAGAGCTTGCCTAGCATGTGTGAGGTAGTGGGTTGGATCCTTAGCACCACATAAAAATGAAACAAATAAAATAAAGGCATGCTGTTCATCTACAAATACAAAAAAAAAAAAAAAAAAAATAGGGTGATAGGGGCCCTGCTTCCGTTCTGGCCCTCACAAACTTCTCCACCAGTTGCCCAAGTGATATTGTCAAAATGCAAATCCAATTGTTGCCTATTTTGTAAACTTTGCTACGTCTATTACCACCCACTTCCACTGTTATCATTTAATATTTCAATGTATTCCTTTTTTTTATCATCTCTATCACATTTAGGGATAAACACTTTGGGGTTAGTTGTGAATGCTTCAAAGCTCAACATAAATACCCACTTTCTCAAAAATGGCCCTGCCCCTCCCCCTACCCACCCCCACACTACCTGATGAGGCTTTCACATGCCTATCAAGTGTCCCTCATAGCATTTTTAAAAATTTTTTAATATATCACAATTATTAAGTGACTAATAGGGTAAGTTGGCGATTTAATGTCTCTTTCCCCTACAGAATGCAAGGTCTGTAAGAGTGAGTGAGGACTTGTCCATCTTGCTTGGCACCCAGTCCCCAGCAACAGATCTTCTACAGACTACAGACATGGTAATCAACTAGTGAATGAAAGCCAAGTAATGTAGCAGTTAGAAACACATGCTTGAAATCAAACTAAACTAAGTTTGAATTCTGCTCACTATTCTGTGACCTCAGGTTATTTAACTTCACTGAGTCCCAGTTTCCTCATCTGGACAATGGTGGTAATTGTGATTATCTAATAGAAAGCAAAAAGAAATAGTTGCTGGGTGCAGTGGCACATGCTTGTAATCCCAGTGGCTATGGAGATGGCTACGGAGACTGAGACAGGAGAATCAAGAGTTCAAAGCCAACTTCAGCAAAAGTCCAGGCACTGAGCAACTCAGGGAGACCCTGTCTCTAAATAAAATACAAAATAGGGCTGGGGGTGTGGCTCAGTGGTCAAGTGCCCCTGAATTCAATTCCCGGTACCCTACCCCCCCCCCCCCCCGCAAAAAATTAGTTGTTTAAGGGCACACAACTAGTAAGTGGCAAATCTTGTATTCAAACTCAGGTTGGCCTGCCTCCAAAACCATGTTCTTTGTCTGAAGCAACCTGCCAGAACCAATTTCACCTTGCTCTTGATGTCTCTTCTCATACTCTTTCCATCTAGGAATCAATCCCAGCCCAGCAGGTAAAGCATATGGCTCCCACACACTTGCTTCAGTAGGCCAAGATAATTCAGCCTTCAAGAATAATGGTGCTACCTTCCACTTCTTTACTCCCAAACCCGAGTGCCTAGGGGTAATCTGCATTTGCTTCCCAGGTTCCTCACAAGAAGGTCAGGTAGGTAGTAAAACAAAGTAGACTTCTGAAAGGCCTGTCAAGGGTGGCCCTCCTGCACAGACACACACAGCTTTCCAGGCATATCATCAGAGGCTGAGTTCCTCTTCCAGCATGTGTGACTGGCAGTGCACAGAGGTTGACTGGCTTACCCAAACCCACATCACCATTCTTGACACTTCAAACCAGTGACCCCTTCTCACTACATCCAGTACTTGAGAAAATTATTGGTTATGCACAGACGAACTTTGTAATTTTAACAGTTTTATATCTATTTCATTGTGTTTGAGAAAAAAAATTTCACCACCATATCAAATCCATGGTTATAACTCTTTAGGATGAGGTTAAAAAAAATGAATGATTGATTTAAATAAAAAATATCCGGAATAACACAGAGGGGGACTAGAAGACAAACTCCAGGAATGTCAAAGGCAAATAAATGAGATTCAAGACTGTTCACTCATGGACCAACCCAACCCCCATTAAAAAAAAACAAAATAAAAACAGATGAAGCCGGGCGCGGTGGCGCACGCCTGTAATCCCAGCACTTGGGAGGCTGAGGCAGGAGGATCGCGAGTTCAAAGCCAGCCTCAGCAATGGCGAGGCACTTAGCAACTCAGTGAAACCCTGTCTCTAATAAAATACAAAAAAGGGCTGGGGATGTGGCCCAGGGGTCAAGTGCCCCTGAGTTCAATCCCCGGTACCAAAAAAAAAAAAAAAAAAAAAAAAAAAAAAAACAGATGAAAGCTGACAGTGTAGGCCTATCTCCAAAGCATACATTATGAAATGTGGATGATTCATAGACATTCCACCAAAAGGAGAGCTTCACACACAAATCCATACATCATTATGTTTAAAGTTAAATAGGTCTTTTACCAGAGGACTTCTCAGAGTCTTCAATATGCTAATACCTGTGTGACTTAAAAGAAGGACCTAGTGGCTATGTGCAGTGGCACATGCCTGTAATCCCAGTGGTTTGGGAGGCTGAGGCAGGAGGATTGCAAGTTCAAGGCCAGCCTCATCATCTTAGGGAGATTTTAAGCAACTTAGCGAGATCCTGTCTCAAAATAAAAAATAGAAAGGGCTGGGGATGTAGCTCAGTGGTAAAGTACCTCTGGATTCAATCCCTAGGACCAAAAATAAATAAATAAACAAACCAACAGACAAACAAGAGGGACATGATGTGCAGGGCCTCCAAACATATAAAGTCCAGAGACTTTTCTCCAGTCTATCTCTTGAGATGGGCTCTTTGAAATCACTGGATTCAAAATGCTGGATCTAGGTGATTGCACAAGATTCACTCTGATCCATTTGCTTCTGACTCTGTTGAGCTTGTTTTAATCAACCAGGCCCAATGCTTATCTCCCAGAACTGAACACCTATGAAGTTTCCTGGACAACTCCTGCTTTTCAGGGGCCTTTCCCCAGACTTGCAAGGTTATCAGGGAACAATATACATGAATGCAAAAATGCACTGTTGTTCCTCTGCTACAGGTGTTTGAACCAGGATGGTAACTTCACCTAAAACGAGGCACTCAGATTAAAATCCTCAAGGCTTTAAAATTATACCAAGAGGAGAGTAGTTTGGTCTGTTCTCTGGTTTAATAGATCTATAGTATATAAATTAGGGGGAGCTGGATCTGGCCCTGGCAGTACTTTCCACCAAGAAGGCCTGAGAAAGCTGGGAGGGAGGAGTGGAATTAGGAGGGGAGAGGAGAGAGAACAGGTAGAGAGAAGACCCTGATGAAGTTCAAGGCCTTGTTTCTACTTTCTTCTGAAGCTGGGTTGCATTTCTGTTCTGGTATCTTTAAATAAATTCCCCCATTTACTTAATCAAGCTGTGTTGGGTCATGCAAGACCAGGAGCTCTACATGATGCTTGACCCCAAACCTTCCTTAATTCCTGGACACTGTTAAGGCCTTCACTATCCTTTTGGCCTCCGCTCTGGGACCTCATGCTCTTCCACCTGAATGCCCTCCTGACATTTTGCTCCTAGTGTGCTAATATATCCTTGACTTTACCACCTCTTCAACAGCAGTGTCTTCTAGAAGTTCCTTGTCCATGATGCATTGCTTAAAAACCCTACATTGCCCCCCTCCTTCACCCCCCCCCTTTGGTACTGGGGATTGAACTCAGGGGCACTAGACCACTGAGCCACATCCCCAGCACTATTTTGTATTTTATTTAGAGACAGGGTCTCACTCAGTTGCTGAGTACCTTACCTCTGCTGAGGCTGGCTTTGAATTCGAGATTTTCCTGTATCAGCCTCCTGAGCTGCTGGGATTACAGGCGTGTGCCACCGTGCCCGGCCCCTCCATCCCCTTTTCAAAATTTGGACACCCTCCGAAAAGAACCTGTTTGAAGCTCCACAAAGGTGATTCAAGCCAGAGCCCAGTAACAACAAGAAATATCCCTTTGCCTTCTGGTAATGAAACTGCTCAGCAAAGTTGGAAAAATGTGGAATTAAAATGATAAAGTCAACAGGAAAGCTAGTAACCCTTGAATTCTGGAATGAGAGGAGATCAGGCAACAAGAATTTAGAAGCCTGGCCACGTGGCTTAGGGCAAGGAGGGGAATCCACTTTTGTGTACGTTCATTGTCTTGCTGCCAAAAGACACCTTGGCTGTGAAGAGGACATGTATTCATTCAACTAATATTCCCTGAGGAATGAGGGCACAATATGTACTATGATATAGATTGGACCTATGCTAAACCCTGTGAATATATTAGTAAGACCTAATCCTAATTATGGAAGAATTCCTAGTCTGATAATGAGACAGACATATTTTCCCCACTGATACGCTTAGGTACAAGAAAAGAACAGAAAAAAAGTAGCCAGCCACCAACTTCTGTGGGATCTCTGTGATGAGGGAGGTACATCCAACTCACTGTGGTGGAGGCAGGGAGAGCAATATTAGGAAAGGCTTCCAAAATGATACTGTTCATGAAAAATGAGGAGGGGGCTGGGCGCAGTGGCACACACCTGTAATCCCAGCACTTGGGAGGCTGAGGCAGGAGGATTGCAAGTTCAAAGCCAGCCTCAGCAATGGTGAGGCACTTAGCAACTCAGTGAGACTCTGTCTCTAAATAAAAATACAAAAAAGGGCTTGGGATGCGGTCCAGTGGTCGAGTGCCCTGTACCAAAAAAAAAAAAAAAAAAAAAAAAAAAAAAAAAAAAAAATGAGGAGGGGAAGGTCTGTGGAAGAAAAGGGAAGCTATTGTAGGAAGAAAGCAACACATGCAAAGGCAGAGAATTATGGGTGTGAATAGCTTTGATCAGGATGCAACAGAAGATAAATATGAAGATATACCAGTGACTGTGAGCACAGCAGAGTAGCTTTAAAAAAAAAAAACATTTATTTATTTACTTAAGTTGTACACAATGCAATCCATTTATGTTTACGTGGTGCTGAGGATTGAACCCGGCCGCGCATGTGCGAGGCGAGCGCTCTGCCGCTGAGCCACAACCCCCGCCGAGCTTTTTTTTTAAAACATACTTTATTTATTTTTATGTGGTGCTGAGGATTGAACCCAGTGCTTCACATGTGCAAGGCAAGCTCTCTACGGCTGAGCTATAAACCCAGCCTGCTGGGTGAGCTTTGACAGGAGCTTGAACAAGTACAAGAACAACCATGGACAGCAGAGTAGGCACAGTTGTGTGGAGCTGACACTGGAGATAGGCAGATGAGCTCAGAGGCCCTCTGAGACTATTGCTAGTGTTTCATAGGCATCATTAACCATGCAGGTCATTTGGAATGACTGTGAAGATACTAACTGTGAAGGGGACAGCAGGATTTTGGCTTGCATCCAGGTACAGTCCAAGAGGAAGTGATGGCAGCCACTCTCTCTGACTCTCCCTCTCATCCTGCTGCACAGCAGGTAGTGAGAGGCAGAAATCAGGGTCCCAGAAAACACTGAAAAATCATGGGAGTGAGAGAAACCCCAACCTGACTCAGCATGACTTCCCCTGAATGGAACAGAAGTAGCAGCCTCATTCAATAACTAGCAGGTGACAGTTTGGCCAAGGTCAGGTTTTGAAAATACTACATCTCCATCTCCCCGCAACAAACCCTCCAAATCCTCAATCTGTGCCCTGCACCTCCCCAGAGCCTGGCTCACTCAAGTATCTTCTCTCCCTTCTGCATAGTGACTTCTCCACTTGCTTCCCTCTTCACTTGCCCTCCTTGACCTTGTTAAAAATAATGTCTCACATTTAATTGGTTACTTGCCACATGCTCTGCTCTGTGCAAAGTACTTCACACATGTTGTCTCATTTAATCCTTGTAATAACCATGGGAAAAGACTACTACTAATTCCATCATTTTGCAGACAGGGAATTTCAGCTTAGCAACATTAACTTGCCCAAGTAGTTTGACTATGGCGCTCTGACTCTGAATCCCTTGGAAAGGACTGTCAACACTTGCTGAGTTTTCTACTTTATTACTTATCCCTTAAGCACTGTTGATCTGGTTTCTATCCTACTCAGGGACTCCCTAGTTTCCAAATGCAGCAGGTTTATTCTCTTCTACATTTCTGCAGAATCAGTGATGTGCATGAGCACATTCTTTGAAGACTTTGCATTTGGCTCCAATGACCGTTAATTCTCCTGGTTTTCCCTCTACCTCTCCAAATGCCGTTTCTCTGCCTCCTCTCCCAGCACAACTTAAGTGTTCTCAAAGGTTCCATTATCAGCCTTCTTTTCTTTCTGTATACCCTCCTCTTGATAGCTTCATGGATCTATATTGACTTCAGTAGGCAACCTCTCAAATGCATGTCTCTAGTCTTGACTTCTTTTTGGAGCTCTAGAAATATTTATTCTTATGGCTACTACCTGCATCCATTTGATGACTCCACAGTCCTCAGGTCCTGAGTTCATCTTTCTCCCTGAACCTGCCCTTCTCTTCTGTGGTCCCTGCTCAGTGAATAGCTCTACTTCTTAGTCACTCAGCCTCAAAATCTTGGCTCCTCTTAACTTTTTTTTTTTAATGGGGGACACATTATCGTCCACTCCCTGGGATGGTTGCGGGGAGTAATTATAACCATCGACTTTTATTTTATTTTTTAAAATATTTTTAGTTGTAGATGGACACAATGACTTTATTTTGTTTATTTAGTTTTATGTGGTGCTGGGGATCGAACCCAGGGCCTCACACATGCTAGGCAAGTGCTCTACCACTGAGCTCCAGCTCCAGCCCCTCCTCTTAACTCTTGAACCTTTCCTCCATATACCTCTATGGAATCCACCCAAGACCTTCTATCTGTCTCTCAGTCCCTGGATTTTCATTGCATTCTGCCCCTTCACTGACTTCCCTGCATATCTCTCTCTCTCTGTCTCTCTCTCTCTCTGTCTCTCTCTCTCTCTCTCTCTCACACACACACACACACACACACACACACACACACACATCAACCAAGACCAAGGAACCATGTCTGGTTCTAAGAATTCAGCTGTGAAGTAGAAAGACAAGGTCCCTGCTCTCAAGTTCAGGCCTGATTGGTGAAACAGACAAGGGAACAAGTTAATTGCCCCTTTCTGTGATAAGTGCTTTGGGGATAAAGTACAGTGTGTTTGCTGTGCAAGCCCTTTAGAGGAGCTGCTATCCATAATTAAAGTGTCAGACAAGGCTTCCCAGTGGAAGTGACACCTAAACTCAGGCCTGAAGGTGAAAACAAAAGTGAGCAGGTGAAGGTCAAGTAAGAACAGACAAGACAAGTGAGGGAGATGAGTGCTAGAGGCCAGGGGAACCAGTGGGAAAAGATTTAAGCTGACGAGAATATACTTCACTTGGGGGAGCCACTGGTAATTCAGCATGGCTGAGGGGTAGATGGTGAAGAGGAGTAGTGAGAGATGGGGCTTGTTATGGCTTGGAAATGCTTCGAGTGTGTCCCCCAAATGGAATTTATAACCATAGGAAACGAGTACTACTAATTCCATCATTTTGCAGACAAGGAATCTCTTTGTGAGGTGTGAAGAGGGTGGAGACTTAATCTGACTGTAGTGCTTTGAGGTGGGGTCTTTGGGAGGTAATTGGGATTAAAGTCACTGGGGTGAAGCCCCATGATTGAATGTTGGTGGCTTTATAAAAAGAGGGAAAGAGACAAGAGGAGACAGACATGCACACATGCATGTGCATATACGGGCCCACTCTCATACTCCTTGCCTCTCATCATGGCCCAACCCAGGACTCTGCGAGCAAGAAGGTCACCATCAGATGTGGTCCCTTAACCTTGGATCTCTAGAACTATGCGTCAAAATAAACCTTTCTTCTTTATGAGATTATACTCAGTCTGTGATATTCAGTTATCAGCCACAAAGAAATGGACTAATAACACAAGGTTACAGGGGTAAGCAAGGCCCTACTCAAAAGGATCTCTTGAATTGTCATAAGGAATTTGCAATCTACATTTTTTTTTTTTTTGTACTGGGGATTGAACTCAGGGGGACTCAACCACTGGGCCACATCCTCAGCCCTTTTTTGTATTTTATTTTAGAGAGAGGGTCTCACTGAGTTGCTAAGTGCCTCACCATTGCTGAGGCTGTCTTTGAACTTACGATCCTCCTACCTCAGCCTCCCAAGTGCTGGCATTACAGGCGTGCGCCACCGTGCCCAGCACCTTGCAATCTATCTTCAGCACAATCAGAAGTCACTATGAGTTTTAGGCAATGGAGAAACATAATCAATATGAATTTTAGAAAATATTACCTATAGTATAGAAAGTAGATTTGAAGAACTGTTAGACAACAGTTAAGAAGGTGGCTGTCTTCATGTAGGCAAAAATAAGGATGACAATGAACTGATAGCAAAAAAAAAAAAAAAAAAAAAAAAACCCAAAAACATAAGGATGGAGAGAAGTATGTGTGTGTGTGGTGGGGTGGTTATAGCATAGGGTTGATTTATTATATATGTTGGAGAAAGGGATGGGGGAAGAGTCAAGGATGTGAATGGAGGTAACAATCACAAAGACAGGGAATACAAGGGGATGGTCTGGTTTGGGAGAAAGTTGAAGTATTCAGTTCTACACATGTTGAATTTGAAGTGTCTGTGGGTTAGTTGAGTCATGATGTCCAGTAGACAGCTAGACACATTTCTTTGGAACTCAGGAAAGGGACTGGAAGTTGTCCATATCAAGGTGATCCCTGAAGTGATTAGACTAGATGAAGTCATTTGGGAAGGCCTAGAAGGATCGCCTTATTGTAGGGTTGGGTCTGGGCTAGGAAGTGAAGAAAAGGTGAAGAAGTGGAGATAGCAAGGGTTTTTTTTTTTTTTTTTTTTGCCTTTTGGTACTACGGATTGAACCCAAGGGCGCTTTACCTCTGAGCTACATCCCCAGTCTTTTTTTTTTCTTTTTTCTTTTTTTTTTTTTTTGCCTCAAACTCAAATTTTAAATTCCAATTTTACATTGATAAAACCAAAATTTAAAATCTACATTAAGAACCATGCCACTCAGTCTCAGATTTGTATATCTAGCCACTTACCCAACATCTCTGTTTGGATTTCCAGCATGCTTCTTAAATATAATGTCCCCCAAATTCAGACTTCTATCTTTCCACTAGAATCCATTACTCCCTCAAACTCATGATCCTCCTGCCTCAGCCTCCCAAGTAGCTAGGGTTACAGGTGTGTGCCACCAAACCTGGAGGAGAAAGCAAGTTTAGACAAGTTGTTCAAGAGATTTAGCTATAAACAGGAAAAGGAAGGTGATGCAGCAACTAAAATAGCCTGGGGTTAAGAGAGGGTTTGTGTTTGTTTTATGATGGACTCCTGTCCTTACACTCATGTCCAGTACGGGGGTCTGCTGACTCCTGTTTCAAGGCTTTCAGATTATCCCAACCCCTTGAAAACAATGCTAAGCACAGTTGATGTGCCAGGAATTCTGGGTTAGAGAAAGAGACAGGTCCTTTTGGAGGAGATAGCCTCCTTTGCCTCTAAGAGACCACAAGCTGCTTTCAACCTCCCCTCCAGGGTTCTGGGCCCTTTCCCACAAAACCACTTTAGGATTGACTCAAGAGAACTAGTTTTTCAGGATGGCTTATCCAGGACCTTGAGGCTACTCTCCTACCAAAAGACAGAGTCCAGGCCTGCAGGGGAGGTCTGTACTTTTCCAGGACTCAGCTGTGGGTACCAGCAATGGGGTCTGGCAGAATAGCTTTGATGATGGAGCTGGAGATAAATACTTAGAGCCCAGGAAGATGGATGTTCCTCATAAGCTATGCAAAGCAGTTAAGTTCCACTAACATTTTCTGATGCCTATTTGGTGTAGTAATGTGAGCAGTTCAATATGGTCTCCCAGGTTGAACAGTATCCCCAGTAGAAGAGATAGATAAGTAATCCATCAGCTACAATACAGTGTTCTGAGACCTTGTGGGAGAACCCTCAGGAGAGGGAAGCCAGTAAGACTCTTCCATGAGAGTCCAGCTCCAAAATTTTGATGTGAGAAAAACAATGCCAAAACTCCAAATCCTCCCACTGACCTAGAACTTGGTTTCCATGCTAATTTGGGAAAGATGGCAACATGATCGAGTTTAAATTGATTTTTTTCTTCTGTAGACTTTTCCCTTGCTGGTGAGCATTTGTGCTCAAAACTAGGAGACAGAACACTGAGAAACTATTTGCACAGATCTTTGCAGCATGTCTAAGTCCAGCCTTGGAACCCCCAAATTAAAAGCAGATGAAGCCACCATTGCTAAATGTTGGAGAGTCCCTGGGCTTGATCCTCAGACCTCTTTTCTTAGTTCTCTTTATTCACTATCTTATCCACTCTTGTGGCTTTAAATTCCAATTTTACATTGAAAATCCAAAATTAAAATCTATATTAAGAACCATGCCCTCAGTCTCAGATTTGTATCTCTAGCCACTTACCCAACATCTCTATTTGGATTTCCAGCATGCTTCTTAAATATAATGTCCCCCAAATTCATACTTCTATCTTTCCACTAGAATCCATTACTCCCTCAAACTCATGATCCTCCTGCCTCAGCCTCCCAAGTAGCTAGGGTTACAGGTGTGTGCCACCAAACCTGGAGGAGAAAGCAAGTTTAGACAAGTTGTTCAAGAGATTTAGCTATAAACAGGAAAAGGAAGGTGATGCAGCAACTAAAATAGCCTGGGGTTAAGAGAGGGTTTGTGTTTGTTTTATGATGGACTCCTGTCCTCACACTCATGTCCAGTAAGGGGGTCTGCTGACTCCTGTTTCAAGGCTTTCAGATTATCCCAACCCCTTGAAAAAATGCTAAGCACAGTTGATGTGCCAGGAATTCTGGGTTAGAGAAAGAGACAGGTCCTTTTGGAGGAGATAGCCTCCTTTGCCTCTAAGAGACCACAAGCTGCTTTCAACCTCCCCTCCAGGGTTCTGGGCCCTTTCCCACAAAACCACTTTAGGATTGACTCAAGAGAACTAGTTTTTCAGGATGGCTTATCCAGGACCTTGAGGCTACTCTCCTACCAAAAGACAGAGTCCAGGCCTGCAGGGGAGGTCTGTACTTTTCCAGGACTCAGCTGTGGGTACCAGCAATGGGGTCTGGCAGAATAGCTTTGATGATGGAGCTGGAGATAAATACTTAGAGCCCAGGAAGATGGATGTTCCTCATAAGCTATGCAAAGCAGTTAAGTTCCACTAACATTTTCTGATGCCTATTTGGTGTAGTAATGTGAGCAGTTCAATATGGTCTCCCAGGTTGAACAGTATCCCCAGTAGAAGAGATAGATAAGTAATCCATCAGCTACAATACAGTGTTCTGAGACCTTGTGGGAGAACCCTCAGGAGAGGGAAGCCAGTAAGACTCTTCCATGAGAGTCCAGCTCCAAAATTTTGATGTGAGAAAAACAATGCCAAAACTCCAAATCCTCCCACTGACCTAGAACTTGGTTTCCATGCTAATTTGGGAAAGATGGCAACATGATCGAGTTTAAATTGATTTTTTTCTTCTGTAGACTTTTCCCTTGCTGGTGAGCATTTGTGCTCAAAACTAGGAGACAGAACACTGAGAAACTATTTGCACAGATCTTTGCAGCATGTCTAAGTCCAGCCTTGGAACCCCCAAATTAAAAGCAGATGAAGCCACCATTGCTAAATGTTGGAGAGTCCCTGGGCTTGATCCTCAGACCTCTTTTCTTAGTTCTCTTTATTCACTATCTTATCCACTCTTGTGGCTTTAAATTCCAATTTTACATTGAGAAATCCAAAATTAAAATCTATATTAAGAACCTTGCCCCTCAGTCTCAGATTTGTATCTCTGGCCACTTACCCAACATCTCTATTTGGATTTCCAGTGTGCTTCTTAAATATAATGTCCCCCAAATTCATACTTCTGTCTTTCCACCAGAATCCATTACTCCCTTGGTCTTCTTCATCATACATAGTTAATGGCTCAGGGAAAAACCTAAAGTCATCCTTTGCTCTTTCTCTTGCCCACCCACCCCTCCTATACAATCTGTCAGCAAATCCTGCTGACACCACCTTCAAATATCCGGGTACTAAATATTTTTGCTACTCCCTCTGCTTATGCATCAGCCTGAACCTGGTTCAATGCAGGAGCCTACTAACCAGGGTTTTCTGCTTCTGTTCTTGTGGTCCCATGACACGCACTCAAAACAAGTGATCCTTTAAAACTGAGAAATCCTTTTAGATCATGAGATCCCATCACTCTTCTGCTCAAAACTTTCCAGTGGCTCCCATCTCACTTAGGGTAAAGTCAGAGTCCTTACCATGGCCCCCAAGACCAAACCCCACCTGCTCCTCTGCAAGGCCTCCTTTGACCTCATCTACTGTGCTGTCCACTTTGACCATCTTGTCCAAGCCCCTCTAATCTCTGTCTGATGCTTATCAGCTCTCCAGCCTCAGAACTTTGCATTTGTGGGTCTTTCTACCTGAAGCCACCTTCTCCCAGATATCTCCAAGACCTAGCCCCTCTCTTCTTTAAGACCCTGCTAACATCTTCTTTTCAGGGAGATTTCTCTATTTAAGGTTACAACCCTCTCCCCTCAATTGTTCACATTTCTCTTCCCTGTTATATTTGTCTCCAAGGCACTTGTCACCATTTAATTGACTAAATATTTTACTTATCTGTTTGTTGTTTGTTTCCCTTACTAGAATATAATCTTGATGAAAACAGGGATTTTTATCTGGATATTTTAATAATAGACTCCTACCACCCACAGCAGTACCTGCCACATGTAGGCTACTCAGTTAACATTGGTTAAATAAGCACTTGGGAGGCTGAGGCAGGAGGATTGTGAGTTCAAAGCCAGCCTCAGGAATGACGAGGTACTTAGCAACCCAGTGAGACCCTGCCCTGTCTCTAATAAAATACAAAATAAAAAGGGCGGCTGGGGATGTGGCCCAGTGGTCGAGTGCCCCTGAGTTCAATCCCCAGTACCAAAAAACAAAAACAAAAACAAAACAAAACAAAAAAACATTGATTGAATAAATAAGTAAATTATGGGCAGCAATGTGCTTTTCACAGGTGTCAAGCAGGGCATGGAATGTGACAGGAAACTGCTTGTGGTGACTGTCATGATTCCCATTTTGTAGAAAAAGAGCCTGAGTCTTGGAGAAGTTCCAGCATCTATCATACTGCATGATCATTGTCTGATACCCAACTAGAAGTAAAATTTTTGAGCTCAGGCACCATCTCTTATTTATTGTTGCATACCTGGTGTGTAGTATTAAGCTGGACACATAGTAGATGCTTAAACATTTATTGCATGCATGAATGAATAAAGAATAAGTGAAATGGTCAAGCCAGGATACAAGCCCACAACTGCCAAATAGCAAACTCTCTGTCCATCCCATTCCACAGCAGGGTGTCTCTAAGACAGCCACAGAGCGAACAGTTGTATCCCTCCCCCTGGCAGAATGCCTTTTGCAAATACCCACAGAGTCAGAAGTACTTCAGATGGGAAAAACTCTCCACTGGCTGGTCATTCTTTCCCATTACACCAGGCAAATGGAAAAAATTTCTCCTTGAAATTCCTCCACGGCTCCCAGACACACAATCAAGGTCCCTTTTATTCCCTCCCTCCCTCAGTTTGCCTCTCTGGGTTTTCCCAGTCCTCAGCTGTTGGATCAGGCCTCCTGCCCACCAAGTTGCTCACCCAACCTTCAGCTGATACCACTGTGAGCCTTCTCTGGGTCACATGATAGCTGAACTTAATCCCATTCCATCCTGCTGGGAGTTGGCTTGGTCTTCTAAGCCTCTGTTCCAGTGAATTATCTCTCCTTTGCCTCTTCTATATACTCTCCAACATTCCCAAACCCGTGTCCTAGTTTATAGAAATGGCCCACTTCATCCGTGGATGATTGTGGGTCTCTTGTCTCATCTGTTTCCTTCTCATTTCAGTACTTTTTTTTTGGTCCAGGGATTGAACCCAGAAGTGCTTTACCACTGAGCCACATCCCCAGTCCTGTTTATTTTGTATTTTGAAACAGGGTCTTGCTAAATTACTGAGGCTAACTTTGAACCTATGGTCCTCCTGCCTCAGCCTCCCAAGCTGCTGGGCTCATAGGCATGTGCCACCACGCCGGGCTTAGATCTATACTTTTTAAACTATGGGAAGAGGAGCGCTGTGCCATGGACTCCTCAAGAAATTGATGTAGCTAAGGGCCATCTCCTCCCTCCAAATATGTGTATACTTAAACGCAGAATTTGCTCAGAAGTTCAAGTGTTCCCTATTAAGAGCCCCTTCTCTGGCTGCTCTATTCTCTACCCTCTAGATTTTTGGTTGTTGTTGGCTCTCAAGTCAGATTACCTGGGCTCCTTTTGGAAGTAGAAGTTTCTCCCTACCGTATCATCAATACCATTATTATTGATGGAAACTGTAAGATTTGTATATATTTTTTTATGCATGGATTGATTTTGTCCTCTCATCAACCCCAAGAGGAAGAAACTATTATTGTCTCATTTTCACAGATAAGAGAACTGCTTGGCTACATGTTTTGCCAATGTCACATAGTTCTATGCCTAAGGGTGTATTTTTTTTTTTCTTTTGCACAATGGTGTATTGCTTATTAACTGCTGTTTTCTTTGACCTCCTGTGTCTGCCCGACCTGAAACCTACCTTCCCCAGACCCACCCTCACCCTGTGATGTATTGCCTGTTATTCCTAACTGCTGTTTTCGTTGACCTCCCCCACCTTCACCACCTGAAATCCACCTTTTTTTGCCACCACCCCCCACTTCTATAAAGTTCCCTCCTTCTCCCCTAGTCCCTCTTCAATTGACCACAGGTGGCTTCTTTGTAGCTGTTTGAACACATGTGAGCTATACAAGGGTTTCGTTTCCCCTTCCATTCTAAACCCAGCTGTGCTAGTCTCTGTGCTCCTTGATGGCCCCTTATGGGGCAATGCTGTCCCTTCTTACAGCAGGCCTGGGTATTTCTGGGACCACCACCCCTGAACTCTAGGGAAGAAAAGGGAAGAAGACACCTACTTTGTGTCAGGTCCCATGATAGGCATAGGGACACAGAGCCCAGTCTTTAAAGACCTTCACTTCTGGGTACTTTCAAGTATCCTACTGATGGGCACCTGGAGGTTCTAAGATGACTGGTCTGATTTCATCTGTTCTCTGGATTTGGCTGGTTAGGGGCTTCTCTAAAGCCTGGCTAACCTTTAGCTGCCCTCTCAACTAGCAAAAATCCTGCTCATACCTTACAGGAGAAAAACACCTGACTAATGGTTAACCTCTTCTTCCCCAGCTCAAATCTCAGACCAGCCTGATAATTTTAGTTGGGTTCATCAGAATCACACTATTTTTTTTTTCTTCGTGGGTAAAGTAGTGCATCATCACAAAAACAATTTCTAAAACTATTTGTGGAGGTGTATTATACATAAACTATTTTGCACATATCAAAAATGTAGCATTTGGGTGGGGGTTGTGGCTCAGCGGCAGAGAGATTGCCTCGCACGTGCGCGGCCTGGGTTCGATCCTCAGCACCACGTAAACATAAATGCATTGCATTGTGTACAACTAAAGTAAATAAATAAATATTTTTTAAAAAATGTAGCATTTGATGAATTTTTACAAACTGAATGCATCTATGTAACCTGCACCTAATCAAGGAACAGAACATGATCAGCACCCTGAAAAACCCTGTGCTTCCTTCCTGTCATCATCCCCAAGGATAATCACTGTCCT
Organism: Tamias sibiricus; assembly: GCA_025594165.1. Classification (NCBI taxonomy): domain Eukaryota; kingdom Metazoa; phylum Chordata; class Mammalia; order Rodentia; family Sciuridae; genus Tamias; species Tamias sibiricus. The sequence goes on from CM046659.1 coordinate 168,346,792, forward strand.
GATGACTTACAATAGCATTGATTGGTCTTGCCTGGTTTTATCCCATACAAGCCATTTTAAAAGAAACAGACCATCTTCTTGTCTACCACCAAGGCACACGTTGTGATGGATGACCGATTTATCCAATTAGTCAATGACCAGATGTTGACTGTGTCTAATGGATTAAGAATCCTCTGAACTGAACGAAGAACCTGTAGTCTCAAAGGGGCTCTGGCTATAAATTAATCCTCCGCCAGAACCTCCAGAATCTCAGTGTGTTATTAATAAAGGTTCCAGAACATGTCTGACCACTTCCTCTGACGCTGAAGTTTGCTGCCCACTACTGCTTTTTTTTTTTTTTTTTTTTTTTTTTTTTTAAGTTTTATAAAAGGGAAATTAGAAGCTGTGGGGAGGAGCCTCTTGCCCCACACAGAAATCCAGACTTGATCACTCTTAGTGATAGAAAATCATCATCCCACAGGGTCACTTACTGCATTTTCCAGACCATTCTAGCAACTTAGTTTCAAGTGGTCTAACACACACACACACACACACACACACACACACACACACACCCTAAACCTTTTTGCCTGAGCTCAAAAATGCTGCACTTCTTCCTCACTGATTCTAGTCCTGTCCTCTGTGACTTCCCAGAGTTAGTCAATTCAGTAATCAGGTTGTAGGTGCAGAAAAACTTGAGGTGGGCTTCCTGAACCCCAAGTTCTCCCTGTGGGAATCTTAGGATCTACTGAGTCAAAGATGTGACCAAAACAACATTTGCCAAAGAACAATCCTTGGACACTAGCCCCTGGAAATGCTTTGTGAAAATAGAGTTCTGAGCTCAGATAAGTTGGGGAAATGCTATATGCTCTCGGGTCTGTTTCTAGTGTTATATCTCAGAATAGTTAGCACAGAGAGGACTCTGTGAAGTGCTAAAGCATAAAAATCCTGTTTTACTTTGTCAGGGTTTTCAAGATGTATTTGACTTAGAATCCTCTCCCTCCACCCACCGAATACCCATGAGTATTTCTCAGAATTAGTTTCCCCCAGAACAGGAAACAGGCTAGTTAGCTTTAAGCATCCTCCAAAACTGTGCCATCCAATCTGATAGCCACAAGCACATGAGGCTCTTGAGTACTTGAAATGTGGCTACTTCAAATCAACATGGACTGAGTGTAAAATATACAACAGATTTTAAAATAAAATGCTAATAATTTGTGTATTGATTATATGTTAAAATACCATTTTTGAAATATTGAATTAAAAGGTCGCTAAAATTAATTACATTTATTTCCTTTTACTTTTTACAATGTGGCTCCTGGAAAAATTACGTATATGTGTGTGTGGCATGCATTGTATTTCCTCTGGAGAGTGCTGTTCCAACCATCTGCGACAGTGGGTAGGCTTTGTTGGCCTGTAGAGGGGCTGTGAGAGGGAGGGGCAGGAACCAGCTGAGGAAGTAGAGGGGGATTGTGGAATTCTTTGGAGGGGCAGCTCATGAAGCTTGAGAGGGGGGTGGTCAGGAAGTGGTGACTAAGCTGAGGCCTGAAAGATGAGAAGGAGTTAGCCAGGCAAAGGCAGAGAAAACAGCATGTGCCAAGACCTTGAATTCTTGAAACTTGAATTCTTGAAACTGCAAGAATTCCAGGGTGTCTGAGCCTTGAGGACAAAAGTTAGGGAGTGACCCAATATGAGACCAGAGAGGGCAGCAAGGACAAGACTTTTGGGACCTGATAAATCCTAGCAAAGGGTTTAATCTTGAGGGTGTTGAGAAACCACTGAAAGGTTTTCAGTTGGGTGAGGCTAAGCAGATTTACATTTTAGAGAAATTACACCCCCCCTGCTTTTTTTTTTTTTTTTTTTTTTTTTTTTTTCTGACAGGGGATTGAGCCCAGGGTCTTGCACATGCTAGGTAAGTGCTCTACCACTGAGCTACAGCCCCAGCCCTTTTTATTTTGAAGTGGAGTCTTGCTTAGTTGCCCAGGTTGGCCTTGAAGTTGTGATCCTTCTGCCTCAGCCTCCTTAGAAGCTGGGAATTACAGACATGTGCCACCATACCTGGCACTACACTGACATTTGGGTGGTAGCATGGATGGGTGTAAATACATTTGGGGGCAGAATGGTGGGTTTAGAAGCTGTTGGTGTCATCCACGAGTAAGATGATGAACTCTGGACTATGCTACAGACCTTGGCATTAAGGAAACTCAGTGTCTGGGAAATAGAATCAGAGGGGGGACAAGGCTACTCCTTGGAGATGGGAACAGGGCAAGAGCAGATGAAGACTGATGATATTCTGATCCTGAGTAGTAAAGCTGTGATGGGAAACCAGAAGTCTGTGGGAGGGAAAGTTAATGAGTTCAGTATCACTCAAGTTAAGTTTCAGAAGCATGCGGATACCCAAGACAAAGAGGATAGTCCAGCCCAGAGCTCAGAAGAGAGTTATGGGCTGGAGGTAGAATTGAGAAGGGAGCATCTCTCCCATGAACCCCAGGTTGCTCATCTGCAAAATGGGGATGCAATCTACTTCCCAGAGTTAGTGTGAGAAGTAGCCGAAGTGAAGTGTTGAACGTGCCAGCCACCACACAGACATGTAGTAGGTGCTCAGGTAGCACTGGTTCCTTCTTTCAGATGGTCTCTCATCCTCATTTTCCACAGGCCAAACCCACTAAGGTCTTTGCAGCTGCTGCTTCCTCCTCTGGCATCCACAGGACCCATAGCTGTGCTTCTGAAGTCTCCAGTGCAGTAAGGGGAGATGGTACTGGAAGCAGTTGCGGGAAAAGGGGGGTGGTCCTGGAGTAAGAAGCGGGTGAGCAGTTGGCATTTGCAGTGGACAGGACTCTGCCCTGGGAGCCAGTAATACAGGCTTCTAGTCCCAACTCTGCTACCAGCATTATCAATAAACCTTGCTTTGTTCTAAGCCTCAGTTTCTCCATTGGTTCATGGAGTAGTCTGCTGGTTAGACCCTTCCCTGATTCTGTCTTTGCCTCCTTCTCTCTCCCAGAAAGATTCTTTTGCGCTCTCGCTCTCTCTGTGTGTGTGTGTGTGTGTGTGTGTGTGTGTGTGTACTGAGGCCTCACATATGCTACCACTGACATAACACACATCCCCAGCCCTTTATTTATTTTTACCAGGCTGGCCTTGAACTTTTGGTCCTCCTGCCTTAGCCTCCCTAGTAGCTAAGATTACAAATGTGCGCCACCACTCCCAGCTTCTCTTCTTGACCCACAAAAGACATCACTTCCTTGAAGACTTGGCTCACTTTAAGGCTCCTGGTGGCTCCTTCCTGGGCAGAGGGCCAAATTCTGACAAGATTAAGAAGAGGTTTTGGGACTGGGCCAGTCTCAGAAAACAGGAAAGATGACGAACTAAACTCCCCTCCTTCTTGGATTGTTTATTCCAGTGTTCCCTCGGCTGAGTTTTCTGAGTACACAGCAACCCTTGACTTTTCACCCTCCCCTGACCCTCTCCTGGCCCCCCCAGCACACAGTACACCCTCAGTCGTAGAGCTCATTGGATAGACTTGCTCCTGCGTCCACTTGGCCGATTGACCGAACTCCTGGAAAGCAAGATCTCTACTGAGTGCCTACCAAGCCCATAGAGGAACTGTCTTCTCAAATAAGCTGCTCTACAGCTCCTTTGGGTAAGCAGTGTTCTTCCCATTTTGCAGCTATGACAGCAGATTCAGAAAGGCTACCCAAGGTCACCCGGCATGTTTGTGCAGCATCTAGAATTGGGGAGGTTTGAGGAGGATGTCTTACCAGTTCAGAGCATATTCTTGGGAGGCTGGTGAACCTTTCCTGGTTTGAATTCTGACTCTGCCACTTACTGGTCATGGAATTTGGACAAGTTCCTAGTGGGAGGCAGTGTGGGGTAGCAGTTAAGCTCACAAGCTCTGGAATCAAATGTCAGTTCCACCATCTGCTAGTTATGTGACCTTGGGCAAGTTCCTTTGCTTCTCTGCACTCCGGTTTCCACAGCTGTAAAACAGCATAATAATAACTCCTACCTCATCAGCTTGTTGTGCGGATCAAATGTGATAATCCACGGAGAGCACTTAGCACGGTGTCTGGCCCATGGTCCAACCCCATCCATGTCAGTTATGGTATGAATGTGGGCCTTGCTGACTCTGGCTACCACTTGTTTCCCTGCCTGTCATCTGTCACTCTGGTGGCTCACTCAGCACTAGGCATGTGGTAGGTGATCACTGGCTTGCCGACTGAGGGAGTGGTTGGGAATTGACTCAGTGTTTCTGAAAACAGCTTTCTGACAATGTGTGGGAGTAGGATTCTGGAAGAAGATGATTTTCAGGAGTTTCCCAACCAATCAGCCAGGAATTGCTTTTTGCATGCAAGTATGAACTTTGAAATATTTCCAGATCAGTTTTCTTTTCCTTAATGATGACAACTATGCAATCAGAAGCATACCTGTAGTCACATTTGTCGAAGCAAAATATACTCATAATCAACTGTTCAAATGTTACATAAAGTCCCAAAATGGAGAGTTAAAGTCCTAAGTCACCCTGCTTCAAAAGAATCACTCACTGTTTATCTGAGATGTGTCCTTCCAGACTTTTCCTATGCTTGTTCTTCATTTTTGAGCTCCACTGTGTGTCCCATTCTGTTCAGTCCTACAGGTCCCTGAAAAGAGGTGACTGCTTGTATCTTAGGGGCAGGCACAGTTGGGGCAGGCCACAGAATTCATGAAACTCTTAGTCAGCAATTAAAACTACTAAGGTACCAATGACTCACCTATTGAATGCACATTTACCATTTGGGACTTGGAGATCTGGAAATGACAGGGTCCTACCTGGCTTCAGAGTGAGAACTGAGATTGAATCAGCAAGGAGATGCTCTGGTGGGCTTGCCCCTGATTATGTGTCTGTCAATCAAGGCTCAGTGAGAAGGCAAAATAGGTGGTATAGCTTTGCCACCCAGAAAAACAGCATTTTGCTGCTTCATTTCCCACACGTGGGGGAACTAAGCTGTAGGCGCCAGATGAGCCACAGGTGGTTTCTATGACTTTTGGCAAGTCACTTCCTTTCTCTGAGCCTCTGGTTCCTCATTTGAAGAGTGGAGAGAGGCTGGGTGTGGTGGCGACACTCCCGTAATCCTAGCATCTCAGGAGGCTGAGGCAGGAGGATTGCAAGTTTAAGGCCAGCTCAGCAACTTAGTAAGATCCGACCCTGTTTCAAAAGAAAAATAAATTAATAGGGCTGGGGATGTAGCTCAGTGACAAATCACCCCTGGGTTCGATCCCTAGTAATGCGCGCGCGCGCGCACACACACACACACACACACACACACACACAGGATCTTCCTGCCTGGAAAGGCACATTCTCCTATGCACTCATTCATTTATAGGATATCTTACTTTGTCAGAGTGGGGTATTACACAATAAACATGGCCATATAGGAAACATAGAGTTGGGTCATTTGCCAGATTGTATTATTGTTCAGCAAATATTTACTTCCCCCAGACCTCCCCACTGGGGGAGGAATATACTTCCTCACCCTGTTGATATTGAATGTAGCCATGTGACTTGCTTTGGCCAAGAGAATATGTGTGGAAACGACAGGGGCCAGCTCCAAAGTACTGAGTGTTTCCATTCCCACTTCTTGAGCAACTGTCCTTGGCCATGAGAACTCCAGGCAGTGTGTGGGGGGTTCCTTCAGCCTGGTCTCAGAATGAGAAGACACGTGAGGCAGCCATGCATGACCCACAGCCTGGAGCCCAGCCCAGCTCAGAAGAGCCCTGCTGAGTCCAGTTGACCTGCAGACCCCTGGGTGAGAAATGAATGTTTACTGTTATAAGCACTGAGTTTCTGGAATTTTAAAAAAGAAATTATTTTTAATTGACACATGATAGTTGCACATATTTATGGGGTATAGTGTGCTGTTTCGATATATGTGTACATTGTGTAATGATCAAAGCAGAGTTGTTAGCTTGTTCATTACCTGCATGGCGAGAACATTTGAAATGCTTTCTTTAGGTATTTTGAAATCCACAATGAATTATTATTAGCTATAGTCACCCTTCTGGGCTATAGAATCTAGAACTTATTCCTTTTTTTTTGAGATGGATCTCACTATGTTGCTCAGATTGGTCTTGAACTTGTGGGTGCAAGTGATCCTCCCCCCTCAGCCTCCCTGGGATTATAGCGTGTGCACAATGCCCATCTTGTTCCTCCTTTCTAACTGCAATTTTGTGCCTGTTAACCAGCCCTTTCTTATCTTCCTTTCCTCCTTATTCTTGGAAGTTTTTTTTTTTTTTTTTTTTTTTTTTCTTCCCTGCATCACTGTCACAGCACAATATGACCAGCGTGGATCCCTAGGCTCTCTCCAGTCACTGACTTTAGCTGGGTCTTGGGAAGGATTCTCTGAGTAGGCGATGTTTGATGTGAGATCTGAATGTTTAGAAGGGGCCAGACATGTGACCATCTGGGGTCAGAAGGATTCCAGGCAAAGGGAACAGCAATGCTGTGGTTCCTGGCATGGGGGGAATGTGGCCAGTTTAGGAACAGAATATAAGGCCCAGAGAATAACTTGCTTGGTGGGGAGGGGAAAGAGTGAGGGGAAAGAGGTCTGTGCTGTAGACCCTTAAGCCCATAGGATACATCACACACCCACTAGGACATCTCTCAGACACTTTAAACTCAACACTTCAGATCCAAAGCTGATTTCATGGTCTTCTCCCAAATCCATTTCCCCATCTCAGTCAATGACACCACCATCTATCTATCCACCTGGTCACCCAAGCCAGAAAGCTGTATCTCATCCTTAACTCCTCAACTCCTTCAACTAGCTCTCTGCAGGTCTTTCCAGGGCTACCCCACTCATTTCTTTTATTTCTTTACTGTGTCCACCCCAACAGAAGCCACTATCCTCTTTTGCCTGGACAGCAGCAGTAGCTACCCCCCCACACACCCGTCTTCCCTACCTTTGTTCTTTTTTTTTTTTTTTTTTTTTTTTTTGTGGTACCAGGGATTGAACTCAGGGGCACTCGACCACTGGGCCACATCCCCAGCCCTTTTTTGTATTTTATTTAGAGACAGGGTCTCATTGAGTTGCTAAGTGCCTCGCCATTGCTGAGGCTGGCTTTGAACTCGCGATCCTCCTGTCTTAGCCTCCCAAAGTGCTGGGATTACAGGCGTGTGCCACCGCACCCGGCTCCTACCTTTGTTCTTAACACTCTTCCAATTGGTTGTCCACCTGCCAGTTGGTGGTCTTGTTTAAAAACAAATCTTCCATCAATTGGCAGATGGACAAACAAATCATGGTACATTCATACGGTAGAATTTATTCAGCAATAAAAAGGAATCAGCTAAGTTCTGGAGGTGGATGGTGGTGATGGTTGCACAACTGTGTGAATTCCACTGAACTGTGCACTTAAAAATGGTTAAGATGGCAGCCCCAGGGGCTGGGGTTGTGGTTCAGCGGTAGAGCACTTGCCTAGTACGTGCGCAGCCCGGGTTCGATCCTCAGCACCATGTAAGAATAAAGACATTGTGTACAACTAAAACAAATATATATTAAAAAAAAAAAAAAAAAAAAAAAAAAGATGGCAGTCCTGCACAGTGGCACGTCCCTGTAATTGCAGCACTACGTAGAGAGGAGGATCACTTGATCTCAGGAGTTTGAGAACAGACTGAGCAACACAGTGAGACTCTGTCTCAAAAACTAAATAAAAATAAATAAATGCTTGAAATGACAACTTTATGTTATATGTATTTTACCACCACCTCTATCACACACACATGCACAACACACTCACAAGGAATAAAAATACAAGGAGGAACCCTAAATGCACATTGCCAAGTAGAAAAACAAAAGCAGTCTGAAGAGGCTACCTGTTTTGTGGTCTCAACAATATGACATTCTAGAAAAATCAAAACTACAAAGGATAGCAAAATGATCAGTAGTGTCCAACATCTGGGGAGGGGGTGGTGGACAGGGAGAGATAAATAGGTGAAGCACAGGGTATTTTTAACACCACAAAACCATTCTGTATGATGCTTGTCATTGACAAATTCATGTCATTATGTGTTTGTCAAAACCCAGCGAACTGTTCAACAGAAAGAGTGAACTCTAATGTAAACCATGACTTTGGCTAATAAAACAAAAACGAAAACAAACCAAATGGAGTTTCCTGACTCCTCTGTCCATACATTTCAGCCCCCCACTTTGCCCCCGATGGCCCCTGTCTGGCTGGCAACCATTTGTTAATCTATTCTTTCCCTGGCTTAACCCTTGCCCATTCCTTAGGGCTCAGCTTAGGTGTCATCCCTTCAGAGAAGCCTTCCCTCCTTCCCCAAATTAGATCAGGGCCCCCTCATTTGTCCTCCCCATGGATTTTGGTGTTCAACTCTGCAGCATTTGCACAGTTGTAGTTAGCTTGTTGATTGCATGTGTTTATTTGAATAATGTCCCTCTAGTAAGCCCCATGAAGGCAGAGATCAGGTCTGTCCTCTTCCCCATCTTACCTCTAGCACTTAGCCGGTGTCTGGTGTGCAATAGAGCTCAGTGACCATGTGGTTGGAAATAGTTTGAAATATAAGGTCACCCATTGGATGGTTCCATTTATAGGGAATATCCAGAATGAGTAAACTAGTAGAAACACAAAGCAGATTGGTGGTTGCCAGGGCCTGGGAAAGGGAGTGCTTTATGAGTACGGGGTTTCCTTTTGGGGTGGTGGATGCTTCAGAACTTTAGCGGTGGCAATTACACATTGTGAACATATAAAATACCACTGAACTCTATACTTTTAGTAAATTATATTTTGAAGTATTAACTCTTTTTTTTGTACAATGCCTTTTAGACCATTGCCTTTCTTTGGTTCAAACCAGTAAGTTCGGTGTTGGTGGTGATACATATATAGTACATATATACCATATATATATACATATATATATTTGTACATAGTATATATATTTATATATTAGTATATATATATATATTAGTAGCAAAAATGTAGAAAGAATGAAAATAAGTCAATGTTAGCTTTTTTTCCTTGATATGTTTATTGTAGAAAATTTCAAGTATATACAAAATTAGAGGGAATAAGATAGCACCCCCTACGGAGCCCTTGCTCCATTGGATTATTTTGATGTGATTTTCAAACATCCTGTTGCTTCATCTGTAAACATTTCTGCATGTCTCTCTAAAAGATAAGAACTCTAAATGGGGCTGGGGATTAGCTCAGTGGTAGAGTGCTTTCCTAGCATGCCTGAGGCCCTGGGTTCCATCCTCAGTACCAGTACAGGGGTAGGGAGTGGTGGCCTTGGGGGGGGGGTGATCTTTATACAGTACATAACCATAATACTATTATAAAAAATCAATAAAAATGTCTTCATTTTATCAAATTTCCAGTCAGTATTCAAACACAACCAATTGTTCCATGATTTAAAAACTGTAATGTGTTTGTATTAAGATCCAAGTAAGGGGGCTGGGATTGTGGCTCAGCGGTGGAGTGCTCGCCTAGCACGTGCGTGGCCCAGGTTCGATCCTCAGCACCACGTACAAATAAACGCATGTGTACAACTAAAGCAAATAAATAAATATTAAAAAAAAAAAAAGATCCAAGTAAGGGTTCTGGGGATATAGCTCAGATGGTAGAGTGCTTGCCTCGCATGTACAAGGCCCTGGGTTCAATTCCCAGTAACTAACACACACACACACACTAAGGGCTGTAATTGCATTGATTGATACGAAATGTTTAGCCTGTAAGTCCTCCTTTTGCCTCTCTCTTTCTTTCACTCTCCCTCTCTCTCTCTTTTCTTTTTAAAGTGTGGGAGGTGGAATAGGCAGGATTTGGAGAGGTCCTTTCTTTTTTGGCGTTCAATTTATTTATTGAAGAAATAAGGTATTTGTCTTGCAGAGTTTCCTACATTGTGGAATTTGGTCATTGCATTCCTGTGGTGGTGTTTAACATATTCCTCTGACTTTAATTTTATGTGACCAGAGTCCCACTGAATGTTTTTAGCAAGGATATTTCATAGGCAGTGTTGAATATTTCCACAAGGAAGCATATTCCTCATGCTTGTCTGTCATTCTGGCCAATTCCTGACCCAGATCTGTGGTTTTATTAAAGGCTATAAAACGCAAAACGCAAAATTCCTTTTTTTTTTTTTTTTTTTTTTTTTTGGTACTGGGGATTTAACCCAGGGTTGCTTTACCACTCAGCTATATCCCCAGCTCTTTTACTTAGAGATAGGGTCTCACCAAGTTGCTTACGGCCTCACTAAGTTGCTTAGGGCCTCAAACTTGTGATCCCCCTGCTTTAGCCTATTGAGCTCCTGGGATTATAGGTGTGTATCACCACACCCAGCCTCGAAATTCCAATATTCACAATTATTTACTCATTTATTAGTTGAAATACCTCTTTAAAGACCACCTCTTTCTAGCCATTATTTTGTTACAATGAGATACAGTTCATTACAGGAAATCAGAAAAATGCTTGATTCTTTCCTTTATTTACCAATTTTCAAAATAATGAGTTGGTTCCCTAACATGCCCAGAGGGAATCCAAAGAGGGTTTCTTTTACTTTCCCTTCCTTCTTCCTTCCCCTCCCTCCTTTGTTCTTCTTTGTCCCTCCCTCCCTCCCTTTCTTTCTTTCCTTGAGTAACTTTATAACCGTAGGAATTTTACATGTTCAATTTTAAACTCCAAATGTCTCATCTTTGGCTAGCAAAAGCTTCTGAGTCCTTTTGACATGACCCTGTAGCGACATCGTCTTCTGAAATGACAAGCTCTTTCAGGCTTATCTTGTGCATTTTTTTACTCCAGACCTTTAACCAGCCACTTCTCCAGTGAGCTCTGGTTCTTTGATGGGAAGTGGTATTTAGGTCTTTCACAATCTTTTCTCTAGGGGTGCCCAGAGCTACTGCATTGGTAATTGTTTGTAGGCCTTTTTATTGGGTAAAAAAAAAAAAAAAAATTAAAGAGATCTTGAGTTCATACTGATATTTTAAATATCAATTTAGATTATAGTGTTTTTACTTCTTTGATTTTATATTTGCAATTCTTTTGTGTGTGTGTGTGTGTGTGTCAGTTTTTAACAGCAACAACATTAGGTTTATTCGCTCAATCCTATAATGTATACAAAATAACAAATTTTTAATTAATAATTTGATTATGGAAAACATTTTAAGATTAAAAACATTTTATTTTTGTCCTTTGTCTTCTTGTCCTTTGGGTATTCTCTGATGGCAATGCACAAATTACTGTGTTTAAATTCTTTTGAAATAAATCTCTGAGCAGCTACACTTATCAATTCAATCCATAGTTTGATACCTTTGTTTAATTTTGCTTTCAAGTTCAGGAATTACTTAATTTAAAATCAACTTTGTTTTAATAATTATATGGAATGTTTATATTATTCCATAGGCAAATCTTCAAAATAAACTATCTTCAGGTAAGTCTAATTTCTATTCTGCTCAATTCTAGCATAACCCTTCCTGATAGGTAATCATTAACACATTTTTTCCATTAAAAATAAAAGCAGAACATATATATATATATATATATATATATATATGCATAGCAATATAACACTTGTATAGCATGCACGAGGCCCTGAATTTAATCCCAGCACCACCAAAAGAAAAAAAAAAGCACATATGTATATCTAGCCATATCCCCCTCTTTCCTATGTAAATGGCAACACACCATACTTTTCTTCTTTCATTTGACAATATGTTCTGAAAATCACTATGTTACATTATGTGGAGATGATGCTCATTCCTTTTTATAGCTGCATAGTATTCCATTGTATAAATGTACCATAACTTATTTACTCAATTCCCTGTGGGTAGATATTTGGGTAGTTTCTAGCCATTTGTTATTACAGAGTGCTGCAACAAATAGCTTTATGTCAGGCTCTTGCCAGTATCTCTTTGGGATTGATTTCTATAAATGATATTATTAGGTGAATGCACATGTAATATTGATTTTGAGGTTCTGCCTAGGAATACTTTCTGCATGAGCCTTTTCAATATACTTCTCTGTGTCTAAGTTTTCCAAGTGCAAAATGGAAATAATAGCAGTATTTGCCTCAGAGGGTTGTTAGGAATACTGAATGTACTAGTGCTTTCTTTGTTTTTTGTTTTTTGTACTGGGGATTGAACCCAGAGCACTTCACCACTGAAAAACATCCCCAGGCCATTTTATTTTTTATTTTGAAACAAGTTCTAAGTTGATGAGGGTCTCACTAAATTGCTGAGTCTGGCCTCAAACCTGTGATCCTCTTGCCTCAGCCTCCTGAGTAACTGGGATGACAAGTGTGATCCACAGTGCCTGGTCAAGCCAATGGTTTTAAAGTGCTTAGAACACACCTGGTACATTCCTGGTGTTCAGTAAGTATTAGTTGCTTTTATTATAATTTAGAAAGGAAATAGAAGTATGGACATATGTAGGTAGGTGGAAACAGTAGAGTTAGGTGCTGGTTTGGGTCTCTGCTTCTCCTGCCCCTGAAGGGGTGGTAGGGATTATAGAACCCAGAGATGAAGTTTGGAGATGAAAGAAGCGATTAAGTGATTAGGACATGGATTAATAGCTGAATGGCAGCAGAGACAGTGGCCTCTAAGGCTTGACGTCCTCCTTCCCAGTGTCTGGGTGTTGGCTACACGCTTCGATCGGCCCCCAAATCTAGACGCATTCTGGGCAAAGAGATAGGAAGCTCTCTACTTGACTGAATGTTTAACCTGAGTTTATTTGGAGTTACTTTGTACCACTAAGCAGGATAGGCACTTGAGATATAAATGAAATTTAATTATAGAAAAATGAGGTATTTTATGTATTCACATGTAATATATATGCATACCTTACATGGAGGTCTATAACCATGCTATCCAATGTGGTAGCCACGAGCTGCGTGTGATTCATGGCCACCATACTGGAACACCCAACTGTGGACATTGCCGTCACAGTAGAAAGTTCTATTGGACAGTGCTGGTCTGCTCTAGACCCCAATGAAACAGTGCACACAGCTATGTTGATTGGACATGAATGGGGTGAGAGGGTGTAGACCTTGGTGCTGGAGGCCCATCCTAGTACCTCTCATGCCTGGTGTCAAATGAATGGGCTCAAACTGGTCCTCCGAAGGTCCTGCACAGCTGCCCCCATCCATGTGACCCCCCGAGACTGTGCCTCACGTTCTTATTCCCTTCCCTCTTCTGTCTGCAGGTCTAGCCCTTCATTTCCTTCCCCCAAATTTATGCCCTACCTCATCCCCCAGGTCTCTTTCCCAGGATCCAAGCAGGCTCCAACCCAGTGGGTCTTTTTGTCCTTCGTCATCTGCCTAGGCTGGATGGAGGTGGCTGGCAGGCTGCCTGGAGGTGTAGGCAGGCAGGGCACCCAAGTCAGTTTCTGCCAAGTCTCCGCTGGCTTATATTTCCTGCTTTTAGTAGCCAGGTCGCTCGGCCTATCAAAGGGTGGTGTGGACGCCTCCTCCCTTCCCCAATGTGTTTACTTTTGAAAAGGGGGAAGTGGAACTGCCCAGGGTCCGTTAGCTGGGCTGGCAGCACCTTCTGCCCTGAAGCGCTTTTGGCCTTGAAACCTCGAGCTCTCAGTCCTTCTGAGGCCCCTGTGCCACCCATCAAAGCTTCATCAGAATTGCAAGGTCTGGGGAGCCGGTGCCACCAGAGACCCAGACAAAGTCCCCCTGCTGTTTTGTTTGGCTCTTCAAGGAGGATGTGACCACCTCATTGCTATCCAAGTTCCATTCAATAGATTTTGGTCCTTCACCCTGGGCCAGACCCTGAGCACAAGACTCTGGACAAGACCCTGAGCTTTACAAGACACGTGCGGCCCCTGCTCCTTGAACATCTATCCTAGTGGGAGAAACAGACAACAAACAAGAAAAGGGGATCCTGGCTGAGAAACTGGTTGGGGATTTCTCTGGGTTGGAGAGAGTTATGAGTGCTGGGCAGGGAGAGGCTGGACAGGAGAGAGGAGGTGAAAAACCTAACCGGGCTCTATGAAGACAGGGACTACTGTGTCCTGTTTCCCCTCCCCTGATCCTCAGTGCCTGGCTCAGAACAGGGCTCATTACACACTGACTGACTGACCCATGCTGCCTTCGTGGGAGCAAGGTGTGTGTGTGTGTGGGGGGGGTCTGAGCTGGGTTTGTCTCTTGGAGTCCCCATGGCTGTCCCCTGTAATACCAGGCCTGGATCCTAGTCCCAGATTGGCCAGCTCAGATGCATTCTCTGGCATTTCCCAATCTTTCCCTGAGCTCAGGGCTAACATGGGACCCGGTAGCTCTAGCCAGCCTTGGTTAGCAGTTTGTCGCGTAGAGACATCAAGTGGTCAGCCCTTGGAATGGCAGTGGTCAAGCTGAGGCCATGGAGCCAAAGGTCACCATCACAGATGGGGGAGCCCTGATCCAGTCACAGTTGAGTCTTGGCCCTGGATCCACACCAGACCTCATCCTGGCTGAGCCCTGGTCCAGCCACAGAAGTTCTAACCCCGCTCCCAGACCGAGAGCCTGTCTCCTCCAGCAGCAGCCGCCATTTAAAATCGGAACCATAATGGCCTGATGCCACTTTAAAAGCTTCTTAATGAAGTGTGACATGTATTCAGAAGGGTGCCCGTGTCACAAGAATTTTCACAAGCTAACACATCCACATAAGCAGTGCTCATTGCTGCTCACACTCTCTTCTGCTTGCTTCCTCACCGGGGGCAACTGCTATCCTGACTTCTACCAGCATATATTAGTTTTGTCTGCCCTTATAGTTTTATATTTTTGGAATCATACTATATATACTTTTTGGTGCCTGGCTTCTTTTTTTTTTCCAAATTTATTTTTTAATCTAAGTTGTTAAAAATGACAGTAGAATGTATTACATTTCATATTATACTTATAGAGCATATTTTTACATATCTCTGGTTGTATACAAAGTATATACACACCATTCGTGACTTCATACATGCACTTAGGGTAATGGTATCCATCTCATTCTACCATCTTTTTTTTTTTTCACCCTTTTGCCCCCTCCCTTTCCCTCCATCCCCATTGGCCATTCTAGTGGGTGCCTGGCTTCTTTGATTCAACATGATGTTGGTGAAATTAATCCATATGGCTGTGCACAGTTGTGGATTGCTTGTACTTAGTGGTGTTTGTATTTTTTTGTGTGAATCTATACCACTATTATCTACTCCGCTATCAATGAGCATTTGGGTGTTTCCAGTTGAGGTTTTTTTTTTTTTTTTTTTTTGGTACCAGGGATGGAACTCAGGGGCACTCGTCCACTGGGCCACATCCCCAGCCCTTTTTTGTATCTTATTAGAGACAGGGTCTGAGTTGCTAAGTGCCTCGCCATTGCTGAGGCTGGCTTTGAACTCGCAATCCTCCTGCCTCAGCCTCCCCAGCCACTGGGATTACAGGCTTGCACCACCGTGCCCAGCAGTTGGAGGTTGTTTTAAGTAATGCTGACATGGATCTTACAGCATAGGTCTATTGGAGAACATTGGTGGGCATTTCTTTATTATTATTATTATTATTATTATTTTTTCTTCTACTTAGTCATACCTGATAGCAGAATGCATTTCAATTCATCATACACAAATGGAGCACAGCATTTCAATTCTCTGGTTGTACACAATGTAGAGATACACCATTTGTGCAATCACACATGTACCGAGGGTAATGATGTCCATCTCATTCACATTGGTGGGCATTTCTGTACCTAGAAGTGGAATCGTTGGATACACATTTGTGGGTTTTTTAAATTTATTTTTTTCTTTTTAATTGACATAATAATTTTACATATTTATGGCTAGTGTGATAATTCAATGCATGTATACAATATGTAATGATCAAATCAGGGCAATTAGCATTTCCATCTCCTTATAGAGTCATCATATCTTTGTGCTTGGAGTTTTCAAACTCCTTTTAGTTCCTCATAAAATGTAGAATAGTTTTTTTTTTTTGTAAATTATGATTTATAACATTAGGACTGTGCTGCAGAGCATCAGGACTTATTTATCCTGTCTAACTGTGTCTTGGTCCCAATTACCCAACTTCCCTTTAGCCCCCATCCCTCTCCCCTTCCTAGTGTCTAGTGACCACTTTTCTACAAACTTCCTTGGTCTACTTTTATCTATCTATCTATCTATCTATCTATCTATCTATCTATCTATCTATCTCTCTATCTATCTATTTTGGTACCACGGATTGAACCCAGGAGCACTTATCCACTGAGCCATGTCCCCATCCCATCTTTTTTTTTGGTACCAGGGATTGCACTCAGGGACATGTAGACCACTGAGTCACGTCTCCAGCCCTATTTTGTATTTTATTTAGAGACAGGGTCTCATTGAGTTGCTTAGGGCCTCGCTGTTGCTGAGGCTGGCTTTGAACTCAGGATCCTCCTGCCTCAGCCTCCTGAGCCACTGGGATTACAGGTGTGCGCCACTGCTCCCAGCTTCTTTAATCAACTTTTTAAGCCTCTGCATATGAGTAAGAACAGTGATATTTGTTGTTCTGTGCCTGGTTTGTTTCACCTAACCTCATGTCCTTTGGTCCCTCCTATGTTGCTGAGATGACAGGATTTTATTCTTTTGTGTACTCCAATGAACTTCCTTTCAGTTTCCCTTTCCTGGGTGAATTGTCCTTTTCATTTTTTTCCCCTTTTTTTTGTGGTACTGGGGATTGAATCCAAGGCCTTGCACATGTTAGGCAAGTGCTGTACCACCAACCTCTCTACCTAAGCCCTGATTTCATTAAAAAATTATTAAAAATTTTAGTGCATTAAAATTTTTAAATAAAAAATTTTAGTGCATTGTAGTTATATACAATAGTGGGGTTCATTATGACATAGTCACAAATAATATAACAAAGTTTTTACCTTTTTTTTTTTTTTTTTTTTTTGTACCAAGAATTGAACTCAGGGGCACTTGACCACTGAGCCACATCCCCAACCCTTTTTTGTATTTTATTTAGAGACAGGGTCTCAGTGAGTTGCTTAGCACTTTGCTTTTGCTGATGCTGGCTTTGAACTTGTGATCCTTTTGTCTCAGCCTCCCAAGCCATTGGGATTATAGGTGTGTGCCACCACACCCGGTTATAAGGAGATATTTTCAAAGCAAGGGTTTGCAGTGCTAAAAATCAGAGTCTGAATCCAGGTTCCAATAAGGCTGGTTTTGAACTCATGATCCTCCTATCTCAGCCTCCCAATCTGCTAGAATTATAGGCGTGCACCACCATCTGGTTTTCTCCATTTCAATCTCTAGTATTTCCTCCATCCCTCCCCTTTCACTTCCTCTACTCTATTCGTCTTCCTTCTACCAATTTATTTGTTTATTGGTACATTATAGTTATACATAAAATTGGAATGCATTGTGATATATTCATACATGCATATAGCATAATTTCGTCAACTTCATTCCCCAGTTCATTCTTTTTTATGGTTGAATAATATTCTGCTGATTCTAGGAGTATGTATGTATTTATTTATTTTTAGCTTCAATAGGTGCTAACAAATATTTTTCTGAAGTGGTTTACACTCCACACAGGGTATACAAATTCCAATTACTTTATGTCCCCAATTTTTCATTGAAGACTTTCTGCCTTTTCCATTCTGAGTGGTGCATACTGATAATATCACTTTGGGATGAGCCTGAAATTCAGATGAGCTTATATGCAGACATATTGTTTTTCCTCATTAGTAATTAGGAGTGGTTGGGCGTGGTAGTTTACACCTGTAATCCCAGCTACTTGGGAGGCTGAGGCAGGAGAATGACAAGTTCAAAGCTTGTCTGGACAACTCAGCAAGATCCTGTCTCAAAATACAATTAAAAAAGGAGCTGGGAATATAGCTCAGTGGTAGAGCACTTGCCTAACATGCACAAGGCTCTGGGCTCAGTCCCCAGTACTGCAAACAAGCAAGCAAGCAACCACTATCACCAACAAAGTTCACTCCAAAGCAGGAGTGATCTTATGGAGTTCTGGCCCTGCTATCTTATTATTGACCTTGAGAAGGATCAAGCTAGACTTTTAAAACCTAGTCAAAAGGTTTTAGTTCCTTTGACAAAAATTTATAAATCTCCCCAGCCCATATACTTGTGAAGAACCACATCTTACCTGGGTGTGGTGGTGCATGCCTGTAATCCCAGCCGCTCAGGAGACCAAGACAGGAGGATTGCAAGTTCAAAGCTAGCCTCAGCAACTTAGCGAGGCACTAAGCAACTCAGTGAGACCCTGTCTTTAAATAAAATACAAAATAGGGCTGGAGATGTGGCTCAGTGGTCGAGTGCTCCTGAGTTCAATCTCTGGTACCCACTCCCCACCAAAACCCACGTTGTTAGGGTGTTAGTACATCCTGGTGTACTAACCTTTCTTAGTACACCATAAGAAGGGTTGCTGCTTCTTAGTAACCATTATATAGGCTGAATCTATATAACGTTCACTGAAAAGGCACTGAACCTTGGAGGATTTACCAGGGATTCACTGTTTTTGTTAAACTGGGCTCTACCATCATACTGTAGACTCTGGTGAAGGAGAGCGATAAGAAACAGTCCAAGGAAACTGGTCACTGGATTTACTATCAGGATTTTGATGAGGACAGTATTTATTCATTCTGCCGCTGTGGCCTCTCTGTGAGCATCCTAGAAGAAATTTCTTCCACATCTGAATAATAGGAATAGGCATTTTCCTTGAAGGGAATGGTTTTGCTTTTAGCCACCAGCCTTATGAATCATATGATAGATCATGTTTCCCTTTTCATAATGGCTTCTAGGAAGCTCAGAGTCAGATCTGTGATCTGTGGTTTTTGAGTACTTATGACTCTGTAAAATATCTTTTTTGTATTAATCTTACCCTGGGTTGCTCTTAGCTTTCCTTTTCTCATTTTTCCTTTGTCCCTATTTATTCACCTTCTTATTCTTTTTATTTTTTATTATTTTTAAAAAATATTTATTTATTTGCTTTAGTTGTACACAATGCAATGCATTTATGTTTATGTGGTGCTGAGGATCGAACCCGGGCTGCACTCGCACGAGGCGAGCGCTCTACCGCTGAGCCACAATCCCAGCCCCTCTTTTTTTATTTTTTTACTCTTAAATTGTCAGTTCTTGAGTTGGCCACCTTAGGAACATGGAAATGAGAGTATTAAGGTTGCCTTAGAGAGAGAAACGCTGGGATTAGCCCTATCTGTTCAGAGCAGAGCAATGCTATGTCTGGGTGGAGACAAGACAGCTTCCAGGCACCAACACTTGATTGTCACCCGAGTTTGATGTGGTCTCTAGCAGGGTTTCCATTCCCAGCATGGCCTCCCCTCCATCCTCCTTCCCAGTGATGGATGGACCAGGTTCTGATCTTAGCATTTGACTGACTTCTCCCTTTAGACTATGAAGGTTGACTTCCTCCTATGTATGTGTCTTCTGAAAGCAAAGGCCACAATCTGTCATTTAAACAAGAGGAGATTTATGACTTTCTTCTAAAAGAACTGCTTTTATATGAGCAATACTTGATGGGTTCCCACATGGAGCAGCTTCACGGACTGGAAGCCAGAGGGGCTCCTGCACATTCCTGCCATACCCTTCCTGTGTTGTCTCTGTGGTCAGGAATCCAGACTCACAGTCAGCAAATCAGGTGAGGCAGAAGTTGGGGGACTGGGCCCCTGGACACACCAATGCTCTCTTTGCTTGAATCAATTTTATATTTCTTTCCTTCATTCCTTTTTTTGGGGGGGGGGGTACTGGGAAGTGAATCCAGGGGTGCTTAACCACTGAGCCACACCCCCAGCCCTTTTATGCATTTTATTTAGAGACAGGGTCTCCCTGAGTTACTTAGGGCCTCGCTAAGTTACTGAGGCTGGCTTTCAACACGAGATCCTCCTGCCTCAGACTCCTGAGCTGTGGGGATTACAGGTGTGCACCACCATGCCTGGCCCATTTTATATTTTCTGCAGAGCTGGAAGGCAGCGCCTTAAGAAGGTCCCTGGCCCAGTTCTTCTTTCTAATCACAAGCAAACAAGAAAATGTGGCAGAGTCTGTTGTGACCTGGATGTCCCCTGCAGGTAAAACTTGATACTGGCTGCTGACCTTTACCCTAGAGCTTTGACTGGTACTGCAGGTGAAACTTGGGACCACAGAGAGGTGAGCATAGACCTTGTCCAAACACAGGAACTAGCCAAAGGGATAATTCACACACCTTTTCTTTATCTTCTAATGGGATGTTTTGCCAAAAATGTTTTGGACTAAAAAATGAGGTCATTTTCTTGGGTTCAAAGTCTTCCTTTTGGTAGAGCAGAGTGCCTGGGATTCACAGCATACTGGGAGCTTACAATGTCAGGGTCCTGGTGCAGGCAGAATAAGGGCCCCTCAATGATGTTTTGCATCCTAATTTCTGGGTCCCGTGACTATTTTACCTGGACATGGCCAAAGGGACTCTGCAGATGTGATCAAGTGAAGGATCTTGAGATGGGGAGATTATCTGGCATGGTCTGTTGTAATCAGAGTGTCCTTAAAAGAGGGAGGCAGGATTAAAGTCAGAGAGGGAGATATGAGGTTGGAGTTTGAGGTCAGGGTGAAATGATTGCTGGCTTGAAGAGGTGAGGGCCATGAGCTGTGCCACATGGGTGGACTTTAGAAGCTGAAAGAGATAAGGGACAGTCTCCACCCTAGAGCCTCTCAAAGGAATGCAGCTCTGTGGACACCTTGATTTTAGCCTAGTTTTGACTTACAGAACTATGATATTAGGTATTGCTTAAGTGGTTAGGTTGTTACAGTAGCAAAGAGAAACTAATACAGCCCCTCAAAACACACACACACACACACACACACACACACACACACACACATGCACATACTCAGCATTTGAAAATGCCTTGTGGACTTTTTCTGATCTGGCTGGATATATACAACCATATAAAGAAAAAAGGTGTTCTGGGGGCCGGGGTTTAGTCAGGTGAACCCAGACAGGGCTGGAAGATCCTACCCAGGCACAGGTTCAGGAGAGTCAGGGCCATCAGATTTGCAGCATTCTTAGACCTGTTGGTTAGGGTGCCCTCATGGAATAGATCTGTCCATCCAAATGTGATGCCATTGAACATGCACTTCTAGCTGTGACTCTGGGCCCCTCGTGGGGAGAGGATGCACTGGTCAGGCCAGTGAGAAAATGCTGGTCTCCACTGCTCACTGCACATTCAATAACATGCCCTCTGGGTCCACCTCGGTCCTGTGTACTGATAATAATAGCAAACATTTATTGAGAACATAACATGTATGGGCCCATGGAATTCTTATCAGTGTTTTGTAAGGCTGACTCTGCTCAGTTGTGGCTTCTAGCATGGCCTTCAGAGGGACCAGAGAGACCTGGTTTCCCACTTGCTGCTCTGTGCTGAGAGGGACTCCGGGCACCAGCATTGAATGCCCTTGGCTAGCATTGTTTCTACTTCCTTCTCATTAGTTCAGGCTGCTAAAACAGAATGTCACTCTCTGGGTGGCTAAACAATAGAAATTTATTTCTCACAGTTCTTGAGGCTGGAAGTCCACAATTAAGGTGCCAGCAGAACCTATCTGGTGGGGACAATCTTCTAGGATTGTAGACTGTCTCATAATATCCTCTGAGAGAGAGAGAGAGGGGATGAGAGAGTGTATTTTCTTATAAGGGTACAAATTCTATTTAGGAGGACTCCACTTTCACAATCTAATCACTGCCAAAGGCCCCACCTCTTTACCTCTTACCACCATCACACTGGGGATTAGGCTTCAACTATGCCTTTGTTTTTTTGGTTGGGGGTGGTGGTGGTGGTGGTGCATAAACATTTAGTCCATTGACTTCCACAATTGTTATTGCTAAAAGCTGCCTTGAATTCTTCTGGAAAAGATGTAGGCATAAATAAATAAATAGTTAATTAAAAAATATGACTACTGATGGACCACAAGCTGGCCCTCCTCCCATCCTAGCCTGATGCTAAACTTTAGCTCTGTCCTACAACTGGCCCTGACCTCATATTGACCCCTAATGTCACACTGAGGAGTTCCTAAACTTGGACAACTCTCGGTTTACAAGAATTGCTTATTGAGGGCTTAGTATGTACCAGGCATGGCTCTCTATGTTTTGCATTCACTAACTGATTTAGAGTGAAAGATAATAGTGTATGTGTATGTGTGCGTACACATACGTATGTATATGTGATTATCTTTCACTCTCAAATGGGAGTTACAATTTTTCCTCCCTGGCCATACTGGGGATTGAACCCAGGGCCTTGGACATGTTAGGCATGTGCTCTACCACTGAGCAACATCCCAAACCTACAAGATGATAGATTTTGAAAGCATGAATTGAACTTTGGACAATGTGTGAAATGGATCAAGCTGATATATTAATCTCATTGATTTATTCACTCACTCACTTCAATAAACACGCAGTGCGTTCCTGTTTTCTACGAGGCTGAGCATCCAGTGCTGGGGGTACCAGGAGATAAGGCGGGTATAGGAGGGGGCTCCAGCCTGCGGGGAGAATGGCACAATTTCATTTCCTCCCCATCTGCCCAGCTCATCGGTGCCCCCTGCCCAGGCAGAGTACTGTGAGGCTTCTTAGTTTCAGGCAGAGTCCCTTTTCCAGACTCCCTGTCCTCTCTAGAGGACAGGATAGTCAGGGAGGTGTTGAGAAACAAGTGACACTCCGTCAGATAGTCTGGTGAATTCAGATGCACCTCCATCTCCAGAACTGGGTGATGAAGGGCGTGGGCTTGGCTACTGCTTCTGAGAGCACTGCATGGGCTCCGCACAGGGGACAGACCAGGGGCAAGCTGTGGATATGCCTAACTGGGTACCAGGAGCACAGAGTGTCCTTTTGTCAACCTCCCCTAAAGTGGAAGCCAGGGGAAGCCAGGCTGTTTTAACACAGATGCTTCCCTAACAATGAACTCATCAAGGGTCAGCAACCGCTTGTTGAGTGAGCAGACGAAACTCATTTGGATTACAAGCCCAGTGGGCAGCTTAGCTGCTGTGTGACCCTGGGCAAACTGCTGTCCTTTCTGTTTTCTCTTTGTCATGCATCAAAAGAGAATAGCAAGACTTACTAGGGTTGTTCATTCATTCAGCCATTTGTCTCATCTTTAAAAAACCTTCTTAATTATAAAATAATGAACAGTGTAATGAATCATCATAAGGCAAACATCTTTGAAATCACTATCCAAGTTAAGAAACAGAACTTTGCAAGCACCCCGATTAGGCACCCCTTCCCCATCTTAGCCCACTCATCTCCCTCACAGTTAATAAGTAGCAAGCATTTTATAGTAATCACTTTCTTATAATACTTTGTTTTTATCACCTGAGTGTGTATCCCTAGATACAATTGTTTAGATTTCCCTACTTAAAAAAAAAAAAAAAAAAAACAGAGAGAGAGAAATGCAATTTTAAGGCCTCTTAATTTATAGGTCCCCCTCCACGCTCTCTTTTCCCTCCCAGTTATCTGTTTGGCCTGTAGAGTTTCCTGCAGCCTCGATTTTGCTGACTGCATTTCCCCATGCTGCTGGACCTGCTGCCCTGTTCTCTGTGCTTCCTGCAGATGGAGGCTGGATCCAGAGGCTGTTCAGAGGTGGATTCCATCCCCAGGGTGGACTCGTGGTTGGTGGGCTTGTATTCTTTTACCTGGAGGCACATGATGCATGGGGGAGGGTGTCCCTCTTTCTTTGTTGGAGGCTGTTGATGTTTATTATCAGTGAGTTTGTTAATTCGTTGGAGGTTTCAAAGGGGCAACATTCCAAAGCTATCTGTTCTTTTTCCTTTGTCAGTTGGAACTCTTTTGTAAGAGATACTTGCCCGTATTTACTCTTTGTTACTTATTGGTACAGTTCTTGTAAGAAAGACAGTCTAAATACTTTTCTCCCTTTTTATTTATCAGTTTTCAAGAGAATTAATTGATTACTGTTCTCCAGAGGAATCCAGCTGGTGTCTTTTCAATATCATATCTGATGGGTTACAACCAGTGTCAAGAATGGTTCTTTTTTACTTTTTTGGTACCAGGGATTGAACTCAGGGGCACTCAACCACTGGGCCACATCCCCAGCCCTTTTTTTGTTTATTAGAGACAGGGTCTCACTGAGTTGCTAAGTGCCTTGCCGTTGCTGAGGCTGGCTTTGAACTCGTGATCCTCCTGCCTCAGCCTCCCAAGTGCTGGGAATACAGGCGTGCACCAGCGTGCCCAGCGTGGTTCTTTTTGACGCATTAATTGTCCCATTAATTGTGAGACCCTCTTGACTTTTCTGTCCTCTGGCCTCCCCACCCCCATTTTTTTGTACTGGGGACTGAACCCAGGGACAGTTTACTACTGAGCTACATCCCTGATCCTTTTTATTTTTTTTTAATTTTGAGACATGATCTCTCTAAGTTGCTGAGGCTGCCTTTGAACTTGTGTTCCTCCTGCCTCAGCCTCTCCAGTCACTGGGATAATAGACGTGTTCCACTGTATTTAGCTCTTCAGGGACTCATAGTATTTATATGTTGGAATTTTTACCAATATTTTAGTATTTGTCACGTTCTGTAGAATATCTATTTTTTTTTTCTAGAATATTGTAAAACATCGTTTTATTTCCTGTAGACTTATAATATTTCTGCCTCCTTTTTTTCTCTTAAGGCATTAAGATTGGATTGATTTGCTCCTGTGTTCCTTCTGGTTAGTTTTCATTTCTAAAATGATTTTTCTTACACTTCTATTTTTTTTTCCCCTGGGTCCTGTCATGGGCTCCGCACAGGGGACAGACCAGGGGCAAGCTGTGGATATGCCTAACTGGGTACCAGGAGCAGAGATTTCATGGGGGATTTCAGCCAAAAAAAAAAATTTTTTTTTTTTTTTTTTTTTTTTTTTTTTTACCAAAGTCTAATAGATTATTTAGAAAGATGCATTCCCACTTATTCTGCAGTGGATTTTTACTTTTTCTTAAAAACTTAATTTTGTCCCACTTACTATTAGGTTTGTGTTTTCAAAATAGTTCAGACTCACAATATGTAGACCTGTTTATCTATGTGATATTTTAATTCTGATTCATGTTGTTCTTTCACATCTTGCATAATTAAAAAATGTCTTTTAAGTCATTTTGAAATAGAAGGTTCTAGTTTTGGTCCATTCTGAGAGTGTTTTGTGGGAAGGCTATTTTGCCTGTTTTGTAGGGATGCCATTTTGCCTCTTGTTCTTTCTGCTTAAATTAACTTCGTATGGTATTTGGCCTCGACTTTTCTATTGTTTGTTTAGTGTGAAATTCATTTTCCAAGACTTGAAGATGTTCTGCATGGCATTCCTAACTTCAAGGATTCTCTTCGTGGGGTTTTCACGTGCTGTACAGAAACGTGGTGGCCTGCTTGCAAGGTTTCCTGGCTTCATTTCCTCCCCTTGCTTGTTTTTGAGATCTTTTCCTTCCGTCTTTTGGATTGTCCAGATCCTGCTCCATCCTGATCCCATTTCCTGTAGTGTGAGCTTTGTTCTGGAAGGAGCCCACGTGTCAAAGTGTCCACAGGCTGGTCCTCCGGGTCTTGGGTCATTACTGACTCCGTGCTACGGCTGTGTGACGGGGCAAGACCCCTCCCAGTTTCAGGTGCTTTTCTCATGTCGTGGCTCTGCACTTTCTGGGGATACCTGCTGGCTACTTGGGGGTTCTCCTAGTCTCAGTTTCATCAGATGTCCCCTTGTTTTCCTTTGCTGGCTGGTGGATGGGACACTGAGGGCCAGAAGTCAAGCCAAGGACGACATTGTAGGGGAAATCCTACTGGACATCTGATACTATGCAGGTGGCAATTGGGTTTGCAATTTCCTGCTGTTCCAATATTCGTAGGAATACCTCATGGGCTAATTTAGAAGCAAATGGTGTCTACAGGTTTTGCTTTTGCTAATTTGACTTTCTTTTCTTTTTTTTTTTTTTTTTTTGGTAGTGGGGATTGAACTCAGGGGCACTCGAACACTGGGCCACATCCCCAGCCCTGTTTCTTAGTTTATTAGACACAGGGTCTCACTGAGTTACTGAGTTGCTGAGTGCCTCGACATTGCTGAGGCTGGCTTTTTTTTTTTTTTTTTTTATAATGGTAGTATGTATTACAATTCATAATGCACATATATAGCATCTTTTTACATACAACTGTTTGTATACAAAGTGTGTAAGTACCATTCAGATCTTCAATCATGCATTTAGGATAATGATATCCATCTCATTCAACCACAATTTTTTTTCCTCCCCTCCCCTTGCTCCCTCCCTTCCCCTCCCTTTCCTTTGCCCATTCTAGTGTTCCTCTAATCCTCCTATGTACCCCCATCCAACAACACTGTGAACTAGCCTCCTTATATCAGAGAAAACATTCGGTATTTGGATTTTTGAGATTGACTAATTTCACTTAGCATTATATTCTCCAACTTCATCCATTTACCTGCAAATGCCATTATTTTATTCTCTTTTATTGCTGAGTAAAATTCCATTTTGTATATATACCACATTTTCTTTATCCACTCATCTACTGAGGGACATCTGGGTTGGTTCCACAACCTACCTATTGTGAATTGTGCTGCTATAAACATTGAAGTGGCTGTGTCACTGTAATATGCTGTTTTTAAGTGTTGAGGCTGGCTTTGAACTCCCGATCCTCCTGCTTCAGCCTCCCAAGTGCTGGGATTACAGGTGTGCGCCACCATGCCCGGCTGACCTGCTTTTCTTTTCTTTTCTTTTTTAAAAAATATTTATTTATTTGCTTTAGTTGTACACAATGCAATGCATTTATGTTTACGCGGTGCTGAGGATTGCGCACGTGCTAGGCGAGCGCTCTACCGCTGGGCCACAACCCCAGCCCCAGACCTGCTTTTCTTTATGTGAGAACTGGAGGGATTAAAAAATGATGCTACTAATTTCCTAGCCATATCAGCATTTTTTTTTTTTTTTTTTTTTAAATATCAGGTTCTGCCAGGTGTGGTGGTGCACGCCTGTAATCCTAGCACTTGGGAGGCTGAGGCAGGAGGATCGGGAGTTCAAAGCCAGCCTCAGCAATGTCAAGGCACTCAGCAACTCAGTGAGACCCTGTCTCTAATAAAATATGAAACAGGGCTGGGGATGTGGCCCAGTCGTTGAGTGCCCCTGAGTTTAATCCCCAGTACAAAAATATACAAAATGGAATTTGTGGTATATATACAAAATGGAATTTTACTCAGCAATAAAAGAGAATAAAATAATGGCATTTGCAGGTAAATGGATGAAGTTGGAGAATATAATATATATCAGGTTCTATACTGGGGCACAGGAAAGATGACATGTAATGATAAATGTTTGTAAAAGTGTACAACATTCTATAAACTAGCTGCTCCTACCTTCTGCTGCTTTGCAACCAAGCCTGGTCCTCTCAATTCTTGTAGGCTTGACCTCTGGTCCTTGTGTCTGGTTCAGGGAAGGGGGCAAAAAGTAACGCAGGTCCTATACCTGGTGGTCCTGAGGCTAAGGAACTCCCCTGTCCTTTATGCCCTTGCTCCTACCTGCTGGGGCTTCTCTGGATATTTCCTCCCAGCGCAGGCTTGGTAGAAAGGGAAGATGGGCCACCCCTCCTGCCCATAAAATGGATGGTCCAGGGAGTGAAGTGCCTGCTGTGAGCCTGCCCTGCCATCTGCTGGCCATTTGTTTAATTGCAGAGAGAGGAGGCATCTGGTCTTACTGGGGAGGATCAGGTTCCTCCACCCCCAGGCAAGGAGGCGTTAATCCTTTCTTTTCTTTCCTGACAAGGGTGTGCTTCCAGTCCTATTTGTTTTGTATTTTGAGACAGAGTCTTACTATGGCATCACTAAGTTGCTGAGGCTGGCCTTGAACTTGTGATCCTCCTGTCTTAGCCTCCCAAGCAGATGGGAATACAAGCATGTGCCACCATGCCCAGCTTTTTTAAAAAACATGAATAAAAGTGTGCACTGACTCTAAGGAGACTGGGCCTGTGTGCCTTCCTTCTGGCTTCTGAAAAGGGGTTCCCCCTCCGTGGCAACAAAATGGGGAAAGGATTTATATTCTGTAGCTTGAAAGACTTGGCTTTGAATCAGTCACCAGCTGGGTGAGGTGGGCCTGTTTATTCACCTTTCTGGCTCCATATCTGTATGTGCTGAGCTGGAGAAAGATGTCCATATCCTAATTCCTGGGACTTGTGATGATGTTCCCTTATGTGAAAAAGGGACCCTTGTAGATGTGAGTAAGGTTACAGACCTTGAGATGAGGAGGTGGTCTTGGACGATCTGGGTGGGCCCAACTGATCACATAAGCCCTTCTCACGTGAGCAGAGATCCTTTCATGGTTTCAGTCAGAGAGATGTGAGTTGCAGGCTTGGAAGCTGGAGGAAGATAGCCACGAGTCAAGGAATCTGGGTGGCCTCTAGAAACTGGGGAAAAACAACAACAACAACAACAACAACAACAACAACAACAACAACAAAGGGAAATGGATTCTTCCGGGAACGGCGCTGCTAACACCTTGGGTTTAGCCCATGGGACCTGTGTTGGATTTCTAACCTCCAGAAAGTTAAGGTGATAAACCTGTGTTGTTTTAGCTGCCAAGTTGGTGGTCATTTGTTATAGCAGAGATAAGAAATGAATACGTTGTAACAGGTGGGCAATAACAAACTGGTAGGAGAATGAATTGAAATCACTGTGGGGGTTGCTTTGTAAATTATAAAACATTTTACAAATGTTGTAAGGTCTCCCCTGGGGAAAGATCAGTTTATTTTTAAAAAATTTCTTCCACAGCTGTTTCCTGAGCACCTACTATGTGCCAGGGATGTGCTCAATGCAGGGGTTACAGGAGTGAGCATGCTCTGTTTTTTCAAGGGGCTTCCAGGTTGGGAGGGTAGCAGGACGTGAACAGGTTGCACAAGCACATGCGTCATTGAGTTGTAGGTGTGACAGGTGTGGTGAGGGCATTTTGCAGCCACTTGTAAGATGTGGAGATGGGGATCTGCCAAGCCTCAGGCTTCAGGTAGGCTCTCCAGGTCCCGCTCACCTTCCCACACAGGCTGACCTACCCAGCTCGAGGAGTGGGATATCAGAGACTAGAACCCACGCCAAAGCTCCTGGAATGATCTGGGCTGGTCCACAGATCTAGGGCCTCTCAGGGTATCCTTGTGCTGATGCACTGGGATGTTGGGGCGTGGGGCCCATGTTTGAGGCCAGTGAGGTCAGGGCTGCCTGAATGGTGTGGGCAGAAAAGGCAGGCCTTGGTCTGTGGCCCCACGCCATTGACGCTTATGCCTCCTTTTTCAGGATCAATTCGAGAACAAGGGTTTCCAGGCTGGGCTGGGCCCAAAACCATGGGTTTAGGATTGTGTGGTCATGGATGAGGGAACGGAAATCAGGAATGCAAAGTACAATCATGTCTTTGAAATCAGTGGTTTTCTAAACAAACATCATTCAAAACCCTTTAGGTATCACCTAGGAATTTGTCTTAGGAAAATTATAAAAGAAAAAGGGGAAAAAAGGCAAGGACCACAGAAGAGTGGGAAACATTTTGGCAATTTTTTTTTTTTAAAGAAATTTAACTTGGTGTTAGCCAGGGCAAATGAACTAGTAAATGAATGTGTTTTCATAAAAATTATTTTTCTCCCCGTCCCCATCAAAATGATGTTGACATGTATTTCAGAGAATACAAGCAGGTGCCACAGGGGAACTCTTGTTGACATGCATTTTGGAGAATGTTGGTTGTAGCACTGGTAGTAGGAAGGAGAGTTTGGAAGCAACCCACGTGTCATCAGCAGGGGTACAGATAAATAAATCCTGGTGCAGATGTCAGTACTGTGACAGCCTCCTTAGATCACATGAGTGGTCTTTATGTATTGACATGCAAAGACCTGACAAGCAATGTCGTAGTGGAAAGCAAGTTGCAAAAGCATGGATTCGGAATATTACGTGTGGATTTATGTACGTGCAACAGAAAATGAAAACGTGGGTGGAAGACACACGCCGCTTCCATTTGTCAGTGAACTGATTAATGCCTCTTTGCCTGGGTAAGTCCTCATCATCCTTCAGGTCTCAGTTCAATACATCATTTCCTCAAGGAAGAGTTCCCTGACCCCTGGACCATGGAGGCACCTTGATGTTGGGCCTTAGAATTCTACCTTTTCTTCCTACCTTTGGTTGCTGTTGTGCACTTAGTTGTGTGACTAATTACGGATATCTGTATTCCCCACAAACTTTACTTGGGCAGGAACCCTGGCTACTTCCTTTGCCAAGGCCTCCCTAGGCCCAGGGCCTGACACTGTGGGATGCCATGTGAATGAATTTCTGAGCTCTGTTTGTTCCCCAAATTAGGCTGTAAGCTCCACAAGGCCAGGAGGAGTATCCATTTCCTTTCTCTGTGACTGCCCCCAGGCTGAGCAATCAGGAGGGCAGGGTGTGGAGTCAGAATCCCCAAGCTCAAATCCCTGCTCTGCCACTTGCTAGTCAGGGCTTTTGACAAGTAGCTGTGTCTCTGAGCTCTGTGTTCTCATCTGTAAAAAGGATGCTTCCTTCATTTGCGTGTCATTAGAATTAAATAATATGATGCGTGAGAACCCCCGATCGAAGTGCTTGGCTTTAGGACCTCAGTTCACTTGTGGAGTTTCTAAATGGTTGTGAGGAGCACCTGGTCCAGGATGCCCAATTGGGTCTTTTGGGGCAGGCAGAGCCATCTCCAATATCACCACCAGGTGGCGCTGTGGTTATTCATATGGGTGCTGTTCAACTCAGCTCACAAAAAGCTTCAAAGTGGTTTCAGTCTCCCTTCCAGCTGGGCAGGTTCCCTTGGGGTCTGCTCCAACCTCTCATTGATGGGGGCTCAGTGATCCCAGGCTGGAGACTCTATTCTCTCCGGGTCGGGTAACTGGACTTTAGGGGACCGGGAGACCCATATGGGAAGTAGTAGGTGAACCAGGGTCTGCAGGGAGGCAAGCAAGGGGCTCAGGGTGCAGAATTTAAGGAGGCACTCACTTTGGGGCTTGTGCAGGTGTGGGGGATGGCCTCTGCTGGGGGCCTCATCAGGCTGCCTTGGGGCCAGGCTGTGGATCAGGGCAAAGCTTTAGTGCTGCCTGACCTGTGGTCACCCACGGGTTGCCCACCACGTGCCAGGCTGCAGGCTTCCATTTCTTTCTTCTTTTCCTTGTTCTTGTTTGGGTTTTGTGTCTTGAGGAATGGGAGTGCATTTCCCAGCCGCCCATGCGTGGTGCTCCATGTTGGATGTCCTTGTGCCTGATAGAGGACAAGAGGGTCCTGGAGTGTCAGTTATGGGTGTGGGGCACTGCGGCCTGAGAAGGGGGAGGAGCTGAGGGCTGAGCCTCCTCCAAGGTCTAGGGTCCTGGCTCCCTCCCTACAATGTTCCTGATGTCTCTGATACCAGAGGCAGGAACCCAGACTGCGGGACGGGGTGAGGTGCCAGTGTGTCACCAGGGACCAGGGCAAGGGAAGCTGGGCAGTGAGGCGTGTAGCCCAGGAGTCTGGCACAGTGGGGTGGCACTACCACCACCTTCCCCAAGGGCCATGCTGCTGTGAGCCCCACCCTCGCACTTCCTTCTGCCTGGGGGCTTCTACCCTCAGTATCACTGACATCACCGCCACTCCAATCCTTGCTTTCAGAGATGAGGAAACAGAGCCTCCACACAGACATGATGGAGCCAAGGTAAAGTGTCAGAGGCCAGCAGAGATTCATTCCAGCTCTGTTCCCCGCATCCCTTTCCCTCCCACCCCCAACCCCAGAACCCTCTCCTCTAGCACTTAGTTTAAAAAAAAAATTTTTTTTTTAGTTGTTGATAGAACTTTATTTTTATTTATTTACATGTGGTGCTGAGAATCGAACCTAGTGCCTCACACATGCTAGGCAAATGCACCACCCTTCAGCTACAACCCCAGCCCCCCAGCACTTAGTTTTAATGGCCCTTTGATTGCATGCGTCTTCTAGAGACTAATCATTTTGAATGAATTTGGGCTGCTTTAGTGTAAATGAGCCGATAGGTCCAGCAGGCGGGTGGTTAGACTTGTAATGAGCAGGCAGTGGACACCCAGGAGCCAGAGAGCCCCAGGGACAGCTCCCCTTGGCCGCTTATTTCTCTTAGAAGTTGAACCAGTCACTCAGCTGGGAGGGCAGGGATGGGAGTGGCACTCTGCAGACCAGGAGGGACCAGAGGGCCAGCCTGGGCTCTGCCCTGCCCCTATCCCACAGCCCCCAACATGGAGGGTGGGGGCCAGGGCAGCAGCTGCTGGCGCCTGCCTCTAACCCTGGCACTGGGCTGCTTCCTGACAGCAAGACCTCGCCAAGGCTCATGTGACTGTTTTAGATTTGTTTTCCAAAATGGAAAAGGGAGATAAAATCCTGGTGGGGAAACAAAACAAGCAACAAACAAACAACCCATCTCTTCTCTTCCGAGCCTTCTCCTGGCTCTGGGTGTGCTTCCTGGCTTAGGACCACCTCTGCCAAGGGCCCAGATTCTGGCAGACAGCTTGGACTTGACCTCACATTCCCAGCCCCAAACCCTTTGAGCCTCAGTTTCCTCAGCCGTCGGTTGGGGGTTTGGCTAGCCACACGGAAGGGGCCGGGGGTTAGGGATGCATCCTGTAAATGAGGCCTTTTGATGATGATCTTACCACAGGCAGGAGACAGCCACACTCGCACGCCCCCAGATCATTAATAGGGCTCCCTCTGAAGGTGCTCCTTGCTTCTTGAGCCGGCGTGATTGCTCAGTAGGTTCTGTGTAATTATTTAATCAAGCCCCAACCAAGTCCTCAGCGTGGAGCTGGGCGGCTGACCAGACCCCAACCTCCTCCTCCCCCAGGAGCATAATCAGAGCTGCAGAGAGGGAGGGAGAAGCCCCAGGCCCCTCTTTTCTTTGTGTAACAACTGCGCTGTGGGGGAGGGACAGCAGAGGGAGGGAGCCAGGTCACCTTGGGGCTCCCTCTGAGGACAGGGCAGGAGGGTCCTTTGAGACCTGTTTGTGCAGCCCCCGTACTTCACTTTGAGGGCACTGAAGGCCAGAGAGGAAAGGGCCACAGGCCGCGTCCCATAGCTCTCTGCACTAACCAGCTTCAGGGATTCTTTACCTCCCTCCCTCCCTCCCTTCCTTCCCGCCCCCCTCCCCCCATTCTCCTTTCTCTCTTATATACTGGATAAACGCATGCATTCTCACTTGTCAAACATGCTAATAAAACATGATGTGATAGCCCCTGCCCCAAATCCCCACTCCCCTCCCTGGAGACGACTCCAGCTCCCAGATTGGAGACTCTTCAGGAATATTCTCTGTGCACTCACACATTTGCCTAACTTCCTACAGAAGTATGAGTTTGGTGTTTGGTCACATAAACATCCTTGATTCTGTCTAGACCAGTGTTTCTCACTTGGAGTGTGACCTTACCCTGCAGGGGACCTTAAGCCATGTCTGGAGACATTTTTTGATCTTCCTGACTGGGGAGGGCGATGTCCCTGGCATCTAGTGGGTAGAGGCCAGGGAGGCCGCTAAACATCTTACATTGCATAGGAAAGCTCGAACAACAAAGACGTATCCTGCCCAAAATATCCGTAGTGCTGAGGCTGAGAAATCCTGGTCTAGAATGTTCTCAACTTGCTTTTTTTTTTTTTTTTTTTCCTAATAATAATAATATATCTTGGAAGTCTTGGCAGGTCTTGCAAATATCTTCTCTTCTTATTACTTCTGCATCTTCTTCTGACTATATCACAGTCCATTTATCTAATTCTCTTTTGATAGATTTCAGGTTGTTTTTGATTTGTGGGGGGATTCATGGAAACACCCTGGTTCTTCCCTGGTTGGGATGCTTGGGGGTGGGATCGCTGCACAAGGGGTGGTGATTGCCTGATTGATTTCCTAGGCCCTCATATAGCGCTTCTATTTTAAGCATGGCACACGCTTATTTTCAGTTTTAATAAATATTGCATTGTGCTCCTCCACAAAGGCCAACTTACCTTCTGACTTTAAGGTTTTAGGGAAGAAAATAATTTTTTTCTCTTTCTCTTAAGTTATAGCTATTGTGTTTTCAAGGACTAAAGGGACCCTGGTCTGCAGAAGGTGGGTGGGGATCCAGTCCTGCCAGCCCTACCAGCCCTCCCCGTGGGCCCCCTAGGTGTAGTTGGTAAGGGTAGACTCATGCACCCCACCATTCCTGTGTGGTATTCAGGGGAAGAACTGGGGCAGGGTGAGTGCCCCCATTTTATGGATGAAACTCAGTGGGGTTCTGTGACTTGCCTTCCAGCTTTGAGAAGTCACATTCTCCCAGAGTCCCCGCTCAGAGCCCCTAAGGTTTAGCAGGTGGAAATCAAGTGGGCTGAGTGAGGCGGGGCCACCGTGATAGGTCCTGGGAATCCTCATAGTTAACACACTATTAGATCCCCGTGGCCCTGGGGCTATTGTTCGCAGAATGTACAGGGCATCCATGCAACATCTGGAACCTTCTTGCACTAAAAGATTATTCATGGGTAATCTGAAATTCAAATCTAGTGGGGTGCCTGTACTTTACCTGACAACCCGACCTGCTTCATGATGCATCCTTTTTTCTCTATGCACAAGGAGGAAGGAGGAAATGGCTGGGATCAGACAGCCCTTCCATCTCTCCCCTCTCCCCTTCTTCCCTCTCTCCCCCTTCACACGGAGCCTTAAACCCACATTCAAGAGTTTGTTCTTGCTTGTGTGTGAGTGGCAAGGCGGAGCCGAAGGCAGTTGACATGGCCAGGACAGCACCAATGGCTGTACTGACCCCATCTCCCCTCTGCCAGCCACACGGAGAGCCAGTGGCCACTGCAAGTGTAATTAGTTAATAAATCATCCCGAGTGATAAATAGAATGATAGATGCAGGTTTCACTTGATCACTTTTTTATTAAGGAGAAATAAATCAACAGCACATTGTTGCTATAAACCTTTCAAACTGGTCAGATCCTGGCTGGTAGAAGCTGATTAACATGGCCACATGTAGGGACCGTTTGTAGCTGATCATTGAGATCAATCAATCCCTGTCACTTTCCCTCTTGGAAGAGGTGGCAGAAGCCAGGTGCTGTTTTGCCATCCAATACTACCCCTGGCTTCCTATTGCATGGGTGGTGGGGCTGGAGTACAAGTGTGCCTTGGTGCCAGTCCTGCTGTGCTCAAATTCCAGCTGTGTCACTAACCAGCTGTGTGAGCTCCAGGAACTGTTGTCCCTCCCTGAGCCTCAGCTTCCTCTTCCCTAACATGAGGTAGACAATGATATCTTCTGTAGGAATTCTGAGCATTGTGGTGCCGTGTCTTGGACCCCTGTATATGCCTAAATATTATTGAAGACCCCCTGAAACTTTTTTTGACATAAGCTGTACCTACCAATATTTTAAATAAATGTAAAAAACATTGAAATAGAAATTTAAAAAATATATTTATTAATTTATTTAAAATATCAATCACAAGCCCATTTCATGTCAATATCAATAATTTTTTCAATGAAAAAACCTCTATTTTCCAAAACAAAAAGAAAGTGAGAAAAGTGGCTTCATATTATATTTTTATGAATCCTTTAAATGGCCAGCTTACTAGGATATTGCTAGATTATTATGTTTGCTTCTATACTCATTCTGAAACTTCTTTGTCAAGTTATTTTGGTTCAAGAGAATAAAGAAGATAATCCGGGCTGGATGTGGTGGCGCACACCTGTAATCCCAGGGACTCGGGAGGCTGAGACAGGAGGGTAGAGAGTTCAAAGCCAACCTCAGCAATGGCAAGGCACTAAGCAACTGAGTGAGACCCTGTCTCTAAATAAAATACAAAATAGGGCTGGGGATGTGGCTCAGTGATTGAGTGTCCCTGCGTTCAATCTCTGGTACACAAATTATCCCACCTCCCACCTCCCAAAAAAAAGAAGACAATCTGGTCATCTCAAATAGGTAGCTGGAAAAGGTAGGAATATTTTATTTTTGTTTTTGAGCAGGTTTTCACTATATTTCCCTGGCTGACCACAAACTCCTGGACTCAAGTATCCTCTTGCCTTAGGCTTCCAAGTCACTGGGACTACAGGTGTGCAACACTGTGCCTGGCAGAGGAGAGATCTCCTGAACCTTTTCAGGTCCTGTGGCTATGCTTCTGGACTATTTCCTCCACATGATCATAAGAATAAAAAGGCAAGTGACCTTTTTTTTTTTCCCCAAAATTTTTAGTTGTAGACAGACACAATACTTTTATTTTATTTATTTATTTATTTTATGTGGTGCTGAGGATTGAACTCAGTGCCTCACACGTGCTAGGCAAATGCTCTACCAACTGAGCTACAACCCCAGCCTGGCACTTGACCTCTTAGTATTATTATGAAATAATTCTGACCTTGCAGACTTTGCTAAAAGGTCCCCCACCCTGAAACCTGCTGAGATAAAGACAGTGTGCTGGACATAGTCCATCTCCTCCACCTGCCCTGGCCTGGTGCTGACCCATAGCACAGCAGTGTGATCTCCCTGG
The DNA here is from genome assembly GCA_025594165.1 of Tamias sibiricus. Taxonomy (NCBI): domain Eukaryota; kingdom Metazoa; phylum Chordata; class Mammalia; order Rodentia; family Sciuridae; genus Tamias; species Tamias sibiricus. The sequence goes on from CM046659.1 coordinate 168,383,165, forward strand.
CCTTCCAGCTTCCAGATGGTGCAACCAATGGGACAGTGTTAGTCAGCTTTTTATTGCTGTGAGTTAAATACCTGACCAGAACAACTTAGAGGAGAAATAGTTTATTTGGGGCTCACAGTTTCAGAGGTTCAGTCCATGGTTGGCCGATTCCATTGCTCTGGGCCGGAGGTGAGATAGAGCATCATGGCGGAAGGTCATGGTGGAGGAAAGCTGCTCACGCCTTGATAGCCAGGAAGCAGAGAGGGATCTACAAGCCAGGGACAAAATATATAATTCCCAAGTCACGCCCCCAGTGACCCACTTCCTCCAACCACACCCCATCTGCCAACAGTTACCACCCACTAATCCATTCAGATTATTAATCCATTAAGTGGACTAACCTACTGATTAGGTTATGGGTCTCCTAAGAGATCTAATCATTTCACCTCCTGCATTATCAAAGGAGATTTTGGGGTACACCTCATATTCAGACTATAATAGGGACATTCTGGCTGGAGACTGAAGGGTGGGAAGAGAGTGAGGTTTGGGGCATTTATTTCTCTGACTCCTTCCCTACCAGGTTGGTGACAGGAGCCACAGCTGCTGTTAGTTGCCTCTTCTTTCTCTGGGTTCCAGTGACTGCTCCCCTTCTTGTCCCTTTAGGCTGTGGCATGGTAGGGGGACCCCACTGCTGTTCTTCCTAAGCTAACAGCACCATCTTGGTTGGTTTTCCCATATCGGCTCGCTTATTATTATTATTTTTTTCAATTAAACTCTTCTTGATTGCCACCTGCTTCCTGTGGGTTTCTGAATAATGCATAATTTTTCTGGATAGACTTGGAGGAATTCACAAAATGAGCAATGTCTAAGTGCACGGTACTTTGTAGTTTGCAAAATGTCTTCCCAGCCTCATTTTGTGAGTTCTTTAGCAGAACCTCTGAGAAGCCAGGCTCAGAGAGGACAGACCTGCCTAAGGCCATACAATGATAGAAATGGCCTCAAATAGCAGCTGGTCCTTGACACCTTTGTAACCTCGATTACTTTCAGAGCTTGTGTGGGTCTAGTGGAAAAAACTTGCTTCCTCTTTGGTTCCTCTGTTCTCATTGTATCTATCCTGGAGCCCCTGGCCAACCTCCTCTCTGCTTTTACCTCCTTTTCTTCTTTCTCCTTCTTCTCTTCCTCTGTTTTTCTCATCTATCACCATGTCCCCCTTCCTGGCGTGTGTTATCAGTTAGCTACTGCTGTGTAACAAACCATTCCAAAACTTACTGGATAAAAACAACATCCACTTAGCTATCTCATAATTCTGTGGGTCTGTTGGATGGTTCTGCTGATCCTGGTTGGACTTGGCTGAGCGGTATCACCACTCTCTGTTGGGGCTTCCTTACACGCCAGCTCGTTGTTGGCTGATCTCGGATGGCCTTGGCTGGGTGGACTCATTTCTGTTCTCTGTGGTCTGTCATCCTCTGGCAGGCTAGGCCAAACTTGTTCCATGGAGGCTGAGTAGGGTTCCAGTTGAACAAGTCAAAGTATGCAAGGCTGCCTGAGGCTCAGGCTCAGAACTGGTACAGTGCCACTTCTAGCACATTCTGTCGGGCAAAGCAGGTCACAAGGCCAGCCCAGATTCAAGGGATGGGGAAATAGATTCTGTATCTTGATAAAAGGAGATGCAAGATCACATTGCGAGGGATGTTGGTGTAGAAACAGGGAGCATATGGGATACCTTTGCAATAAATCTATCACAACTGAGGCTACCTGAGAAAAGAGTGCTTTGAAGAGTAATGATCTTGGCTGATTTTTTATAGTTTAAACTCTTGACCGTGGCCTACAAGGCCCTGCATGGACTGAGTCTGCCAACATCCTCATCCTTAGCTGCACCAGTTCCCACCTACATCATGGTCTTCCTCCTCCTCCTCCTCATCATTTTCCCCCAGTGCCCTGTCCTTAAAATGCTTCTTCCTGCCACCAGGCCTTTGCACATACGCTTTCTCTGCTAGGCCCACTCTTCTTCAGTGTTTCCCTTAATTAATTTGTCCCTTTCCTTTGCATTTTAGCTCAGTCCTTCCTGACTTCCTTGGCTAGGTCGAATCCCTCTATTATAGGCTCTTAGAATAATACATACACTGCTTTTTATAGTTGCAATTTTATGTTTGCATTTATTAACACACACATGGAGCTTAGCATGTACCAGGCATCGTGTGCCAAGTGTGTTATAAATGTGAAATTATCTAATCCTCATCACTACTATGAGATAAGTAGCATTTTACAGATGAGGAAGCTGAGGTTGAGTGACTTAGGTAAAGTCACATTGGTATGAAGTGATAGAGTGGGGATTCAAACCCAGGATGCTCACCCTGACAACCCGATCCTTCCCATCTCTCTCAGCGTACCATGATTTTTTGATTGAAATCTATTTTCCCAACAGAGTGTGGACCTGGTGAAGGTAAGAATCACCTTTGTCTCCTCACTATTTTGCATCCCTAGAGTCTAACACAGAGTCTGGCAAACATTATTGGCTCAACAAATATTTGTGGAATGAATGAACTGGAGATGCAGCCCCTTTGGATTGCAGGATCCTGAGGCTCTCTGCAGACTGCTCCCTTCTTGAGGGGTGCTACTCACATCCTGGGACCTTTCTGCAGGTCTACAGCCTCCACACTGCTGAAGCTCTGAGCTGCTGCTGGAATGTCCCTTTCCATTTATGTCTCTGGCAGCCGCTTTGCCTGCAATGGCCCCGAGGAAGTTTCAACAATGCCAATTCCCACTCGCTTTGCAGCTACCCCTGAGTGAATGACCCTGCTAAGAGTGCAGTTTTCTCTCCCTCTCGCCCGAACTTTGATTTGATCAGGCCAAATCTGAAATGATGTGTGAAAGTAATGATATTTTGTAATTAAATCTCTGGTGACGGCCACCGCAATTTGTGCTACATGCATTGTTCATAAGGAAAAAACGCATCAATTCATTTTCTGACTGGCTACTCCAGGGACTGGCAATTAGGAGCAGCTCATCTCTCGTTGCCTCGCATATTAAAGAGCTACTGAAACGCAAAGAGAATTTGGGAGCCCCCCCCCCTTTTCTAATAATGTTAGCTTAATTAGGGAGGCTCAGTGATAAAGGGAAAGTTTTGGATGATTTGAGCATATTGTGGTAGAAGGAAAAGAAAGAGCAAATAAAGGGAAATGAAGGCACCGGGCAAAGGGTCTGGGGTGACTAGAAGTCCTGGGAGGCTTGACTGTTCAGCAGGCTGGGCTGGGGCTAAGGACAGGAGGACCCCCAGGTGGGCAGTGCACGGGGCACTGTGGACCAAGCCAAGTGCTGTTCCCTTCCCGTGTTGGTGGGACTTTTCTTTTTGCATCTTTTTTTTTTTTTCTCTTTCTTTTCTTTATTGTTTTTAAAATAATTGAGCTTTGGAATGTGTCTCCTCCTCCCCAATAAAGAATGGATATAATAATTCCTGGGAATGGAAATTGATGTAACTTCGAAAGACAATTGGGCAACATCTCAAAAATTAAAACTGTACATCCTTTGGTCCCGGCAATTCCGCTTCTCGAAATTTGTCCCTCAAATTTCCTCACATGCCGGGCACGGTGGCGCACGCCTGTAATCCCAGCACTTTGGGAGGCTGAGGCAGGAGGATCGCGAGTTCAAAGCCAGCCTCAGCAATGGCGAGGCACTTAGCAACTCAGTGAGACCCTGTCTCTAAATAAAATACAAAAAAGGGCTGGGGATGTGACCCAGTGGTCAAGTGCCCCTGAGTTCAATCCCCGGTACCACACACACACAAAAAAAAAAAAAAAAAAAAAAAAAAATTTCCTCACATGAGGTGTGCAAAGATAACGTGTGTAAGGCTGTTCACCGCAGAATTAATCACGATGGCAAAATGTAAGGTTTATGTTGATTAGAATCTATCAATAGGATGATCGTTACATGAGTTTTGTTTCATCCATGCAAGGAAAATCTGTGGAATGTGCCTTCTTTATTTGTTCCCCAAATGATGTTTTTTTTTTTCCTCTAATCTGGTTTCCGCTGTTGGTACCTGCTTCAGAATAAGGTATTGAAAGATACCTCTTTAAAAAAAAAAAAAAAAAAAAGACTGATTTTAGAGAATTTCTTATGTTCACAGCAAATTTGAGCAGAAAATACAGAGTTCCCTTGTGGAGCAGCCTCCATCAACAACACCCTTCACCAGAGTGGTGCCATTTCGACAACCGGCAAGCCAACATCCAGACACCCACCCCAGAGCCCATAGTTCACGTGAAGTTTCACTCTTGGTGTTGCACATTCTATAGTTTTTGGCAAATGTACAAGACAGGTATTCATCATCGTTGTATCGTGTAAGACAGTTTCACTGCCCTGGAGTCCTTTGTCCTCTGCCTTTCTCCATCTTCCCCAGCCCTTGGGGACCATTGATTTTTTTTTTTTTTTTTTAACTATGTCCATACTTTTGCCTTCCTAAAGTGTGAAGCAGTTGGCATCAACCAGTAAGGAGCCTTTTCAGATTGGCTCCCTTCACTCAGTCACATGACTTCAAGGCCCTCCCTTTCTCAGAGCCCAAGAAAATCATCCTCCCTAATCCTCACCCCTTACACGTCACAGGTCACATGCGGGCTGATTGCTTGAAGGTGTGGGCAGAGTTGGTGGGTGAGAGAGAGAGAGAGATCATGAAGGGAGGACTGGGCAGGGGATGCAGCCCAGGCTCAGCTAGAAAAATAGGAATGCATGGGACCCATGGATCTAAGAAGAAGAAGGGTAAAACAAAATGCTGAGGTGGATTCAGTCAGCATTATTTGTGCCTGAGGATATTCAAGATAAGATGCTGGTCTAGTGCTCTCATGGAGCTTTTAATTTGGCTCTTGAGATAACACTGTTGCCTAGGATGAGATGATTAGTATGGCCCACTTTACAGGAGGAGAAACTGAGGCTTGGGGAGGTTAGGCGCCCTGCCTGAACCTCCCAGAAATGTAAACCTAGTGGCTCGGGAGGCTGATGCAGGAGGATCACAAGTTCAAAGCCAGCCTCAGCAACTTAGTGAGACCCTGTCTCAAGAAATAAAAAAGGCTGGGGATGTGGCTCAGTGGTGAAGCATCCCTGGGTTTAATCCCTGGTACAAAAAAAAAAAAAAAAAAAAAAAAAAAAAAAGAAAGAAAAAGAAAAAGGATAGCGCCTGTCTGATGCTAGGCCAGTATAGAACTTTCTATGATAAAGGAAATATTCTTTAGGTGCCCTGCCCAGTGTATCAGCCACTAGCCATATGTGGCTACCAAACACTGAAAGTGTGGCTCGTGGGACTGAGGAACTGCATTTTAAAAAACATTTATTTTTTAGTTATAGGTGGACATAATGTCTTTATTTCTTGTTTTTATGTGGTGCTGAGGATCAAACCCAGTGCCTCATGCATGCTAGGCAAGTGTTCTACCGCTGAGCCACAATCCCAGCCCCTGAGGGACTGCATTTTTACTTGTGTTTAATTTCCTTCCCTTTCTCCTTCCTTCTTTGCAATGCTGGGGATTGAATTCGGGGCCTCCCACATATTAGGCAAGCACTGAGCTATACCCCAGCCCTGTTTGTTTGTTTGTTTGTTTATTTATTTAATGGTGCTAGGAATTGAACCCAGAGCCTCCTACATGCTAGGCAAACGTTCTACCCCCTAGTTACATTCCCAGCCCACCCTGTATTTAATTTTAATTAATGTAAATGTATTTTATTTTTTGAAACAAGGTCTCACTATGTTGCCCAGGCTGGTTGCAAACCCCTGAATTTGAGCATTCTTCCTGCCTCAGCCTCCCAATAGCTGGAACTACAGGCATGTGCCATCATGCCTGGCTTTTAATGTGCATTTAAATAGGCACATGTGGTTAGTGGCTACCCTATTGGACAGCCAGTTCCAGATCCTTGCAGATCTTGATGCAGCCTCCAGCTGTCCTCACCCCATGGCTGAATTGTTTTCTTATACCTCATCTCCCTTGAAGCTCCAGGAAAGGGGTCTGGCCTCATCCTGTGCAGGCCCCGCAGTGACAGGTTCAGTGTCCATCATATAGTGAGTCTTCCACCCATACTTGTTGAATAAACACCTCTTATTTACAGGCTTAACCTGCAGGAGTTTCTCTCTTTCTTTCTTTGGTACTGGGGATTGAATTCAGGGTACTCAACCACTGGGCCACATCCCTAGCCCCCCCCCCTTTTTTTGTATTTTATTTAGAGACAGGGTCTCACTGAGTTGCAAAGTGCCTTGCCATTGCTGAGGCTGGCTTTGAACTTGTGATCCTCCAAGTTGCTGGGATTACAGGCGTGCGCCACTGTGCCCGGCAACCTGCAGGATTTCAATGCATCTTAACAACCTGTACAGTAGTTCTCATTATTATTCTCATTTTACAGTGGAGGAAGGAGAGAGAGGCTCAGTGAGGCTAATGGGCATCTCCTACATCACACTACTGGTAGGCATCTAGACCGGATTTGGAGCCCAGGCATCTCTGCTCCAAAAACCTGGACTCTTTCCTGCGTACCAGGTTGGGGGCCAGTTTGGAGTGGGTCTGCATTGCATCTTCAGTGGCCCCAAAGGTATTATTCTTACCCTCCATCTTAGGCAATATGGATTTCAAATTCGAGTCATTTATTTGGGTGATAAAGGCAGTTCGGACAAGGAGTGAGGAAGTGAGACAGGAAGAAAAGGCTGCCAATAAGAGGGGGTCTCATCTCATTAGTCCCCACTGGACGACTGAGGTCTCATGTTGCAGGGAACGGAATGGTGGGGGTCTGCACAGAACACGCCCCAGGGTGGAGAAGTTGGGGTATTTATCCACCAACTCTCATACTCACTGGTCGTGTGTGTGTGTGTGTGTGTGTGTGTGTGTGTGTGTGTGCGCGCGCGCGCGTGCGTGACTTCCAGCCTGTCGTAGAGGGGGACAAGATCCACTCCATGGACAGAAAAAAACCCTCAGGCAAAGAAATGTCAGGATGGCAACCCAAATCCTCAGAACTCTGTGGAAATCTCTTATACATGGTGGAGCCCCTAGGGTCTCTGGAAGCTCCGTTTCCTCAGAAGGTGAAGTGGCACTCTTTTTCTGCTTCCAAATTTCTCCATCACCCTTAAGAGACCCTGGGTTGTCTCTTCAGGGGTTTAGCCATCACAAAGCAGATGGTGCTTTGCTGATGATATCTGGAAATTGGACTCTATTTGCAATTCAGAAAGGTGGGGGAAGGAGGGGGTGCTGGGGATCTTTGCCTATGTATAAAAAAGGTTTTTCCTAAGAATCTTAATGATGTTTAGGCACATGTTTTAATTTACTGAGGGGCATGAACTTTGGAGGGAATATTCCTAAGGTTTTTAGGAATGCCCCTCAGCATATAAACATCTCATGGATTATAAATTATTTTTTATAATTTGTAAGCAAGTCCCCAAATCACTGATCACAGGCAAGTCTTTCCCTAATTTGAGTAACTATAAGCACTTAAAAAAAAAAGTTTTTTTTTTTTTTTTTTTTTTTTTTTTAAGGAGAGAGTGTATATTCAGTAATTCTGGTTTGCCTCTTAAGCCGGCATGACCTTCCTGTTCTGAATTCAGTTTGGAACATCACCCTTTTGGCCAGGTTGTCTTCATGGTTAAATGGTTCAGATCTAGTTTTCTTGTCACTGTCCCATCTGCTCCCTAGGTTTTTTTTTTTTTTTTTTTTTTTTTTAAATTTTTGGTACCAGGGATCGAATTCAGGGGCACTCGCCCACTAGGCCACATCCCCAGCCCTTTTTTGTATTGTATTAGAGACAGGGTCTCACTGAGTTGCTAAGTGCCTTGCCATTGCTGAGGCTGGCTTTGAACTCGTGATCCTCCTGCTTCAGCTTCCCAAGCACTGGGATTACAGGCGTGCGCCACTGTGCCTGGCTAGCTCCCTAGGTTTTAAAGAAGTCAGAAGCTACAGTTAAGCAATGGGCATTTTATCCGGTGTTCTGCTGTCCTCCACTTGGAAGCTGACTTTTATTTTTTTAGTATCTACTAAACACTGGCTCTATGTTAGTTCCTCTTCATCAATTTTGTCCTAAATGCAACCCTGTAAGGGAGGCATTTACCCTCTGATTTCACTACAAGGCCAAATCTCCCCAAGGGAACCAATTGGTGGGCAGGAAGAACTCAAGAAATATTCACATGTGAAGTGTGTCAGATGTTTGGGGATTCTCATCTGTGACTGCACCGTAGGTTAACCTGGACAGATTTTATTTAATTTTTAAATTTTATTTATTTATGTATTTTTGGGTACTGGGGATTAAACTCAGGGGCATTGGACCACTAAGCCACATCCCCAGCCCTATTTTGTATTTTATTTAGAGACAGGGTCTCACTGAGCTGCTTAGCACCTCACTTTTGCTGAGGCTGGCTTTGAACTAGGGATCCTCCTGCCTCAGCTTACCAAGCCGCTGGGGTTATAGGTGTGTACCATGGCGCCTGGCTAATTTTTTATTTTTTATTTTTTGGTACTGGGGACTGAACCCAGGGGCAATTAACCACTGGAGTCCCAGACCAGTGAAGTCAGTCTTTGGGAATGGAGACTGGTCTGGTTTTTCAAAGCTGCCCAGGTGAGGCTCAGGGACAGGCAGGACTGTGTGCTATGGCATTGGAAAGTAGACACACTCTTTCCCCGCGCTGAGTCCTAATGCCAGGGCAGTGGAATAGACATGGACAGCAGAGCCAGGAGGGCTTAGGTTAGAATCTTGGTTCTGCTATGTCTTAGCTGTGATCTTGGGCAAGGTATCTTGTCAATGAGCTCTGCTTTCTGAACTCACTGTGATAATATAATTAATAACATTTATTAAGACTTGACTTGCAGGGTTGTTCTGAAAATTCAGTGGGGTACTTAGATACTCAGGAAGTGGCATCTCCCTTACTGAAGGCCACAGTACTCACCTCTTTCAGCCTGGTCAGAGGTGGCCTGGTCAGAGGTGGCCTGGTCCTCACCTGCCTAGAAGCCTGCAGCTGACCTCGAGTCCCCGTGCTGGCTACTTCTGGGGAAACCACCCGCCTTGCTGATGCCCGCGAAGTGCTCAACCGTGCCCATCTTCTCCCGAGGAGGATGATATCGACATTTCAAAACAGTTTAATTATTCTGCGGCTGCCTGGCTATTAGCTGCGACAAGAGAGCTCAGGGCTATTTTTCAGCATTAATTTTCCATTTGAAATGAATTCCTTTTGGTTACACTTTTTAAATGTTTCTTTTAATTAGACGCAATTACTTCAGAAGAATTGCTTTTATTCCTCAGCCTGAGATCCCAGTGATAAAGTCGCTATCTGGCCCCACCGAACGGCCGGGACGGCTCATTTAGTCGCTGCACTAAAGTATATTGAACTAGGAAATTATACAGCGAATCAACTATTAATTCCTTTTATGATCGCTCACTCTAACATCTTGAATGAGATCTTCAGGGGGAAATTTAGTCACAATAGGGATCATTGTTCTCCACCTCCAGCCAGGAGGGGGGCTGGCAGTGGGGGCTGCCCTGGTCATGGGCCTGGTACAAGGACAGGATGCCACTGGGCTCCTACTTTCCTGGGGTCTTGGGCAGCAGACTGTGGGGGTATGCAATGCAGCCAAAGCAACCTGGCTAGGCTAGAGGGGTCCCGTGAAGTGGGAGGTGGCTGTGTCTATGCGGAGGGAGATTGCAGACAATTGCTCACTTTGAAGGCTGAGCATTCTGAGGGGTCCTTTGGTGGCTGGTGTTCTGGAGGGAACCAGTAGGTGGCACTCTTCCCTCTGCCTTAGCAACTTGGCTTGGGCCCCGCAGAAAATCCTTTGCAGCTGCTGGAGTTAGAGGAATCCTTTCTTTTTAAAGTCTATCGCCCAATCCACACTTAACCGATGGGGAAACCGAGGCACAGAGGGCTGTGCATTCATAGGTGGACAAAGGCTGAACGAAGTCTCTGAATATGGCCCCTGCCTGGGATTTTCTTCCGAGTGGGAAGCTTCTTCAATCCTGTTTTTTTGACAGCTTCTCCTGGAGGGTATGCTGATGAGGAAAGCCACAGCACCATCCACCTGGGGCTACTCTGCCGCCTGTGCACCCCAGAGGATTCTGTGGGATAAGGAAGGGGTGAGCAGGACCACAGGGCTTCCGTGGGCCCTTGGAAACCTGGAGGTCTGCAAAGGCCTGGGGCTGGAGGGGACAGAAGAGGGCCCTGCTGCTGTCTGTGACCTTGAGGGGTGTTACAGGCACAGTTGGACAGCTGCTCTCAGCTAAGCACTGGGGTATTGGCGGGGGGGGGGGGGATGAGGACAAAGACTATCTGACCTGGAGGAGACATTCACGCAAGATCCCAGTGTGATGGATGTGTGGGGTTTCTCTTAGACAAGCTGGGCTTTGAAGGATGGCCAGGAGTTTTTTTGGGGGGCAGGGGGCATCTGGGGTGGAGGGCGTTGCAAGTGCCAGGGTGTGGAAGCGTGAAAGCGGGAAGGCTGGGGGTGTTGGGAAGCATTCATGACCATCCCCCAGGGCCTCGTGTGCCAGGCAAGGAGTCTGTCTTGAGGACAATTGGGAGCCATTGAAAGTTTCGTGATGTTGACAGATGACACTGGCTGCTTGGTGGAGGGCAGAATCAATTTGAGAGAACAGGCCACAGACCTATGGGGAGGCTCTTGCTCTGTCCAGGTGAGAGGTGAATGTGGCCTGAAGCAGGATAGGGACAGTAGGGATGAAAAAGGCAGACGAAAGTGTCTTTTTCTGAGCAGGCTGTGTGATGACCTTTGTGGGCCCTGCATTACTGTCTTCATGGGCTCCCACAAGAATGGATTTTCATGGGTTCTAAAAATTTCATTTGTTTCTGATGCAAAAAAAAAAAAAAAAAAAAAGTGAAAGATTTTTGTCTACCTTAAGAGTTTATTTGCTCCTGATCTGGAAGGAAATGAGGACTTTTTTTGAGGGTCTCTAAAATATGGTGTCCATAGCACTGCTACTGTGCCTGGTGGAAAAGAACAGATGGCATTTGGAGCTCAGAGCCACCACTTTGTGGCTGAGGGAGGAAGCCAGGGACTAAGCCTCAGGATTCCGTTGTCCCTGTCCTCTCTTGCTGTCCCTCCTGTCTCCCAAACCCAGGGGGAGATATGGGCTTTGTTTCTATCTGAGGAGGAGGTAAGTATCTGGGGGTGTTCCTGCTGCAGAATCATCTGCAGTTTATCTGGGTGAGGGGAGGGCAGTCAGCAGGAGACTGGTCCCTGCTCAGGCTAGTTTCTCCTCTGTCCCCAAGCGCCTGCTGTGGACGGAATGTTTGTGTCCCTCTCTCTCCCAAAGTCGAATGTTGAGCCTAACCCCAAAGTGATGGTATTTGGGGGTAGAATCTTTGGGCAGCAATTGGGTCATGAGGGTGGGAGCCTTGGGAAGGGGATTCATCCCCCTTAGAAGGGGATGAAAAGACCAGCGCTCTTTCCACCATGTTAAGGAAAAGCCTGAGAAAATGGCCCGCCTGAAGAACCTGACCATGCTAGCACCCTGATGTCGGACTTCCAGCCTCCACAACTGTGAGGAGTAAATGTTCATTGTTTAAGCCATTCAGTGAGTGGCATTCTGTTATAGCAGCCCTAAGACTCCTTTGCAAGGCAGCTAGCTGTTTGACACTGGTCCCAGCCAGGGTGTCCTACCCCGTGGGAGCCATAGACCATCTCTCAGAGTCCTGGACCTGGGCCATGGCTGACTTCAAGCCAAGCCTGGTGCCCTCATTGTGAGAACTGCTTCCTGGGATGCGGGACTTTCAGTCCCCAAATTGGGACCGTCCTGGGTATGTCGATCACTTCAGGCTGTCCATGTGTGACTGTAACACAGAACAGTGGAACATTTTTTCCTGCGGAAGATAAAGACCGGCGAGTTATCACCTTGTCTTTGAATGGCATCTAACTTGTGGCACGTTTCCAGCGGAGCCAACTTGACCAGTTCAGCTGCTTGGGAGGGATGGGCTGATTGGCTGATTAAAACACCTTTGGATGTGAGTCATAGGTTTCCAAACGTATTGGAGAATTGCTGTTTGAACTTGAAGTCACATTCTTTTCAGTTGGCGTTCCACTCTTTTAAGCAACATGGACCTGAAGCTAACTGTACCTGTGAAGTTTCACTTTCCATCTACATTTCATTCCTGGGAGGGAACTTTTGTGTCTGCTTTTTACATTTTGAAATTCAGACAAGTTCCATGATTTTCATAAAAGTGCACAGTGTCTGTTTGGGTGGTTAATAGAAGATTTAATGCAGCTCAAAATCTGATTTTAAAAAAAATGAACACTAGTTTTGAAAAGCGGGCATCTGGGTAGGAAAAAGGGGTGAGGTATTAGGAAAATCTTATAATGGAAGGAAAGCAATATCATGGGGGTATAAACCATAGCCACACAGGTGTGACGGGTACACAGTGTATTGTCTGGAAAAGGCAGACCCGGATGGAGCAGAGATCACTGTTTTCCTGGGTTTGCCTCTTAACAGGTGGACAAAAATCCTCAACCTCTCCAAGTTCCAGTTTCTTTAATCTATAAAATAAACACAATGAGTGTTGGATTCCAAGGATCAAACAAGATCTTTAAGGTAATATACTTAGCATAGTCTCTGGCATAGAAGAAAGCTTGACAAATGGAAGCTAATTATTATTTTTATGGAAAAAAATACAAGTCATCAGAATAGGAACCTAAAGGATTCAAAGGGTAGGTTGGCACATTTTCTCTAAGGCGCCGATTCTCAAATTTGAAATCTCACCAGAATCACCTGGATGGTTCAGTAGCCTGCAGAATGTTGGACTCCACCCCTAAGTTTCTGATTCAGTGGGCCTGGGACTTTGCATGTCCACCCAGTTCCCAGGTGACACTGATAGAACTGGCAGGGGTGCAAAGGTAGCCATTTAAGAAGGAAGAGAGGCTGCCGGCTCTGAGGCACCGTGTCTGGGAGAGGACCTGCAGGTAGAGAGGGGCATGAATGAGGGAGAGGTCTGATCTTCTACATCTTCTACCCCCTCAAAAGCTGGAGCGAAGACTGTTTTCTAAGGCAGCTCGTGAGACAGCAGCAGAACGAAACAGCTTGTGAACAGAGAAGTTTAATGACGGGTATGTTAATTAGCTCAATGGTGGTGATCATCAAAGTGTATACATATAACAGAGAACATCAAGTTGTAGAACTTAAATGTATGCAGTTTTTTTTTTTTTTTTTTTTGGGTCAATTATACCTCAATACAGCTCAAAAAAAAAAAAAAAAAAAAAAAAAGCAAAACAAAAAACAGTGAATGGAGACTATTGTGGGGCCAGTCTTCTAGAGGGTGCGGGTGAGACAGCTGGAGCCTGTTAGCCTGCCTGGACCTGGACTGATAGGAGCAGGTCTTCCTTGGGGAGGAACTGGCACACGTGTGTCGTGGGGGCTGAAGCATGCAAGGGCGACTCAGAGAAAATCATTCTGCCCGGGCTGAGCCTAATGGGTCTAGAGAGCGATGAACTACGTTGAAAGGGGCTTTGACTGCTGAGTGAAGGTGGCTGGACTTCTGCTGCGGTCCGCTCTTCTGGGGTCATTGCAGATCAGCTTCAGGGTGCGGAAGGTCTAGGGGCCATTATCTCCTGTCGATGCCTACACTGCCCCCTGTTCAAGCCACGGGGCAGAGGAAACCCAAGCTCCAGCGGGACTCCCAAGAACATATGGGCCTTGGAAGTCATAATAAGAGGAAGCCATCTTCTTCATTAATTGATTAATGTAATTAAAGAAAGATAAGTATGTCGATGCCGACCACATTAGAGTTAATTTGTACAGGCAATTAGCTGCACTTCCTCCTTCATGCTAACTGCCTCAGATGTGCTGTGTACAGCCACCCTGGGGGTCATTAGTGGATTCTTGGTTCAGACCTGGCCCCCCGTGAACCTTACTCTGGGCCCCTCATTGTCTAGAAAGAGTACCTGAGTCGCTCTATGTGGTCCTTGGGAGAAGTCTCCTAGCCTCTCTGATTCTTGGTTTACTTATTGGTTGAGTGGGGATAATCACACCCATCTCCAATGGAGTTGTGAGCACACATTGAGGTGTGTGTGCCAGGGCTGGTGAGCAACAGCACGTACCCTTCATTCCTGTGTCCTCTCAAACATGGCTTCCTGCTCAATGCTGGTGACGAGTCCCAGGTACCCACTGCTCTGGGACTATGGCCTGAGATATTCCTGCAAGGTTTCTAAGGACTTGGCGCATCTCTGCCCTGACCCTGTCTCCATCCTCACATGCTCTCCTGGGGCTGTCTCTGAGGTCTTCTGCTGGTCTCTCTTTTACACACACACACACACACACACACACTCACACACACTCACACACATTCACACTCATTCCTCCTGGCCCAAGGAACTCCCAGGAAAGCTGAGTCCCTCTTTGCAGGTTGATCTCTCCTTGGTCACCCGATCCAAGGATCCCTCTGTCCTGGGGGTATCTGCACCAGGGTACGGCTGCTCTAAAGTGGACTCCTTCTTTTCTTGGGTCCCAACACCCCAAATTGGGTCCCTTTGTAAGACTCCCAACTTTTGTCATGCACCTTGCCTTTGTGGACAAGGCAAGGAGACCTCCTGGGTGCTTTCTCTCAGCTCACCTACCCTATAGGTAGAATTCCTCCCTCAGGTGACTTCACATTGCTCCTGGGGGTAGGGGGGCACGGTCTACCCATCCCCGCACCTGCCTTTAAGGCCCTCCTCCTCCCATCCCTGCCCCAAGGATTCCTGCTCCTGACCAATCCTGTTCCCGTGCCCATCCTCCACTCTGGTTCTCCTCCCACCCCAGGTGCCCCCTCCCTGCTCTGGAACCTTGATCTCTTGAATGACAGACTCATACACCCACCATCTTCTCCACCTCTCCACCAGCATATCCAGTTTAGTGTGTCAAGAGCTCAGCCTTTGGCCTCTCTCCCACCTGCTCATGGGTCATCACCTCCTTCTTTGTGTCTCTCCCTCATATTCCCGTGTCAGGAAATGGCACCTCCACCCACCACAGGCTCAAGTCAGAAACTTGGGGGTCTCTCCTGACATTTCTCTCCCTCTCCTCTGCCAAGTCCAACCCACAGTAAATTCTATGAACTTTTTATGCTTTACTGAGGAATAACTGACATATACTAAACTGCACATATTTAAAATACACATTTTGAAGTTTTCATGTGTGTTTGCCCGAGTGACCATCACCATATTGAAGATAATGAATGTCTCTATCACTGCCCAAGTTTCCTTATGACCCTTTGTCATCCTCCCTTCTGCCCCTGCCTGCCTGTCCCATCTCATCCTCAGATAACCACTGATTCACTTTCTGCCGCTATAGAGTAATTTTATTTTTACAGAATATTACATAAATGTAGCTATGTACTATGTCATTCTTTATTTGCCTCACTATTTTCATGTATAATTATTTTGAGATTCATCCTTGTTATTGCATATATTCCTTTTTTATTGCTGAATAGTATTTCACTGTATGGATATACCACTATTTGTTTATTCATGCCCCTATTAATGGACATTTGGGTTTTTTCCAGTTTTGGGCTATTACAACTAATGATATTATGGAAATTTCTGCACAAGTCTTTGCGTGAATGTATATGTTATTTCTTCTAGAAATGGAATGGCTGATTTGCATGTTGGTATATGTTTAACTTTTAAAGAAACTGTCCAACCTTTTCCTAAGTGGTTGTGCCATTTTATACTCTTATCAGCATCATATGAAAGTTGTAGTTGCTACATATCCTTGTCAATAAACATAGTGAGGTTTTTAAATCTTAGACATTCTAATAGCAATATAATTCATCTAATTGTGATTTCAATTTGCATTCTCCTAATGAGTAATGATGTTGAGTACTTTTTATGTGCTTATTTGCCAGCTGTGTATCTTCTTTGTTGAAGTGTTTGTTCACAATTTTTGTCTATTTTAAAAAATTGAGCTATTTGTTTGTTATTGAGTTTTGAGAGTTTTTATATATTTGGAATACAAGTCCTTTATCATATATGTCATTTGAAAATATATTTCCCCCAGTTGTGTGGATTGTCTTTTCATTCTCTTTGTGTCTTTTTTTTTTTTTTTTTTTTTTGTACTGGGGATTGAACCCAGGGGCTTACCACTGAGCCACATCCCAGCCCTTTTTATTTTTTATTTTGAGACAGAGTCTCTCTAAGTTGCCTAGGTTGACTTCAAACTTGCAATCCTCCTGCCTCAGCTTTCTGAGTAGCTGGGATTACAAGTGTGCTCCACTCTGCCCAGCTCTTTCTTAGTGTCATTAAAGTTCTTGATTTTACTGAGATTGAAATAACAGTTTTTCTTATGTGAATCATGCTTTAAAAATGTTTTTTCTTAGTTGTAGTTTGACACAATACCTTTATTTTAATGTGGTGCTGAGGATCGAACCCAGCACCTCACACGTGCTAGGCGAGCCCTCTACTGCTGAGCCACAACCCCAGCCCCGTGAATCATACTTTTTATAGCACATATGTGAAGTCTTTGCCTAGAACAAAGTTACAAAGACCTTCCCTTATATTTTCTTTTGAAGCTTTATAATTTTAGGTTTTTACATTTAGTTTTTTTTTTTTTTTTGTCAAAAACTTTATTGAGGTGAAATTCACACACTACACAATTTACCCATTTAAAGTATATAGTGTAGGTGGTTTTAGGTTATGAGTTGTTTACTCATCATGACTCTCTAATTCCAGGACATTTTAATCACCCACCTCCCCCAATTCCATACCCAATAGCAATAATTTCTTATTTCTCTCTTCCTCTGGCCCTGGAAACTATTAATCAACTTTGTGTCTCTTTGGATTTGCTCATCTGGATATTTCATATTAGTAGAGTCAGAAGACAAGTAGTCTTTTATGACTATCTTCTTTCATCTAACATGTCTTCAAGGTTCATGTATATCAGTACTTCATTCTTTTTTATTGCAGAGTAATATTCCATTGTGTGGATAGACCACATTTTGTTAATGGACTTTTTCCAGTTTTTTGGCTATTATGAATAATGCTGCTATAAACATTTGCATATAAGTTTTTGTGAGGACTTGTTTTTTTTTCTTTTATGTATATACCAAGTAGTGCAATTGCTTGATCACATGGCAACATTAGGTTCAATTTTTATTTATATTTTTAAATTAATTAATTAATTTTGTTTAGGTATGCATGACAGCAGAATGCATTTTGATTCATTGTACACAATTGCAGCAGAACTTTACATTTCTATGGTTGTACACAATGTAGCATCACCTCATATGTGCATTCATACATGTACCTATGTAATGATGTCCATCTCATTCCATCATCTTTCCTGCCCCTGCTGCCTCTCTACCCTCCCTACTCTTTGCCCAATCAAATTTCCTCCATTTTCCCCATGCCACCCTGCTCCCCATTATGGATCCACTTATCAGAGAGAACATTTGGCCTTTGTTTTTTTTTTTTTTTTTTGGGGATTGGCTTACTTTGCTTAGCATGGTATTCTCCAACTCCATCCATTCACCTGCAAATGCCATGATTTTATTCTCTTTTAATGCTGCGTAATATCCTATTGTGTATATATACCACAGTTTCTTTATCCATTCATCTATTGAAGGGCATCTAGGTTGGTTCCACAGTTTAGCTATCATGAATTGAGCTGCTATGAATATTGATGTGGCTATGTTACTATATAGTATGCTGATTTTAAGTCCTTTGGGTATAGACCAAGGAGTGGGGTAGCTGGGTCACATAGGTTTAATTTTTTGAGAAACTGCCAACCTGTTGTCCAAAGCAGCTTCCTCACCAGCGTGTGAGGGTTCTGATTTCGGCACATCCTCACCAACACTTGTTCATCTTCTTGATCACAGCTATTCCAATTTTTTTTTTTTTCAGTGCTAGGGATAGAACCCAGATCTTTGTGCATGCTAGGCAAGCACTTTACCACTGAGCTACATCCCCACCCCTTTTTATTTTTTATTGTGAGACAGGGTCTCGTGGAGTTGCTTAGGGCCTTGCTAAATTGCTGAGGCTGACCTGGAGCTTGTGATCCTCCTGCCTCAGCCTCCTGAGTCGCTGGGATTACAGGTGTGCACCACTGTGCCGGTGAGTTAATTTTTAATCAGGTATGAATTTTTTCCCCCTGTTTTTCCACTCTACTTTTCTCCACTGAATTGCCTTGGCCTTTTTGCTGCAAACCAAATAATATGTACCTATGGGCCTATTTTAAAACAAATCCTATTAATTCACCTTCAAAATGCCTCTCAACTGTGTCTCCTTTTCTGTCTCCATAGTCACATCCCCAGTGTGGGCCACCATTTGCCTCTTGGGTGACTCCTCCCTGGTTCCCTCTCCCCATTCCTGTGCCTCTCTTCACCCTCTATTCAGTAGCCAGAAGGTCACTGTCATGCTCAATACCTTTCATTAACTTCCTTCCTATCCCTGAAATGCAAAGTAATTTTTTTTTTTTTGGCATGGCCACATGTCTGCATGAGTTTTCCTTCATTTTCTTCCTCTGTCATCAACTTCTTGCTCTTTGGCCTGTTTTGAATTCTGGGAATGCGTTTTGCTTCATCTCACTTCCTATACTGTCGCCTCTTCCTGTAAAGCTTTACTTTCTACTTTTGCACCTTTGTGTATCTAGGAGCCACTCAGACTTGTTTCAATCTTACTTTTCCAGAGAAATTGATTCTTCTTCCCTCCATCTAAATGCAGTCTTTATTGCCTTTCTATTTCATTGTCTGGCATTGTGCTCTGTATTGGTCAGCTATTGCCGTGTAACAAAAATGATAAGCACAGAATCTCAATGACATTCAGTGGTAAAAATTTATTTCATTCATGAATTGTTGGCTCAGCTCTCATCCACTCCTCATCTGTGCCTTTCCAGTCTCTTGGCATCGGCAGGCTAGCAAGGGCATGGTATGGTCCATGCTATGGCTCAGCTGTAGGAAGACAAGCTCACTGTACAAGCACATTTCAGATTCCTGCTCACATTGTGACTATTCATATCCCTTTGGCTAAAGCAATGCTAAATTGGCCACAGCCCATGAGTGGGAGGGACTGCAGTGTTATATGGCAAAGACTTGGTAGGGATGGGTGGAGAGTTGGAGCCAATCATTCAATCTCTCCTACATACTTCTCTTGCTCACATTGAATAGTTCATAACAATATATTTCTTATGATGATTATTTTTTCATTTTAAAAAATTTTCATTTTTTGAGATTTTTTTCTAATTAGTTACATATGATAGTAAAATGTATTTTGACACATTATACGTATATGGAGTATAACTTCTCATTCTTGTTGTGCATGATGTAGAATTACATCATAGGATAGTAATGTCCGATTCATTCTATTATCTTTCCTATTCCCATTCCCTCTCCCTTCCCTTCATTCCCTTTTGACTAACCCAAAGTAATTCTATTTTCCCCTGACTATCCCCCTTATTGTGAATTAGCATCTGCATATCAGAGAAAACATTCAGCCTTTGGTTCTTTGGGATAGGCTTCTTTCACTTAGCATGATATTCTCTAGTTCCATCCATTTGCCAGCAAATGCCATCATTACATTCTTCTTTATGGCTGAGTAATATTCCATTGTGTATATATACCCACATTTTTTTTGCATTTTTTATTCTAATTTGTTATACATGCTTGCAGAGTGCAATTCATTTCATAATGCATATAAAGAGCACATTTTTTCAAATCACTGGTTTTACATAAAGTATTTTCACGCCATTGGTGTCTTCATACATGTACTTAGGGTAAGATGTCTAACTCATTAGCAATAATGGCAGAATGAGTTATACCCACCTACCAATTCATTTATTGAATGTAACTGTTTTTTTGTACCTGTTATCCATTCATCTATTGCATTTTTCATCTTAATTGACACATAATACATGTATGTATTTATGGGTACAGTATGATAATTCAAGGTATGTACACAATGCTTAATGGTTAAATCAGGGCAATTATCATTTCTATCTCCCTAAACTTTTTTTATTTATTTGTGTTAGGTGTCCTTGAATTCCTCTCTTCTAGTTCTTTTTATTTTTTGGTACTGGGGACTGAACCCAGGGGCGCTTTACCACTGAGCTATATCCTTGGACCTTTGCGTTTTTTTATTTTGAGACAGGGACTGGATAACTTGCTGAAGCTTGCCTTGAACTTGCAATTCTCCTTCCTGTCTCCCAAGTTGCTGGGATGACAGGTGTGCTCCACCTCTTTTCTAGTTCTTCAGAAAATATATAATACACAGTTGTAAACTATAGTCAGCTTATTGTGCTGTAGAACACCAGGACTTGTTCCTCCTGTCTGTTTTTTGGTACCTGTTATCCAGCCTCCATCTCTGACCTGTGCTTCCCAGCTTCTAGTGCAGTATTGGACTCTCTTTTATGACATTGACTTTTAAAGCTTCCACACATTAGTGACATCATGTAGGATTTATCTTTCTGTGCCTGGCTTATTTCACTTAGCATATTATCCTTCAGTTCCATCCATGTTGCTACAAAGGATGGGATTATTCTTCTTGCATGACTGAATAACATTCCATTGTGTATGTATACCACATTTTCTTTATCCATTCATCTGTCTGTGGACACTTCAGTTGATTTCCTATTGTATGAATAGAAACTGCATACTCTTGACATAGTCAAGCCTTAGTTTCTCCGTATGTAAGATGGGGTTTTATTTGTTTGTATCATTGGACCAGAGAGCTCAGACATGGGGAGCAGTTCTTGCCTTTGAGCATAAAGCCAAACCTCCACCCATCTTCAGATCTTTGGACCTCATGGGTCTGTCATTCATTCCACTAATGATAAGTTACAGAAGGAGGGGAGAAATGTTTATACAATCACCATTTGGGGGCTTTCTGATGTAGGAAGAGGGATCCCAGTTGGATCTCCCCTGTCTAGAGGGAGCCCTTGATGGGGAGCTCATTGGCTAAGATGCACAGGGGGCTTTGGAGAGACCCTGAGCCCAGGCCTAGCCTGTCATCCTACAGGGTCTTAGTCGCTATGATGTATGATGAAAATAAGCTCAAGCTCCCTCCTGGGGCGGGGAGGGGGTGTCTCTGCATTTTCCCCTGGGGCACAGGGAGGCAGGAATCATGACTACCACCAGTACGGCATAGATGGAGAGCTGACACTGGCAGGAGTGGAGCAGGTTCTGACCACAGAGCAGAAGTCTGCTGCACTCAAAGGATGGAAGATTGAATCATACGATGCACGGAAAGCACTCAGCCCAACGTCTGGGTCAGAGGAAGCGCTTGATGAACTCTAGTTGTTGTTATTGTTATCATTAGCACTGATTATTATTATTATTTCTATCATCATTGTTAGGGGCATCAAGGTGAGGTAGAGATGGCTAGCTAACCTCTAAAAGTTTATGCTTCCCGCCGGGTGTGGTGGCGCACACCTATAATCCCAGCACGTTGGGAGGCTGAGGCAGGAGGATCGCGAGTTCAAAGCCAGCCTCAGCAATGGCGAGGCACTTAGCAACTCAGTGAGACCCTGTCTCTAAATAAAATACAAAAAAAGGTCTGAGGATGTGACCCAGTGGTCGAGTGCCCCTGAGTTCAATCCCCGGTACCACACACACACAAAAAAGTTTATGCTTCCCCTTTATAGAATAGAGTTAGTGCTTAGGGGCAGCTGCAGGAAGTACCTTTCCCAGACTCCTTTGCATCTGGGGGTGGGGGGCATGTGATTAATTCTCATTAGTGCATCAGGAGCAGAAACACTGTGAGTCAATTTTAGGCCAGGGAGATTAAAAGTGGGTCTACCTTTTCCACTTTTTCTTCCTCCACCTTCTACATAGAAATGGAGGACTCTAAGGCCACTGGCATGGAAGGAAATTTCCTTAACATTGTTATGGTCTGAATTAATCAATACAATTAATAAGTTAGAGATTATAGATTTAAAAAATATAGATTGATAAAATAGTAAGTATAGCCATAGTGACTCCATCTTTATGGTTCCCATGTGAAACTCTTATATATAACTGTTCTTAAGAATTATTAAGAAAATTGTTTTTTCTGTGCTTCATACATCTGCAAATGTATTTGAACCCAGGATGTACAACCACACTTGTGCTCGAACCCAGGATGTGGTTGTCTGACTCTGCTCTGCTAGCTGCTTTTTTCAGCCCTTGTACCCTGTTTTCTTGCAATTCGCAGAGTCCATAAGATGTGGTTTCCTTCCTTAAATATTGGAACCACAGACAGCCTGGCACACTTCTGTCAGAAGGCCATTTGGGCATGGCAGAAGCTTCCCTGACCAGGTAATAAAGCTCTCTAATTTGTTTCAAATTTGGTCTTTGAGTGTTTTCTGAGTGGTCTCCCCATAACAACATAATTAAGGACATGTATGAAAGACATATAGTTATGGGCAAAAACTGAAAGCTTTTCCATTAAGATCATGTGCAAGGTGAGGCTGTGCATTCTCACCAGTTTTATTGAACATAGTACTAGGATTATTAGCAAGAGCAATCAGACAAGAAAAAGAAATAAAATGCATCTGAATCAGAAATGCAGAAGTAGATTTTTTTCCTGTTTGCAGCTGACATGGTCCTATATGAAGAAAACACTAAGGACTTCACAAAACTAACAAATAAATTTCAAAAAGCTGCAGGATGAAAAACCAATATGCAAAATCAGGGGCACTTCTACAGTTGCAGCTGAATCTGAGAATTTTCTGCAGTTGGAGTTAAACACCATGATACAAGGCAGAGACTGTTCCCATGCAACAGGTAGGATGGGACACCTGCCAAGGAATACAGGATCCTGAGAATCCATGTTGCCAAACAAAAGTCGTAGAAGTCCTGAGCCAGGGAGGAGAGTTTTCACAGCTACTTTTTGTGTTGTGAAGTCACTAATCCCTTAGAAGGGAGCAACTGGGCTATTAAACCCGAAACACTGTGCATTTATTAAAGCTGTAGGATTTAACTGGCTAGCTTTCAGGATGAGACATTCCAAATTTTGCTTTACTATCCCTATAAAGCTCTGAATTAGAGAATCCTTCTGGGCATTGCTATCAGCATCCTGATCTCAAAATTCCACCCTCCATAATTGAGAAAATACATTTCTGTGTTTATATGCCTCCCAGTCTATGATACGTTGTTACAGTAGCTCAGAGTCTTCCATATGTGGATGTGCATTGAGATCTCCATTTACCTGTCTGTGGGATCATTGATTCTTGGACCATGCTGTGAGAATCTGCTCTGTTTCCCACTCTGTGGGGAGGTGGACACTGTATACACTGGGTAGACCTTTGCTGGCAGATGCTGGTGCCCTTGGGACAGACCAAATCAGTAGCCTCCTTTGAAAGCAGGCAGAGGCAGGTTTATTCTTGTCCAGGTGCCATCTCAGGTATAGGAAGATGGAGGCCTGTCTAGAGTGCTTTGGAAGCATGGAGGAGGTAAAGGAAGGCCAAACCCTGGGGGTCATGTTTGTTTTGGACCCTGAAAGATGAACAGGAGTACTCAAAGCAGGTGAGGACTGGGAAGAACATTCCAGATATAGAAAATAGCAGGTGCAGCCAGGCACGGTGGTGCATGCTTGTAATCCCAGCACTTGGGAGGCTGAGGCAGGAGGATCGCGAGTTCAAAGCCAGTCTCAGCAATGGTGAGGCACTTAGCAACTCAGTGAGACCCTGTCTCTAATAAAATACAAAAAAGGGCTGGGGATGTGGCCCAGTGGTCGAGTACCCCTGAATTCAATCCCTAGTACAAAAAAAAAAAAAAAAAAAAAAAAAAAAAAAGAAAAGAAAAGAAAATAGCAGGTGCAAAGGTCCTGAGGTATGAAAAATCACTATGCATTTAGAAGAAGGGAGAAATTCAGTTTGCTTGGAGAGGAGCATGACAGGGGTGGCATGTCAGGACACACAGGGGAATAGGGAATAGGCTCAAGTTACCCTTTGAAGGGCCTTGGATGTCAGGTCAAGATCTGTTTGATTCCTGTGCAAAAGGAGCCAGCAGAGGGCTTAAAAAAAAAAAAAAAAACCCAAAACAAAACCCTATTACTAATTATTTAGAATGAATGATATATGCACAGGTCCCATAAACCAAATGGTAAACAGGGTGCACAGTGCACAATGAACAACAAACCTTTCCTTTTTGTTCTCAGCCCTCAGAACCCTTCCCCCTCTACAGAATCAAATATCTGCTATTCTTCCAGAGGGATCCTATGCCTGTATAAGCATAGATGTATATGTGTATATATCCTTAAAAAAATTCTCACAAATAGCAGCATCTAATCACACTGTTCAGCACTTTGGTTTTCTCACTTAACAATCTATCTTGGAGATTGTTTCATATCCGTACATAAAGAGCTGCCTCATTCTTTTTTAACAGCCATAAAGATTTCCATCGTGAGGATGTATTGCAATTTATTTAAGCAGTCCCCTCTTGATGGACATTGAGGCTGTCTCCAATCTTCTGTTATTATAAGCCATGCTGCAGTGAATAGCCTTGTACATCCGACTTTGCATACATATATGCAAGTGTGTCTGTGGAATTCATTCCAGAGGGGGAATTTATGGATCAATGGGTATGTGTATCAAAAATTTTGATAGAGAATGCCGGATTGCCATCCGTGGAAACTATGCCAATTCACACGCCCACTAACCTTTAGAGTGTTTTGTCAATCTGATAGGTGAAAAAAAATGATATCTCATTGTGGGTTTAATGGACATTTCCTTTTTATTAAGATCGCAGTTGAGCATCTTTTTGTCTGTTTAGAGGCTATTTTCATTTCCTGATCTGTGGTCTTCTCATTCATATCCTTTGCCCATTTTTTTTTAATTGGATTGTCGGACTTCTTTCTTATTGAATTATTAGCACACTATTATGGTGGCTGTAACTCATGCCTGCTGGTCAATTTCCTTCAGCCCATGACCCATTCCATGGGTGCCCATTCCAACACATACGGTGTACGGATGCAAACACCCCTTCTCTGAGAGGAGGTGGTGTGGCAGTGGCAATGGCTGGGAAATAGCAGAAGTTAAGAGAACAGGGATTCTGGTTAGCTCTCCCATGGAGACAGGACTAATAGGATGGAACCTTTCACTGCTTGGCAGCAGAACAGACCCTCCCAGAAGCTTCTGAGTGGGGCATCCCACTCCCCAGCTCTCTTCTTTTCTCCCTGGTTCAATACCACCCTCCCTCCCCATGCACCAGGGGTCCTCTCTGCTCGGTTTCCCCTTTCCTAATATTAGCACAGGCACAGCCCTGCCCCCCTGTCACAGGCAGTGATTATATAGCAAATTAACCACAAGCTGTTCGGTCCTCGTCCGGTGGCAGTTGGGGAGATGCTACTCTGAGTAATGACTTGTGTAGTCGATGCTCTCATCTGTAATTTGCGTGTGCAATAAATGCAGAAATAAAAACCCAATCCATAAGAAAAAGGGACCCAGTAGAAGGAGCTGGGGTGGGGGTGGAGGGAGAAATCATGAATTTTGTGGACTGCATCTTACAGTCTGGTTTCAATTTCCTCTTGAGTAATGCAGCCGTTGCTGACATTTGATTGATAGCTGTGTTTGGCTAAAGGATGAAGGCGGACCGGACTGAAAGTTACAGAGCAGAGCTTGAATTCTGACTCCTCAAAGTGTGTCTTTGAGAACAGGACAGTTGTTCTCTCTCTGAGCCTCAGTTTTCTTCATCTATGAAATGGGGATGATCATATTTATCTCCCACCAAATATTAAAGAACTTGGATTCTGGAACATGGTACATCCATAGAACATGCTACTTTCCTTCCAACCCTGCCTCCTCTTCCTTGTCCTTCCTCTTTTCTTTACCCATCATTCCCCCATTCCCCTTTTCCCTACATCCCTCTCCTCTTTTCCTCCTCTCTTCCTTTCATACCAGGCAGAGTTTTTTTTTTTAAAATAAACTTTTAATTTTAAGAAAATTATTGATTCACATGCAATAGTAAGAAAAAAAAAAAAAAAAACAAAAACCAAGAGTGATCCTGTACCCAAATTCCCCCGGGGGTAACATCTTGCAGGACTATAGTACGGTATCACAGGCAGGATGTTAACATTGACACAATACACCGATCTTGTTGCTATTTCTCTAGTTTCACCTGTACTTGTGTGTGTATGTGTGTGAATTTAGTTACATACAATTTTTTAAATGTTTTTTTTTAGTTGTAGATGAACACAATACCTTTATTTTATTTGTTTATTTTTATGTGGTGCTGGGGATCAAACCCAGTGCCTCATGCATGTTAGGCAAGTGCTCTACCACTGAGCCACAACCCCGGCCCTAGTTGCATACAATTTTATGTATATACACATATGCATGTGTTATGCTCACAAACCCATGCAATTGTGTATATCCACCACTACAGTCCAGACACACTTACCAGTTCTGTCACCACAAGGATCCCTCATGCTGGCCTTTATAACCTTGTCCATCTTCTTCCTGTTCCTCAGTCCCAGACTCTGGTCTTCAACAACCACTAAGTTGATGACCATTTCTAAACTTTGATCTTTTTCAGAAACCCTGTATAAATGGAATTATATAATTGTAGTCTTTTGAGATTGACCTTATTTACTCAGTATGATACCCTGGAGGTTCATGGAAAGTGTGTTTATTAATAATTCATCTTTTTTTAAACTGCTAAGTACTATTCCATGTATGAATATACCAGAATTTATCCATCCACTGAAGAACATCTGGGTTGTTTCCAGCTTGGGGCTATTATTTATTTATTTTTTTAAAAAATATTTTTTTAGTTGTAGATGAACACAACACTTTTTTAAATTTATCTTTATGTGGTGCTGAGGATCGAACCCCAGTCCTGGGGCTATTATTAATAAAGCTGCTATGAATATTTGTGCACAAGTTGTCATGCAGCTTCACTTCCATATGAACATACATTTTCATTTCTATGGGATAGATACCCATGTGTGCAGTAGCTAGGTATGTGATAATTGTATGTTTAGTGTTTATAGCACACTGCCAGTTTTCTGGAACGGATATGATGTCTTTATATTCCTCCAGTAATGTATGAGTGATCCCATTTCTCTGCCTTCTTTCAAACATTTGGTATTGTCACTATTTTTAGATTTTAGTCACTCTCAGAGGTGTGTAGTGCTATCTCATCATCCTCTAACTCTACATTTTTCTAATGGCTAATGATATTGAACTTCTTTTCATTTGCTTATTTCCATCTATATGTCATCTTTCGTGAAATATCTCCTTATGTCTTGTGCAAATTTTTCTAATTGGGTTGTTTACTTTTCCACTGTTGAGTTTTTTTTTTTTTAAACTTTTTTTGGTGTTGTCATTGTCTTTCTAACAACAGCTTTATTGAGATATGATTCATGTACCATAAAGTTCACCTTTTAAAAGTGTGTGACTGAGTGGTTTCTAGGACAGTCACAGAATTGAACATTTATCACCATTCTCTAACTTCAGAACATTACCCCACTCCAGAAAAAAAATCCAGAATGGACATTTGTGTTGTTTCCACATTTTGGTTATTATGAATAATAATGCTATGAACATTTATGTTGGATTTTTAAAAATTTTTAACTCTCTTGCGTATGTACTTAGGAATGGAATTACTGGGATTAATGGTATACCTTTAGGTTTTGAAGAAATGCTAACCTGGTTTCCTGAGGGGCTACACCATTTTCCATTCCTACCAGGAATACACAAGGTTTCTAATTTATCGAGACCCTTGATAATATTTGCTATTATCCATATTTTTGATTATGGTTAGTCTAGTGGGCACAAAGTGGTATATCATTGCAGATTTGATTTATATTTTCTTATTGACTATTGATGTTGAATATCTTTTCATGTACTTATTGGCCATTTGTATATATTGGGGGAATGTCTATTGAAATCATTTGCCTCTTTAAAAATTGAGTTTTTTTTTAAGTTAAAGGATTGTTTTTTTTTTGTGTGGTACTGGGGATTGAACTCAGGGGCACTCGACCACTGGGCCACATCCCCAGACCTTTTTTTGTATTTTATTTGGAGACAGGGTCTCACTGAGTTGCTAAGTGCCTTGTCATTGCTGAGGCTGGCTTTGAACTCGCGATCCTCCTGCCTCAGCCTCCCAAAGTGCTGGGATTACAGGCGTGTGCCACTGCGCCTGGTGCAGTTAAAGGATTCTTTATATAGTCTAGATAGAAGTTTCTTATCAGGTACACGATTTGAAAATATGTCCTTCCATCCTGTGAATTGTCTTTGCTTTCTTGATAATATTCTTTGATGTTCAAAATTTTTTAATTTTGATGAATTCCAGTTTATTTTTTTCTTATGTTGTTTATGTATTTTGTGTTATGCCTAAGAGACCATTATCTAATCCAAGGACATGAAAATTTATACCCTATGTTTTCTTCTCAGACTTTCGTGGATTTGGCTCTTACGCTTAGGTCATATTGACTGAGTCAATTTCCATATGGTGTGAGGTAGGGACCCAACTTCATTTGTGTTTCCTACTTCCCATGAATGTTCACAGCAGCTTTATTAATACTGTTTCTTTCCCCAATGGATTGTCTTGAAAATAATTTGACCAAAGTGTAAGGGTTTTATTTCTGGTTTTTGAATTCTATCCCATTTATCTACTTTTCTATCTTTATGCCAGAAACACGTTTTGATTATTGTAGCTGAAAAGGAAATTTTAAGTGTGAGTCCTCTAATTTTTGTCCTACCTTTACAAGATTGTTTTGTTTAATTCTATTTTTTTTGGTCTATTCTTACATTTCCATGTCCATTTTAAGAATCAGCTTGTCAATTTCTGCAAAAAGGCAATGGAGATTTGATAGTGATTACATCGATTTTATAGATCAACATGAGGAGCATTGTTATTTTAACATTAAATCTTACAAGACACGAATACCTGTTATCTTTCTGTTTATTTTGGTCTTCTTTAACTTCTTTCAATGATGTTTTGTAGCTTCTAGTTCATGAGTCTGACACTTCTTTTATTAAATTTGCTCATAAGTATTTTATTCTTTGTGATGGCTACTGTAAATGGAATTGCTTTTTAAAATTTCATCTTTAATTATTCATTGCAAATGTATAAGTAGACATCCTTATTTCTGGTCCTAGGAGGAAAGCATTCACTCTTTTACCATTAAGTATGATGTTAGCTGTGCATATTTTCTTTTAATAGGTGGCCTTTATTGGGAAAGTTTCTTTATGTTTCTATTGTGCTAAATTTAAGAAAAATTAAAAAAAATGACATTGTATTTTGTTCTTTCTGTGTTAATTGAGATAATCATGAACTTTTTGTCTTTTATCCTATTAATATGATGTATTACATGAATTGGTCTTTCTATATTGAGACAATTTTGCATTAAGGGAGTAAATACCACAAGGTCACCTGTTGCAAAATTTGGTTTACTAGTATATTCAGTTGGAGAATTTTGTGTTTTATGTTTGAATTTTGAGATTTCTTTATATATTCTAGCTACTGGAACATTTTTTGGTTGTAGGTTAAATTGAGCAAACTCTAGCTAAAACAAGCAAAACCAGTAATTGGGCTAGGGATATAGATCAGTTGGTAGAGTGCTTGCCTTGCATGCACAAGGCCCAGGGTTCAATCCCAGCACTGCAAAAACAAAAAAAGCAAACAAACAAACAAAAAAAAAACAGTAATTTTTTTTGGAGCATATCAGGTCAGTAGGTACAGGTCTGGGGATAGAATTCAGTTAATCAGAAAGTAATGACCAATAGATCAAGGGGTCTCTGTCTTTTCTGTTCTTGCATCACCCATTGAAACTCAAAGTTCTGGGAATCAGCCTGATTGGCTGAGGTGGAGTCATGTGACCAGGACAGGTGGGACACCTTGAATGACAGCTTCAGGACTACTCATGTAATCAGGGCTGAGGAAATTTGACATACATCTTAGGATGGGGCCATTTGGAATTTATTTCTTTTTCATATAATATTTAATGTTTTTAAGTGATAAAATTAGTATTTCTTCATGGGAAATATGGAATATATAGAAAAGAATAAAGAAGAGAATATAAATAACTTGCTAATGCATCACCCATGGAACACAGTTGCTAACATTTGGGGTATATTATTTTATCCCATTAACATTTCTCTCTGTAAGTATATATGTGTTTGAAAAAATCAGGATTATACTGTACATACTATTTTGTACCTGATTTTTTTCACTTAATTATTTTCTCTTGCCCTAAGTCATCCTTTATTAATGTGATTTTTAGTGATAGCCAAATAGTATACTGTATGGAAAATTCATAATCCATTTAGGTCAATCTTCTATTTTTAGACATTGAAGTAGTTTTCAATTTTTCATTATTATGGATAATATTGTAATAAATATTTCAGAGCATAAATTTTAACACCTGTCTATGGTCTAGTCTGTAAAGCAAATTTCTTTAAGTAAAATTGGGCATTTTTAAATTAAAAATTGTTGTTTATATTACCACCAATAGTGTATAAGGGCCCAAATTTACCTGCTACCTTGCTGAAACTTGTTATTTTTTATTTTATTTTTTGATATCAGCCATCCTAACAGATGCTAAGTGATAGCTCCTTGTGATTTTGGTTTGTATTTTTCTGATGATTAGTGATGTTGTGCATTTTTTTTGTATACCTGTTGACTTTGTACGTCTTCACAAAAGAAACGACTGCTCAAATTCTTTGCCCACCTTCTAATCAGACTATTTTATTTACCTATTATTTTGCTTTTGAGTTGTAGGAGTTCTTTATATATGTTGGATATTGACCCTTTATCAAATATGTGGTTTGCAAATATAGTCTTCCATTTGGTAGGTTGTCTCTTCACTCTGTTGATTGATTGTTCACTGTGCAGAAGCTTTTTAGTTTGATGTTGTTCCACCTCTCTCTCTCTCTCTCTTTTTTTTTTGTTGCCTGTGCTTTTGGTGTCATATCCTTAAAATCATTGCCAAGATCAATGTTATGAAGCTTTTCAAATCCTATGCTTTCTTCCAGGAGTTTTAGTTTCAAGTTTTACATGTAAGTCTTTTATCTATTTTGAGTTGGTTTTTGTGTATTCTGTAAAATAAGAAGTCCAATTTCACTCTTTGGCACATGGATATACAGTTTTCCCAAACCACTTGAAGAGATTATCTTCTCCACATTGTGTATGTTTCTTTTTTCTTTCTTTTTGTGTGTGTGTGTGTGTGTGTGTGTGTGATATTGGGGATATAACCCACAGCCTCATACATGCTAGGCAAGGGCTCTACTGCTGAGCCATACCCGTGACCCCCAATTGTATATTCTTGATGCCCTTGTCAAAGATCAGTTGGTTTTATGTTGAAAAGCTAATATGTACACATGATTAAAAAGCCCCAAACAGCTGGGAGTGATGGCACATGCCCAAATCCCAGCTACTAAAATAAAATAAAATAAAAAATATATAGGCTGGGGTAGCATGAGTGAGGCCCTGGGTTTCATCACTAGTACTTCAACAAGACAAAACAAAACAAAAGAACAACAAACAAATCCAAGTAGTTCAAAAGAGTATTCATTAAAAAGTAAACCTTGTTTTCATCCTTCATTCTGGTTCCTTATGTTCACTTCCCAGAGGCAATCAATATGGTCAGTTCCTGTACATCACTCCACAAGCATGTAGGTATGAATATGGAAAGCATATTTGCATGTAATTGTCTGTTTCCTTACTTTCCTCTATGCATCCTCGGTCCCTTCTTTTTTTCACTTAACAATATACCTCGGAGATAATTCTTCATTACAATATGTTTTACAGTCATTCTATATTTAAATTGCCACATAGCATTTCTTTGCATGGGTGTAGTATGATTTATTTGTGAAGCTTTGCACTGGTGGACATTTAGTTTATTGGAAAATCTTTTGCTAAAAAAAAAAAAATCCTTAATGAATAACTTTGTATGAACAACTTTGTACCCAGTAATGAGTGTATCTGTGGAATAAATTACTGGAGTGGACTTGCACATTTAGAATCTGAAAGCATATTACCAAAATGCCTTCCAATGTGAGCACTATTGCAGAGACCTTAAATGCTGTTGCATCTGCTTCCTCCACTCTTTCTCATAATGTGTTATTAAACATATTGATCTTTACCCATGATTGATAAAAAGAGGTTTTGAATTGTGATCTGAATTTGTAGCAATGTGAGGTTGACTTCTTCATGTGTTTGAAAGCATGGGGCTTCTTTTTCTGGGAATGCTCTGTTAATGTCCCTCCCTACCACCAGTTTTCTATTTTTGACTTTTATTTATTTGTAAATTCATCTTTATGTCATGGAGAAGTCAGTCTTCTGTCTATTTCATACTGCTGGTATTTCCCCCCTGAGTTTGTCACTGTTTTGCTTTTCTATTTGCTATGCAGAGACTTAAAAAATTTTAAATGTAGTTAAATCCTTCAAATTTTTAAAACTTCAATTGCATCTAGATCTTGAGTCCAGAAGATGACACATAAAACCTTTCTCATCCCGAAATTCCAAAAAGTTATTACATCTCTTCTTCTAGTACTACTTCAGTTTCACTTTTTTTTTAAAAAATGTATTTTTTAGTTGTAGGTGAGTACAATACCTTTATTTTATTTTTATGTGGTGCTAAGGATTGAACCCAGTGACTCACATGTGCTAGGTGAGCGCTCTACCACCGAGCCAAAGCCCCAGCCCCTCGATTTTATTTTTATTCTTAAAATTTTTAAGATTTATATTTTGAGATTTATTTTATATTATATTTATAAATTATTTTGTATTTTATTTTATATTTGAGATTTATTTTAGTATAAAGAGTGAGGAAGGGATCCAACCTCTATTTTCCCAAATGCCTAGTTAGTTTCTAGAACTGAGTATCCCTAGAATAGATTTTTCTTCTTTTTAAATTAAATTAAAAAATTTTTTTTATTAACATACTAATACAATGTGGTGTTTTGATACAGGTATACATTATGAAATGATCAAATCAGGCAGATCTATTGCCTCAAATACTTTTAATTATTTGTGGTAAAAATAAAGTCCTCTCTTTTTAGCTATTTTGAGAGAATAGATCATTTCTAAAGATGGCTTGAGCCAGCTGGGCGCCGTGGCGCATGCCTATAATCCCAGCACTTGGGAGGCTGAGGCAGGAGGATTGCGAGTTCAAAGCCAGCCTCAGCAATGGCGAGGCACTAAGCAACTCAGTGAGACCCTGTCTCTAATAAAAAATACAAAAAAAAAAAAAAAAAAAAAAAGGGCTGGGGATGTGTCCCAGTGGTCGAGTGCCCCTGAGTTCAATCCCTGGTACCAAAAAAAAAAAAAAAAAAAAAAAAAAGATGGCTTGAGCCTTCTTTATAGCCCCAGTGGCTATAAGAAGCTAGTATGGGGCAATCAGGCCCAGGGGAGCCACCATCCCATTGCCTTTTTTTTTTTTTTTTTTTTTTTTTTTTGGTACCAGGGATTGAACTCAGGGGCACTCGACCACTGGGACACATCCCCAGCCCTGTTTTTGTATTTTATTAGAGACAGGGTCTCACTGAGTTGCTATGTGCCTCGCCATTGCTGAGGCTGGCTTTGAACTTGCGATCCTCCTGCCTCAGCCTCCCAAGTTCTGGGATTATAGGCGTGTGCCACCGCGCCTGGTTTATTGCCTTTTGAGAGGAATTCTGGGCAGTTAGGCTAGGGACAGGTTGAGCATAATATCTCTGAGTTTTATACTTAGAACAAGCAGGACTGTCAGAAAACAATGCAGAAGGATGATATTGCTCAGAACTCTGCAGAATCGTTCTTCCCAAGTTACACTGTAGGGTTATGTCTTCTGTTCCTTCTATGGATGCTACAAAAACAGCCTTATGGAATTGTTCCACTGGCTGCATTACCTGAAGATCTACCTGGAGGGCATTGTTGAACTCAGTTGTTCTGAACTAGTCTTGAACCATAATTTTTTTTTTTAAATAGGAGTGTGTCATTTATTTCCAAGATACACCCCAATTAAATTTTATAGCTGAGATGTGAAACAGAAGAAGAGCTATTGGTCATCTATGAATTAGGAGAAGCACTGGAGGAAAAAAATATGTTTGCATCATTATAACACATTAGAAAATATGGCCTGGGGAGTGGGGAGTGGGTACTTTGCAATGCATCATGTTTAAAAGGTTCCCATCAGAGGGTGTTGCCAATCAGATGGGGTTACTGATACAATGCAGGATGGACAGTTACATCTGAATTTCAGATGAAAAAGAACACTGTTTTAGCATAAATAGGTCATGTAATAAATATTGCATGGAGCATACTTACACTAAAGTGTTATTCATTTTATAAATCTGAAATTCAAATTCAACTGGGCATCCAGAACTTTTATTTGTGAACTCTAGCAACTCCACCCCTGGGAACATTTGACAGTGCCTGGAGACATTTTTGGCTGTCACAACTTGAAGCAGGTTTGCTGCTGGCATCCAGTGGGTAGAGACCACAAACAAACCATACTATAGTTCATAGGATAGCCCCCCAAACAAGGAATTATTATTATTATTATTAATTATTAGTACTAGGGATTGAACTCAGGGCCCTTGACCATTGAGCCACATCCCCAGCCCTTTTTTGTATTTTATTAGAGACAGGGTCTCACTGAGTTGCTAAGTGCCTCACCATTGCTGAGGCTGGGTTTGAACTCACGATCTTCCTGCCTCAGCATCCCAAGTGCTGGGATTACAGGCGTGCACCACCGTGCCCGGCTAGAATTATTTATCTCATAATGTCAATAGTGTTGAAGCTGAGAAACCCTAGTTTAATGTAATTCTCAAAGTCTCTAATTAAGAGACTTTGAGAAAGTCTTCTTGCACTTTCTGAGAAAGTCTCTCTTGTACTTTCTGGTACAAATTTCCTTTAGAATAAAACCTGAAGAAATCCTACAATTCCTGCAAGGAACTGGCTTTCTTTTGAAAACTTTTTTCTTATTAGTGACATCAAGAATAAAAAAAAGTAACTAACTTTTTATTTCCCTTTCCACTTTGACTATCAGGAAACTCAGACCACATTAAAGGCCCGAGTATAAAGACTGTGTAGGATTTTACATGCTGCATATACATTTATTTTTTCCCTTTTGGTCTTG
Source organism: Tamias sibiricus (assembly GCA_025594165.1). NCBI lineage: Eukaryota > Metazoa > Chordata > Mammalia > Rodentia > Sciuridae > Tamias > Tamias sibiricus. Next base: position 168,418,093 of record CM046659.1, read on the forward strand.
ACATTCTAGCTGGATTTGCTTTTTTCTGATTATTCTTCTTTATTCATTTTTCATCATTTCCTGTGTATCACTCACATGCCTGTGGAATAAAGTGGGGGAGACACATGCATACATAGGTAGATTCAGGCAAGTATTTGAAGACGGTGTTTATCATACACTTGACCTGGCCTTACGGTGTCCTTGGGAATCAGGTAGAAAAATGCGGGCCCATAGTCTCTTCCCAGACAACATGCAGATCTCAGAAAATGGCCTTTGCTTATGGGGCTACTTTTACTTTCAGGCCCAAGCCTGAGGGTCCTTGAGGTAGTTGGCCCAGAGCTGGCATGAGGTTGGCCTTTGGGTACTGGGACAATGGACATTAGCTTCCTCCAGCTTGATCTTGGGAGGCCACACAAGTCCTGTCTACTGCCCAGAAAGTGAGGGTCACTCTGCAGAGGCCAAACAGGCAGGGCTGTGTGAGGCCCTGTGGCGGCCCACACAGATACACACAGGGAAGGAACGAGATTGCATCTTCCCCCGGACCAGCGAGATTCTATAAACATAATCAAAATGTAATAGAAACTTTTTGGAAATGCTGTTATGAGGAGAAAGCATCAATCTTGATGGAACTCCGCTCAACAGGCTTTGCGGAGCTAATCAATCATGGTCAGGACTCGGCCTCCCCATCTGTCTGCGCCGGGGACCGAGCAGAGCTTGCTCACTCCCAGGCTGGGGCTGTGTCCCCTCACCAGGCAATCCATCATGCTGCAGGGGGATGGCGGGTGGGGAATAATAGCACGCTAATAAACTAGGGGCTTTTTTCATTCCCAACTAATTTTTAGTAAATGAGCCCAATCCAGACAGAGCAGGAAAAAGTGCCCGAGGAGATGGTGCTTCCGAGAGATGCGCCTCGCTGGCTGGGGACAATGGCTCAGGCCCGAGGGGAAGCAGAGAGCCGGCCTGTGTTCCTTGCACACCCAGGGACATTTCTCCCAGTGTTCAGCTAAGGGAGGAGCTGGCCTGGGGAGGCCCAGGGGAGAATGAGTCCTGAACAACTTCCGGAGTGTTGGCATGACTTCCGTGTCTGGCTCTGAGCTCTGATGCCCAGCCATGGCGCCATACCTGCATCTGATTTGGAACTTGGGGTGAATGTGGCTTATGAGGAAGCCAGGAGGCAGAGTTAAGCCAAGCAATGGGCTGAGGGTTGATAACAGGAAATGAACCCAGTGGTCAGAAGCCAAGGAAACAGATGAGACATAGGAGGCAGGAAGGCCTTGGGACAGAGAATGTGCATGATAAAGTGGCACAGGCCCATTTTCATCGGGCAGTATCTGGCATGCAGAGAACCTTCAGGTTATGGGGCAGGACAGGGCCTGGAACAGGATATTATTAGAGAGGCCTATAATTTTGGGGACTCCATCTGCTTTAACTCACCTTTCTTCCCTCCAGCATTTTGTTTAGTGCACAGTTCAGGCGGGGCACTCGCAAATATTTGTTAAATAAATGCACGAATGAGAATCGTCCCTGAGAACAGATTTTGAAGATCTGGTCTCATAAATTTCTTAAGTTCTCCAACTTCAGGTTTCCATCCTGAAATAGATCACAGACTCAGGGTCCACCCAGGACCTTGTCTTGGACATGGACAGAGGGACAGCTTCGGAGAAAGTGAGTGGATTTGTAGTCTATTGCTGTGTGACAAATTGCCGCGCCCCCCCTTCCCCCCAAACTGCCTGGTTTTGAATGACAATAAGTGTCTACTATTCCTCATAGTTGTTGCTCCCTGGGGTTTCAGGAGCTGTTTTCTGTCTGTTCTCAGGCCTGGTGAGTCTTTCTGGAGCTGTGCTCATCACCTTGACTCCAGGACTTTGGGGATGGCTGCAACTTGCTTGACTCTCCTTTCATCAAGAGGGGAAATCTACTTACCCCTCTCCTTGAATCTGGGCTGACCTGGGACCGTTTAACCAGTAGAATAGTGAAGAAAAGACACTATGCCGGTTCTGGGCCTAGTTTTTGAAAGCACAGACAGCTCCCACTTGATCTCTTAAAGTCTGAGCTGTCATGTCAGAAGCCTGGCCACACTGCTGGACACATCAGACAGGCCCAGGGTCCACATGGAGAGGGGGAGGAGTAGGTTTCCAGTTCCTACTGAGGTCCACAAGTAAGAGCAGTGTCATGGTGGACCCTCCAGCCCTGCCCAGCCCCGCTGCTGGCTGGATACCAAGTGAGCATAGCCAATACCACACAGAATAGAAAAAGGCCCAGGTGAACTCTGCCACAGAATCATGAGACCCAGTTGCTGTTTCAGGCTACTAAGTATTTGGGTCATTTGTTTTTGCACCCAGAGTTAATTGGAACACCCAGACTCCATGGCAAGATGGCAGATTGTATCTGGTCCAACTGCATATTCTGCTGTTTGAATCATTTCCTTGATTGGTTTTCCCCAAACAGTATTCAGTCTTTTGCTTTCCTACATGCCTAAAGGGGCAGGGCAATTATCACCTCTGGCAGTATTCCTTTCTCTACTGTGTTGATTGTTTCTTATTCCTTCTCTTTCTCCATCCTCCCTTCCCCCAGAATCTTTCTTTTATTTCTTTCCTTTTTGAATATTTACTGGGCAGAGAGTCTAAGAATGGTTCCCAGAGGAGGTTATGCTGAGCTGGGTCTGGAGATTGTGGGATTTGAGCAGGCCCACGGGGGAGGGCTCATTCTAGGCAGGGCGTATGCAAAGGCAGGGCTGGTGTTGAGCATATTGTCGGGAGAGTAGGAATGGTGGGGCTTGAAGTGATTGGGGAGAGAGTTGAGGGGGTATCAAGATAGGTCCTACTGCCAATCAGGGGTCCAGGCTTCACACCCAGGCTGCACTGAGAGCCATTTCCCTTTCAGAAACTACCCTCTGGATGCTGTGGGGTGGTCGGGATGGCAGCACAGATAAGGAAGAGGTTGATCCAGGAAAGACAGTTGCAGTTTACACAGGGTGGAGGTGGTGGATTTGCAGGGCAGCGGGTAGTGTGAAAGTGTAGTGTGTGCTTGTCTCGTTGCCTGAGAATATGACATTCATTTGTAAAGGACAAAACCCCCCAAAAAGGATGAATGAACCTCCTAGGAAGTATTTGGCATAGAAGTATCTGGCACATAAACTGGCAGCTTACCAGGCAGGCACAACTTACAGGATGTGTTACATGTACACAATGAGGAAGCTTGGGAGACTCAGGCAGAATTCACAAGACACGTTTCACATATAGATAGCAAGAATTTTAGCAACTTGCTAATCATAGATTAAACAGCTTATATGATGAAACAATCAAGAGTGTTATAAACAGAACAGGGTAGTAAGACCAAGTCATCATTGCATCAATTCTGATCTGACAGCTAGGTCATCCCTAATGGGCTAAGCATTGGTGTCACCAACCCTGGGCTCATTCTGGTCCATGTTACATCTATAAAGTGTAGATAAAGCTCATGGCTGTTTGGCAGGCCAGTGGCCAAGCTCCAGCAGCATATGAACTTGCTTCTGTCTCTCAACAGAGTGTGTGTGGTGGGTCCAGGCACCTCTCATCTGTTGGACTCCACATTGGCTTATTTTCTGTTGCTAATAACTCAACACTACAAACTGAACAAGTTATATAGAAAAGAGGTTTATTTAGTGCACAGTCTGGAAGCTTGAGGGCCCGCATCTGGTGGCCCTTCTAAAGGGACTCTTCTTACTGACAGAGTCCTAAAGAGACGCGGAGCATCACATGACAAGAGACAGGAAGGGTGCATGTGTGTCTCCTGTCCTCTCTCTCTCTCCTCCTAGGAAAACACCACCCTCATGGCCTTCTCTAATCCTAATTGGCCCCAAAGACCCTGCCTCTAAATGTCACAGATTAAGTTTCTGTTCTCTTAACACCTCAACTCAACATGTGAACTTTCGGGGACATGTTCAAACCATATCCAAACCATAGCTGGGCCCCCATTGCTCAAACCTCAACTGTGGTCCCCCAAACCATACATCAGCAGGGAGGGCTGATGGTCAGGGAGAGAGAGAGAGAGACAGAGAAAGAGAAAGAGAGTGAAAGAGAGGGGGAGAAAGGGAGAGGGAGGGAGAGAGAGAGGGACATTATACAATTGCATTCCCCAGAGTCTCAGGGTTGTTTGGTTCTTCCACCCACTTACACTCCATCCTAATTGTGCCAACCAATCTCAGTGAGGCTTTGATCAATGTCTGCCTTTTCCTAATTTCCCCCTCTTCCTCTCAGTCTCTGGTAGCCACTTTTCTGCTCTGTTTTCATGAGATCCACTTTTTTAGCTTTCACATATGTGAGATCATGTTTGTCTTTCTCCACTTGGTTTATCTTATTTCACGTAGCATAAGGCCCTCCAGTTCCATTGATGTTATGAATGACAGAATTTCCTTCTTTTTAATGACTGAGTACTATTCCTGTGTGTGTGTGTGTGTGTGTGTGTGTGTGTGTGTGTGTGTATGCTTGCTACATTTTCTTCATGAACTCATCTGTTGATGGACACTTTTGTTGTTTCCATATCTTGTTTTGATTATTGTGAATAGTACTGAAATGAAGCTGGGTGTGGTGGCACATGCCTACAATCCCAGCAGCTCTGGAGCATGAGGCAGGAGAATCGCAAGTTCAAAGCCAGCTTCAGCAACTTAGTGAGGCCCTAAGCAATTCAGTGAGACCCTGTCTCAAAATAAAACACAAAAAGTGCTGGGGATGTGGCTCAGTGGTTAAGTGCCCCTGGGTTCAATCCCTGGTACCCCACCCCTTAGAAAACAAAAACAAAAACTGAAATGAACACATGATTTCAATTTCTTTGGATATATACTCAGAGTTAGGATTACTGGGTCATATTGATAATCTTCTAAAATTATACAATAATAGATAAATCATCCTGGCTATTTTCCACGTTGTCTGACACCACGAGGATGTGCTTATATTACCACTGGTGAGCAGCAGGATGCTGGGGTGGGGCTTCCACCTGACCCTCTGCCCCCACATCCATTAGAAGATCCTGTTGGTGCTATTCTGCTGCTCTGACTCCACTACAGCAACCACCTCAGTCCAAAACACCTCTGCCTCTTGCCTGGATTGTTCAACAGCTCTCACTCTCTGCTGGCCTCAGCCTTGGCCCCTATAGTTCTCTGCAGAGCAGCCCCAGGGATCCTGCTGGAGAAAAATCAGAGGATCTGAGTCCTCCCTGGCCTCAGAGGTCTCCTCATCTCCTTCATACAATATCCAGTCCAGTTTCTACTTTAAAAAATAAATAGTCTTTATGGTTTAGAGAAATTTTAGGTTTACAGGAAAACTCAGTGGAAAATACAGAGTTCCCACATTGCCCCTCTCCTTGCCCCTCGCTGTTACTTACATCTTGCATGGGTGTGGCACATTTGTGACAGTTGATAAACAATATCCACACACTGCTATTGACCAAAGTCTGTAATGCACGCTAGGGTTCATTCTTACGTTGCGCATTGTATGGGTTTGTCAAAACTATTGTGACAGTTTCATACTGAAGTGTTTCCTAAACTCCCCTGTACCCCACCTGGTCATCCCTTCTGGCCTCCTCCAGGACCTCAGGCAGCCACTGAGGTTTTTAGCATCTTTGTAACTTTATCTTTCCCGGACTGTCATGTAGATGGAATCATACGGCATGTAGCCTTTCCAGACTGGCTTCTTTCACTTAGCATGGAAGGCTTCGCCATGTCCCACAGTCCTTTGAAATGGCCCCAAAGTCCTTCATCAATGGTCCTGCACTATGTGTTTTTTAAAGTATTGTTTTTTTTTTAGTTGTAGATGGACACTACACCTTTTTAAAAATTTTATTTATCAGTATTTTTTTGTGGTGTTGAGGATTGAACCCAGTGCCTCACACTTGCTAAGCAAGTGCTCTGCCGCTGAGCCACAACCCCAGCCCCCTGCACTATTTTTAGCCTCGTTTCTTTCCTGCATCTTCTTTCTCTCTCTGCTCCCAACTATTTTGGTTTCCTTGTTATTCCTGGAAGAAGGCAGGAACATTCCTGCATCTAGGTCTTTGCATGTATCGTTCCCTCTGCCTGGAATGCTGTTCCCTCAGTACTTGGGTGACTGATTCCCCCATATAACTCCTTGAAGTCTCTGCTTAGACATCCATCTCTGCAGAGATGTCCTCTTGGAGCACCCTGGGTATTGATCTGACCAATCTAAAATAGGGGTCCCCGTTACTGAGCTTCTGCTTTATTGTTCTCTGTAGAATATCCTCTTACAACAGGCAACAGGACTTATCTGAATTTTACTAACGTCTGTCCTTGTGCTGAACTGGAAGCTCCAGGGATTTTTGCCTATTTTATTCAATGACACAGATTCCCAGGCCTGGCACAGAGTAGACACTCAACAAACAGTTGAATAAGGGAATGAATGTGAGGCGGTGGGGAAATGGTTAGGGAGGAATCTAGAGTCAGACTGCTGGTCCCCAAATTCTGGTTTCACTTATCCTCAGCTGTGGCAAACGACCAAATCTTTCTTCTCTTTCTTCATTCTGTAAAAGTGAAATAAAAGTTAGTAATTCTTTCTTCGGGTTGTAGTGAGTGTTAAATCTAATAGTTTACCCAAAGCACCTAGCAACGACTTGGTAGGATCAGCTTTTTATCCTTGTGTTCTCTTATAGGTGTTTTATGTCCCATCTCCTTGGTAACAAAGCCAGTTCCAGGTGGGTGGGCAGGGACTGTGTCTCTGTCGTCTACTTCTGCAGACAACAGGTCTGCCAGAGTACCTGGGACACAGGAGGTATTTGGCCAGAGATGGGATTCATCAGCAGGTTCTGTGCTGAGTCACTGTAGCCCTCTGGACATGCTGTGATGGGGAAGGCAGTCCTTGAGCAGGGACAAGATGGGGTATCAAGGCCTCCCTCTCTGCTTGGCAAGTACATATTTGAGGTACTTGGGAGGGCATTTGGCAGGGGTGGGGTTGTAAGGAAGTGATCTTCAGGGGCCCCAGTTCTAGCACTGTGGGTCTGTGACATCCCGAAACAAGTCCTAGATCAGTGCTTGCTGGCCGGACCCTCCCTAGCTTGAGTCTTCTTCACTCCTGGTTAGTATTATGCCCAGAGAATGGACCCCCCAAAACAACCAAGGAATCCGGAGTGCATGCAAGAACAAAGAGCTTTTATTCAGGCTTAAGCTCGGACTCTCAGACCTCACCAACACAGTGGATCTGTACTGAGAGCCCAGAACTGAGGAAAGACTAAGTCTTTATAGGGCTAGAAGCAAGAAGAAGAAGGGGGCTCGCCTGATTGGCCAGGGGAGCCCATGTGTGACTAAGGAGGTTCTCATTGGTAGAGGCCATCTCCAGAGCTATGGAATGTGCTGACTGTTCATTGCAGGGCCCTGCAGGGTCCAGGGCCCTGCCATTGCCCTAGTTTATTGTGCACGGGCTGGCCTATCATACCCGGGCTTATTCCTGCCTTGTGACAGGAGACTTGCAACAGTTTGGGGCAGCTGATAACAAAATGGGGTTACAGCAGTTTGGCTTCTGTTATCTTTAAGCCAAGCATTTTACAGAAGCAAAAAGAAGCAGTTAAACTGAAAAGAGGCTTGGGGCTGGAAAAGGGGGGTTCCACACTTAGACCATCTTTGCAGCTTCCTGCCCGTAGCCTGCCCCCTGCAGCCCACCCTCTATCCTCTATGCTAGAACACAGATTCAAGCTAGAGGTGGTGGTGGGGTTTCTTGGAGACAGTCAACAGCATGAGGTAGGAAGAGAGAGTAACATGCTTCATGTTAGTTTTTGCCACATAAAAACCAATTCCCAAATGCTTTATGCTTATGGGTCATTTAAGTGTCCATTTACCTTGACTGGATTTGGTTGGGACAGGCCTTCAGGGGGGCTCAAGTCTATTTGTCATTTGGGGATCCAGGCTGAAGAGTTAGCAGCCATGTGGGGCACAGTCTCCTCATGGCATTTCACTGGAGCCTTAGAGGCCAGGCCCCGATATGCCAGCTCACTTAAGGGTTTTGTGCATGTCATGTCCTTCTGCTAATATTTCATTGGCCAAATTAAGTCACATGGCCAAGCCCAACATCAATGGGAGTATTATTCAGCCTTAAAAAGGAAAGATATTCTGACCCAGGTTATGACAAGAATGATCCTTAAGGACATCGTGTTAAGTGAAATAAGCCACTCACAGAAACACACACTGTATGATGCTATTTCTGTGAATGACCAGGAGTTGTCAAATTCATGGAGACAGAACGTGGAATTGTGGTTTCCAGGGCTGTAGGGTGGAAGGGATGTGGAATCACCATCAATGAGTATGGGTTTCAGTTCTGTAAGATGAGGAGACATCCCAAGATGTAGTATATAATGTGACTTACTCGATGCTACTGAAGGGTACACTTAAAAATGGGTAAGAGAGTAACGTTTTTTTCTTTTTTCTTTAAGAAGCTTAAATGAAAAGAGAAAATTCCATTTAAACACCAAATGGTCTAAAATAAGTGCAAAGACAAAGTCACATATTATCCATGATCCCAGCATACAGGATAAACACTGTTAACTCCTTCAAGACCTTGCCAGAGATTTCACTGTAGATGAAAATCCAAATGGGACCAGGTGTCAGTTTTCTTTAGCAGAAAGACTACTGTTATACATGCCATTTTGTGACCAACTTTTTTAAATAGCAAAATCACCATGTTGATGTCTTTTGGAGTCAACACATTGAACTCCTGTCATTCTTAATGGCTAGATACTGTTCCCTGTTTTATGGATTCCAATTGTATCAGTTCTTAGTGCATGTAACAAAGTTCCTCAAATCTCTATGGCCTAGGAGGACAACCACTTATTCCTGCTCATGAGCATCATCATGACAATGTTTCACTGGGGCCAGCTCTTGGGAGCAGGAGGTTAAGGAAGCAGCAGAAAGAATTTCAGTAAAGACGTGATGTCAGTTTGGGCTTGGTTCTGAGGAAAGCCCTGGAGCCCAAATTGCACCCCAGCATTTACTCCCCACCACAAAGCCCTTCACACACCCCTCCCTGGTTAATCCACCGCTGGCTACAAGCTGACAGATCTGGTTAGCCAACGGCCATTCTCCAGAGAAGGCAATGCTATTGGCAACTGGTATTATAGCAGCCTCGTGAAAGAGAAGATGGCACATCTTCTATTATATGTGTTTTACCACAATTGAAAAAAAAAATCAGTGGGGCGTGGAAGTCTACTCCACCTGAAATGGGAGGCCCTGCAAAGTTATAGGGCGTAGGGTGTGGATGTATAATCCTGATATGGTGGTGTCAGAATTCGGACCAATAATCCAGTCTTGCCCATGCTCAGATTTGCACAGTGGGGAAATTTCTCTGGCAATCACAGAGTGCGAGCTGGTTCTCAGCGAACAGGCAACAACAATCCAGGTGAAATTCACCCTGAGCTTGGCCAGGTGCTGTGTGGATGGAGGAGATGGGGTAAAAGATGGAGTAACAGCCCTGTCAGTTAAGGATTTGCTGTATCTGAACTACAGTGCCTGTGGCTTTAATTTGCTATTACCATTAAGCTTTCAGCAACCTGATGATAGGTCTACCGTGAATACCATTTTATAGGAGAGGAAAGAGAGGTTATGAGAGGGGAGTCACACATCTGCTTAAGGTCACACAGCTGGTAAGGACCAGAGCTGGCCTTGGAATTCTCCTCTGTCTGCCTCCAGGGCTCCCCCACCTTGGGTGAGGGAGACAGACAGGATCTGATTTGACCTCTGAGTTTATGGACAATGAGCACAGCAATTTTGAGGTCAATAGGAGACAATGACCTAGGAGAGAAAGGTGATAGAGGACTGAAAGAAAAAAAGGAATACTCCCTCTTCCAAAATAGCAGTGTTTTTCCTCTGGCCTGGCTCTTCTCCCCTTGTTTACCTGTAACTTCTTCCAACTTTTGCCGAGGACAGAGAGAAGGGGAGGATGGGAATCCTCCAGGGGCTGAGGCTGCTGTTCAGCTCACAGTGTAGCCTGACAAATCAAGTGGGTAAAACCCATTAATTAGCAGTTTTGGAAACAGTTGCAAAGTTAATTATTCCGTTTTCTGATGAAAGAAAGCTAATTTTTGGCATTTACTCTGACAGTGACATGAACTAACATTTTTCGAGTTGACATCGCTCAAGATAAATGATGCTGTGAGGCATTTGTGCAAACATCCTGACCCACAGCTTGCTGCTGAAGACTCTCTGCCATGGGTACCTTCGCCACAGTGTTTTGCCTGGTGAGTTTATTGGGGGGCGGGCGGATGAACCAAGGAAGGGGCATCTGTAGGGGGAGGGTAAGGAAGAGGAAAGAGCTGTTTGTATCCAGAGAAGACTCAATACCAGAGAGAACGTTTCATGTTCAAAAGATCTTGCTATAACGGAGAGAGCAAGAGAGTAGATTGACACCCCGTCTGTCTGTCTGTCTGTCTGTGATGAGGTGCTTACACAGAGGAGGGACACAGTTTTCCCAAATGGCTGCTTCCACATTTAGATCCCAGACTTTGCTTTTGGATCTTGAGGCCTGTCTCTCCAACTGTCTGCTTGACACCTTGCAGGCATCTCAACCCTGCAAGGTGTATTGGTCAGCTTTTTGTTGTTACAACCAAAATATCTGACAAGAACAAGTTAGAGGAGGAAAAGCTTCTTTCAGAGGTTCAGTCTGTGGTTGGTGACTCCATTGCTCTGGGCATGAGATGAGGCAGAATATCATGGCGGAAGGGTGTGGTGGAGGAAAGCTGGCGGCCAGGAAGCAGAGAGAGCAAGGGGAAGGGAATGCGGGGAAGATGTACCCTTCCAGGGCACACCCCCGTGACCCACCTCCTCCAGCCATGTCCCACCTGCCTATAGTTACCACCCAGTTACTCCATTAAAACTAGGATGAACCAATTAGGTTATAGTTCTCACGATCTAATTATTTTGCCTCTGAATATTCCTGCATTAACACAGGAATTTTTGGGGGGACACCTTGTATCCAAAACATAACATCTGACATGACCCTAAGGGACCCCAGACCCCTGCCATTTTTTGCCTTCCCTGAGTGTCCCCATTCAAGAACATGGCACTGCTGTCCATCCAAACGCTCAAGCGAGAACCACAGCCATCACCTTGGATATCTCCCTTCCTTTCACTCATTCCCAATGTTGTGTTTTTCAGCAAGATCTATTTCTTTTTTTTTTTTTTTTTTTTTTTTTTTTTTTTTTTTTTTTTTTGTGGTACCGGGGATTGAACTCAGGGGCACTCGACCACTGGGTCACATCCCCAGAACTTTTTTGTATTTTATTTAGAGACAGGGTCTCACTGAGTTGCTAAGTGCCTCGCCATTGCTGAGGCTGGCTTTGAACTCGCGATCCTCCTGCCTCAGCCTCCCAAAGTGCTGGGATTATAGGCGTGTGCCACTGTGCCCAGCTAAGATCTATTTCAAGGCAACCTCGAAAATTCCTTCTTGTCATCTCCTTTTAGTAGCTACCACCACTACCCTAGTCTAACTGACCATCATTCCTTCCAACTCCGTGCTCTCCTGTGGAAGCATGGTAAGGGCTGGGCACCAAAGTTTACTTCTTGGGGCTACATTGAAAAAAATAAAGCAAAATAAAACAAAAATAGGTGACTTCAATGTTAAGTAGTCTATTTTATTTAACTCAATATATTCATTTTAACATCATCAGTATAAACCAGTATGGAGATACCTTACAGTTGTCTTTTTTTTTTTTTTTTGTCTTAAGTCTTCAAAATCTCATGTGTGCTTTACACCTACAGCACATTTCAGAGTGGATGCTAAATTTTCATCAGAAACACTTGGCCTGCATTTAGATTTCATATAATTTACAGTTGGAAAAGTAGATTCACATACTTAAGTTGTTCCAAACATTCATAAAAGTTTCTGAATAGCTGAATAAATTAGTATTTAATTTTAGGTTTAAGTAATTTGAAGAAAATAAAATATTCAATTTCTTGATCACACTAGCCACATCTCTCTCCTCTTCCTTACCCTCCCCCTACAGATGCCCCTTCCTTGGTTCATCCGCCCACCCCCAACAAACTCACCAGGCAAAACACTGTGGCAAAGGCACCTATGGCAGAGAGTCTTCATTGGTCAGTGGAAGCTGGGTTAGACAGTGGAGTCCAAAGACCTTTCCCGGCCTTGCCTCTGTTCAACCCATTCTCCATGAACAGCCAGAGAGTGATTTTAAATATTGCACCATGTCACTTCCCACCAGACCTATGTTAAACATAGAAACTCCTTCCTACTATCAACGAGGTCTGATGGGGCTCCTGCCTACCTGGGTCACCCCCTTAATCCCTGCTCCTCTCTTTTTAGTACATCCAGACACATTGGATTTAAAAACATTCTTCATGGGCTGGGGTTGTGGCTCAGCGGCAGAGTGCTCGTCTCGCACGTGCGCAGCCTGGGTTCGATCCTCAGCACCACGTAAACATAAATGCATTGTATTGTGTACAACTAAAATAAATTAATAGATATTAAAAAAAAATTCTTCATTTTGGTGTTAAGATTTTTGAGATCTTTATATATTCTAGAGATTAGTGCTCTATCTGACATACATGTGGTAAAAATTTGTTCCCAATTAGTAGGCTCTCTATTCACCTCACTGATTGTTTCTTTTTCTGAGAAGAAGCTTTGTAATTTAAGTCTATCCCATTTATTGATTCTTGATATTAATTCTTATTAAGGAACTTGGGGCCTAATCCAACATGTTGGAGATCAGAGCTTACTTTTTCTTCTGTTAGGTGTAGTGTCTCTGGTCTAATTCCTAGATCCTTGATCCACTTTGAGTTGAATTTTGTGCATGGTGACACACAATGGAGTATTACTCAGCAATAAGAGAGAATAAAAGCATGGCATTCACAGGTAAATGGATGGAGTTAGAGAATATAATGCTAAGTGAAGTTAGCCAATCCCAAAAAGCCAAATGCCAAATGTTTTCTCTGATATAAGGAGGCTGATTCACAGTCAGGTTGGGATGGGGAGCATAGGAGGATTAGAGGAACACTAGAATGGCCAATGGGGAGGGAGGGGATGGGAGGGGGCAAAAGGGTCAAGAAAAAAAAAAAAGATGGTAGAATGAGATGGTTATAATTACCCTAAGTGCATGTACGAAGTCACAAATGGTGTGAATATACTTTGTATACAACCAGAGATATGTAAAAATGTGCTCTACAAGTATAATATGAAATGTAATACATTCTGCTGTCATTTCTAACAACTTAGAATAAAAAATAAATAAAAAAAAAAATTCTTCAAAAGACACACCTGGCATTGCTGAAGTGAAAACTGCAAAGGAGGGCTTAGACCAGGTCTTCAGGCGCCTTGCAGGTCAAGGGCTCCTGAAGGTCAAGGGGCTCTGGGTGGGGTGTGGGTTAGGGGTACCTGGGGTGGGGGGGACCAGGGTCAGTTTAACCCTCTGTGGCTGCCTCTCTCCATCTCTCCAGGATTGAGCTGGAATCCCGTGCTCGGCCGGCATCCCTCCTAACCCGGGCAAATTAATTGGAAACAGATGTCAAGCTGCGGCAGTTAAATACAGACATCTCACCACATGTCAGCCCTTCCCCGGAGCCACGATGGAGTCCTCACTTCTCATCCTCAGCAGGGAGTTGGGAACAAGGCTCTTCACATGCTGGTGGCACGGTGAGCCCCAAAAGGGTTTTAGCCCTTCACAAAAACTCCAGGCAAGTGGTGACTCTGAATATTAGAAAGGACTCGGTGAATTTATTGTATCAGACGCATGCGAACAGAAGGGGCCCCAGAGCAGTACCAACACATGGTAACCACTGACTCACAGATCATAAGAACTGGCAAGGAGGACCTCATCTGCCCACTTCAAAGAGGGTACAACTGAGGCCCAGAACATGGAAGGGTCTAGTCCAAGGCCATTCAGCCCAGACTGTGCAAGGGACTATTTTCTTTCTTTTTTAAGGAAATTGACACTCCTTTTTTTTATTTGGTATCGGGATTGAACTCAGGGGCACTTGACCACTGGGCCACATTTCCCTCCTGCCTTTCTGACTTTTCTGCCTCAGTCTCTGTATTAGTCTGTTTTTCATCACTGTCACACTATTCCAGAGGCAGGCTAACTTTATAAAGTGAAAACGTTTTTTAAGCTGACAGTTCTGGAGATTCAAGGGTATGGTGTCAGCACCAGTTAGCTCTGGTGGCCTGCTGGAGCATGTCAGGGGGAAGAGATCACTTCTCAAAATAGGAAGCCAGAGTAATTCAGGGTTTGGGCTTGCTCTTATAACAGTTTGCTCTTGTCAGAGCTAAGGGGTCTGGTGAGATCTACTTTAGTCTTTTCCAAGGACAGTTCCCCAAGTGATCTAAGGACCTCCCCTGAGGTTCCACCTCTTAAAGGTCCCACCACCTCAGCACTGCCATGCTAGGACCAAGCTCCCAATCCTTGTGGGACATTCTCAGACCATAGCAGTGTCCTTTTTGAATGTCTGCTCCCCTGTCTTTCTCTTATAGGCTGTGGTTGTTCAGGAACTTGTCCTTGGAAATCTGTTCCTGTCTGGGTTAGGTGTCATGGGACTCAGGCCTTTTGCCTATGCTGTTCCTTCTCTCTGGGACACCCTTCCCTCCATTTCTGGCCCAGTCAACTTCTTCTTAACTTTTGGGTTTCAGCTCAAAGGCCACCCTCTCACAATCCTTTCCCAACCATCTGATTGCCAGCCTAGGCCTGGGCACTGGCGGTTGGCAGGAATGGTGGGTGAGTGGAAGAATGAAGGAGCAGCTGGACTGGCAGAGGGGAGCACGGGGGCTGGCGTCTTTAGCACATGCTAACGTCTCCACAGTCTTTGGCTGGGGGTTCCACTTCCCAGTCCCAAGACGGGCAGGCCCCAGCATTTTTGGGTTATTAACTCCCTTCAGTAAACTTCCAATGAGTGTGATAAAACACTCAGCAGAATGCAGCCAGAGCTCATAAAAGCAGGATTTAGTGCCATTTTATAGATGTCAGGCTGACTTCTATACTGAAGCTGGTGTATATTTAAAATTCATATGTGACTCACTGCCTTTGGGGAGAAGGTCTGAGGCCTGGGAGAAGGAGGTGGCAGGCCCCATGCTGGCCTCCCAGGTCTAGCGCACCTGGAAGCAGGGACAGCAGGGCTGGGGGAGGAGGGCTTCCAGTGCACCACGATGGGCTGGCCTGCTAAGCTCTGCCTCTATTATTTCTTGGCTTTGTAAATTGTATTCCTTCCCCCACTGGTCCTCATTTTCCATAGCTGTCAAAAATAACAATTCACCCTACCTTGTTAGTCAAGTCCATCAATGCAAGCTGCTACTAACAATCCCCACATCTCCATGGCTTATCACAATACAAGTTATTTCTTGCTTCTATTGCAGTACAATGTGGGTTAGTGGCTCTTTTACTGCAGTGACCCTGAGGCTTCCATTTGGTGACTCTGTCTTCCCATCAGGCCTTCTCATAGTTCTCTGCTGGATCATCTGTATTAAGCCATCTGAGAGTGAAGATTTAGTGGTAGTTTTTTGGGCAGGGGTTGGCAAACTGCACTCACAAGTACTATTTACCCATCTGTTGGTTTTTATAAATAAAGTTTTATTGGTACACAGATATACCCATGCCTTCATACCAGAGGCCATATGGCCTGCAAAGCCTGGAGTGTTCACTTACCTGGAATTTTACAGGAAATGTGTGCTGACCTCTATTTTAGGGGTCAGGTCTGGAAGTGGTATCCATTGCTTTTACTCTCAGTTCACTGGCTCCAGTCCAGGTGAATGACCCTAAAATATATTCAAGGGATGCTGGGATATGTGGGGGAGTATGGGTTTTGGCTGCTCTGCCTGTCTCTGCCATACCAACCTTTCAGGGTCTTTATGAGGATGTAACAAAAATAAGACATGGACATGTCTCCTAGAGTGTCTGGCACTGGTAACTTTTCATAATGGTACCCACAGCTCTCCAGATCTCAGGGACATGCTAACTGGCTGGAATGGGGAGCTGTGTGGGAGACCCCTCCCCATCCTTGGGAGATGGCTCTGGACATGAAAGAGAAGCTGGGTTGCTCAGGTTCCTTGGTGACCAGGATGTGAGTTGAATGCCTGGTTTCATTGGATCTGAATTTTGGACTCTGCCTCTTTCTCTGTGACCAACTGGGTCTGGGAACCGAAGAACTCAGGGATGCCTACTTGGGCCCCAGGCCTCACATGTTCCAACCAGACTTTTTCTACTGGCTGTGGAGATGCTGTTTGTACACCAGGCTTGACCCCCAGGTCACTGCCCACTCAGTTACCTGCCTGGACATTAATGATCTGATACCTGCCTGCTCCCTGGTCCCAGCCTTATTCTTGATTACCCTTTTAAACAAGCAGGTTTGGAAAATTAAAAAAAATAACTTTCTATTAATTATAGTACATGAAAGATATATAACATTGAACATATGTTATTAATGATATTTTTACTTTGGAAAGTAACTATAATAAAATTTATTTAAAGCATAGGCTGGAGGTTAATTAGTAGTTAAGCCTGATATTTTAAAGTTAATTCACTAATGTGAGGGTGATTATTCACTAATAATAATGAGGCACTTCTCATTTTAGATCCAGGCTTACTAAGTTTTCCCCCTTTCTGCATTGATTTTCCTAAGAGTCAAGTTCCAATGCATAGAAATGTGGCACCCAGAGCACACAGCAGAATTGTGGACCATTTTCTTCTTAAAATGATGCAAAATTTGTTTTTGTAATAGAAATTTAGAACTACTCATAAGGAGACTTGCCTGAGTGTTTTATTTTAAGGCCATAGTCCAGAAATAGAAGTTGATTCTTGTAAAATTAAAAAAAAATCAGCAATAACAGCACCTCCATTGTGTTCTGGGTTGCAGGGATTCTTGCAATGCTTATAAAATCACCCATAATTTTGTGTCTTGGTGTTAGGTAGCCCTTCAGCACCAGTTGCTGGACCCACTGGCTCAGAAGGAGGGAGAATTCTTGTGCCCACTCTGCCTGGTGGCTGAGAGCTGGGTCTACCTTTCAGCTCATTGCTCTCAACTCAGCTCACAATGGTGTGGAGTTTGAGGTCTTAGAAGGGTGTCCACTCATAGAAGCAGCAAGTGTCCATTCTGTGGTGGGTTGGCATCAGTTGGACAGTGTGCCGTGGTGGTAGGAACAGTGGCTTCACAATAAAGCAGACTTGGGTTCCAGTGTTGGCTGAGACAATTAATAGTGTCGTCGCATTGGGCAAAGTTCTTAAGCTCTTTGTTTCCTCAGTGCAAGAACATACCTGAAGTTCTCAACAACAGTAGGAGCTCAGCAATGCTTCTTCCCTTTCTTGGTTCATATGTCTCTGCTGTGGTGAACAAACCTTCCTCGGAGATTCTGTTCAGAGACCAATTCTCTTGGTCCTCCTCACCAAGTTAGCTGATTTTCTCTTCTGATTTTTACTGGAAAACTTGGTGAATACTTTGATGATGGCACCAACCATCATGATCATGTAGCATATTATGTCATAACAACTTTTTAAAAAAATCTGTGTCTGTAAGAATGCCTTTGGCTGCAAGTAACAAATAATCACATTCAAACTGGATCATTCAATGGGGAAATTAATTATGTCAAGGAACAAAAAGGAGCTAGACTCCATCTCTACACTGAATGATACCATCAAAGGGGGAGAGGAGATGGTGGTTTTAAAAATATGAATGGCAATAAAAAATGTGGAAAATAATATGAATGAACTTCCAGGTACCAATTGACTCAGGCTACCTACCATCTCTTTCTGGAGCTTTCAGTGGGTGGAAACCTTGAGAGTTGATTGAGTGTCTCAGAGATGGGGCCAACCCAGCCTTTCTACCCCTGGGTGATGGGCTCTAGCTCCCCTTGATTCTGATCTCACATCTCCTCTTCTGCTTCTTTTGATCTAGGCAAGGGAGGCTGGT
This sequence comes from Tamias sibiricus, assembly GCA_025594165.1. Classification (NCBI taxonomy): domain Eukaryota; kingdom Metazoa; phylum Chordata; class Mammalia; order Rodentia; family Sciuridae; genus Tamias; species Tamias sibiricus. The sequence continues at coordinate 168,435,944 of CM046659.1, forward strand.
CTATTCAGAGCCAATCAGGAAGTAAAATTCACCTGAACATGAAATAGGTCACAATCTATGCAGACCTCCAGCAACCTGGGAGGAGGCTCAGAAGCCAAAACTGTCGAAAGGGACAATTGAAATCAGATCTCTCTGCAGGGAAGATATGGTAGCATTCAGGATTCACCAGCAGTACTTTCCTCCTCTTTCACCTTCTCTCCTTTTCTGATGTGCAGCTCATTCTACATCTGTTTTATACTGAAAAGGTCACCAAGTTCAGCAAATGGGCCTTCCTTTCCTTGATTGTAATTTAGGATAGTGTCTGCTTTTCTTAAGTCCATCCTCACATGCCTCAAGAATCAAATGGCCAGCGCTGGGATTGTAGCTCAGTGGTAAAGCACTTGCCTTAGCACATATGAGGCATTGGGTTTGATCCTCAGCACCACATAAAAACAAATAAATAAAATAAAGGTATTGTGTCCATCTACAACTAACACACACACACACACACACACACACACACACACATACACACACACACGTAAAAGAATAAAATGACTGGGTGACTAGCTTTGAAGTCAGACAAACTCCAGGTCTGCTAGGTACTGGCTGTGGAAACTTACAGAATGTACTTGGCCTTCTGGAGCCTCACTGCTTTACCTGTCCAGTGGGATGAGGCTTACACTTGCCTCCTGGAGTTGATTTCAGCAGCAGTGATGTCACATAGCCCCTGGGCCTTGGAAGAGACAGTATTTCTAGAAACACTGATAGTCACTCTGCACAAAAGGAGCTCAGCTATCAAGTCAGGGTGGGAAACCCTGGGTTAAAGAGATTTATTTACTGGAAAATCCCTCAAAAACTCTGAATAAGCTCTGAACAATAATGTTTATTGTAACATTAGCAGGCTGTATTTTCTTAATATATTTGGTCACAGAATCCCATTTTGGAGGTTATCTTATGGGACTAGGTTCATTGTCTCAGCTCTGCATTTAGGAAGCCAGATGTGGCCACCCACCCATGTCCTGTGTAGGCCCATACCTCATAGTTCCTTAATCTTAGGGAGCTCTCCTGTTTTAGGGAAGAGGGTGGAGCTTGTGCACAGTGAGTGAATCCCCTTCTTTCCTCTTGTACCGAGTAAAATCTGGGAAACAGAAGCCTGGGCCATGCCTCCCATATGCCCTCACACATTTCCCACAATGCACAGGGTTCATAACATATGAATATCATAACACAGCTGAGGGCATTTGAGCCCCAGGGTGGGTGTGGAAATGCACCTGGGTGGTAGTTCTGAGGAGCCCTGGTGCACCACAAGGTCACCGTGGTCTTTTCACACCCAGTGTCTTCCAGATCCATTTGCTACAAATCTGAAAGCCACGTGAAAGTTGTCTCTGTGACTAAATCAGCAGCAATTCCTGAATAAAAGACACCTTGGTATTTGATGCACCAGAGAGGCAGTTTACCCGGCAGGCCCTGCCATGCAAAGCCATCTTTAGCTTCCTTGGCTGCCAGACTGTTAGATGTTAGGGCCAAAAAAGCAGACTGACGAAGACAGGAATGTGTACGGCTATTCCCACTCCAGAACTCCGCTTCTCCTCCCCCAAAGAAAATAGCCATTTCCTGGTCTCCAGCATGTGGCGCGGGGTTCCTTTCTGCCGTGGATTTTGGCCCCCTCGTCTTTGGCTGTCCTGGTGTGGTTCTTCTAATGGCCAATGAACCTGTAGGTGAGGGAAGAAAGCCACCTGGGCTAAGGCTTCAGATGTGTGTGTGGGAGAGAGTAGCACCCCAACAGCGTGGCTTTGATCCCCATGGTGTGGTTAGCATGGGATTCCAGTGTGGATGGGTGTTCCCAGGCCACATGATGAGCAGAGCAGTAATTTTTGGTCTGTTTCAGGAGATCTGATGGAATCTTCGGTTTCTCTCCCCAGAGAAACCCAACATGAAATACCACTGGTGCTGGGTTGAAAACTCCTGTATTAGGGCACTTGAATCTACTCCTTTCCTTTGCTCTCAGGGGTCCCTATCCAGTGTCACCTTCCTCCTTCCTCCTCTTTAGGATGTCATATGTAGCACCAGTGCCAATGCAACCCTAGCATGAGCAGTGATGGGGAGACAGGGGCACTGGGGGCGTGTGTGTGTGTGTGTGTGTGTGTGTGTGTGTGTGTGTGTGTATGCAAGCATGTATGTGTGTCCAGGAACAGTGTAGGTGATGGGGACAGGAGTACAAGTTTCCCTAGTCCAGAGACTGCAATGGGGCAAATCAGGGCCAGAGGAGGAGATGGGCAGGGAAGAGGAGAGAATTTGGAGAGGAGGAAGAGGAGGATGGAGGAGGGAAGGCAGGAGCTCTGAGAGGAAGGGGGAGGGGAGGGCAGGTGGGAGGAAAGGGGCAGAGAGAGCAGGGGGTCCGTGATTGGGGGGCATTCAGGACAGCATGACACGTGAGTGACACCCAGTGACTTAAGAGAGAAGAAGTTGGCGGCCTGAAAGGAGGGAGACAGAAAGCAGGGCTTTTCAATATGAGCATTCATGTCGAGGTGACAGCAGTCATTTATCATGGCCTGAATGGGAGCGCAGGGCCCAGCACAGCCGCCAAAGACCTCTGGTTAAAGTTTTACCTGGGTGTGAAAGGAGCTGGGGCCTGGCCAAACAGCGGCTCTTCCGGGGGGCTTCAGGGGCGGCCCCTGGGGGCCCATCTGTTTGGAGCAGAACCATTCTGGCATCAGGGGAGGGGGCCTTGGAGCAGGATGTTTCCGGGTGTGGGGACCCCTCCAGGCTTTGCAGACCAGCAGGGGTGAGGGGTCTGCCTCACACAGGGGTCTGGAAAGATCTGCTCTAGGCACTGGGTTAGGAGCCTGGCCCCAAATCAATCTTGTGAGCCTGCCAGTGGGGCTTGGGCTGGGACACTTGGGAGCATATTTTGTCATGTGATATCATTGGAGTCCAGCACAAATTTTAAAAAATACTATTTAGTTCTTCCCAAGTGTCAGGCACTACATGCCCCGCCCCTCCTGTTCCCTCTTCCTGGTCCCAACTGCTTCGAGGGGCTGAACAGGGAGCCTGTCAGGGGCCTGTGTTTGTACCCTGCACAGGGGACATTAAGTGAACAGAGGCCCTCTCGGTTTTTCATGTCATTAATTGGTGATTTTCAGACTCTGAAATAGCATTTCCCCTCTCCCATCCCTTATTTCATTATCCTCAGTTCAATACACACCAGTGCCGCACGAGGCAGCCTGCTTGGGTATATTAGGAATTATTTAAATGAGATGGGGATGTATGGGTAGTTAAAAACACAGCCTTCTATTCTGCCCTAATTATGTATCAAATTACGTTACAATTATTCCCGAATATAAACTTGCTGAGAACCTCAGAAGGGGAGGTTCTGGGAACATCAGGAGGAAAGTAAAATAGGTCATTGTGGGAACAGTGGTCCTGGACCCTAAATGTATTCAGAAGCCTGGGCAGTGTGTGTGTGTGTGTGTGTGTGTGTGTGTGTGTGTGTGTGTGTGTGTGTGTGAGAGAGAGAGAGAGAGAGAGAGAGAGAGAGAGAGAGAGGTTGTGTACACGTATGAGTGCGCGTGTACATATGTGTAAGAGTATCTGTGGAGGCATATGTACGCATGTGTGAGTGTGTGAATGTGTGCACGTCTCTGCCTGTCTCCCTCCCTCCCTTCCTTTCTCTGTTATCAACTCCACTGCCATATAGCATCCATTGTAGGAGTCACTGGCTCAGGCCCTGACAGCTGGGAGTGAGCAGAAGGAAGTCTTACCCAGCTCCTGAATCAAGCTGTAAATGAGGACTCTACCATTCCCCAGCTGTGTGGTCTAAGGGAAGTCTTGTAACCTCTCTGAGCCTTGGTTTTCTTCTCTGTGAAGGGCAGGTGGTAGTTGTCTCTGACAGTGCCTGGTACACAGGGGGCTCTTGGAAAAAGGGATGAGCCTTCACTGTGGCTGCTGTAAGCCAAACACTTGGGTCCGATAGTGTAATTAGATTCTCTAAGGGCTGGGAAACTGTGAGGCTGCTCTCCACCTTGGCTCTCACTTCTGTGCTCAGCTGGTGGGGCTGAGCTGACCCGGGGGTGGCCAAGACTTGGGGCTTAGCTTTAGTCAGGCCCAGTGTTGGTTCTAGGCAGAAGGCCGCGCCTCCCAGGCAGAAGGACACACCTCCCCAGGTGCCTTGTGAAAAACTACAGCTCCCGGGATCCTCAGCGTGACCAAAAAACCTGACCAGCAAGTCCCTTGTCCACTACACTACCTCCCCCCCCATGACCTCTGCTGGCCTATAGGACAAGGACTCACTCCAAGGGGGTTTTATGACCCCTGCTCTATTTAAGCCAGCCCCGGACTGAAATCTGCCTTTTTGTTCCTGCTCTCCCCTTGTTCCTGCCGATCTCTGCTCCTGCTCTCCGCTCCCGCGTGTTCCAGCTCCCGTCCGTTCCCCGCGGTTTGTCCCCATCCCCTCCACGTGTTTCTTTGGTAATTCAATAAACCCCTTTCCTTTTCCTATACGACAGTTCGAGCCTCGGTCCCTTCCCGCAAATTTCCGCTAACACCCAGCCTCAGGCCTTTCCTGTATTTTTTTGTTTTGGTGGTACTGGGGAGTGACTCCAGGGCCTTGTGTATGCAAGGCAAGCACTCTACCAGCTGAGCTATATCCTCAGCCCCTTTCCTGTAATTTTTGACAAATTCTCACAGAGCACCCATTCTGTGTGGGCACTTTGCCAATGTGATGCTCTCCCCATCCTGGGAGGAAGAGAAGGAACTGCCCCAGGTGTTTCAGCCAAAAAGTGGCAGAACGGGACTCAGACTTTGTCTGCTTTGGAGCCCAGGTGGTTAAGAGGGAGCTGTTTGGTCTCCAGTCTGCTGAGCAGCTTCTCTGAGTTTTCTATCCATTTGTTTTGTGTTACTAGCCAGCCTCTTCTGCAGCTCTTGGGAAGGATCCTGATTAATCTTTATGAATCACTTATTAATAATTATTAATCATTATGAAGCTACTGATGTTGCAGGGCTCAAAGTCTGGCACTGTTCCCACTCCTCTTTTCACATGCCTACTGCCCATAGCCACCCACACTCCAGGCCTGGGGGGAGTGGGTGGGTATTGCTATCAGAGGGGTCCTTGCCCCACTTTCTGTTTCTTAGGTGGGTGGGGTGGCCCAGGATGTCCAGAGCAGTTTCTGTCAAGATCCCAAACAGGCTGGGACCTTAATGGGTTGAGTGGTACTGATCAAAAAGGTGTTGAAGTTTTGTCTCTCAGTACCTAGGGGGTGATCTTATTTGGAAATAGTCTTTATTTATTTATTTATTTTTTGCAGATAATCAAGTTAAAATGAAGTCATTAGGTGGGCCCTAACCCAATACGACTGTTCCTTGTAGAAGGAGGAAATTTGCACACAGACATGCACAGAGGGAAGACTTTGTGAAGAGACACAGGAAAATGCCACAGGAGGCTTCAGGCAGGGGATGGGGTGACCTAGCTACAGGGCAAGGAATGACAAAGCTTGGCAACAAACCACTGGAAGCCTGGGCGCGGTGGCGCACGCCTGTAATCCCAGCACTTGGGAGGCTGAGGCAGGAGGATCGCAAGTTCAGAGCCAGCCTCAGCAATGGTGAGGCAATTAGCAACTCGGTGAGACCCTGTCTCTAATAAAATACAAAAAAGGGCTGGGGATGTGGTCCAGTGGTCGAGTGCCCCTGAGTTCAATCCCCAGTACAAAAAAAAAAAAAAAAAAAAACAAAAAGCAAAAAACAGCAACAAAAAAACCCACTGGAAGTTAGGGGAGCGGTGTCCCCATCACAGTCACTGGAAGAAACCAGTCAGGCCGACACCTCGGTCATGGACTTCCAGCCTCCAGAACTGAAGCAACAAATTTCTGTTGTTCGGTTTCCCTCAATTCGTGGTTCTCTGTTACAGCAGCCATAGGAAACTAACATAGACCTCAGTGGCGGGCTGGAGGAAGGAGGAAGGAGTGGAGAGCCACAGGGTGGGAAGCAGGGTCCTGGCCCTGGGAGTGTCCAAGAGGTGGTGGCAGGCCTTCTTGTCAAGGGGTGAACGGGTCCTGTGACAGCCAGTGTCCCTAAGCCATGATGACATGCCCTCCCAGGTGTGGGTTATCTCTGGGCCTGGCACCCAGCCAGGGGCTAGAGGACAGGGAACAGCCTCAGTCTGTGAGGGGGCGACTGGTAAGACCTGGGTGTAACAATAGGCTTGGGAGCAGAGACTTCTGGGTCCACACTATCCACCCCTTCAGCTTTTATTCCATTGACAAGAACTTGTCACATGGCTTATTGAGACTTGGGGTCCATATGCAGTGTAATCTAACTTTTCCCTCTGTGCCTCTTGCATCTGTCCTGCTCTTGCTGATGAAAAAAGAAGCTGCCACTGGGCCAGGTAAATGCCCTTTCTATACCTCCTCTCCTATTCTGTCTGCCAACTGAATGGAGGGGCTCTTGGTGGAGCCTTGACATCAAGGCACCTGGGTCCTGAGGTCCTTACTTGGGGACAGCTGCACTGGAGAACTGCCTCGCTAGCTATACCCCTGGGAGCCTGTTGCTGAGGGAGAAATAATGGTTATTGTGTTAAGCCACTGACCTCTGGGGCTGTGTCAGCAATTTGGAGGGGAAGAAGTGGGGAAAGCTGGACTGTCCTCTAGGCCTTCCTGTCTGTGATGCTCACAGGCAAATACAGCGACTTCAAGGAGCTCAGCTGCCTCTTTTTTAAACACGTGGGTCTTTTGAAGACTGCATGAGCCATGAACAGGGGTCTAGCCAGGGCGGGTGCTTGGTAAAGAGGGCATGCCCACTATTTATGCCTTTTTCTTCTGGCATCTGTTGCCCAGCCCCAGAGGTGAGACCAGCTGGGATGTTCCTTTCTTTCCTAAATCAACTCTTCCCCAGGAGATCAGTCCTCCACCCACTGCTTGGACTCCCCAAGAGAAGCCTGAGTCCCCAGGCCTGACCTTGGAGCATCTTTAATTAGCAAGTTTGCTTATTTCCATTTTAGAGGAAGTGTTTCTAATTAAGGTAACAAAAACCCATGTGCTATTTTAGGATACAACTTCATATTATTATTTTTTTTGGTTAAGACAATTTGTGCTAATTAGATGTAAAAATCATCACTGGGAAAATTATGTAATTGGCATGCAATTTACAAAACAGACCTCTGATATTATTTGTGCTGCTGCTGTGCTATGAAATTTGTAAACAGCATGAACACTGGACCTGGGTTAGCATGCTCCAAGTGCAGCAGGACTGGTGATCACAGCTCTCCAAGTGATGCCCCAGGTCCCCAGAGCAGCTTAGGCAGTGCCAGCTGACACCAGCCAGGCCCCTCTGGTTCTGACTGCAATTTCAAGAAGATTGATGTATGGCTTTCTCCATGTCTCAGCTCTGGTGTAATTCATGAGCACCCTGGTATGAGGAAGGCCTCTTGGGTGATGCATTAGGAAAAACAGTAGGAGGTCTTTGGAGGTTCATGGAGTCTCTATCCTTAGTAGTGTTTCCATTAATGTCTTGCATGAGGTCTCTAGTATAAGTCCATCATACCAGTAGATGACAGGAAACGGAAAAATGTTAGAAGCATGCTGGAAGACAGTGTGGATCTGCTGCTGCCCTCTTGACAGGCTGGTGTTGCTTCAATCCTAATAGGAGGAAACCTAAGAGCCATGTACAAAATCATTTGCAGGTACATTGTAGGGGAAGATGTGACTCAGCAGCAGTGTGTCTGCCATGGTCCAATTAGGAGACAGAAATCACACCAGGGCGGGGGGGGGGGGGGGGGCGTATAGCACTCGTGTAATCCCAGCGGCTCAGGAGGCTGAGGCAGGAGGATCCTGAGTTCAAAGCCAGCCTCAGCAACTTAGTAAGCGCCAAGCAACTTAGTGAGACCCTGTCTCAAAATAAAATATACAAAAGGCTGAGGATGTGGCTCAGTGGTTAAGTGCCCCTGGGTTCAATCCCTGGTACCAAACAAACAACAAACCACACGGGTCTTCAAACAGGAAGAAACTTGCTGAGGAAATTAGTCATGGGAAGACTGGAAAGGCAAAAAGGAGAGCTAGGATATGGGGTGAGGGGAGTTACTACAGGAAGCAACCATCTGCTGCTGGGAGGTTGGGATGGTTAAAGTTGAAGCTGGGAAAAGGAGCCTCAGGGAGCCAGGACTCAGACCCTGGGGAGGAAATGCCAGCTGGCAAGGGCTGGTGTCTCCTAGACAATATGACAAGGCTGATTCTGCTGGTGTTGGAAAAACTGGGACTGGATTTAGTTCTGTTACTGGGATCAGATGCTCCTGCCAGGGTGAAGTGATGTGCTGGGGTGATGATACTCGGAACAAGAACTAACATGAGAATAGCCTTCCAGGTTCCCTTGAAAATTTCCTATTGACAAAGCCTAACGTGGAGCCTTCTGATCAGGAGAAATGTGGTTTGCAGAGCCCCAGCTCCAGCATCAAAAAGCAGAGTACAGCAGGGTGGATTGAAGCTGGTAGATAATAGCTTAATAACTGACACAATTATGAGTCAACAAACATTTAATGTTCAAGGCCACATTATTAGAAGTGTAGAACCTAGTTGGAGGGAGGTCATAGTTATCTCTTACCTTGAACTGGGCAGATTTATTGCATTCTGGTGTCTGTACTATAATTTAAACAAGATCAACGTCCCCTGGAGCCCACCTGGGGAGGAGATTTGGAACCACGACAATATCAGGGACACAAAATCAGAGGAGTTACCACACAGACAGAGGAAGTGAATGTTATCTTTAAACTACCTCTGCTGCAGGTGAGAGATGGAGATGACTTTGGATGGTGGGGAATGAGAGGGGTGGGGGTGGGGTTCTAGAAAGGCAGATTCCGTCATAAGATAAAGAAGGCTTTGTTTTCCTTAGGAAAGAAAAACAAAACATTTCTTTCTTCTGATTGTAGAACAGTTCCTGTTTATTTTAGGGACCTTAGAACATGCAGGTTGATGATTCAGCTGGGGTGAGGGAAAGAAACATCACCTGTCTGAGTTCCAGGTGCAGTGAGCTCCTGTGCTGTAGGTGGAGGGCATTTGAGGTTGCCAGGACACTGTGCATCCCTTGGTGGCTTTCATTTGCTGACCTTCCCTGATTCTTAGCCCTGCACGGCTACCCAGGGGAGTCTGACTTGGCATCTGTTTCCCCCCAGGGGCTAATCCCTCAAGGATCCTACTTGTCGAGGTGATTTTCCAAAGCAGGATTTTTTTCCCCCTAGGAGGAATTTTGGCTCTAGTCCTTAAGATAATTACATTTTACTCACCTTCTTGCATACAGAAAAGTTTAAAGAAGCAAATAGAAATAATTTGTAATTATATCTCCCAAAGATGACCACAGTTAACATTTTGGCCTATCTTTTCTGCACAAATATATTCGTTTTTAAGATAATTGGGATCATAGTGGATATACAACTTTGTGTCTTGCTCCCCCCAACTTAACACATGAATATTTTTCAAAGGCCAGTTTGTGCTTTTAAAAATATGATTTTACACCAGTGGCCTACTATTCTGTTCTTTGGCTATACCTTAACTTGTGGGGGGTATTTTACTTACAGTTTTTTTTTTTTTTTTTTGTATATATACACAATGGAGTTTTATTTTAATTTTTTCTCCTTGTAGAACATTTTTTTTTATTCGAAGTTGTTATATATGACTGCAGAATGCATTACAATTCATATTACACATATAGAGCACATTTTTACATATCTCTGGTTGTATACAAAGTATATTCACACTATTCGTGTCTTCATACATTCACTTAGGGTAATGATAGCCATCTAATTCTACCATCTTTTTTTTTTATCCCCCTTCCCTCACCCTCCCTCCCCATTGATTTTTTTTTTTTTTTTTTTTTTGGTACTGGGATTGAACTCAGGGACATTTGACCACTGGGCCACATCCCCAGCCCTTTTTTGTATTTTATTAGAAGCAGGGTCTCACTGAGTTACTAAGTGCCTCGCCATTGCTGAGGCTGGCTTTGAACTCTTAATCCTCCTGCCTCAGCCTCCCAAAGTGCTGGGATTACAGGCATGCGCCACCGCACCCAGCTCCCCATTGATTTTTAAAAAAGTTTTATCTTTTTTTTTAGTTGTAAGTGGACACAATATTTTATTTTTATATGGTGCTGAGGATCGAACCCAGTGCCTCACACATGCTAGGTGAGCATTCTACCTCTGAGGCACAACCCCAGTCCTGTTTTTTGCTTTTTGACCAGATTTCTTATTGATATCTTTGTATACAAGTCTTTATTTTTAAATCTTTAACCAACACTGTTTTGAGATTTTGTTGTTGTTATTGTTAATATCTTTATTTATTTAGTTTTATGTGGTGCTGAGGATCGAACCCCGTACCTCACACATGCGAGGCAGGCACTCTACCACTGGGCAACAGCCCTACCCCTGTGTACACAAGTCTTTTGTGTACATTTTTTGATTATTTTCTCAGGACATAATCTCAGAGTATGACTGGCTCAACTGATGTTTCAAAAACACCTTTTATTATTAGGAAAAAAACCCTTTAAATATACACAAAAGAGAATGGTATAATTGTCCCCTCATAATTACTAGCTTTAATAATTCCTAGCATTCTGACATTGATGTTTTAGTTAGCCCTTCCCTCTGTTTTTGTTGGACTATCTTAAGACAAATCCCAGGTGTGTATCATTTTCCCCTTGAAAGTTTTTTTACTTCTCAAATGGGTAAAATAACTACTTAAAAACATGATCAGAATGCCACTAGCACACCTACAGAAAAGAACAATGATTCCTTAGTATCATCTAATATTTGTCCATGTTCAATTTTCTCCGATTATCTCAAAACTGTCTTCTTAGAGCTAACTTCTTTGAAGAAGGATCCAAACAAAAAGTCCATGATTTTCATTTTGCTGATACATCTTATAAATCTCTCTTCCTCCTTTCAGAAACCATGCTTTTTGTGTGAAGAATCCAGCATAAAGACTTTTACAGTTCTCAATACATAATAGAAAACCAATTTTCAGGAGGATTTTAACAATTGGCACCTTTGCCAGCAACATGAGAGAGCACATGTCTTGTTCCTCCTCAGCACGAAATATCACTACGAGTTTTAAAAATCAATTTGATAGCTGGGCATAGTGGTGCATACCTGTAATCCTGGCGGCTCAGGAGGCTGAGGCAGGAGGATTGCGTGTTCAAAGCCAGCCTCAGCAAAAGCGAGGTGCTAAGCAACTCAGTGATACCCTGTCTCTAAAGAAAATAAAAAATAGGACTGGAGATGTGGCTCAGTGGTTGATTGTCCCTGAGTTCAATCCCTAGTACATTGCCCCCGCAAAAAAAAAAAAAAAAAAAAAAAAAAAAAAAAAATCAATTTGATAGGTGAATGATGACATCTTGTTGATGCTTTAACTTGCTTTTCTATGTCTATAAGCATGATTGAACATTTTTTTGTATGCATATTAGCAGTTTTTATTTCTTCATTTGTGAATTATCTGCTTTGATCTCTGCCCCTTTTAAAGAGTGGTATTAATTATCTTGCCTGAGTCTCTTTATAATTAAAAAAAATTTACAGAGTCATATTTATTATCTTTTCCTTCATGATTTTCCCATTCTTTCTTTTTTAATTTTTATTTTTTATTTGTAGATCGACACAATACCTTTATTTATTTATTTATCTATTTTTATGTGGTGCTGAGGATCGAGCCCAATGCCTCATGCATGCTAGGCAAGCACTTTGCCTCCGAACTACAACCCCAGCCTTTTCCCATTGTTTTTATGCATGGAAAATCCTTTCCCTACCCTCAAATGCCATTCACCTATATTTTTTCCCTCAAGTTTTCTTGGCTGATTTTTACTGAGTTTAAAAATCCATATGGGATCCCATATGGTTAAGCCATGGATGTAATATTGTGGATTGAATAATTCTTCACTTCCTCCTTACTCTGTGCTACGTCTTTATCATGCTCTAATTTTATATATGTGTATAACATATACACACACGTGCATGTACACATGTGGTGACCAGCTTGAGAGGAACTTGTGTGCTCGCTGGTTTCTTGGGGTCCTCCTTGGGTGGTGGTGAGTGCTCTGTTGTTAGAGGTCTCACAATCTGAGCAGGGGTCAAACCTCAGATCAGGCTGGGATCTTTTGCCCATGGCTTTCTGGGTGTTTCTGATTTTCCTGCCCTGGAAGGCCTCTGTGGCCCCTGTCAGCTCCTTCTCCTGCTTTTCTTGACATGGGGAGGGTGGTTCAGATGCTGTTTCTGTCAGGGCTGACGGCAGGGATACAGGCTGGACCTCATCAGAGAGGCTGGGTCTGAAGGACTCTGAGGCCTCTTGATTGGGCTGCCTGCCCACACTGGGGACACACACAGTGTCCACTTCCCAAGATATTCTTTGTCCTCATAGTTCATAACTATAACTAATTTTGTCATTTGCCAACCCACTAGACTGGAAGCCTTGAGGACAGAGGCCTTGTCGTCCTCTCTCTGGCACATGGTGGGCATCTGGGAGTTGAAGAAAGAATGGGTCCTTTGGAACTCATGGGTGAGGGCTACAGTGACCTCACGATCTGAGTGAAAACCAGAGACAATCATCCGAAGAGAAATCTGAAGAGAGAAAAAAAAATTCTTTTGGGAACAAAGGGACATAATGTCTGAAATGAAAGTCCATCCCCGAAAATCCAGAACAGCTGTTGGCCCTTGAGATAGCTGAGCCTCCTGAAGCTCAGGTCTGTGTGGAGCCATGAAAGTCACTCATTTGACCCTGAGCTGACATCTGACCTCTAGAGCTGATTATTCCTCCTCTGCATGAACATATTCCCGACAAAATGGGGTCGGGAGACATTTGCATCCAAACCACCAAGCTCTTTAAATGCTGGGGCCTGAAGGCCCGATGGGTTTATTAGATTATCATTGCGGAAGTTAATAAAGAATTAATTTCTCTTCATGTGACATCCAAAGGCAGTTATTTCAGGAGCCTGTCCATTTACACAAAGCCAAGTATTTGTCAAGTGTCAGAGGCAATTCCCAGGTCCCAGCCCCCCCTCAATAATTCTGGATTAGGGACAGCCTGAAATGACATTACACAAATTTTCTTTCAAGATGCATTGAGCTCTGGGGAGCACTCAGGAATTTCAGGTTCCTGAAGGTTATACTGTCAGCAAAAGGGCTGGGCGGGGGTGGCTGGAGCAACTGCAGTATTCCAGCTGGGACAGCTCTGGGTGTGTGTGGGGGAGCTAAGGGAGGGAGGGGCAGAAGCCATGGAAGCCATTAGTCTGTGGGGGCCCACTTGCCTCCTGAAAACAACTTACTGCCATTTGTATTGCAAACCTTATGCCCAGCTTGATGGTTTTTTCTTGTTCTTCACTCAGGCCCAGGGAGGGGCGGTGGCCTGACTGGGACTGCAGGACTGGCCCACGTCACCTTGTGGCAATATATTAGGGAAGGTCAGGGCACCATCAATACCTGTCTTGGAGTTAAGTGCTGGGAAGTGGAGCCACTGCGGGGACAGGCTCACTCCTAGACCCTAAAAGCACGTCATGGAACAGCCAGGCGCCCTCAGAGCTGCAGGGCAGAAGTCTCTGATGCTGGGCTATGGGGAGACAGACTCCCTGGAGAGGCCTCAGGAGGCCAACTGAACAGTCTGGGCCTCTTGCTAGAACTTCAGATCTGTCCACCTTCTGGACCCCTCCCCAGGAATGCCCAAGAAGATCCTCAGCTCTGCACCTCTCAAAGTGAACTCTGCATCCCTACATCATCCGGCCCACATGCCTGGCTGGAGATGGGTAGAGCTTCTTCCTCTTTTCCAAGTGCATCCAGCCTTTTCAGACCTCTGTGGTGTCCTCTTTCTTGACAACAGCTCTCCCTTCCTTCTGCACTTGTTTAAGATCTGGCTCAGACATCGCCTCCTCTGGCATCCCTGATTTCCCCTGGAGGAGTCAAAGTCTCCTGCTAGGGCCACTGTTACCTGCATAGCCCCTTTGTGCAAATTAAGAAAAGTCCCCTTTACCAACCTGAGTGGTCCTATCTTCTGGCAAATGGAAAGTACATGTGAGTACATTAGAAAAATGCCTTCTTTTTTCTAGAAACCGGTCAGTCCTTGTAAGGGCTTGTGGCTTGGCAAGTGGAGTGTGGGCGAAATTTTAGCCTTCTTGGCTGGCTATTTTTAGGTGGTGTGCAACCTGGATGATCACACATGACATCCCTGTGCCTTTCTCTGAGATCCTACCTCTCCCTATGTTTAATTATGCAACCGTGTGTTCATTTTTTTATAATTGCTATAATAAAGTACCATAAGATAAGTGGCTTAAAATAGCACAGATTTATTAATTTATAGTTCTGGAGCTCAGAAGTGTGAAATGTATCAACCACTGGGTTGAAATCAAGGTGGTGGCAGAAACTTGGGAAGATGGAGGGGAAAATTTATTCCCTTGCTTTTTCCAGCTTCTGGAGGCTCCTAGTACATTCCTTGGCTCCTGGTCCCTTCCTCCATCTTCAGAGCCAGCGGTTTAGCATCATTACCTTAATATTCTGCTAACTACATATGTCATCACATCCGAATCTGACCCTCTTGCCTCCTCTTACACTTATAAGAACCCTTGTGATGTACTGGACCCACCAGATAATCTAGGATAATCTCCCCCTTTCAAGATCCTTAATTTAATCACATCTGCAAAGTGTCTTCTTCCATGTGAGGCAACATATTCAAGGGTTCTGGGGATGAGGAGGTGGACATCTTTGGGGGCTCATGCTAAATATCTCCATGGAGCCCATTCCTTTCTTTTCTCAACAGGTTTCCTCCAGCTCCAACTTGCAGGTGAGAAAACAGACTACTGGAGGTGCAGTCACTTGCTCAGGTGTGCAGCTGGTCCCTGATGGGTCAGGCTTTGGAATTTGAGCTTTCTGCCTCACACAGTGGACAGGTAGAACATGGTCTTGAGCAAAGGGGCGCTTTCCTGCAGGCACATCCAGCATGACTGGCTTTCTCTGTCCTCTCTCTTTCTTCTTCTCTGCTTTCCTGCTTGTGCCACCTCCCCTGAAGCCCTCTTACCTGTACTATAGTTGTCCTTGGATTCAGTGCCATTTCTTCCTTTTTCTCTACTCTTCCTTGGTGATTTCCATTGCTCTCCCTGTGAGACAGCTCTGGAAATTTCCCTTCAGCTTTTCTGGAGCTCTGGTTGCACAGTTTGCACTGTTTTGTGGCTCTACCTGCTTTCCTTATCAGCAGAGCACAGCTCTGGTCATGCCACCATTCAGAGCCTTCAGTGGCACCCTATGCTGCTCACCTGGGCCCAGCATTGAGGCCCTGCAAGGCTGGGTTTTGATCAAATCTCCATGCTCACTGTTCTTTCTCCAAACTCACTTTGCATTTCCTCCTTTCTGTGTCTTTGCCAGAGCTGTTCCTTCCACCCTGACCACCATCTCTCTGGTTCCTCTCCTATTATCCCCAGGAGTGGCTCCAACTTGCATCATGCCTGTGGGTCAATTTGTGGTTTTGGTAGAAGTAGGAGGTTGATTAAATAATCAATTATTCTGTTTATTCATACAGCTTATGTTTACATAACACAACTGTGTCACAGGCAGAGGGTGGATTTTGGCATATGGAGGAGAATGAGAAAGTTGTCTCAGTTCTTGTAAAAGTCACAGCCTCTGTGGGAGAAGGAACAGTTAATTTTATTACCCATTATTCATTTCAGTTGTGGCTGGGGTGCTGAGAGATGTTTGGGGGTAGGGGAACTGTGGGGGTCAGGTCAGCAAAGATTCCTGAGGAGGTGACACTGGGGACCAGGGGTGGCTGGCCATTGTCTGGAGTCCTAGGAATGGACTGAGCTGCAGGAGCCAGGAAGGCTGAGGGAGGAGCTGTCTGAGGGGAAGGACAGCATGACTAGGGGCCATATAAATCAAGGGGACCTCTGCCAGGCTCCTGGGCTCTGCAGAAAGGTTACCCTAAGCTGTGGTTCCTGGCCAGGTTGCTCAGATGCCATTAATTCAGCTTCCAGGAAAGGCATCAGACTGGGAGGGGGTTGGGGGTAGCAAGGGCCTTGAAGGTCAGGACAGGAGGGCTGAGGTGGGGGTGGGTGAACGGCCCAGGGGAGCTGAGAATGATTATGTAATTGTTATGGCCAGCCATAGCATGACTTCTTACCTGGAGTGGGACCTTGTTCTGTATGTGTATAGCTGTTCCTGCTTCAAACCACTCACTGCAGCTTGGAATTGGGCTTTTGCTCCACTCACTGACTGATCAGGGCCCATCTCCCATGTCACCTGCTCACTCACGGGGCAGGTGCCAGCTCATCCCTGTACCCCCACCTGGTGCCTTACGCTGGGCCTGGTGGGTACTCGATACACATTTGCCAAGTGAATCTTGCTTTCTGGGGCTTGTATTTTCAGTGGCCCTGAGCGGGAGCCTTAGAGGCTGCATTGTGTCCCCTTCAAATTCGCATGTTGAAGTCCTAACCCTCAGTACCTCAGGATGTGATTGTGTTTGGAAACAGGTGGTTACAGGCGTCATTAGTCAAGATAAGGCCATTGAGGCCTAGGTTGAACCTCTCATCCAATGTCACTGGTGTCCTTATTAAAAGGCGCTCTTTGGACACAGGCACACACACACAGTCCGCTGTGTGAAGGTGGAGTCATGTCACCCCAAGCCAAGGACCTATCAGAAGCCAGGGTCAGAAGCCAGGAGCGCATCCTTCCCTCTGCCTTTCAGAGGAAACATACCCGACTCCCACCCCACCCCGCCCTGCCTCACACCTCCATCTCGAACTTCCAGCCTTAGAACTGTGAGAGGATAAATATGTTGTTTAAGTCACTTCACGTGTGATGCTTCATCTCAGCATCTCCAGCAGACTGACACAGTGCCCTCTGGGAATTCTGTCAGAGCTGCAGCTCTGCCTGGCTCAGGGGAGCACGGTTGTATATAGGCACATGTGCTTGTGTGCTTGTGTGGGTTCTCAGGTAGGTGAAGACTGAGCCCCAACCCCGGAGAAGCGAGAGGTCTTATTCCTCTGGCTAAGCTGCTACTGGAAGGGGCAGGGCAGGGGTGTCATTTGCTTTCATTCCTATAGTGTCTGGATTTGCAAATCAAAGGACTATTCCAGAGAGTCCCTGGGCCACAGGAAGTCCCTATAGGTCTTGTTTGGATGGATTTCAGGGTTGATTTAGAGAGTTGGCAGGAAGGGAAGTTCTGCTAGCAGACAGGAGCCAGGTGCATCTGAAAGGGGCCTGCTTTGACCCTTCATTCTCTGCATGGTGGCTGTGGCCCCCACAGACAGACATGCTGGCCCAGGTTAACCTTTAACCAGAAAACTCCAGTCCTCCACTACTGGTCCTGGGGCTCCTTTAGATCTAGAGCAGGCCTGCTTTTCTGTTCTTGTCTCCGGCGAACCAGAGTCTCTGATGAATTGCCCCCACCCCCCTACCCTGAGCCTTGCCACCATGTTGAGTGCTGGTGTCCCCAGCAAAGATGAATGGGTCCCACTAATGAGCTGGAGGCGGCGGCACGGTGACCCCTGACCCCATGCACTCGGAGCCAGCGGCCTGGGGAATGGCGGCCCTGAGCCTGCTTAATGTGTCGGGCTGGCCTCTGGAAGAAAAACACATTTATTGCTACTTAGAGAAAATTGATCTAATTGGGATGGAAACATTCTGCTGATGGAACATGGAATTTTTATTAGGAGGGTGACTCAAGTTCAGCCAAGGTATCGCAGCTGGACTGGGCTGAGAGAGTGTTTCTAGGATTTTACCCCAAAACATCCTTCTAACAGATACTGAGTATCTGAGGGGGTCTGGGTGGGCATTTGTGCAATGCTTCCCAGGAAGCCTTCATCCTAGAAACAGCAGCGTCTCTCAGGCCTGATTCCTTAACTATGAAATTAAAAAAATATATTATAGAGTTCTGCAGGGCTGTTGTGAGAGGGAAATGATATTATGCGTCCATTAGGACTGCGGCCCTGCCCTTAGCGGGAGACTGAGACCAGTGGGACCTTCTCAAGCCAAGACTACACATGGTTTCAGTCTGTTTGGCCAAATCCCCTGCAATTCAGTAACAAACCAGCCAAGTCCTTGTTGGCTGCAAGTGAGGTGACTCATTTGAGAACTAGTTTTAGACAGAACTCTGGTCCCTGAAATATGGGGGCCACACCCCCTCGAGAGCCTCAGAATTTGGCTACTGTTTCTTCATCTCTCACTGCAACCGAGTTTGCTTAAGATCTCCTAAGATTTTCTAGACTTCCCTTGACCCCATCTCCACTGCTCTGGTTTTAACACAGGTTGTCATGGTCACCGACTGCTCCGACCAAGGGACTGTACTCAGCTCCTTCTTCGCTTCTCATCTTGTTCTACGTTGGTAAAGCCTCCACCAGTCCGCTCTGTACCAGCTCATCCTGCACACTGGTGTGTTCTCTGTAAGTGGATCTTTCTAAAACACAGTCTGGATCAGGTTATTTCACAGCTTCTAACCCTCCCCTGGCTCCAATTGCCTCCTCCAAGTGCCCTCACCTGCATATGGGGCTCATCAGTAGGGTACCCATTTAACTTATCATCATCTAAACTGGGACAATGTTATCCAGCACAGACTGTGAATTGAATGGGATGCCCAGTCAGCGGGTATCAACTAGGCAAACTGAGACATATGTCACTCATGCATGGTCTTGTTACAGAGCTGGGACCTTCTGAGAAACTGAGGCAGTGTGAAGACTTGCCCTTCAAACTCTGATTCTTGCTATTAAATCAGAAAGATTTCAGACATGTCACTCAGAGTAGCAGGAATATTCATTCTTGTTACTGAAGGGAAAGGGGAAAATCTCAAGGGAGAGAGTGAGTTCTCTCGGAGAGGAAAGGGACAACATTTCTATCCTGCCCTCCAGTTTTATTGGGGAATCCCAGAGAAGTTTCCAGAGAGTCCCTCCCAGGTCCACCTCTTGACTTTTGAGTGACAGCATGGCGACATCAGACTTTCGAATACCCACTGCCAGCTCTAGGTCATTTTGGCCCATGCTGACTGGTTCTAACTGGATTCTTAACCATACATTCTTACAGATTTTATGGTTAGGAGGAATTATCTTTATCTCCCAGAGTTTCAGGATCTGGTCACAGATGTCTTCTGTGTCAGGGTAACTTGGGTTCCTCTTATCAGCATTATTTTGGGCCTGCATTTCTCCTGTAGTTAAAAGGTAGTTTGCTGAGGAATGTGACATATCCTGTTCATTTAGGCCAGGCAGGGCTGCGGGTAAATTGCTTCTTGGAAAAGAAAGCATGTGGGGGTCAGCACAGTGGGCTCATTTCATAGAATTATTCTCTTAACCTCATGTTCCCACCACCCTCATCTGTCTGTTCCCTAACATTCTGGTCTTTGTCCCATAATTGGCCACCTATCATGGTGCCTCTGCTGCTTCCCACAACAACCTCAAATGCTGGCTCATTTTAGTCACCTATGCCTTAGCATATACTGTTCCCTTTACCTGGAAAGAATGTTGTCTTTCTCCCTTTTGGCCATTGTTCTTTAAGCTCTGGGCTAGCGGTCACTTCTTTAGTTTTCCCTGACTCCTATTGACAATGAAAGATGTCCCCTTGTGTACAATGAATATACCTCAAAATGTAGTGGTATACCATATGACTCAACTATCCCACTGTTTAGTATTTATCCAAAAGATCTAAAATCAGCATGCTATAGTGATATAGCCACTACAATGTTTATAGCCACACAATTCACAATAGCCAAATTATGGAATCAACCCAGATGCCTGTCAATAGTTGAATGGATCAAGAAAATGTGGTATATGTACACAATGGAGTTTTACTCAGCCATAAAGAATGAAATAATGATATTTTCTGGTAGATAGATGGAAATGGAGAAAATCATGCTAAGTGAAATAAGCCAGCCTCCAAAAATCAAGGGTTGAATGTTTTCTCTCATATGTGGAAGCTAGAACAAAATAAGGGAAAGAAGTCTGTGGGGAAGGAGATAGGACATCATAGACATAGGAAAGATTGGTGGAGTAGAAGGAGAACAAGAGGAAAGGAGGAAGGAAGGGAAAGGGAAAGAAACATGGAATGAATTTAACGAAGTCATGTTATATACATACAAACATGTACAAAAGGGAATTTCACTTTAATGTATACACAGAAAGTACCAATCAAAAATAAAGAAAGGAATGAAATCAGTAGAGGAGGTGGGGGGAGAAGAGGGGAAGAAAAGGTGGGAGGGATGGGGCTTGAAATCAAATTCCTTGTATGTATAATTTTGTCAAAAAATGTAGAGATATATAAAAAAAAACTACTTACTTAATAGTTTTTGTGGGTCAGGAATTTGGAAGTAGCTTAATATGGCTCAGGATCTCTGAGAAGGCAGCAGTCAAGATGTTGGCTGAGGCTGTGTCACCTGAAGGCTTGACTAGGGTGGAGGTTCTGATTCAAGATGGCGCTGTCATGTAAGGGGGCAAGATGACACTGGCTGCTGGCAGGTGATCTTGGTTCTTCTCTATGTGGGCTTCATCCCAGGGGGCTTCTTGAGTGTCCTTGTGAAATGATAGCTTCTCCCAGAATAAGTGGTCTAAGAGAGATTGAGGAGGAAGCTGTAGTGCTCTGATGTCTTGGATGGTGCGTCTTATAGTTCCCCGATCAAAGGGTTTGCCCCTGTCCGATCCATTCCTCTTGGAAGTCACACATACCATACCATAATTTCTGTTTTATTCTGTTTGTCAGAAGTGTTTACTAAGTCTATCCCTATAATATATATTTTTAATTTCATAGTTAAGGAATCAGGCCTGAGAGACGCTGCTGTTTCCAGTGTTTACTAAGTAGGTTCTGCCTTTCAAAGGGAGAAGTGTCTCAGTATTTGTGGACATGGGTTAAAGTCACCAACCTTGTTTAATCAGAGAGCTCCTCAGAGTATAGTCCACAGGAAACCTGAAGTTTTCAGGTCTCACTGGCAGGTTGAGCCAGAATCTGAGGGTGATGGAGAGTAGGGGAGGGTGAATGGGGCTGAGAATCTGGGTTTCAGTACAAATCCCTCTAAGGTTCGGGAAACACTGCTTTCAGAGGACAGTCATTAGAAGCACAATATGGGATTCTCAGTATTATGATTTATATGTGAGATGTCTCCCAAAAGATCATGTGTGAAACAAAATAAGAGGGTTTAGAAGTGAAATGATTAGGTTATGAGAACCTTAACCTGATCACTGTGTTAATCCTTTGATAGGGGTTAACTGAGTGGTGACTGTAGGCAGATAGATGTGGCTGGAGGAGGCGGGTCATTAGGGGTGTGCCTGTGGGGTGTATATTTTGTGAGCTGAGCTTAGTCTTTCTCTGCTTCCTGGTGACATGTCCCAAGTCACTTTCTTTCGCCATGCTATTCTGCCTCATGTTAGGCCCCAAAGAATGGAGTCAGCCATCTATGGACTGAGACCTCTGAAACTGTGAGCCTCCAAATAAGCTTTTCCTTCTCTATTTGTTCTTGTCAGGTCTTTTTGTCACAATGGAGAAAAACTGACTGAAACCACTCAGTCACCTATTAGATGTGATTTGATACTAGTGGCTTCAGCTCTCTGTATCTTATTTTCTTTATTTAGGGAGTGGGGATACTAATACCTCCCTGTTGTTCTCAGGTCTAAAGGAGTTACATTTGTGAAGTGCCTAGAACATTGTCTCATAACAGGTCAGTGGTAGCTAGGTTTGTTAAATTAAAATAGAAGCAAAAACAAATAATTGAAAGATAGCTCATCTCTTTACCTTCCTATTTCCCAAATCAGCTAGAAGCATCTGGAAGGCATCTCTGTTCACCCAGTCCCTGGTCATCAACCAGTGCTCCATATGTGTCTGTGGATCAGCTACTGATGGTTCTCAGCTATGGCTATTTTTTCCCCCAATTTTTTTAGTTGTACATGAACATAATACCTTTATTTTATTTATTTATTTTTATATGGTGCTGAGGGTTGAAACCCAGTGTCTCACACATGCTAGAAGAGCACTCTACCACTGAGCCACAACTCCAGCCCCCAAGCTATAGCTGTTTTTAAGAATCATCTGGGGGACTTAGAAAATATTGATGAACTTCTATACTATAAGGTCAACAAAATTAGGTTCTATAAGGCATGATCCTCTAGGGGATGCTCATGTGTGGACAGGATTAGGTTATGAGAACCTTAACCTGATCAGTGTGTTAATCCCCTGATAGGGGTTAACTGAGTGGTGACTGTAGGCAGATAGGTGTGGCTAGAGGAGTCTTGGTAACAATGACCTGGAGACTGCAAAGGGACCCACAAAGGCAAAGAAGTATATTGTTATTAGTGAAATGAGACTCATTGGTAATCAGCAGTCAGTAAGTGCTGGGCTCTGGACAGTACCGGCTTCTTCCCTTCAGCATGTGGAGCATGGAAGAGGCAGGCTGCCCCTGTGGTGGGTCTCTTCTTGGAGGCCCTGCATTGGGTCTTTACCTGAAGGGCCCCGGGGCTCTGTGCATATGTGTAGCAGCTGCTATAACTTCTCAGCTGAACTCATATTTTTAGATGACTGCCCGGGGCGGTGGGTAGAGAGTAGATTGGAGGCAGCTGGTGTGAAAGCAGGACTACATGCAAGAATGGAAGTGTGGCCTAGGACAGAAGCAGTGGCAACAGAAGCAGCCAGATTCAAGGTAGGCACTGGAGCAAGGGCAGAGAGGACCTGCAGATGGGAGAGGTGAAGTTCAGGGAGACAGAGGACTGAAGACAACTCCTTCGTGTTTGG
Organism: Tamias sibiricus; assembly: GCA_025594165.1. Lineage (NCBI taxonomy): Eukaryota > Metazoa > Chordata > Mammalia > Rodentia > Sciuridae > Tamias > Tamias sibiricus. The sequence continues at coordinate 168,458,622 of CM046659.1, forward strand.
TGCCAGCACATGGTGGGTGGAGTGGTGCCACATACTGAACTGGGGAGAGAGGAGATCAAGAATTTCCTCTGGCCATGTTACTTTTGAGATGCCTTTGGGAAGTCTACATAGAGAAGCGTCTGGGAGTTTAGATGAAACACTTGGAAGTTTTCAGTATATAGTCATACTCGCCTAAGGATGGGGATCCATTCTGAGAAGTGTACCAGGCATTTTTTGTTGTTGTTGTTGTGTGAGAGTGTATTTACACAAACCAAATGGTGTATTAATTACACACCTCGGCTATATGGTATGCGCTGTTGTATCTGTGGTCCACTGTTGGTTAAAATGTCATTCTGTGGTGCATGACTGCATTGATGATATTTCAACTCTGGGAATGAGTGAGATAATTTAGCAGGGGAGAGAGCAAGAGGGAGTGGGAGGTGACGCTCTGGGTGCTCCAGCACTTAGAAAGTGCAAGGTGGAAGAGAGGGAGCTTCAAAGACGAGAAGTAGTAGCCAGAGAGAGAGAGAGAGGAGGACCAGGCAAGTGTGCTGATACAGAAAACAAAGACAACAAGGTGCTGCGAGGCCAGGTGGCCAGCTGGGCTGCGTGCTGCTGGGAGACAGGCGTGAGAGCCGAATTCCGTGCAGGTGCTCAACGAGAGAATAAATGCACTCCCGAGGCTTGCCCTCCTGCCTTCTCTGACAAGTCCCCACTAGACAAAGGCATTCATTTTCACTTTGGCTCCTTTGGAAGCAGTCCTTGAGCTGAGGATTTAAGTGCAGAAGTCTATTTGGGAGGTGACCCCAGATGTACTTGTAGGAGAGGGGGAAGTGAGAATAGAGAGGGAAAGGAAGTCAACATAGGGTGTGTTGATGAGCAGGTTACGGCTGTGTGCAGCTGGAGCGCAGTCCTGCCGGGCACCCTTGGGAAAGCGTGCAGAACACGCCCTGGTGGTTTTGCCCACTCTGGGGGCAAGGAAGCCCGGGTTCCCACTGCAGACTCACTGTCATCATTCGAGGTTTGCTTCAGGGGTGTTTTCTCCCTGGACCTTCAGGCTCACTGTATTCTATCTGAGCAGACTCCTGCCCGGAAGTAGCCGTCTTTCAGGAATGCAGGTGATGAGAGCGAAGCTCAAGGTGGGTAGGGGAGTCAGAAGGGTGCTACAAGCCTCCCAGGCGACCGTGCCCAATGATGCACACAGTCCAAGAGTCCTCAGGTCCCCAGCAGAGGATGGATGAGGGAGGGTTTGTTTGGGACTCAACTCCAAGTCTCCAGGGTAGGTCCTCGTCACACGTTCTGTGTCTGGCCTCACGCCCTGGGGAGAGGGGCACAGGAGGCAGGAGGGGAGGCACTAGGGTGCCGGCCTGGCGGGCTTTGGCTCTCCCCCAGACTGGAGCTGGCTTGAGCGCTGAGTGGGGATGAAAAACGAGCAGCCCTGTGTGCATTAAATATTTAATATTCTCTCCCTGGGAGGTGTCAGGGAAAGGACCCTATAATAAATACCACACAGGACAATTCCATCACCAAGCTCGTCAGTTAATGGCCTCGTTGGCTGTGACAGAGGCATTACGGATGCTGGGTCTGGGGCATGTGTCAGGAGTGTGCCCCTTCCAAGCCTGGGGCCCGAGAAGGCAGGGGACAGGGTGCCCTGGTTTGCCAACTTTTATCCTGTGGTTTGTAGTCAGTGGGATGATACGATAGTCGTGCAGAAGAAAGGTGCACGTGACAGACTCACAACATCTGGTACCTGTCAGAACCTGTTGCCAGTTTCCCATGGGTTTCAATGAAACAGTTCTGATTGTTATTAATATGTTACAATGAGATTATTTCCGTCTTATAGGTAGCAAAATTGAGAATCTAAAGAACTCATCATACTGTCTGTAAGTAGAAAAGGCAGGATTTGAGGACAGGCAGGCTGGTTCAGAGTCTGGGTTCTCAATCACCATGCCGGCTGCTGGGGCTCTGGAGCTGTGTAAGTGCCACTGTTTACCAATTATGTGACAGGACAGTGTCTCAACCTCCTGAGCATCAATTGCTGTGTGTGCAACACTGGGGTGACACTGGTCCTGTGTCCCGGAAGTTGTGAGAATTATATGAAGAATCACCTATAAAACTTTAATCTCCACATTGGTGGAAGTTAGCTCTTGTCGTTACTTGAACTGTTCACCACGTATGTGACTGTACAGCAAGCTGTGTGTCCTCTCTGAGTATCAGTGTCCTCATATGTAAATGGATTTAAAAGTCCAACCTCCCAGGACACTAGGAGGGCCCTTTGATTTCTGGGCCTTGGGCTAAGCAGACAATGTTCTTCTTGGTCCTGGGATGTCTCACTGTGCTCTAGGCCCCTGTGCCTGAGTGAAGGGATTCCAGCGTGAGTTTAGTGGGCTGGGCCTGAGTCAGGAAGTCCCAGCATGCCAGGGAGCTCAGGGTGCCTCTAAGGGCCAGTCCTAAGCAGGAGTCCCAGTGTGCTTACGTGGGCCATTCTGAGTCAGGAGACCTGTAGTCTCTGAAAGATTCTCAGCCCTGTGTCCCTTTGCTGGTACTCAATGGCCCTTTGGTACCTGATGGGCAATTAGCTAGTAGTCCTTGAATTATAACCGAACTGACACGGTCATCCCAGAGTGTAGGAGCCCTGATTGGGGAGATGGCTGAGATTGCGGTTGGCTGCGGGCCATAGAGATATTCGGACATTGCCGCCTTCCATGGTCTCACGGGACTTGGCCTGGGATCTCGCGGGACTTGGCCCGGGATCTCGTGGGACTTGAGCCGAGATCAGATCGGGTCGGCACCATTTTGTTTGTGGGTTTTTTGGTGGTGGTGCGTGGTGCGTGTGAGAGTCGTTGTTGGATCCGGAGAGAGAAGTTATCAGAATAAAAAGCCTGTTTGTTTCCAGTTTGCCTCTGAACTTCTTCCCGCGGCTTCGTTGCTCCAAGCGGCCATCACTTCAGACAGCAACACCAGAGCCCAGCCTGACTTGGGCTCCTTGCAGCAAGAGAAGTCACAATCCCATGTTCAAACAGACGTGCTAGAGTCCCGGACAGTTTGCAGTCCCAAGCAATACACTAGAAGCTCCGGGTTGCACTTGAATTTTGTGCTGCGAGGTGTTATTCTGGGCACAGACACGGGTGCCTGCTGCTTCTGGCCCAGGGCAAGAGAGTGCGATGGGAGAGGTGGGGGCTGGCCCGCAGCTGAGCTCAGGACAGGCCCCTGCTCCTAATGGCAGCGACTCTCTAGGTAGCAATGTTCCAAAGGTCGTTCCGAAGGTCACAGTTTCTTGGGCGGGGGGGTGTGTGTGTGCCCCTTGTCCCAGTGGTCCCATTACCATCCTATTCTACACCGCTGGAGCCCCAGGAGCCCAGAACTGGCACAGGGGACAGAGAGGGAGGGAACGAACAGGGAGGAGGGAAGAGTGCACGGTCAGCAGTGGCTTTATGGATGGCCATGGGAATGTGAGGTGAAAGGAACCCCACACACCTCCCCAGAAGCCCCGCTCTGGCTGCCTGGAGCAACCAGGGTGTGCTCAACTAATTTATATTAATTCAAGACCATTAATGATGAGCTATCGTCTCTCTTTTCTCTCACAGTAAGAGGACAAAGCTCAGATTCAAGTGCTGAATTTGCTGGCCCCCAATTCCTTGGGTAAGAAGCTCAGGATAGGGGTCCGAATCAGACAGCTCCCAATTCCCACCCCAACCCTCCTTTCCACCCCAACACATGAATTCCCAGAGTTTTTTCCTTTTCTTCTCCAAGTTCTAGCAGCCCTCTTCCCAATGGAGAAAAGAGCTCTGAATCGCTTGTGAAAAGTCCCACACTGATGGGAGAATTCAAATTCTACCCAAACAGCTGCATTTGCCACAACCACACAGTGTAGCATTCAAAATAGCCTACTCCTTTCTTCCTGCTTATGCCTGAAACCTCTGGAAGTGTGGGAGTGCTTCCTGTGGCCCTGTTCTACTTGTGAACTTCCTGTGGCCATGTTCTACTTTTAGTCATGACTCAAGGGGAACTCCACAGTGGTCTATGAGGTAGGGATAGGGCTGATAGAATTGTTACCATCTTACACAGGAAGCAAGTGAGACCCAGAGAGCAACCAAATTGAACCTAGGACCTAGGACTCTGAATTCAGGCATATGACCTCTTAAAGCCATGTGGGGAGATTTCTGACTAATTAGCTAGAAGTAATTATTCAGTTTTCACAGGGTCCTGGGATAAGGCCAGGCCACATGGTTGCCTGTCTCCAGGGTTGTGTATGACAGGCACCTTGTTTTTAAGGTGCCAGGACTAGAGGTATGTACTGCTGCCCTGGTGCAGTTTTCAGAGAGCAGAGCAGGTTCTTGTTGGTTGAGGGGCTGTGGAAAGAAGCCATATCACAAGGGACTGGAGTCAAGAGGCAACGTCATTCCTCTCAGGCCTCAGTCTTCCCATCTGTATGCTGGGAACAATCTGGGAGATCCTGTGAGCATAGTCTGGAGACCCCCAAGTGAGGCCTTCAGGCAAGTAGGGCCCTTCAAACCTGAGGGGTTGTCAAGTCTCGGCCCCCAGGCCCAGCTGTCGAAGTACCAGGGGAGACCCTGGTGGCTGCAGAGCTGGCCTCAGCCCTCCAGCTCCCTCAGCCCCCTGTGGTAGTAGCAGCTTAATGCCTGCTTCTGCCTTTTCTCCTGGTTGAAGATGTTAAACTTGGGGGCATCTGAAACACTCACGTACAAACCCACACAAATGATTTCTCCCGACATTAACATATTTCCTTTTGAACCCCGGTGAGGCTTTTCTCCAAAGTAATGGATTTTTCCCCCCACCCCCAAATGTATTCAAATCTGGCCTCGGTTAAGTCAGAAGATGCCTATCGGCCCAGCAGGGCTTCCCTCCTGTTTCCTCGCAAATCAGCATCCTTTTTATTCTTCCCTCAGATCTCTGTGTAAAAGGGAGGCTTTCTTTGCCAAAGTTTCACTGGGACAGACAGACGGACGGATGCAATGTTGCTGGGGCCTTTGATAGCCAAGAACACAAGATCCGACTACAGGGGGCTCAGAAACTTCATCAGCCGAGGAGGGGAATAGAGAGAACAGGAGCCCACTGAAATAGCCCTTTGAAATCCCCCAAATGATGTTTGATGTGACTCTGCCTTTCAGCCTAAGCCATACCTTTGGCATCAAAAGCACCTTCTGAAAAAAAAAATTAGCTATTTTTTAAAGCACAGAAGGAGTAAATTTAATATTAAGTCCTAATGGCAGAAGTCTTTGAAAAGATATTTCTGGGCTTGGGATCATTTAGTATTTCCCTTAATCTAGCAGCACAAGTTCCTCTCCCTCCCCAACCTCCTTTAATCCTTAATCCTCCTCTTCCAAACCCTGGGCCTCTGTGATGGCAAGTCAGGGTCTGGTGTCCTGTAGGGGAGCAGAGACTTCCAGCAAATGGAGCAAGAGTGTCCCTCCTCTGACCACTCAGACCCCTCCAGTTTATAAAGCACCAGCCAGTCCCACAGGTTTTCTTCTGGTTTTAAAAGGATAGTTCAGGCCTGGAGAGGTGGTGCCTGAGGAATTGCTAGTGCTGGAGGCTGGGTCTGCTGCCTTGTTTTCCATGTGAGGGCTCAGACCACTCTAGGTGGCCTCCAGCGGGAGGGACTGGAGTGAGGTATGGAGAGCTAGCTGCCGATGGAGATGGACCACCCCAGGGCCCAGGATTTTCCCTGCTCAGCCCACCCTGGCCACCTCATCTCTGGAGGGCAAGTAAGTGACTTGCCAAACCCCTGCTTCCGGAACAGCTGACCCTTCCCTTGGCTGGGAGCAAGGCAGCCAGCACCACGGACAGCTCCGGGGATGCCCAGGTCTGTTCTTAAGGAACTCTTGTACTCTGGTCTTCCTGTGAGAGTAAGGGGGCCTTGTTGGACTCAAGGGTGATTAATTTTGGGGAGTGGGACACCATCCATATCCCTCCACACAGGATCTAGCATTCAGAAAAGTTTCCAAGGGAATCCTAGGGGAATGCAAAAGGAAGGTGTGCAGAAGGACTCCTAGGTGCCTTGTCTAGGGACATGGGAGACCTGTTTGGAACAGGAGGGTTGGGGTGGGTATTTTGTGTAGGGAGAGGGTGGTTTGGAGGATTCCTGGGGGAGCTGTGTGGTTAGCCCATCTCAGCTACTGTCACGCCTCACCCTTTCCCTCTCCGGCAGGCTGGACTGAACTTTCAGGTCTCTTCATATCCATCCCTTGCTTAAGACCATCCATGGCTCCCCATTTCCTTTGGCATAAAGGACAATCTCCTCAGCCTGGCAAATGAGGCCTTTGAAAATCTGGCTCAGTCAACCGCCCTGCTCCATCCCCTGACTCTAGCTCAGGCAGGCTGTGTGCTTCACATAGACCATTCTCTGTCACTCCCTGTGCCTCTGCATGCCGCCCCCCATCCTAGACTCCCTTCCCTTTACTTTCCCACTTGGAAGTTGCCTACTTTTTGCTTAAGTCCTCTCCAATCCCTCAGGTGCTGTGTTTCTAGCACTGGGTCCAGACATCTCTAACAGCATCAGCTTCTTGCGTGGTAGCTGTTTGCACCCGTATCTCTCCAGTGCCTCTGAGGTCTTTAAAGATAAAGCCTGGGTCTTATTAATCTTTGCATCTTTTCCACCCAGAAATCCAAACCAAACTTCCTCCTCCTACCTTCAATAAATGCTAATATTTCTACTGACTGATGAAGTCACTAAAGAAGTTCAGAGACCTTAAGTAATTTGCTGAAGATCCCACAGCTAGGAAGATGAATGCCCCCAGAAAAAGGCAGACCTATAGGGGAGAAGGGGGTTCTTACAGCTAAAAGACCATTTTTGAAGCCAGAGCCTTCACAGAGGTCAAATGGCCAAGTGGAAGCCCTTCTTTCTAGAAAAATCTTCTCACCCTTGGACATTTCCTCCAGCAGAGCAGGTTGTACTGAATGCCCTGAGGGTGATCAGGATTGAAAGCATCCCAGGTCCCGTCTGGTGGAGTTGGGGTCCCTGAAAAAAAGAAGAGGACTTGCAGACCAAACAGAAATAGGGAAGCACGTTCGGCATTTCCTGGATCCTGCTAATACTGCCCGGGCCTAGTTCTGAGAAGATCCGGAAGGACGAAGCCCCAGCCCACGGCTCCCACTGGTTTGCGTCCGTTTCCCTGTCCACCCTGAGGCATTAGCCCTTTATGACTTCATATTAATCTGCAGGCACTTATTGCTCTGCAAGGCTGTTTTGACAAAAGTTCATTATCAAGACTGCTAAATGCTTTTAAAGCATTGATTGGGCGAATTATTACATCACTGGGGTAGACACTGTGTTTGAAGATGGATGGTGTTGCTCAGGCCATCTGAAATTTTCCTTCTTTTAATTGGATCGATCCCCAGAATAAACGAAGTTTAATTGAATTTTGAGGAAAATTGAGCAGTTGTTTGTGAGTCTCTGTCGATAGGCATTATTTCAATTACATGGTGATAAGTGAGCGGGGGCAGGGTGGTGGTGGTGGTGGTGGTGGGATGGGGGGTGGGCCTGGTTGAGCTCTGCAGTGCACAGGCTGGATGGAAGTTTCCCCGAAGTGCCTGCCACCTCTGGTCCTGCTCATTCAGTAAATATTTATTTGCAAGTCAACTTTGTGCCCTGGCTCAGCATTGGACCAAATCCTCCATGGTGGCCAAGTACATTTGATTCACCCTCTTGGGGATCAGGAATGCAGGCTCTGGTATCTCATGTATCTGGATCCAAATTCTGGTCCACCATGAGTCCACTCTTTGCAAATCATATACATCTCCAAGCCTCAATTTCCTCATTTTTTTCCCTAATGGGAATAAATATAAGGGCCCCAATCACTTGGGGTTGACAGAAGCTTAAGATAAGATGCAGATGTTATCCTTCAGTTACATCTGGAAGGTGGTCCAGGGCCAATCATATGATTACTTGCAGATGCTGTGATTACTGAGTTTTGTTTTGGTTTTTGTTTTTTGGTACCAGATATTGAACCCAGGGGTATTCAACTGCTGAACCACATCCCTGGCCTTTTAAATTTTTTTATTTTTTTTATTTTGAGACAGAGTCTTGCTAAGTTGCTTAGAGCCTCACTAAGTTGCTGAGGCTGGCTTTGAATTTGTGATCCTTCTGAGCCGCTGGGATTACAGGCATGTGCCAATATGCCCAGCACTGAGTTGTATTTTAATCCCCTATTTTTTATTTATTGTGGAGTTCTTTTTCTCTCTCTTTCTTTTTTTATTCCTTGAGCATATTCTGTTAGGCTTTCTCTTTTCTCCATTTCCCCCACTCTTTTCTCAACCCTTCTCCCCATAGTAGTTATGTAATTATCAGGAGTAGGATGCTTTCCAGTGTGCCTGGGTGCCTAATAATCCAAGGCATCCTTCCATAAGGAGGGAACATTTAACTTGAGATCTGAAAAATAAACAGAGCAAGGTGAGCTATCTCTTTTTGTGTGGTGCTCTTATGAGAGGTGACAGCATGCACAAAGGCCCTGAGGTTGAGTGTGAGATATAGGAGGAGCTGTCACAGACCACTGTGGCCAAAACATGCTAAGGAAGGGACTATCCAGGTCAGCAAAGGACAGACCACAAATAAGGAACTTGGGCTCAAATCCAGGTCCACAGAACTCTTAAGTCCAGGCTCCTTTCACGTCCCCATCCCATCTGATCAGTTTTCTTCAGTCTTTCCTGAAGTCCAGGCAGATGACAGACAGCTAGGGCACTTTGTGCCCCTCACCAGGTGGAGCTGTGATGGTAGGGCAGCAGTGGGCTTTGCTGTGGTGGGCTGAGGATCTTCAGGTTTTTCCAGAATGGAGCTCTTCTAAGCTCTACAATCCTTTCTCATGCCTTCTTCCAGTGTCATTGAGATTCAGAACTCATAACTGAAGCCTTTAGGGGGTCCCAGTTGGGGAGAAATTTTTAGTATGGGGACATTTGGCAATGTTTAAAGATATTTTTGATCATTAAAACAGGCAGGTAGTGTTACTAACATATATCCTTCAAATTTCTTCGATGTAGAGCACAGCAGCCCCCAAACAATCATCCAGTCCCCAACATGGGTGGCATTGGGGTTAAGAGGCTGGACACTCCTAGCAGGCGAAGGAAAGGTTCTCTTTTACAAGCCACAGGAAGTTCCTCCCCAGACTTGCTCCTGCTCAGTGGCTGGCCTGGGTTCCCTTGACCCCCAGCTTGCCTTGTCTTTGGAGAGAAGTCTCTTCTCTGGCTTCTTCCCTGTTCCAGCAGCCAGCGTAAGTCTTGAGAGAATGGCTCTGCTCTGCTGCCTAAGAGCTTGGAGACTCCGTGCACTTCTGTGTCCTTTCTGGGGATGCGAGTTCTTCACGGCTGCCTCCCACAACCCCCCATCCTCTCATCAGAGTCAAGTACTTGGAGAACACGCACCCCACGTGATGTAGAGTGATTTGGATATTTTCCTCACTTGTCACTAATTGCAAACAATAAAATAAAACATCATATTGCTACCAAGCCTGCATTGCTCTTGAAATCAAGTCCATTTCCATTTAAACAAGTTTGTGAGACACACTCATTGGAAACAAATGTGTTCTCTGCACATGAATTCAGATGATGACGAATGACTCTTATTTCCCTGTGTGCGACTTTCTCTTCACTTGGGAACTAGGAACTTCTTGAAAGTGCCTTTTTAACCTCTGGAGTCAGTTCCAAGCACAATTCTTTTTTTTTTTTTTTTTTTTTTTCCTGGTCACTCTCAGAAGAAGGCAGATTTCTCTTGGTGGTTGCAAACTCCCTGGCAAGAGGGTCCAATAAATATGAAGCCACTGGCATGTCATGCTCTAAGCCATGACAGCTGACTACACAGTGAAGGCCAAGTGTCTCCTAGTGGCATTTGAAGCTTCCTCCCTTGGCTCCTGTCTACACTAGTGAGATTTTTGGTTTCCTCTTCACTCCAGTAGGCTTTCCCTTTTCCCTGAGAATCCTGTGTCTTTGCAGATATTATTTCTTTGAGCGGAAGTTTCCTCACAGTTCATGCCTGGGAGGGGAACATAGCCCTCGGGCTCCAGCTGTATCTCCTCTGAAAAACCTTCTTTCCACTGAGATTCCCCTTTTCTTATATTCTCAAAGCACTGTGTCCAGATCTCTATGGGAGCATGTTTCACAGGGTGGAGTAAATTCTTCTTTGTTTATGCAACCCACATAAAACCCAAACCCTATGTGGTCCAGGCCCGGCATAGCATCACATTCAAAGAATCATATATAGCAACCAAAGGAATTTAATAATTTCAGCCTTTCTTTGCTATCTCTCAGAGAATGTTAGGATCCAAGTCATAGTTCACAGCCACACTTCTTAAAATTTTCTTTCCTCATTCCTCTGGCTTTTAACTTCTCCCTCCCCAATATCTGTCCAGACCCTTTTCTTTCTTTCTTTTTTTCTCCTTATAATTAACTAAAATTCTCTCAAAGCCAAACCACTTATGGTTCTTGACTTCTTTGTACTCTTCTTCCTCTCTCACATCCTTTTCCTCTCCTAAGTAGTTTTCCTTTTATTCTTAAATGTGAGTTAAAAAAAAAAAAGTCAGGTTAATTGCTGCAGACTCAGAATTTCCCTGTGATAGCTGGAGAGACCAAAGATCAGTGTGTTTTTAGTACTTGGGGAGCTGGGTTGATTGTAAACACAAATGATTTCATATTTAGTACTTGATTATCTTTGCTGATAGACCTCAAGGCTGTATCTGGGTTCCATTCATCTGGATCTTGTGTTCCATGTGTGTTTCCACAACTCCTCTTACTCAGAGACCCTGAAGCACCACTCTGGGTGGTTGACAGGGTACAGGCTTAGCCTAGACCCTCTGGAGTCCATACTTGGGCATGTGGCCAGTGCGTGTTGTGAGACTAGTTCCAATCACCCTCTATTGGGCCTACATTCTGTTAGAGTTGCTCTATTTTTCTCCCCCTGTGGCTCATACTTATTTGTTTTCGTTTTTCATCTGTGAATGGCCAACTCATTTTTTTTTTTACATGTTCTCTGCATTTTAAAAGAGATTTTAATTATACATTTTCAACTGTTTTAATGTGAACATATGAGCAGCTATCAAAAGTGCAGATAAATGCACCACACTTCCAATTGTTTGTCACAATATTTGCTTTTTACAAAACATTCTGGGGATATGGTCTCCCACATCCACATTTTGTAGGCTGTTTTGGAATTTCTGCCAAAGGCATGGCCAGTGTTGTGAAAGCTGAGAAAGAGGGGCTGGAACTTGTACAGGCATTGTTTGGGTGGGTGGGTTTTGGAACAGGCTACACTATCCCTACCCAAGCTGTGCGTGCAGCAGGAAAGGAGGTGGGGCTGACTTTAGGTGGAGACTTCCAACAGGCCAATGAATGACGTCCCAGGGGTAGGCTACATATTCATTCATTCATTCATTCATTCATTTCTTCATCCAAGAATTCTTATATATCTATTATGTGCTTGGAAGTCTAGTTCAGGATTGGGATTTTAGGCGGTGACTATCTACGTCTGGACATAAGCTTTGATCAGGGGCTTTGAGATGTGGCAACTCTGGGTCAGCACAGGAATCAGGTAACATGTGGAAAGGCTGATGTGCACGCAGAGTGGAGATTTGAGGCATAGAATTTTGTGCACAAAAGGGAGGTCCCTCGGCCTTCCTCTCTAACCTAAGGAGAGAGGAATACTTCATTATCCCCAGAGTTTTAAGGTATGTGATGGCTTATGTGGGGGTCAGGCAAGTATTTTCTCCTCTCTGTTCTTTCCATGTCTGTGATAAGAGTATAGTTATCTGCTCCATTGAATTAGACTTTGCTCTACGCCTTGCTTTGGACTCACAAAGGGCAGAACACACTCCTTGTCATTGGGATTTGCCAATGATCGCCAGCAGAGCTCAGTCTCTGCCCTGGAGGCTGACTCAAACAATCACAGCCCAGAGCAGCCAAATATTGGATGATCTGCAGACCTAAAAGTGAAAAAGAAAGGAAAGGATTATTTTTTGTATGCTACTGAGGTTTTGAGATTGCTATATAACAAAGGCTGCCTGACATGAGGATCTGGTAGATACGGTAGGCCATCTCAAAACCGGTGCCCTGTTTGTCACCCATGCTTATGTTCACCTACACAAATCTTATATACCCCCACCTGGCTTAGAGGGGCTCTGTTCCTTCTTCCCTGTTGTTTTCTGAGCATCTTCACCAGACAGGGAGTTTCATCAAGTTTTACTTCTTTTAGCTTGTGCTATGAGAGGAATAGGTGGGGACTCCAATGTCCAAAACATCAAATGTATTAGGGGATTGAGGATACTTTGCAAAGCTAGGCAAGTCCCTTGACATGACTTCCTTGAAGGCAGGCCAAGCCCAGGGACTGGGTTGGAGGGCAGTGCCGCTCCAAGATGACCGCAGCGGATGTTTATGGTTCAAACTGGGGCCTCTGTCCTCTCTCAGGGTGCAGGGCCAGGGCCCAAGCACAGTGTGCAAGGTAACATTTCCAGCTTGATATTTGGATCCAAATAAAGGCTGAGCACCTAAAGGATAGACTCATCTCAAACAGCTCCAGGGCACACTTGATCATGCCACCTCCTGCTTGGGTAACCTGTGACTAGGCCCTTTTTTCCTTCCCAGGACTCAACATGATGACCATTGGCAGGCCTTCCACAGGCACTGAGTTCCTTCCAGATTCCCCAGGAGCTGAAGCATGGTCCCAGCTGTCAGCAGAATTCTTCCTGTCACAGCTCAAAAGTGTCCATGCTCTTGTGGTCCCAAAGGACCAGATTTGCTTAAGCTTTTGAGACCCACTTCCTCCAAGTAGCCTTCCCTGATATCCTCCATGGGTACTTCTCTCCATTTTGTACTTCTTTAGCACCTCTCAATCTCAGCATTGAGCTAGGAGATTGTTTAATATAAATATGACATAGAATTACAGTTATGTAGTATGATCCACTTCCTCTACTTCTAAGTTCTGTGAGGGCAGGGGCGAGGTCTCTTTCTTTGCTGTTTTACTCCCAATACCTGACACGGTAGTTTTCCTTCAGAAGACAATCAATATGTACTTGATGAAGGAATAAAATTTTGCATTAGCTTATTAAATATGCATTAGCTTATTACATATTCACAAATGACCCCATGAAGTAGGTTTCATTATTATCCCCATTTCAGAGATAAGGGACAAGGATATTGGGGCTCAGAGTTCAGACATAGTCAGGATGTGGTGAGGCCAGATTGAGGACATTGGGGACACTGTATCGGGTTCTTGTTGCTGCTGTAACTCATTACTTTGTGGCTTAAAACAACACAAGTTTAGTTTCTTACAGTTCTAGAGGTCAGTTCTGCCATGGGTCTTCCTGGATTAACAGCACAGCATCACCAGGGCTGTGTTCCTTCTGCAGGCTCTGAGGGACAATCTTTCCCTTGTCCTTTCAAGCTTCTAGAGGCTGCCTGTGTTCCTTGGCTCCTGGTCCCTTTTCCCCCCATCTTCAAAATCAATAGCATAATAGCATCTCTCTCTCTTTTCCCCTCTTGCCTTTTCCTCCTTTTTTTTTTTTTTTTTTTTAAAATAAGGACCTTGTGCTTACATAATATCTCCATTTCAATATCCTTAGTCATATTTGCAAAGCCCCTTTGGTCATGTCAAGTTTTGGGGGCCAGGATGTAGACATCATTGGGGGGGCATTATTCTGCCTACCACAGACTTCTCTACTGGGTTGCCTCCTTTTGGATTCTTCTTTGAGGATCTCAGACAAACCCCCAAAGGCTCTCTGCCTCTTCCTGTCTGCATCCATAAGGCTTCAATCCCTGAGAAGAAACTTTCCAACCTATTGGTTGTACGGGTCGAAGGTCATGGGGTAGGACCCACAGCTTCCTTGGGAGCAGGGAGGCAGCGGTGAAGGTAGTGAGTGAGTTCCTCCTCTGTATCAGCACAGCGTAGAGGCCCCAGCCCTAGAACCTAGGGTTCCCCTCTAGGCCAAACTGATCCTCAAGATGTTGTTTGATACTGGCTGGCTGGCCTGCTGGGCTGTAAGTTTTCAAGTGTAATTTAGGACAATTCGCATGACGTGTTAGCAAGCAGCGTGTTTCCCCCGTGATGATGAGTCTCCAGCATTGTGTGTAACTGAGCAGCTGGGTCCCTTGATCCGTCAGACGGGGCCGATGCCAGCCTCCAAGCTCACGGCCAATCTCCCACACAAAATGAATTAACATGGCAGATATAATTTCCCCGGGTCAGCGTGCTTCACTCTGCAGATCTATCTCGGTTCAAACTCGGGGAAGGCTGACTGAAGCCACCTGCTTTCCTGGCCTCAGAGACCTTGTGTGGGTCTGCCTGCCCACACCTCACCCTGCCCAGTGTCTGCTTCTAGCTGAGATCCCGCTTCTCCTGCCTAATCATGGGGGGGGGGGGGGGGCGGGGGCGAGGAGGGAGGCTCAATCAACTTGGGTGTAAAATTCTAAAGCCCTTTGGAAAAGGCAATTGGAACGTAATCCTGCCTGTTAACATTTTCTAGTTAATTATCCTGGGCTGTATTTTTGGCATCAGGGCTGAGCACGCAAGGGGGGTCCGGGTGGGATCTTCATCACAATACCAGTTTTAGGCGTCGTTTATCTTGTCTTTTAGACTAATTATCCCAAACTCACCACTAGGCTGTCACACTTACATGCTCCAATAAATGTAGTTCTAAATCAGCCGCTGACTTTGCGGCTGGGGTGGCAGCGTCCCTGGTTCGTGTCTAACTAGGGCCATCCATCTGTGATCATGGCACTGAGGGGAGGTGGCTCTGTTCAGGTCTCCATGAATGATCATACTTATTTATATGCAAATACGTTTGACAAATCAATAATGTATGATTTAGCTGTTCAGTGTGTGTTAGTAAACGGGCTGGCAATCCCAGGTGGGGGTTCCACAGAGGGTCTACTTTGCCCTCTGCCCCATCCCACTGGGCCTTTTCTTATAGGTGCACTTCCCTGCTGCCTCCAGCTTCCAAGGTTTCCAAGTTCAAGATTCTTCCTTGTTCAGATGAAGGAACTTGCCTTTGTGTGCCCTTCGTTCCTGTGTTAGGCTCTGCTTCAGTTAGCACTTTATCCCTTTTATTAGTCCCAGTCCACAGTTAATTCTACAAGTATTTATCAAGCATATCTCTTTATGTCCACATCTATCCATATATAAAACAAACCCTCATATAGCATGGACTATGTTCTAGCCCTGTTCTTTTTTTTCTTTTTGGGTAGCGGGGATTGAACTCAGGGGTACTTGACCACTGAGCCACACCCCCAGCCCTATTTTGTATTTTATTTAGAGACAGGATCTCACTGAGTTGCTCAGTGCCTTGCTTTTGCTGAGGCTGGCTTTGAACTCACGATCCTCCTGCCTCAGCCTCCAGAGACACTGGGATTATAGGTGTGTGTCCCTGTGCCCGGCTAGCCCTGTTTTTGAGTGCTGTACATAAAGTATCATTTAATCCTCCTAAAGATACTGGTATTATTATAGGAGATTTTACAGAAGGGAAAACTGAGGCCTGTACAAAGCTATCCAGCTGGAGAGTATCCATCCTGAGATTCCTGACCCAGACTGTGCTTTTACTTTTACTTCCTGGGTTTTACTAGCAAGTACTGTGTGATAGCAGGGGCTAGAGAAGTAACAAGCATGGGGCATTCATTCTGGAGAAAAGATAAAGAACAAGAACAAAAATGTAAATCAAGACAAAACAACAACAAAACCCAAGTATCCAACCCAACAAGCAGGTTGTGATCATTGCTGTGAATGAAAATGACAGCATAGTGGGAGGGAAAATCCTCACCAGGCCAAGAACTGTGCGTGCGTTCAGAGGATGGCCAGTCCAAAAGGGGGTATCCGCTTGGCTTTGTCCACTCCTGGGGCTTCTAATCTGGCCGGGGAGGCTGGCATAGTAAGCTTCCCAGGAGCAGACTCTCTGGGAGTGTCTAAAGCCTAGGGAGAAGATTGGTGGAGGGAAGGGGGTCTGTCGAGATCCCAGAGAAAAGACCTTAACACAGGTGAGGGCCTCATTCCCTTCTCAAGGATTTACTGAGGGCTAGAGGCCTTATATCAGGCAACACCCACAACAACCGTATAATGCAGACCCTACACTCATTCTCCACTTACAGATGAGAAAATTGAGACCCTCTGAGGGTAAGTGACTTGTACAAGATCGTGTAGCCAGCAAGGGAGTGGGGGAGGGGATGGCATTGAGACAGGTCTGCTTCCTATAATGACCTCTCTCCAGTTCTTCCAGTTTTAATCCTAACTTAACTAAACCTTTTAGAGTATGGCACATACCAGGCCCGACTCAGAGCTCTGGTTCCATCTCTCCACCCACCCAGACCCACCCACCATTGCTGGGAGATAGTAGATTTGGGGTCCGCTATGCCCACAGAGCAGTCTTCTCCTTCAACCTTTTAGAAGCTCTCCATGTCCCTCAGAAATATGTCTAGTATCCAAAGCCTTTTTGAAGCTCCAGAAAAGCGAGGTCTTTGCTTTGGTTGCCTGGCTTCCTCATGTATGGGGCTCTGGGTTATTGCCCAGGCTGTACTTACTACATTCTTCCTTCATCCTCTTTGTTGAGATAACTATATTTTTCAAGTCTCTAATCAGATGTTACTTCCTCTAGAAAGCCTTCATGGATTCCCTTAAACCAGACTAGTTTCCCTTCCTTATGCTTCCACTTGTCCCATGTGGTAACCATCCTCCAAGATAGCCCTCAGTGATCCCTGCTTCCTGGTATTCACGTCCTTGTAGCCTCCTCCCATATTGTATCAGGATTTTTCCACGTGACGAACCTACTTCCATGGATGGGTCATAAAAGACATTACTGCTTCTGTCATCTTCTCTTGCTCACTCGCTTCAGAAAAGCCAGGTGCCGTGTTGTGGGGGAACCCAGGCAGCTCTGTGGGGAGGTCACACCCTCCAGTTCCAGTCTTTCCTTCCTATGACTGCAGCCCTGTCCAGCACCTTGACTTCCATCTTATGAGAAATCTTGAGCAAACCCACCTGCCTAAGTTGCTTCTAAATTCTTGGCTCACCGGAAATGTATTAGATAATGAATGTTTATTGTTTGAAGCCACCAAGTTTTAGAGTAATTTGTTAAGCACAAATACACTGGACTGATATAATCTGCCAATTTCTTTTCTCTCTTTTCCACTCAGCTGTGAGCTCCCTGAGAACAAGGACTGTGTCTTCTCCACAGCTCCTTGGCAGAGAAGCAAAAGGTGATTATTCAGTGACTGACCCAGGGGTGGGAGTCCCAGAGGTATTCTGGGAGGAGGGGCTGGGCTGGGACTCCTGACGCATCTTCTAAGCACATCCTCCGAAACAGTGTGGTCCTCCCTCGGAGGTCTACGCCACTCTCTGCCTTCTGCTAGCTTCTGTTTCATCCGCCTGCTTGGGAAGTCATTGTGCAGCAGTTTGAACGGAAGCCCTTCTCTGCACAAGTTTCTGGGAACCAGAAGCTACAGTCAAGAAGCAGATATTTTGCTTTTTGAAAAAGCTGGGGCAGGCTGTGTCCAGATGATAGGGGGCTCATGGATTCCAGTTAGCAGCTCCCTTCCTGGTTTGGGAGACTGTCCTTGCCTCACTCCCTGGACTATTAGTACCGGTTCTCCCCTACACACATGGCCAGACCCAGCTCTGGGCTGGGGGACGTTCACTTCCTGCGGGGCTCAGGGCCATGAAATATTCAGTGCCAGCGACTTCCTCTCTCATATTTCTTCATATTCAGAGTGGCCACTCAATTGATATGTAAATAAAGTGCACCAGCACCGAGCCTGTCCCACGCTGCATTATTTAAGCTGTAAAACGATGCGTCATCCGTCATGGGGCCCATTGGCGGGACCCTGCTGGGCGCCGGGCAATAAAGCCCGCAAGAGCCTCATCAGAAGCAGCGGGTGGCCTAGTGGAAGTTCATTTATGCATGAAATATTCAGCCAGCAACAGTGCCAGCCTTAAACATCAGTAATTGGGGGGTTTCTATTGCTCCTAACTAGTGCCTCTAAATTATTGCAAAAGACTGGCCAATTTACAAATTACATATATTTGTCATGCTCTTGTACCTTTCCTGAACTAAGCGAAATGGCCCCTGTGTTGTGGCTGTTTGCACACTTACCATGGTGAACGGGGCCCAGCGGAGCAGAGTGGAGGCTGCATCACAGAGGGAGCCCTGTCACTGCTCTCTCTCCTGGTTGTCGACAGTGTGCGCTCTGTGGCCCCATCATTGGGTAGATAGCCTCCTCGGTGCATGGGGCTAGGGCTCCCCCAGGGCTTTCCCTAGCAGGGTTGGATACAACCTCAGCCCTCATGGGTTCTTGCCTAGCTCTGTGAGGCCAATTCAGCAACTATTTATAAAGCATCTCCTCTAGCCCAGACGCCGGGTGAGAGGGCAGGGGTACAACAATGAGCAGAAAGAGGTGGCCCCGGTCTTTAAGGAGCTCATGGTCATTGAGCAGTCTCTTCTGTTGGATTCCCCCTGGGCAGGCTCTGAGGCAAGAATGTGGATTTAAATGGTTTATTTGGAAGGTGACCCCAAGAAAGAGTCATGGGCTTGGGGACATGGGCCAGGGAAGGGAAGGAGGTTTCTACAGGAAGTATTAAGTACAGGACAGTGGGGTTTAGCCCAAAGGGGCCTCATGAAAGATAAGAACCTCAGAGTCGCCAGGTACGGTGGCACATGCCTGTAATCCCAGCACTTGAGAGGCTGAGGCAGGAGGATCACCAGTTCAAAGCCAGCCTCAGCAATGGTGAGGCACTTAGCAACTCAGTGAGACCCTGTCTCTAATAAAATACAAAAACGGGCTGGGGATGTGGCCCAGTGGTCAAGTGTCCCTGAGTTCAATCCTTGGTACCAAAAAAAAAAAAAAAAAAAAAAAAAAAAAAAAAAAAAAAAATCTCAGAGTTATTACACCTGGGGTTGTATGGGGCTTGGGTATCTACCCAATGACTTCTGCCAGCCCCTTGGAGGGGCATTTCAGAGAGGCTGCCCCAGCTGTGGAGTGGGACGCGTGCCCACAAAGGTAGTTTGCTTGGCACCCTCTCTGGTGTCACCCCTGGGAACTGGCAGCATCTTACAATCTGCTGGAGAGGGAGTTTCTCATTTTTCTCTCTGAATTCTGGCATAGTCCCTGAGGACACGAGGCCTTGAGGTGTACTGGGATGGACTGGGGGAGTCCCTGGGAGACGCTCAGCCCAACCCACCTAGGAGGCTGCTAACCTTTCTGGAAATGTGACTCTTGTCCTTTGGGTGAATGCTGCCTGCATTGGGTGCAAGTGAGAAGGAAGGAGAGGAAGGAAGGAAGGGTACTTGTCATCTCATGGCCTTTTACTGGGAATGAGCTCAAGAAAGCCCTTTGACCCAGGTGGCACCCCGAGCCTTCAGGTCTCAATGAATTGTCACAGTCCCAGAGAAGCCTCTCCTACCAAGTAGATACCACTCTTACTCTTGTCATGGTCTGCCACTGCTGCTTCCCCAATGCTTACCTCAGTCTGCACAGCTTCATTTACTTATCTGCATGCATTTGCTGCCTTCTCTCTTCTCAGTTCTGGGCCTGAGTGATCATATCTGCTCAGTTCACTCCTCTAGTCCAGTGACTCACCAGCATCTGGCTCACAGAGCGTCCTTGGTAAAGGCCGCCTGGTGAGTGATATAAGTAAACAAAGGCAGTAACAGGTAATGATTTCCACCTGTCGCAGGGGGAAAGACACAATGAAGCCAAGAGACTGTGAGGGAATTGTGCAGGTGGTGGCATCGGGGCTGGAATTCCGTCCTTGAACTTAACACCCTCCAGCGATGACTCCCTCCTGTCTCTTTTCCAAGCTCTGGCATTAGCAATGTTCAGCATTAGCATCCTCTTGAAGCAGGGAATCCTGAGGTCAAATTAAGCCTTGAGATACACAGGAGATGAGATTCCAAGAGCTGCATCTTCTGGTGGCCATGTCTGGCAGGCTTAGAATGCCCTGCAGGGACATGATGAGGGGCAGATTCCCGAGAGTCAGGTACCAAAAGAATTCAAGATCTTGACAAGGAGAAAATATCCAGGAAACCCTTCAGGGCCAAGATCTTTTCCTGATGAGCTCCTTAGAGGCATTTCTTGTGCTGGTAATAGCCAACTATTTTTGTCAGTGCAATGGACTAGAAATTTTTTATTCCATGATTTTTGAAAAATGAGACAGGTGAATCCCAGTGGGAGTAGGTCATTTTAAAAAACTTATCCTCTCCAAAAAAAATTGAATTGATTTCAGAATTATAAGAAAGCTACAAAAATATATTGGGTGAAATAATTGCTGTATACTCTTTATCCAGATTTCCTCAAAGTTGACAGACTACCACGTTTATCTTTGTGGGTGTGTATGGGTGCATGAAAATATCTATAACAAAATTTCTTGAAATAGTTTGAAGAGCATTGGTATTTTTTTTTCTGAGTGGTTTGTATATCTGAGGTGTTTGTTGTGATATTCCCTTTTTCATCACGAATGTTAGTAATTTGAGTTTTTTCTCTTCTTCTTTTCGTTAGCATTGCTAGGGGTCTGACAGTAAGCTGTGGACCTTTCTTCTTTTTCTAATGCTTTGAGGTGTGATGTTAAGTCATTTATTTGTTGGTTTTTTTTCCTCTTAAGGAATGAACTCAGTGCAATGAATTTTCCTCTTACTACTGCCTTCATAGTGTCCCAGAGATTTCTATATGATGTATCTGTGTTCTCATTTACCTCTAGGAATTTTTTGATCTCCTCTTTGATGTCTTCTTCAACCCCTTGTTCATTCAGTAGCATGTTGTTAGCTTCCAGTTGATGGAGTAGTTTTTCTTATTCCTTGTTTTGTCGTTGATTTCCAATTTTATCCCTTTATGGTCCGATAGCATGCAGGGTAGTATCTCTATTTTTTTATATTTGCTGAGAGTTGCCTTGTGACATAATATATGGTCTATTTTGGAGAAGGAGCCATGTGCTGCTGAGAAAAATGTGTATTCGTTTACTGAGGGATGAAATATTCTATATATGTCTGTTAGGTCTAAAATTGTTAATTGTTTTGAGGAGGCTTAAAGTTTCTTTGTTTTAGCTTTTGTTTGGATGATCTATCCATTGGTGAGAGAGGTGTGTTGAAGTCCCCTAGAATAACTGTGTTGTGGTCTATTTTACTCTTGAACTTAAGAAGCGTTTGTTTGATGAATGTAGGTGCTCCATTATTTGGGCATACAGATTTATGATTGTTATATTCCTGTTGATGGATGGTTCCCTTAAGTAATAAGAAATATCCATCTTTGTCCCTCTTGATTAATTTTGGTTTGAAGTCTACCTTATTTGATATGAGAATGGAAACCCCTGCTTGCTTCCGCCGGCCATGTGAGTGAGATGATAAGACTTTTTCCCAGCCTTTCACTTTCAGTCTGTTGATGTCTTTTTCTATGAGGTGTGTTTCTTGGAGACAGCAAATTGTTGGGTCATTTCTTTTAATCCATTCTGATAATCTGTGTCTTTTGATTGGCGAGTTTAGGCCATTAACATTCAGGGTTATTATTGAGATGTGATTTTTATTCCCATCCATTTTTATTTGACTTATGGTCTTTAGCTTGATTTGGTTTCTCTTCTGGTTGGTATTTCCTTTAGTTTAATATCTCCCTTTGTTGATTTTCGTTATCATCTTTCTCTTCTTCTTCATGAAATATGTTGCCCAGGATGTTCAGAAGTGCTGGCTTTCGAGTTGTGTAATCTTTTAACTTTTGCTTGTCGTGGAAGGTTTTTTATTTCATCTTCGAATCTAAAGCTCAATTTTGCTGGATATAAGATTCTTGGTTGACATCCCTTTTCTTTCAGAGCTTGAAATATGCTATTCCAGGATCTTCTTGCTTTTAAGGTCTGGGTTGAAAAAATCTGAACATAATCTGATTGGTTTCCCCCTATATGTAATTTGCTTCCTTTCTCTTGTGGCTTTTAGTATTCTCTCCTTGCTCAGAGTGTATTAGGCATTTTCATTATAATGTGTCTAGGTGTGGCTCTGTTGAGATTTTTGTTTGTTTGGTGTTCGGTATGCCTCTTGAACTTGGTTTTCCATTTCATTCCTCAAGCTTGGAAAATTTTCTGTAATTATTTCATTAAATAGATTACTCATTCCTTTGGCTTGAAACTCTGCCCCTTCCTCTACGCCAATCACTCTTAAGTTTGGTCTTTTTATGCTGTCCCATAATTCCTGGATGTTATGTTCATGATTATTAACAAGTTTTGCTGTATGGTTTAAATTCTTCTCTAAGACATATATTTTGTCTTCATTGTCTGAGGTTCTATCTTCCAGATGGTCCTATTCTGTTGGAGATGTTTTCAATTGAGCTTTTATTTTGGTTTATTGCTTCTTTCATTTCTGGAATTTCTGTTTGGATTCTCTTTAGAGCCTCTATTTCCTATTGAAGTAATCTTTTACTTCCTGTATTTGTTTTTGGAGTTCTTTGTCAAAATGATCTTTTGCCTCCTGTACCTGCTCCCTCATCTCATTTTTGAGTTCATTCTTAAGTTCCATAAACATTTGGCATATGTAATTTCTAAATTCCATCTCTGGCATTTGACCAACTGTGCTTGCCATGACATCTGCCGATGAGGTATCTTGATTTGTTTGTGTCATTTTCTTTCCTTGTTTTTTCATGTTGCTTGTGTGTCTATTCTTCCTGCACTGTGGGACCTTGACTGTTTCGATTTTACCTTAAAGCCTTATGTTTTTCCTGTAGTACAATGCTATCAGATCACCTTATAATTCCTTTATACTTTTAAAACCTAACACTTTCTATTCAGAAAATCCAAGTTTGGTCACAATGTACAGATTTTGTGTTATCCCAGATATTATTTCCAATTTACTCTGTACGTTTCTGATAGGGTTTTATAGCTTCAAGTATTGGATACAGAGGTGTTATGTTTGGGAAGAAGGAAGTGTCTTGAATTGTTCTTTCTTGGAAAGTATGAAAAGAGATATCTATTGAAATGGTTTAGTGGAAGTGGTTTAGTATCAGTAGACGATGGAAGAAAGAGAATGGGGTTGACAATTTAGGTAAAAAGATCAATTTATATATATAGTAAGTTGGAAAAGAAAAAAAAATGATAAAGAGTAGGAATTGGTGTAAGAGAGAGGAGAGAGAGAATCAAGGAAATAGAGAGTAAACTGTATATAACACCACTATTGCTACCCAATTCAATTGCGCCGGTTCTAGAAATCCCAAGTTTTGCGTATAACTTGTTTTTGGCTCTGTTTAGTATGCACTGGCAGCATGTAAACATGAAAGATGAAGGAGGAAGAAAAGATACAAGGTGAGAAGGAGTAAAAGAATGAAAGAAAAAAGGAGCGGAAGCAGATAAACACACTAACAATCAATGCGGAAGGAAAAAAAAAAAAAAAAAAAAAAAAAAAAAGCAGGACAAAACAAAGCCAAAAAAAGAAAAAGAAAAATAAACAAACAAACATACAAACAACAACAACAACAACAACAACAAAAAAAAAAACCCCTCCCTGCAATCCAGAAAATCAAGCAGACCAATAAAAAGAAAGGGAAACAAAACAAAAAAAAAAAGTCAAACCCCAAGTCTCAGACAAAACGGGCCCTGGGAAGCCCCCCCTCTTTTTTTTCCTTTCCAGTTTCTCTCCAGCTGTGGACCTTTCTTTGCTAGTTCTGTGCTCTCCAGGGCTTCCTGTAGTTACCAAATGCACCCGTCTGTTCTGTGATCCTTGTCTTCCCACATACTGTTCCCTCTTCCAGAAAAGTGTATCTATACCCAGTGGGCTTGGAAAATTCCTGTGTATCTTAACATTTCATTTTAAGAATTCCTGTTCCTGGAAATCACTGGCCATGGCCTCCCTTGCTTTTCCCCCCCCAGCACAACATTCATTCCCCTGAGCTGAAACTAGGTTCCTCATTTTTTCTAGATTGGAGCTCCTTGAGGGCAGTCCTGGGTCTCATTCATACGGTATCCCTCAAGCCCAGCTCAGTATGTGGCTCAGATGAGCATCTGGGAGGTGTTTGTGGGATGAATTAGAATGACTGTCTATTTGGCCTGGCTCAAAATTCTGGACTTCTTTTGTTCAATTCACGTGCCAAAGATTTGTGCTTATTGGACTGCTAAGAGGTCTAGGTACTGGGGTTGGGGGAAGGAGGTACTGGAAGGAGAAGGGACAGTCAGTCACATGGGTCTAATTTGGACAGTACCATTGGTTGTTGTTTTCCTCCTTCCATATTTCCCCAATCTCTGCATTTTTCCTTTTCAGAATGCCCTGGCCTCAAACGTGGGTGCCTGCTTCTCCTCGATTTCTAACTTCCCAAACAAACTTCCCATTAATGCTTGCCTGATGCAAATGTCAAATGGTCCTATGTGGATGCTATTAAAATAATGAATGCAGAAGGGGATAGATGAACAAGTCTGAGAATCGATCTTGGACCCCTGATGAGATCATTAAGAACTGGGGGAAGGGAGGGGGCATCACTCTCACAGGTTGAGATTTTACCAGTGCCTCTTCCTCTTCTCCATCAACTCCTTTCCCCCCTTACCGTCCCCCTGTTGATTTATGGGTTGGATGCCTCCCCCTCCCCCATCCATTACCCTCCATGCAGTGCTAACTCACCATGGAAAATCTATTTGTGTCAAATGGAATTTTTATCTTGGTCTAGGAATTAATGCATTTTGTAAAAGATGTTTTAATCATGCTTTCCTTATGGAAAGAATATTGTGTGAAAAAGTAGCTGCCCCAAAGATTCAGGCAGGTATCACATAGGAGATGTACCTAGGGACCTTGATGGCAGGGGGCCTTGACAATGAATGGGTCTAAACTTGGTCATACCTGAGGACCATAGATGGTGGGGGAAGGGGAAGCTGCATGGAGGAGATTTCATCTGGGTGATGGAGAGGGGCGTGGAGAGCTCCTTCAATTCTTAAGAGCAATTGCCTCTATTATTATTGTCAAGCACTCTTCTTGGAATTACACTTTCAAATCTTTGTAAAATAAAAATGACTTAAATTCTGGTGATTTGGTTCAATTCACAAGAGATGGAGAGGGAGCATGACATGGGATAAAAGCCACATGTATGCACAGGTACATATCCCAGCTGCACCCACTTCCTGAATGTGTTGTGACGATTCCCTGAGCTGCAGTAAAATGGGGATTACCTTAGTGACGACCTCCTGGGTGCACCATGAGGACCGAGGGAACAAATACACATGAAATTGAACAGCTTGTGTCTGGCACAAAGACAGCCCTCGAGAGATGCTGGCTATCCTAAACTCTGGTCCCTCCTGTCTCACTTGAAGCCAAAAGACATTAGGTCAGCCTTGAACATTGTCACTTTAGAAAGGTGGGCACATAGTAGGCATTCTTTAAATATGTGCTGAGTGGGAGAATAGTATACTTTCTGGGTCACTGATAAAATTGGCTGCCTCTTTGGACTACAGAGATAAAGATTCTGCCAAACAGACCTTCCAAGTGGGCTATGGATTTGCTATTCTTTCTGCAGCCTATCTAGATCCCACCCCCACCCCCAGCTTCCGTGGTTCTCCATGATTCTTTTAATTCTGATATTTTCTATTCATATTAACTCATCTTCTTATCTCTTCCACTTGGTTATAAGCTTCCTGGTGGCCAATGTCATTCTCACATACCATCTCTAGAATTAGCATGTAATAATTGCTTAATAAAATATTTCTTGAATCTACTTAGAAATAAATGAATAAATGGAATACACGGAATTGCTTTCTTCTTTATTGATCCCTGCCTGAGTGTGTAGGTACCAGGAGAGCAATACTGGGTCAGCTTATTTCTAGAATGGCTTGTACAAAGATCTTAAAACTGTAGCCAAAGGAGTGACTGTGGCTGAGGGTGATACTAGTGAGAAGAGGTGCCTTGGGGTACCATGTGAAAAATGCTTCCCTCCTTTCTCCCTTGATCTGGGGGTGGTTGGGTTGCAAAGACCAGCTGCTTGATGGGAGTGAGAGGAGAAGGAAGGAGCTGAGCGTTGGTGGCAAGGAGGGAAGGGCACTGCTGATGTGTTCCTGGTGGGGGTTCCCCACAACCAGCTCTGAGAACATTGGAAGAGGGAGGCTCTTCTCCCACTGGCCCTTGGTTTGATGATTGAAAGGGACCAGTGGGGCTGGAGAAATGGGTGGCTGCCAAGACTAAGATGGGGTGTTGTAGGTGAGCCTCTCAAAGGCGGACATAACTATCACAAACACAGCTCTTTCACAAAGAGCCCCCAGACTCTGGTGGCTGCTCAGCTCTGGGGTGTGGCCGTGGTTGCTCTGACCATCTCTGTGCTGTAGGTGGTTTGGAAGCAGCTCTGGTTGTGGGGGAGTGGGAGGAAAAAGGCCATAGGAGGGGTGAATGGGTGCACTCACCCACTCACCCACTCAACGAATTTTTTGGAGCACCTCCTGCATGCCAAGCTCTGCATCTGGACAAGGAATTCAGTAATTTAAGGGACAGATATGGAATCTGCTGAGATGAAGCTTAGAGCCTAATGGGGGGAAAATATTAATAAGACAAATAAATATATTTTTTTCTGCTTTTGGGAATTTATTCAAGAAAGACAAACATGTAATTACATATAACATTGACCCTTATATTAATAGCAGTAGTATTTACATTGTTTATGGAAGCCCAACACTGGGATATAGCAACACCAAGGATTTTTGTATATTGATTATTTTTCCCTGCAGCTTTGCCAAATTCATTTGCTAGTATTAATGTTTGTGTGTGTATATGTGTGTGTGTGTGTGTGTGTGTGTGTGTGTGTTTGTGTAAGATAAATAAATATCTAATCACAATTGTGACCTGCCAGGAAGGGAACTTTCAGGTATGTATCGGTTCTTGATTGTCGCAACATGCTGTGTAACAAATCAGCCCCAAACTTAGTGTCTTAAGATGCTGAAAATTTAATTAACTTATGAGTCTTCCAGTCAGCCCTTCAGGCTGAGCCCAGGGTGGTTGTCAGTCTGGTCTTGGCTGGGGCACTCATATTTCTGGGGGTTGGTGTGGGTTGGCAGATGTGATAACTTCAGCTGGCATGAGTGGGCAGCTCATCTCTGTGCCCATGCCTTGTTCTTCAGCCTGGTGTGCTCTCCTGGCAAAGGTAGAAGAGCCAGAGACAAGTGAGAATACAAGGTGCTTGTTGAGAGCCACGCTTGGCACAAATACACAATCCCTTCTACTTTATTCTGTTGGCCAAAGCAAGCCATGAGATCATCTGAGAAATGGACTCTACCTGCTTCATCAGAGGCACTGTCAAGTCATAAGGCAAAGGGTGTACATGGGGGTGGGATGGCACGGCTAAGCATTGGGGGCATCACTCTATGACAGCATACCCTGATGGTGTGGATGAGGGCACTTGATTTCAAAAGAGTGATTGCAGGAGGCCTCTCTGAGGACGTGACAATTCAGCTGAGTTGTGCAGGGCGAGTGGGAGTTAGCCTGGTGAAGACAGAGGAGGAATACTCCAGGCTGAGTGCTTGCTGAGCTCCAAGGTGGGAGTGAATTAGATAGAATCAAGAAACTAAGCCCAGGGCAGCAGGACCTGGAGAGACGGTCTGGGTTGCAATGAGGTTAGTTGAGGGATGGCAGAGGCCAGTCCAGGTTTGCTAAGGAGCAAGACCAGCTGGAGCAGAGGCTTTATTTGAAACAATAACCAACACAGGAAAGCAGAAGGGCTCAAGTTTATTGAGCATCTATGATGAGATAAGGCTGGTTGGGTGGGAAGGTGTCCTTGAAGAACTCACAGAAAAGTGGGGGAGCAGTGAGGGACATGAATAAGTGACCATGTACCCGGAGGACTGAAGCTGAGTGCCGAGCCTATGGGGGCCTGCCAAGGGGACAGGGAGTGGAGTGGGGGCCCAGGGAAGGGAAGCTGAAGCAGGGATTCCAGGGGCTGAATCACGAGAGGGCGTTCTGAGTGGAGGGAAGGATCTGGTGATCCAGGTGTGTGCAAGAAGGTGCCTGAGGGTCAGCGTGTCTGCACTGAAAAGGGGGCAGGTGGGGTTTGCAAAGGATGCTGGGTCCAGCCGAGGGCTTTGGGCTTGATGCCAAGGGCCAGGAAAGCCCTTGATGTGTCTGAGGGACAGGGCAGGACGGAAGGGCCACTCTGCTCTGGGTGAGATGAGTATGGAAAAGACCTGGGCAGGAGCAGTGGTCACGGGATGTAGGTAGCAGGGGAGGCAGATGTAAGTTCTTTCAGACTCCAGGAAGCCACAGAGGAGGTTGCATTTGGGGTGAGGCGAGGGTGTTGGGGAGGTCGAAGTGCTCCTGGGGGCTCTGGAGAAATGGGGGTCCACAGAACCTTCCCCACCCTTGATCTCATCTCTCCAGCCTCAGCCTGGGAGAGCTGAAGACCCCAGGGAGCTAACAGAGGGGCTTTCCTAGTGGAGTCTGTGGCAGTGTGGGGGTGGGAAGGATTGAGGACTGGAGTAGGGAGGAGGATGGGGAGCCATGGAAACTCCAAGGAAGGCCCTTTCTGCGTGGTGTTGGGGATGGATAGGGATTCAATTCCTGCAGTGTGACCTTGGGCAAGTCATTTCACCCCTCTGAGTCTGAGTCTCCTCCTTTATAAAATGGTTGTCAAAACAGCCTTTCCCTTGTTCCCAGGTGGTGGGAGAAGTTGATGGGACAGTGCATGTGGAATGCTTAGCACAGAGTCAGGCCCGCAGATGCCATCCGGGACTGCCCACAGGGCCGTGGCAGCCCGGAGATACATTCAGGACCACAAACAAGGTTTACGCTGCCTTCTGAATTGCACAGTAAAGACAGAGGATGGGAGACCATGGCAACTGCTCGCCTGCAGGGCCAGGTGACTTGGTGGGACTCAGCCTTATGGGTTGGGGCCTGAAGGACACTTGGCATTTGGAGGGATGCCGACCCGTCCCCATGCTCCCCTCCCATTCTCGCAGGAGCTGCCCATCTGTCAGGGACTCAGACTGTCAGGCAGGCTGGTGAGGGGCCCGCAGGCAGGGAGCTTCCCCTGACAGGGGAGTCCTTCACTGTCAACGGCTTCGCCTGGGTGGGTTAATAAAGCCATCCATCACCTGCTCCATGCCAGGTATCTAAATGCCTGCTTAATACCACCCTGGGGAGCCGGAGTCTGCATCAGGATGCTGACCAGGGCCCAGGGTGCTGGGATGGGAGGAACGTGCCTGGAGGTGTGGCGTCTAGCTGCAGTCCGTCCAGGGTCTCCCAGGAACTCTGTGAGAGAGCTCAGGGTGTGAGGCTGTGTTCTCACAAATGGCATCCGTGCACTCAAGTTCTGCTTGGCCATTTCTGCTGTGACGCCTGTGGGTGTTCGGCAAGTCTGGGCTCATGAAGAGAAGGTGGGGGAACTGGAGCTGGTGAGCATCAAACCATAGGCTCTTGTTTACTGCACACCTACTATGTGCACTTTGCCTGCACTGTGCCAAGAGCTAGGTTCAGTCATTATCTTCACTGTGCAGATGGTGAGACTGAGACCCAGAGAAGTGAGCTGTGTATGATCCCACAGCCAGGAAGCCCAGTGCTGGCACTTGAACCCAGGTCCACCTGATTCTGGAGACTCACTCTTACCTGGGGTGCTTTGCTGGTTTCACAGACTAGGCACTTTCACAGTTTCACAGTTTTAAAATCCTACCAACTGTGAGTCAGTGTTACTCCCCCCACTTTAATCTATGAAGGGAGGGAGGTTCAGAGATATGACAAGTCACACAAGGCCACACAGCCAGAAAGCTTAGAGCTGGGATTCAACACGGGACTGTATGACTTGGAACTTGCTTTATTTCCCTGTCCACCAGAATAGTGTGTTTTCAAAGCTTTTCAGCCTCAGTTCGTGGCTACTTTATCTTCAAGGAATCAGTCAATCAATCCATCCGGTGTGGGATCCTAATATAGAGAAGAGATGGAAGAGGCTGGTTAAGTGGAGGCCTGCTCTGTTACTGGCTGTGGCTGATAACAAATTATCCTGAGTTTAGTGGCTTAGATTCAACTCCTTTGTGACTTTTCATAGTTTTCCTTAGGAATTCAGATGGTGCACAGTGGGGTGGGCTGCCTCTGCTGCGTGATGTCTATTGGGACTCTTGAAGGCTGTTGCTGGAGTGCAAAGGGTCATTTATTTACTAACAAGTCTGGTGGTTGGTGCCGGCTGTGAGCTGCAGCCTCAGTTTCTCCCCATGCAGTCTTTCTGCACGAGCTACTTTGGGTTTCCTCACAGCATGGTGATTGGGTTCCCATGGTGCAGGCAGAAGCCACAGTGCCTTTTATGATCTAACCCTGGAAGTCATGCAGCATCACTTCCTGTTCAGGTTTAAG
Source organism: Tamias sibiricus (assembly GCA_025594165.1). Taxonomy (NCBI): domain Eukaryota; kingdom Metazoa; phylum Chordata; class Mammalia; order Rodentia; family Sciuridae; genus Tamias; species Tamias sibiricus. The sequence goes on from CM046659.1 coordinate 168,488,840, forward strand.
GGGAGCGGAAACAGTCAGACTGAGTGCATGGAACTGGAAATACTGCTGAGGCTAGGAACGAACCTAGTTGAGGTCCTGGGAATGCTGAGGAGTGTCTCCTTTGGTTAGTCCTCACTTTCTGGTCCTTCCGATTTACCTCCTGGAACTCTCAGGATCTTTCTACTGTCCCCTGTTTTGTTGGAGGGTGGGGGGAGGCTTCTCTTCAGCCTGCTCCCTTTCTCCTCTGAGTAGCACCCTCTCCTGGCCAGCTCAAAAATAGCCCCTGTCTCTAGATCCCGTAGGGACAGACCTTCCAGGTCCAATCTATCCACTTCCCTCTCACTTGCTTTTTGACCAGCAGCTGTATTAGTTGAGATAATTCTGTCAAAACATGGATTTTATCCCCAGAACGCGCCTGGTAAATTTGTTAAAGAATACCCCAGGCTAACACATCATTACACTCCCAAACTCATCTATCTTTTACTTCGGATTAATTCTTTTTTTCTCTCTCTCTTCACCTCCTCCATAAATCCTGGTGCACTTAATTAATTTCAGTTCCACTGTAAGGTCCATAATACAGAATTGTTCAAGCAAACACAAAATTAATTATTCTATTTACAGCCTTCTCATTGAGAGGAGCATTTCATCTTTCATAATTACATTTTGGAACGTCCAATTATGAATTCAGGCTCCTGCTGTTTTGCATACGGGGACAGTCCCCGAGTGTCCTCAGGGTAGGGGAGTTGTGCTGGTGGCCTCTTGTGCCTTCTGAAGCTGCCACAGGCACTCCTGGTTCAGCCCATGAAGGACCTTTTAGGGAGGCCCTGTGGTAGGGGCAGGATGGCAAGGTCTGGAAGGGAGTGGAGCTCAGAGATGGGGTGATGAAGGTCAAGAGGAGGACGAGGAGACAAAGGAGGAGAAGGAAAGGTGAAGGGTGCACCAGTGTGATTGGGATCTCATCATAGGAACAAAAGCCTTCAAGCGGAGGAAGCAGACCTCTTGGTCTTGCCAGGATGGCAGGGAAGGTTTGCATCTCAACAGGTCGAAGTGGGCCAGATGAATTTGGGGATGCAGCTTGTGCCTGGACTTTGCCCTAGTCTCAGGTGTAAACCCTGAAGGCCTGGCTCCCCCTCCTTCTGTCTGACTCTTGGTCACAGAGGCCTACTTTGGTGGCCAGGGTCTCACTGAACTATTGGGCTCTCAGGTGAAACAGTGGGGCAGAGCAGGGAGCCACTGTCTCTGTTCCCCAAGGACTGGCTCTCAAAGGCTCTGCAGCAGCAATACCTCTCAGATGGAAAGGGGAAGGACACTTACTTTCTGTTCAGGACTCTGCTCTGCATACCCTAGGCTGGCCTCCGGTGACAACTACTTGGCTACATTGTGATGCTTGACCCACAGGAGAGCTAAGACACTAGAAGAGCCCTGCTTACAGGTTTTACAACATATCAGCTCCCAGCCAGGCGTGGTGGTGCACGCCTGTAATCCCAGTGGCTCAGGAGGCTGAGTCAGGAGGATCGCGAGTTCAAAGCCAGCCTCAGCAACAGCGAGGCGCGTAGCAACTCAGTGAGACCCTGTCTCTAAATAAAATACAAAATAGGGCTGGGGATGCGGCTCAGTGGTCGAGCGCCCCTGAGTTCAATCCCCGGTACCAGAAAAATGAAAAAACAACAATAAAAAACATATCAGCTCCCATCTGACCCACATTTCAATGAAAGTAAGCATATTTGTTCAAAAGCAATTAAAATAATTTTTAGGAAAAATTTAAAAACTGATGAAAAGTGAGGTCCATTCCTTCAAGTGGGCATGATCTGCAGGTCCTATGGGGAATAGCTCCCTTCCTCCTGTAGCCCCTGCCAACTCACTTCAGAGAGAAAGGGGTTCACTTTAGCATCAATAGAACTGTTTTTTTTCTTTATAAAAAACTCCATTGAGTTCCTGCTGAGTACTGGGCATCACATGAGCACTGTGTCCCGAGGACTTTGCATATATTGCTTATTTCACCCTCCCAGCCACCCTATGGCCTCCAAAGATCAATGCTTGACACATGGTAGGCTGTCTGAGCCAAGTGCTTGCAGGTGGCCATGAAGAGTCTTGAGCTCCAGGTGTAAGCTGAGCTCTGAAAGCTCCAGGAAATGATTTAAACCATGACGGCTCAAGAGGTAGCTGTAAGAACAGACTCTACTGAGACTACCAGTGCTAAAACCCCAGCTCTAGTACTTGCTAACTGGGCAACTGTAGGCAAACTACTTAATTTCTTGGTGTCTCAGTTTTCTTGTGTGTTAAATTGGGATGATACTACCCACCTTGTCAGGCTGTTGTGATGTGTCTATGAGATTATGCATGTAAAGCTGGTCATACAGGTAGGTGGTTACTAACAGCCCATGCCTCAGTTTCTCCATCTGTCTCCTTAGTAAATACCAAGTCCATAGGTGAATGAATCCCTTGCCATAGTTCACAAAAGTTGGTGCCTGGGGCACGATGGGACTTCAGGGTTGGGCAGGAGTTGTCACAGAGGGATATGAAAAGTTTGGGAACCTGCTACCTATCCATTTATATTTCTAGCATGTTGCTCCTGATTTACACTCCCCAGCAGTTTCCCAGTTTGCTTAGAATAAAAATATAGCCCTCACAGAGGCCTGTAAGGCCCACCTGGGACTGTCTCAGCCTGCTCCCTGAGGAACTCCTCACTCCCCACTCTAGTCACATGGGTCTGGCCCCATTTCTTGAATTGCTGACAATTTTCCCACCTCAGTACCTTTGCACTAGTCATTCCCTCTGCCTTATACATTCTCCCTTCGACCCTGAGCATGACTGGTTCAGTTTCAATGCTATCTGTTCAGAGACGCTTCCTCTACCCTCCTCCCTGCAAAGTGGCCCTCAGCCCAGTCCTCCTCATGTTGCTACCCTATTAGTTGTCTTCTAAATCCTTATCACTCATTTTTTGTGTTTATTATCTGTCTCCCAAACACAGGAATATAGAGACATAAGAGTAGGAGTTAGGACTTCTTGCTTGGTTCTCTATCTGCTCATTCATGGTAGGTATATAATAAATATCTTTGAGGTTAATATTTTATGTCCATCCCCAATGTGACATAGCAAGTCTGGGACAAAGACTTTGGAACACCCTCACTTGTGATTAGTGGCGGAGGAAATGGACCAGGCTTAATTTTTTCCTTTAAATCAACTGTCTGATCTTGAGGTGCCGTCCTCCACCCCAACAGACCCTCAGGATGGGGGAGAGCCCCTGATTTATTTCAGAAGTGATTTTTTTCCAAACCTGCCCACACCAAATAATTATTTGCTTTTGTGGGTCGAGAATGTCTTCCCGTTGTTGTTCCACCAGGTAGGTTTGTTTCGTTTATTAATTAGCTATTAATTACAAGGACTCCTGGGAACTGGAGGTGAAAGGGAGGCCCCAGAGGTAAGCCAGAGGGTCTGGGCAGGTGAGGACTCCAGACTGCCATGAGGATGACCTTGCTGGGCACTGGGCTAATTTATTTCAAATGGCGTTGTTTAGTCGGTGAGTTCCTGGGATGAGGAGAGATTTTGTTAATTAAGCCCTGTAAGTGCTGCAGCTTAATTTCCAGCAGTGGGGTTGCCGCTGGTGGGCGGGAGCCACTGGCAGCTGTAACAGAGTCGTCTTTGAAGGAATAGGCCAGAGTTACGGAGAGGCCAAGAGGGAAGGAAGAGAGGGCGTCAAAGGCAGGAGCTTCACCCTGGACTCTTTCCCTCGATCTTCTGTCTTGGTGAGAAGATAATGCCCATCAATAATTAAAAAAAATTTTTTTCAGTTGTAGATGGACACAATACCTTTATTTATTTATTTTTATGTGGTGCTGAGGATCAAACCCAGTGCCTCCCATGTGCTAGGCAAGCGCTCGACCAATAAGCCACAACCCCAGCCCCCCATAAGTAATTTGAAGGGCTCACCCCATCTTCCCTGAGGCTCAAGTCTCCATCGCTTTCCACCTTCCTCCACTTCATCTTCCCTGGACTTCACCCCGTCACCTCTGCCATCTCTAATGCCCAGTTTGTCTCTTGACTTTGCCCGCATCTCTCCATCCCCTCCAATGGCCCTTCTCTTCTCTCTTCTGGAAAACCTAGATTACCATTTTTTTCGGGTCTCCTTGCTGCCACTCTTGGCCCTATGATTCTTTCTTTCTCCACACAGCTCCGGGCCTGATCTTCCTAAAATGTCCATCTGATCATGTCCCTCCTCTGCTTCAAATTCTCCAGGGGCTTCCCATTTCCTTTGGATAAAGGCAAAAGTCCTTTTCAAGGTCTGTAAGACCAGCTGACCCCCTGCTCCACCTCTTACCACTCTCACTTGCCGCCGGGTCTTTGCACGGGCTGTCCCTCCCACCAGGAGCAGTTTCAATGCTCCCATCTCCCTGGGGCACGATTTACTCCATGGCAGTATTGGTTGCAGAGACACACCATAACTGCGGTGTAGCACTGTTTCTAGTGATCTGTTAACTGGTTTTACCAGTTTGTTAATTATGGCGCAGGCACTGGCCACACCAACAGCAAAACACACTTGAGAACATGCTGCATCACATCTGGCCATGGTAAAAAGGGATTACAACCTTGGGTCTGAAGTTCGCATGTTTGGGTTCAGTCTTGGTTCTATGATAATATTCTTTTTTGTCCTTAGATGATTCACTCAACCTCTACATGCCTCTGTTTTCCCCCATCTGTAAAATGGCTATAATAAGAGTGGCCGTTCCACAGCCACTACTTGGTTTTTGTAGGATTAAATGAGATAATATCCAACCCCACTCCACAACACCACCACCAGCAACATCATCACCATTAGGTTTCCCTTTCCTCCTTCTTCTTCCTCATCTCTCCCGACTACATTCGGATAAACAAAAGAAACTAGGTAGCATATTGAGAATGTGTTGTATGACAGACACTTTTCATGTATGTTATCTTCCTCATCCTTTTTCTTTTCTTTTTCTCTTTTAATTAATTTAATTTTTTTTTACACAAAGGGAGCACAACTTTTCATTTTTCTGGTTGTACATGATGTAGAGTCACACCATTTGTGCAATCATACCCATACATAGGAGCAATAATGTCCATCTCATTCCACCATCTTCTTCTCTTCCCTTTCCCCACTGATCAGTCCAAAATTCCTCAGTCTTCCCTTGCCCCACCCCTTCATAATGGATCAGCATCCACTTATCAGAGAAAACATTTGGCCTTTGGTTTTTTGGGATTGGCTTACTTTGCTTAGCATGATGTTCTTCAACTCCATCTATTTACCTGTAAATGCCAGAATTTCATTTTTCATTTTTTTTTTTTTTTTTGTACCGGGGATTGAACTCAGGGGCACTCGACCACTGGGCCACATCCACAGCCCTTTTTTGTATTTTATTAGAGACAGGGTCCCACTGAATTGCTAAGTGCCTTGCCATTGCTGAGGCTGGCTTTCAACTGGCGATCCTCCTGCCTCAGCCTCCCAAGTGCTGGAATTACAGGCATGTGCCACCACACCTGGCTGTAATTTCATTTTTCTTTAAGGCTGTTGTTACTGGTCCTTTTCTACACAGACATTTGTATTCTTCCCTGCCCCAGGGTTCTCTCTCCACATCACTCTATACTGTAACTGAAGCTAAGAAAGTAGGACTTCCCAAACTCATATACACTGTCAGTCAGAGGTCAAGACAAGCTACCAATCCCAGTCTGTCTTACTGCAAAGCTTGGTTGAGGGTGGAGGAGATGAGGAACATTTTCAGGGAGGGTCTAAGGAGAGGTGGTATCCATGAACAAACGTTATTTTTGTGTCTCTATTTGTTGCGATATGGTTTATTGTTATTTTTATGAAGGCAATTTCAGTTTTCCCATTTTTTTTTGTTGTTCAAATCTTAAAGGCTCAGAGTTCTACAAAACTTGTTATGAACCCCTTAAGAGTGTCTTCCCCATCCCCCCTTTTAGCGGATTTTGTATTTAACTCTGTGTTTCAGTGAAATGTGTTCATATTTGAACTTCCCGTACTTTTTAGGTGTGGGCATTATGTCATGGAAGATGAGGATTTAGCTTTCTTTTTTTCTTGACCCTGACCACAAATGTCTTTCTCATCTGCTCTCATCCTCAAGCATAGTTACATCATAGTTTTGAAAAGGTCAATGTTTAACATTTATTTTGTTATAGCTTCATAAATACTCTTCACAATAGAACCAGGTAGAAAACTATGATGACTTTCCTTTTTCCACAGGACTTGTAATTTCCCTGAAGTTAATATTCATCCTTTTGGGTTTTGAAGCATAGGTTGCCATGTGTTTATCATTGGTTCAACCCCAAACTCCTTGCTGGTGGCCCAAATCACCAACAAGACACTCAGACACACCAGCTGCTGTAATCATCTCTTCCTGCAGGAGAACCCTTATGGGGGCTGTGGCTTGCTTCTTCCAAGCCCAATGCCCAGCCGTCTTCCTCAGCCCTCCTTCCGTCATACTGCTGGTGATTTCCCATCATTTCTGAGTTGGATTTCCAGTCTTCTCAATCTCATCTTCCTCTTTCCTGGTTCACATACTAATTTTTTTTTTTCATGGAGCACCTTCTTTAACTGTGTCTTAAGAAGAGGTGCCTCAAAGGTAAAACAAATCCAACAACTTCTTGTGTGAAAATATCATTTTTATTCTTATGCTTGAATATTTTCCTGGCAGTAGATTTGTTATTTAGGATGTATTTTTCATCATACTTTCGCATCCACTTTTAAGTAACCAGCTTCTAAAACAGTCCCCAGTAATTCTGGTCTCTGGGTACTCAATCCTTGTAGAGTCACCTCCCGTATTTAAGAGGGATGACCTCCCTGGTCAACGGGAAGTTACAGAAATGATATAGAGATATGTGGCTTCTGACTTGCTCTCTTAGAACAACTGTTTCTGAGGGAAGCCTACCATCATGTCACAAGGATGCTCAAGCTGTCTTTGGAGAGGTTTATATGGTGAGAAACAGAGGCCTCTTGCCAACAGCCAGTATCAACTTTCCGGCTGCATGAGTGAGACACCTTGGAAGTGGGTCCATCTGCCCCAATTAAGCCTTCAGATGCCTGCAACTGGCTAACATTTTGATGACAATTTCATGAAAACCCTGAGCCAGAGTCACCCAGCTAATATACTCCTGAGTTCTCGATTCACAGAGATGATACGAGATGTCAATGTTTATTGTTACTTTAGGCTGCTGTTTTGGGTTAAATTTCTTATGCAGCAGTAGATAGCTAATACACACTGTATCACTGTCTTCCAGTGGAAAGGTCTGAAGCACTTCTGATTTCTGGTCCTTCAACTGATTTCTGCTCCCCACCCCCAACTCTCTAGAGACTTGTAAGATCTTTTGTTTGTAACCGAAGTCCTGACATCTTCCTGATACTTCATTATAACATGCCTGGTGTGGGACTATTTTTATCCTCTCTATAACTTATTTCAATGAAAATTCATATTCTTCAGTTCTGGGAGATTCTCTTGAGTAATTTCAGTGTCTTTCTCTCTCCATTGTCTCTGCTCCTCTCTTCCTGACTCCCACCATTTGGATGCTGGACACCCCCGAATGACTCTCTAATTTTCTCGTCTTTTTGTCCTATTTTAAACTTTTCTGGTTTTTTAAAAAATTTTATGGGAAACATATTTATATTCTGAATCTTCTTTTGAGTGCTTTATTTAAACTCTGCCACATTTTAAATTCCTAAGATCTCTTTTTATGTGTCTGAATGTTTCTTTTTATATTATTTGACATTCATTTTATGCAGTCTCTCTTCTTGTTTTCCTGAAGATATATATCTTCCAAAGTATATGAAACAGTTATGTGTATGTACACACACACACACACACACACACACACATATATACAGTTATATATATATTGTTTTAGGTATATTATAGTTTTAATATATATGATGTTACATATATGTATAGAGGTATAGTTTTATTGACATATAATTCACACAGTATGCAATTAACCCATGGAAGAGCCTGATTCAATGGTTTTTGATATACCCACAGAGCTGTGCAAAAGCATTACTACAATGATTTAGAATATCTTCATCATCCCCAGAAGGAACTCTGTATGGTTTAGCTATCACCCATCAATTCTTTCATCTCCACCCCACCTCGAGGCAACCACTCTTCTACTTTCTTTCTAGATTTACCTAGTCTAGAGATTTTATGTAATGCAATCACACTTCTCAAATAGCCAATTCTATCTTTTTTGGTTATTCCTGGCCCTGCAGCTATTTGGTTTGGTCTTTACCTTCCATGTCAGAAGCTTTTTTTCAGATGTCTGTGGATCCTTGGTTGTTTATTCTTATTGAAGAAGGGGGAGGTTAACCAGCTGAGTGTCACAGGAGGGGCTTATTGACTCTGAACTTCCCCAGAGGATGATCTGTAGCTTCTTTGCAAGAACTACCTCTGAGGCCACCATTTTAAAGCCTTTGTGGATGGCTAGGTTCCCAGAGAAGATTCTTTCAGTCTCTTAACTGGGAGGTGAAGTTTTGGCTGTCAATGAGCTGAGAGCCAAGTGGGAGAAGGGCATGTCAGTCTCCCCATTCGATGTGTGCAAGCTAACTTGATTTCCTGTTTCTGTAAGAGCCCTTGATTTCTCACACTGCCTGGTGTCAGAGAGCCTTTGTCTTATACACTGGAGAAAATTTTTCACTCCCCTGTTGAATTGTTTCTTTGTAAAAGGGTAGGGGAGAAGATCTAGGGATCTGACTGCTTCTTCAAAATATTTTAGGGGTTGGGGATACAGCTCAAAAGTAGAGTGTGTGTGCTTAGCATGTGCTAGGCCTTGGGTTCAATACCCAGTGCCAAAGATTTTGTTCATATGTTATTCATCAAACATTTATATAACCACTGCAGTTGGTTCTCTATATCTGCAGAGTCAACCAAACCAAAAGAAAAAAAAAAAAAAAGAAAAAAATTTGTCTGCATTGAACATGCACAAAGTTTTTTTTGGGGGGGTCATTTTTCCTTGAACAACACAATGGAACAATAATTTATCCAATGTTTGCATTGTATTAACTATCATAATTAATTTAGAGATGATTTAAAGTATATAGGAGGTGTGTATAGGTGATGTATAAATACTAGGCCATTCTGTATGAGGGACTTGAGCATTTGTGGGTTTCAATTCTGAGGGATGATTGTGATACGTGCCAATCACTTTTCTAAACTATTGATAGAAACTTCTTCTTTGATATCTTTTTCTACCCACCCTCTCTTACAGTGGCACTTGATGCCTCCAATTCTTAAGCCTTGGGAATTCCAGTGAATCAGGTTAGTTCTTTGCTCTTCTCATTGCTGGATTAAGACAAAGTTTTCTTGGGTGTATTAGTTTGGTTCCTTTAAGAGGTAGACAGCAAGATGGGATTAAATGTGCAAGAGATATATTGGTGAAAACACCTGTTAGGGAAATATGGGGATGGTCCTGGAGGGGGCTAGGAGAAACTATCAGACCATGTCTAACCACTTTGGAGGGGTGATGGAAGGTAGGAAGGTTGGGTAGAAAAGAAGTACTATAATGCTGTACAGTTTCAAAAAAGTTGCCACAAAGCCAATGGAGGATTTTCATGCCTAAATTGTCTGTTAGAGGATTCTCACGTCTCCCAAGAATGGCCCTGCCTTAGTATTTAATATGCTTGGTCAAGGGTTGCAGGTGAATGTGTTGATGAAGTCACAGCACAGTACCCTGCAGTTAGAGATCTGACTGATCGATACATTATTGGAATTGTTGCATAACTACATCAAGGAAGTATGCTAATTCCTTCTTAAACCCACAGTGAAAACAACTCCAAAGGAATTTCCTTAAAAGCCATAACCATAAGGATGGAAAGAATAGGAAAGGCAGTAATAAAAATTTTTGGAATCTTGGATACATATTTTTACTCTTTCATATTTACCCAGAAATCATTTGAGATACTTCTCTTTTAGTCCTTCTTGTTTTCTAAAAGGTGCAGTCAGGACTACAACTTTGCCTTGGAATACTGCTTTAGCTTCACTGCTATATTAGCCATGGCTAACATGTAATCCTTTCATTTTGTGACAAGTATAGCTCATTAGTGACAGTGGTATGTAGTAGCCTACCTAATTCTGAGATTTTATACCTGATGATGTTATATAAATGTAATCTTCATGATAGGGGTTATAGAACATCTGCACAGAATGGCAGGCCAGAACCAATGAACCATTTCAGTTCAGTTCAACCGATATTCATTGGGTTTCACCAAGTGCCTGTCTTGTGTTAGGAACTGGGAATATAAAATGAACCAGAGAGATGCACCTGGCTATAAGTTAGTAAGTGTTATGATGAAGGTAACACAGAGCACTGTGGCAGAATAAATGATGAGCACCTAACAGCCTCTGGGTTTCCTGGAAGACTTCTTAGAGAGATGGCGGAATCTTACTGGACAAATAGTAATAGGCCAGGAGATATGGGGAAGAATATTTCAAATAGAGGGTACAGGAAGTGAAGAGGCATGGTGTGAAATGTCAAGTGTGTACTGGAATCTTTGAGTTACTGGAGCATATATTTATGGTAGAGGGTGGTGAGAGAGGGCAGGCACTACTGGAGTGAATGTGGATGTATTAAGGAGTTCTGAAGGCAGTGGCTTACTATTCATTTGTGATAGTTTGGACAGCTTCTGGAGATTGTCATTGTCCCTTTTCCAAGTAGCCCAAGTCTTTCTGGAGATCTTGCAGGTACCCAGGATGCAGGGCTTGGCTGGCTGTGGACACTTTCGCAAGATGGTGCTGCCCTAACATCTTATCCTGTTAGGTGGAGCCTGAGCCACCCTATCCTGCTGCCCTTCACTGATTAGCCTAGCAATGCCACCCTTCTGCTGGCATCACCTCTTTCTGAAGCCTCTACATCTCAGTCTGCTACATTGCACTCTACTTCCTCCATTTTGCAGAAAGCAGGAGGCTGCAAACCCCAGGCTCTGATGTCTGGCTTTGAGGAGTGAATGCTTGGTTGGATTTTTCCCCAGTAACCCAGGAATCACCTGTTTATAAGAAGGGTGTCGGGAAGGGAAGTGTGATGGGTGACAGATCTGGTGTTAATCCTGGGTGAGGTGCTTACCTGCTGAGTGACCTTGGGCATATTCTTTTTTTAACAAGTGAGTGTAGGTTCATGCTCTCTATGTGCACAGCCATATGCAGGGCTCTGGAGGAATAAGACCTCAGAGGGGAGATAGACAGAAAATAGCAGGATCAAGGAGCAGAATGAGCCCAGATTTAAGCCCTCATGATCCTTGAGAAGGTGAATATAATCATCACTTTACAGTTGAAGAAATTGGGGCTTAAAGAGGTCATGTGACTTGCCCGGAGTCCCTGTAGCTGTATTCCGCGGCACTCCATCTGCAAGATCTGTGCAGTGATGTTGTAGCAGCAGCATCAGCAGCCCACAGGCCCACTTTTAATGGCTATTGCCCACTTGCTGCCTGTGAAAGAAGTAAAGTATAGGTCTGAAGGATGGACAACACCCTTGACCTTCAGATGGCACCACCTGGGGTAGGTAGGGAGGCTGAGTTGCTGGCCTGAGATAATTCTAGCCCCTTTGCTTTCTTTACCTGCAGGAGAAGAGCTCCCACATTCCTGGGCCCTGGGCAGGGTGTACTCACAGCTAAAGTCTGTGGGAGGACCACCGGCAGTCACCTTGGCGTATCTGACCAGTGGGGCTGGGCATGTGTGCTAGGCTGTCAGGAAGAGTTATCTCCAGACAGGCCCTGGGCCTGCCTGCTTTCTCTCCTCCGCCATCCCCTCCTAATTCATTTTCCGCCTTTAATGTACTGTTGTGGAGCTTCCTCTCCCATTAGGGCCTGTAATGTGCACCAATTCCCTTCAGCTTGACTGCCCTTAATAGGCAGCGTAAATAGAATTTAGTGTGGCGTGCACTAACATCTCTATCCATTGTCCAGAGATTAAATACTTGCCACCGATGGTTCATGCATCATCAGCCTCGAGCCCAGCTTCATAGCTCCCAACCAAAGGAGGATATTAAATTAATTTGCAGGTTGCTTTAGCAAAACCTAACAAAAAAAACCTCTGCGGGAAAAGAAGGAGGGGGCCCAATGCATCTGCTCACCATCAATCATGGCGGGTGGGAGTTGTTAGAAACTTGGGGGGAGAGGGGTGACTCTTGTTCATCCCAGGTTGGGTCCCTCTCCAGGGTCATGCAGCTTGGTTACCTATTTCTATGCTAGTCCCCAGGCCTTGGCTCTTCCATCAGCTTTGAAATCAGCTTTCTGGATTGAGGAGTCGAGTGAGGGTTGGAGAATGGAGGGAAAGTCCTGAGTCCAAATTGCAGGGACTCCTCCCTTCTTAGGGATGAAACAAGAGGACAACAGGTAAAGGCAGTTTGTGTCATTGGCCACCGTCATATGGTGGAGATAGACCTGTAAACAGATACTGATGATCCAGGTATGGCTTTGGGATCCCAGAGAGCAGCTCAATCTGCACCCTGGGGGGCAGGTGACCTCTGAGTTGGAGCTTCCAGGATTAACAGGAGTTATTGGTCAGGGTGGAGGGGCAAGGGGTCCTCCACACAGAGGGTTTAGAGGTGTCCCACGCATGATATTGTGAGAGAACACAGGAGTTCCGAGTGGCTGGAAGGCACAGGAAGCCCAGGGAGAGGTGGGGGACAGGATTGGGAAGCAAGCCTTCTGGGGGGCAATGGGGACCCATGGAGGGACTTCCACCAGGAGAGCCACAGAGTCAGGGCTGTTTGTGGAGATCATTCTGAGACAATGTCAGGGTAACTCCCAGGGAAGGGAAGCTGGAGGCAAACAGGAAAACCCTTGCATGAATCCAGGGGGATAGGGCTCAGACCGTGACACCAGAGGGAATTGGAAGGGTGAGTCCCAATCCTGGCTTGAAAGTCTCTGAAAGGAAAAACAAAGTCCCATCCCTTGGACAACAAACGCAGGCCCTGGTGCTGGGCTGGGCACTGAGAGTAAATGCTGCATCCAGATCCCTGTCCTGTGGGCTCCGTCTATCTGGAAGCCTGGCTCAGGATGAAGGGAGGCAGGCAGGAGGGTTTCTGCTCACTTGGGCGTGTCAGGATGGAAGCCACCTGCAGATGGTGAATGGACCAAGGGGAAGGGTCACTCTCCCAACAGGGTTAGGGCAGGAATGGTGGGTGAGGAACAAGCACACCACCACCCTCTCAGTCATTTCCTGCCAGCCATCACTAATCAATCCAGCCACTTTCCCCAGGGAGGAATAAAAAAAAAAAAAATCCTAGGACCCTTTCCAGGGCAGATGACTGGCCTTGGCCCTCATGGCTGTTTTCCCCAACACAACCAGCCACTTCCTTGTTTCCACTCCAAATCAGGGTCTTGTTTCTTCCTGGGTTAGAGCAGACGTGGTGGGTGTGACCATCCTTTCCTTTCCTCAAATCTTAGCAAATGCATCCAGTCTGTTGTCCTGCTTTTCCAAACACTGTAGAAATGTGGTGGGCCCTGGGGTGGAAGCTGTGGGGGCAAGGCAGGGTGAGGAGAGGGAGGAGAGGTCTCTGCTGTGGTGGAAGTGCCTGCTTTGGCCTGCGAGCTCTTCCCTGATGTCCTCCTCCACCCGTGACCCCCACTTGTGGTGGTTTATTAATAGCTTTTAACACTATCGTTTGGACTAATTGAAAATGGGAGCAGTGCTAATATGCCCCTTTACATTTCATTCCTTTTTTATTTAAAAAAGATACTAAAAGCATTTATCGAGTAGTTGCTGGGGAAAAGAAATAAAAAGGTCTCCCCTCTGGCCATTGTGATGGCGTGTTTTCCTTCTAGCACTCTGTACAGGGGATTCGCATGGACCATTAGCGTGATTTAAGGGGTCTCCATGACTCCGTCCTAAAGCCACCAGTGGGAGGTTCTCAGAGACATCCTTTGCTCACGGGCAGGCTCCACCTGGTCTTGGAGGTGGAGGATGGTGGGCAGGTGCGAGGGCTTTTAGTGGATGTCCCTTTACACTGCTGTGTGAGTCAAGGTTTCTCCCCTGTTCTTCTGTCTTTCTGGTTGGATTAAGAGTCATGGGAGAACCAGGGTCTGGTTAGCCTAGTTCAGGTTAGTGCTCATCTCTTACACTGGTTGTTATTCATTTTCCTTCCCAGTTTCTTTTTCTGTCCTTTTCTAAGCCCAGAAAGGCTGGTCCCTGGGCTTTCCCTAGGGCTTCTCTGGCCAATGGGAGGGTCTCACTGGAGACCACAGGGTGGGAGGGGAGAAGGCTGGTGTCTTTATTCCCTGCTCTCTTCCTTCTTTGGTGCTGCACCAGGTCTGGCGGTTTTTGTCCTTGTACCCTGCTGGACAGTCCCTCTTTAAACCCTAATCATGGGGTTACCACTTCTTGCTAGGATTAGTTCAGGTGCCCCACCAGTGTCCCTGCTAGCAGTCCCTCTGCGAGAGACTCTTCATTTGTGTCATGGGCTTTGATTCAAGTTTTTTTCATAATTTCCTGAATGGCTGTCTTGATGTCATGGTACAAAGGATGGACAGTGGATGTCAGATGGACCCCAAAGCGGCACTTGTCTTTCAGGTTCTGGGCCCATTCTTGGCTTTAGGCTGAGTCATGAATCTGGCTTCTCTTTTTCCTTGGGGGCTGGTTTTTGGCTCAGCCAAAGGGTGATGGCTCTGGTCAACCAAGTCCCCTTGCCCTGTCTAGGTCTCTGACCCTTAGCATGGGGTCTTGTGTCTGTGGTCCCAGCCAGAAATGCCCCTTGCTCCCCAGCAGGCACTGCCAGAACCACTGCACCAACCTCCCCTTTGATAGGTGGCTCCCTCTCACAGCTCTGCTGCCACGGCTGATTCAGCCTGGGCTCCACGGAACTCCCCAGAATGGACACCAGGGGCCGGGAGCTACCTCTGTAATCACGTCTCCTTGCAGAGGATCAACGCCTGCTCTTCTGCAAAGGGCCAGCAACCGCGTTGTCAGAATGAGTGCAGGGCTCTCTGAGGGGTCCCTCTGAGGCCAGCTGACCTATGGATGAGGGGGTGGTTAATAACCAAGCAGACACAGCTCAGGCTCTGCCTGAAAATGTGGGAGGCTGTGTGTGGCACGTGTGTGTTCCAGAAGAGAGGCCTGCAGGAAGGCGAGAGCTCACCAAGGCTCATCCAGATCTTTTGCGGCAGGAAGTCCCTAGGATTCATCATCATAGAGCTCACCTCAGCTGTAGACAAGCTGGAAGACCCCCTGAGAGTAGCCAGAGACTGGGTCAAGTCAGTAAGTACCCACTCTGCTGTGCCAGGCTCTGGGGGCAAATATTCAGTTGGACTTGGACACGGGATTCTTCTAACTTGGTCTCTTTGGGTCCTCAGGTTCATCATCTGTAATAGAGCCAGTGTCCTTTAAGAGTCCCGAGATTCTGTGGTTGTCTGAGGAAGCTTTCCCAACCTTGGTGCTACTGGGCTGGATGATTCTTTGTTGTGGGGACAGTCCTGTCATTGTAGGATATTAAGCAGCCCTGCTGGCCTCTACCCATTAGCTACCAGTAGCAACCCCCCATTCCCAGTTTTGGTAATAAAAATGTCTCCAGACTTTTAACAAATATTTCCCAGGGGATAAAACTGTCCTGGTGAGAACCACTGGTTTAAAATGTTGACTGAGGCTCACACATGCCTGGCCAGGGGTTTTCACAGGACTCTCTTAGTGAGCAGCCTTGGACTTGGGCATAGGATTTATAGTCTTCAGGCTGAGGCTCGGGGCCCAGGCCTGCACTGTCCTTGGCTGCATGGAATCCTGTCCTCCAAGCCTTTCCTGCTCCAGGGATTAGGTCTCATTAATTCAATGACCAGGTAAAGTCTGAATCTCACAGCTGGACGCCCACTCTGTTGGGGGTGAGAGAGTGGCCTGAGGGGTCAGCAGCAAGGCTGGTGTCTGGAGGGTCTCGGGGGCATGGAGGGAAGGCCCCGGGCCTTACGTCACTTCCTGGTGTGCTTGGGCAAGTTACTCAGCTCTTTGTGTCCCAGTTTTCTCATCAATGGGAATATTCCAATGATGATGACCGACCTTCACAGGATTCTTAAATCAGCGGGTCAGGCAGGAAGTAGACAGCCCAACTGAAGGGACAGGCCAAAGGGCCTATTCACACAGTTAAGCCAGGACGAAGGAAATGAGAGGGACTGCGAGGCACACCTGGGCTGGCAAAAGCAGGAAATGGTAGTCCTTTCTCCCCTTCAGGTTGAAGGGGGTGGTGGCTGGGGCAGGGTGGTGGGTGGGGAAGGTGTATCCGAGGCCTGAGAGGTGGCATCTTAGAGCCCCTCTTCTTTGCCCACCTGGCTCTGTAGCCAAACAGGTGCAGCCACAAGGGAACCGGGTCAGGCCCTCTTGTGTCTTGCTGGTGCTTCCACATGGGGAACCCACAGCTGGGGGGCTGGGGTCGAGGTGTGCAGCAAGTAGAGGTCAGTTTCCTGGGCATGGCACCTGTCAGAAAAGATCAGGGACTGGATCTGGGTTGGATGGGGTGGGAGAGGTGTCAGCCAGAGCAACTGGCACAGAGAGGAGGAGGAGGGCGTGGGTATTTGCCAAGTACTCAGAACAGTGTTTGTATATAATGTTTGATGAAGGAAACCTGCGCTAGCCCCTGGGGGTACAAGACATGTTAAATCAACTTCTGTAGCACCTTCCATCCGGGGAGCTACAGGCTCTTCCTCCTGGAGCAGGCTGTGGTGTGGCCCATGTGGGGGCAAGAGCTCAGACTGGAACCCACCTCACAGACACATTCCATGGAAGCCCACCTGGACCTCCCCACCCTGTCTGGACACAGCCATCAGCTTCATTCATGGTGTTCCTCAGCCCTACTCCATCTCTCCTGCCTTCCCTGGTCCCACATCTCATGCCCTTTGGCCATGACCCCGCCCGTGGACCAGAGGAGGACCAGAGGCTGAGGCCTAGGAAGCCCTGCCTGGGGCAGGCAGGTCTAGCCTCTGTCCTGGCCTCAGAGTCCCTGGGCACTGAGGGGATTTCCCTTGGCCTTTGTGAGGCCGCTGTGAGGTGGGTGCATGTGGGTGCATGGGATGGGAAGTCCCACCGGGGCTTCTGTGGGACCTGTGCTCCTAGCTGCCTGCAGGGGGTCACCAAGGGACTCAGGGCAGAGGGGTTCCCCTTGCAGGAGAGAGAGGAGGAGGAGGTCAAGGACACAGCCCTTCATGAGCATGCCTGCTTCCTCTGCCTGCTCACTCTGCTGGCTGGGCTGCCCTGTTGGTGGGAGGTGGCCCTCTCCAGTCTACCTGCCCTGTCAGTGGTGTGTACAGGGCCCCGGGCCTCTTCCTTTGTCCTTTCTCAAAGCAAGAGGTGGTGGAGGAATGTGGAGTGGGGCTATGACAGTGCCATTGACCTCCCACACTGCAGCTGGCAGTGGACCAAAGATTTGAACTGAGCATGTGCAAACTCTGGGCTCTGCACCTGGCTTACTTGATTTCATTTTGTCCTCCCATAGCCCTATGGGGTTGGCACTCCTGCTATCTCATTGTAAATGAGGAAACTAAGGCACAGAGAGGTTAAGGTCTGGCTCACATCACACAGCTAATATGTGGTAGAACTGAGGTCTGAGCTGAGGTCTGACCCCACAGGCCCCTGTTCTATGCTGCCTCCCCTCCCAGGTCCTGACCTTCTTGCTCCTGAGGGTGTCATCAGGCCTGGGTCTCTGTATGAAGGGGGCTGCATCTCGGAAATGAGGCTGGCTTGGGAACGTTTTCCACACGACACCCCCTGCCCCCACCCCATGCAGCTGTGTAATGAGCCCACATCTGTTACCACCACATGTTGCTCAGCGCTTCGCAGATGTAAAGTCTCAATTTTTCTAATTAGCAGCAACACGAAGTCTATCTTAATTTTCTCCTCCCCTCCCTCTAATAAACGTGATATTAACAAGGTTACACGTCTGCGTTTTGCTGGGTATAATTGAATCAGGTCGCAGATTTGATTAGTGGGTGTGGGGCGATGGGGTCTGGTCAGGCTGAGGGGCTGGGGCAAGGAAGGGGCCAGGTCCCAGCTGCGGGATGGAGAGGAAGAAGGAGAAAGAGGAAAGTGAGAGGAGAGGAGAGGGAGGGAGAGAGGCAGAGAGCAGAGGAAAGAGGTAAGTAGAGAGACCAAGATTCAAAGGCAGAAAGGCGAAGATGAGTGGTAGATGGAGACAGAATAATAGAGGGAGAGAGGAAGGGGAAAAAAAGAGAGAGAAAAGAGAGGGAGAGAGAAAGAGAGAGGAGCAAAGAGACATTGAGATGGGAGAAGTGAAGGCCCAGACACACACACACACACACACACACACACACACACACATGCACGCACGCACGCACGCACATGCACACACAGCAAGTTACAAGAGAATGGACAAGAGCACCTCAGCCCTGCTCAGACCTTTCTATAGAGGGAGGTCCCCCGCCCAGGGCTCAGGGAGGGCCTGGACTGAGGAGGGACAGGCAGCCACAGCTTCCCAACCTGCACTGTATTGCTGAGCTTGGGGGCTGGTCCTGGCTCTGGGTGACCAAGGGTCAACTAGCTTTCCTCTCTGGGACTCAGTTTCTCCACCTGTAGAAAGTGATCTGTAAGTCCCACTCCCTGCAGCTCCAGCTCCCACCCACCGGGACAGAGGAGCTCTGGAGGAGCAAATGGAGACGGTTCTAGCACTTACAAAGGCCTCCGGTCCCTGAGTCCTGCTGAGGTGGTCCCTGGAAGCACCCTGGACAGACCCAGGGTGGGGGGTTGTGAACCAGGGTCTGGAAGGGGACCCCTTGCCCTAGGGGGCTCCAAGCCTTCCAAACTGCGAGGTGCCATATCAGCTGTGGTGACCCCAGGCACCCCATGCTTCCACTGGGTCCCTGCCCGCTAAGCTCCGAGCTCCAGGCCACCCCGTCTCTGCTCACAGTAGCACCCTTCCCACATCTGCCCTCACCCCTGTGCCCTGGAGCACCCAGGCTCCTTCCCACCTTCTCCCCTTGGTCTGCTAGTCCCTGCCTTCCTTCCCTGCCTTCTCCTGACGAACCTCAACTCCAGGGTCATTGCTCACTGGGGACCTTCCCCGGTCACTGAGGAAGGGCTCCTTCCTCTGCGTGGGGGTGCACTTCTTTCCTTTTCTGTGTTTGTGTGACTGTCTCCACTTCCCGTCTGTCTCTCCCGTTGGACCTGGCTGGCACCTGGTGGGGCTCACTGTGTTGGTGACTGTGGCAGCTCCAGCAGGCGGGAGCTTGCGTGCGGGAGGAAGGCCTCTGTGTGGCGCCTGCCGCAGCCCTGGCTGTGCTGCAGTCCTGCTGTGACAATTTCTCCCGCTGACGACTCCGTCCCCAGGGCCTTGGGAGGCGCTGAGAAGCTTCTGTCAAGGGGCAGTGGCTTTTCCCCCCTCGCTTAAATGAGATATGAATAATTGATTTGGCTCTTGAATAATTAATCAGATATTCAATAAGGAAAGTAATTGTTTGGCACATCCCCCATGGATGGCCTGGCTCAGAGCTGCCCTACGCGGGCTGGGAGGCTGGCGGGGTTCATGGGCCCACGAGGAGCCCAGTGCCAGCTGGGGGAGGTCACCTTGTCTGACACTTATGGACTCCTGTCAGGTTCACTGCCCCCGGAGGTCCCTGTTTGCCTCCAAGTGCCCATCGAAAGTTTGGGTCTTAGGGTCTCCCACCCAGCTACCAGGTGTCTGGCTTCTTCCCTGCCTCTCCCAGCTCTGAGATGGGCCCCCTTCATCTGTGGGATGTGGTCCTCCCGGATGTCACCCTTTCCAAGGGGTCCTGCCCATGGAGAGGGCTGGGCTGGCCTCCCTACCCATTTCCAACTCCTCCCGGGGGGACCTGGGGGCAGGTGTTGTCCTCTTTCTGTCCTTGGGGCCAGGCTCCATAGAGGCATGTGGGCAGGGGGGGCAGGTGCCCTCTGTGCAGCTAACTAGGTGCCGCTCTGTGTCTGCCTGCCTGGAGAAGGGCCTTGAAGTGCTTCTGACCAGGGCCCTGGGGGCCTCCTTAGGCTCCACAGCTCTTCCGGAGAGTGGCTTCTTCTTCTTCTTCTTCTTCTTCTTTTTTTTTTTTTTTGGTACTGGGGATTGAACTCAGGGGCACTCGACCACTGGGCCACATCTCCAGCCCTTTTTTGTATTTTATTAGAGACAGGGTCTCACTGAGTTGCTAAGTGCCTTGCCATTGCTGAGGCTGGCTTTGAACTCGTGATCCTCCTGCCTCAGCCTCCCAAGTGCTGGGCTTACAGGTGTGCGCCACCGTGCCTGGCTGAGAATGGCTTCTTGTAGGTTCCCTGTGTGACTTTCTGCCCACCTTTCAGGGACCCTGTTTGCCTTCCCTAGAGTATATTTCCTCTAGTCTGAGTGATGGCTTGGGGTGCTCCAGCCCTCACTGAACAATTTGGGTGTGCCCTGGAACCCACCCCTGTCCTCAGCTGGGTGGGGTCCCTTTTGTGATTTCATTTATGAGTTGCAGGAACATTTGTGTCTTAGACCAAACACACACATCGCGGCACACATACCACACACGCCACATGCAACACACTCAAACATACACACTGGACACATACAAACACATGGAGACACAGGTCAACACACCACACACAGGTACACAAACACACACCACACATATGTGCCACACACGCACATGCCAGATACATGTACCACACATACTAGGTACACACACCAACACACGTGTCACACAGGTAACTCAGGTCGCACGTATCACCACGTCCACACAAACATACGTGCACAGTCACATGTGCACTGCTGTCCCCAGACCAGAGGCAGGACACAGATCTAGGAGGAGGAAGGGTTTCCCACCTGCCTCTGAGCACTCTCCCTAGGTCACAGCACAGGCAGGCAGGGTGTAGCCCTCTTCCTTCGTCCTCTCCCCGGCACTCTTTCAGGACTGTGGGTGAGGGTGGCTTGCTCCTGGGGCATCTGTCACTTCACAGACACTCCTGGCAGACAGGTGAGGCACTGGGATGGCTGCAGAGCACTCGCTCTGAGGGAGGGGACAAGAAGGCTCCTGCCTCCAGACGGAGACGGAGAGCAGGAGGCTGGGTAGAGCTCTGCTCAGCCCCCAGAGGGATGGGGTGCAGGGGAGTGGGGAGAGAAGAGCCTGACAGGCTTCTGTGTGTGCAGTGCGTGTGCATACACACGTGTGTACATACACCCATGCACACATCATACACACTTGTAGCAGTGAGCACACACACACATGCAGGCACATACACACTCACGTGTGTGCATATACCCATGTACACACATGCACATAGGTGTGTGCTTATATGCACACACGTGGAAGTGTGTGCGTGCATAGCATAGACACACGTGTTAGGCTGGGTAATTTATAAACAACAGAAATTTATTTATCACTGCTCTAGAGGCTGGGAAATCCAAGATCAAGGTGCTGGCCAAGGCAACCCCGGTGTCTGGTTGGGGCCCACTCCTCAAAGAGGCTGTGGTCTTGGTATTCTCAGGTGGCAGGAGAGATGGAAGGGCCAGGAAGCTCTGGAAGCTTCTTTCACAGGACACTGATCCCATTGGAGAGGGTGGAGCCCCACCAGCCCCACCTCCTACTACCATCGCCTGGAGGTGGGAGTTCTTGCATGTGAGTTCTGTATGCCACCCATATGCAGCAGATTCGCACGTCCTCTGACACACCAAGCCCCTTGGGGACCACAGCAGCTTGGCAGCCGATGTGCCCTCACGGGCCTGCCCCTCTGCCTTACTATCTGTGGTCCCTTCAGGGAGGGGTGGTCAAGGTCACCGGTGTCTCCCTGTGTGTACCTGGTTTGCGACTGTGCAGCCAGCTTCACGGGGCACACAATGCCCCTTGGCCATGTCAGGAGCCTGTCGGGGGGGTGGCTGGCAGAGAGCATGGGGCTCGGGCTGCAGACAGTGGGGCAGCAGCAGGACCTGCAGGGAGGTTCCTGGGCCCCATCTGGGTCTGGTATGTTCTGCACCTAGCAACATGACAGGGGGGTGTCCTTGTCCTGGCCCTGTTTTAGCATGGGACACAGACAGTAAGAGAATAAACCAGGCGATGAGGTGGGAGGCGGGGCTGGAGACGGGTGGGGTGGGTGTGTAGGCAGGAGCCAGACAGGCACACAGAATCTGTTCTAGCTATTTTGGACCCTGGTTCAGAACCCTTCGTGGAAACCTAAGCACGGAGTGAGTTTCACTGAGGGAAGGGCTGAGGCACCTGGAGGTTCTCCACGGAGGGACATGGCCCCAGCTCCTGGGTGCAAAGGGCCGCGCTCTGCACTGCAGCCATCCCCAGGTGCCTTTCCAGGGTCCAGCTCTGCAGGTGACTTTCATCTGATTGACAGCTCTTGGATGTGCCCTGCCACACATCATCTTGTCCCTTTGGACATCAGGGTCTTTTTAGGGGAAATGTGGCTCTTGGGGCTGGCCTCTCCAGTGATGGTGAAATGTGTCAGCGTGGGGTCTGCTCTGCACAGAACAGGGATCCGTCCTCCCAGCCAGCCACCAAGGATGCCCAGGGTAAAATAAAAACCAGCCTTCAGTGTGCTTGCATATAAGCAGGGCAGGTGCCCCAGCCTCACAGGAAAAACCCCAAACCTACCACTCTGGGCCGGTTCTGGACAAAGGACCTTCCTCAGCATTGCTCTGGGTGGAAGGTGCTCAGTGGACACTCAGCTGTCATTCCAGAGTCGCCTGGCTCTCACCAGGGGTCACGGCAGCTGTGGTGGTTTTTGGAGGCACTGCTTCTGCAGCAGAGGGAGGGGATGGGTGGGGGCAGGCCTGGCAGATGCTGAGGTTGGGCCTTGGGGGATGCCGCTGATGTCCTGCCCCGGATATGCCCGTGGCCAGTCCACCTGTTGCTGCAGACAGCTTCTGTTGTCTCTTGAGCCTCCGGTCCCTTTCCTCTCACGGCTGACGACTCTCTCTGGTTCCACAGGATCTGGTTCAGGCTCCAACAGGCACCCCTCCAAAGTGTGCCCTCCAGAGAGGGGTGATTCTGAGGAATGTTCCACGTGGTTTCTTAAGAGAGACTGTGCCCCAGATGCCCACCGTGGTAACTTGCTCAAGGACCTGCAATTAGCCATCATTTCTCCTTCTCTTTTGTTCCTGGGTTCACTTCTCAGATAAAAGACCTTCTAAGTCCTTGTCTTAGAGACTTCAGTTGGGGGACCCCAGCTGCCACCTGCCTGATCCGCAGGTCTCAGGTGACCAGAGCCAGGCCTTGACCCTCCCCTTCCTTGGCTCCATCTTCTTGTGTGACTCTGGAGAGGCCAGATGCTAACCACTCTGCTCCTGACCCCAGGAACAATCTCTACATCCATCTGGGAGAGCAGAGTATTTTTGCATCCAAGCTTTTCATTCCCACAGGGAGAACAAAATTCCTTTGCCAGGCCTTGAGTCTGCATGCTTGGTTTGAAAAGAAGTGTGGCCGGAGAAGTTAAGACAAAATCTGCATCCCCTGAGGTCCTCACAGGCTTTTTCTCATCCAAGTGTCAATAGAAATAGTTCTCTATGATCCACGTTCCTAGGGGCCTCTGAAAACCTTCCCAACTCTTTAGACAACCCATGCCTGGTTTGCTGGGCAAAAACCTTCTGTTTTGGGTTGCAATTTTTAGAAAGGTTCCCAGTGTTCACTTGCATGGATGGCTGCTTCACTCCATTGTTCACCTGGTGCTGTCCTTTGTTGAGACTTTGGGTATGCCTGTGACATTCTTGTGCTGCACAGCTCCAGAGAGTGCTATTCATGTAGATCATGACATGAACAGCATCTCCTAGACGTGCAGTGTCCAACCTGACCACCTGTACACAGTGGCCTTGCTCTTGAAAATAACAGGCTCCCTTCCCGTGTCCTCTGGCTATTCTTTCTACTTTCTTCTGGACTCTTGCTCTCGTGACTGAGGAAGGATGAAGGTAGGACAGCAGCCTACATTCTGATGAATGGACTTAATGAAAAGTCCTTCCACTAGCATTTGTTCCTAATAAGCATAGGAGGTGGGAGGCTCAGCAGAAGCAGGTTCTGGAGAGTGATCAGGAGTGACATCGAGAGGCCATGCCCAGTGTCTAGATCCAGAGCGTAGTCTTAGGCATGCTCCTTTTAGGACTGACCTTCGATGCAGCCTGGGACTCCCAGCCACTTTCCTGAGATCTGGGCTCCTTCCTGGCTCTGACTCTCTCTGGATACCTCCAGCTCCTGGTGCAAACCCTCTGCCTGACCTTTTTCAGGTTTGCTGAGGGCCAGATCAGGAAGGAGCCCTTAGAAAGAGTTAGGGGAAAGCTGGCTACTGGAACCTTCTGGAAGCAAAGGATGTAGGGAAAGGAGGGTGGCAGCATTCAAACCGGAGGGAGGAAATGCCACCCAGGACCCAAGCCCTGGGTTATTTATGCACGCATGGCTTCATGCATCCAGGCGCAATCCAATAATTTGTCAATGAAGGCCTCTCACGCCCTCTGCCCCCGCCCCTGCCTCTGATAACATTTACAGTAAATCCATTGCACTGACCATTAAATCCGAGGCCGCCTCGAGCGATCACTTCAATGGGGTGCTGACAGGCTGAGAGTTAATAATGACGCAGACGCTAACCTGTTTATTGATTTGCTTTTTGTACCTTTCATCCTCGCTCACTCCTTCTCCCTCTCGGAGGAGAAATCTTGGAATTAGTAATCAGGTGACAGCCTCACCCCCCTCCTGTTCCCAGCCATGTCATCCTGCTTAAACTCTCTGAGATAAATCGCCTCTACCTCCCCAGCCCCTGCCAGCCATTCACTCTCCAGTTACTCAGCACAAGATGCCGCATCTGTCACCGGAGCCAGCAGACAGAAAAAAACATTAACACAGACATGAAAAGCTTTTAACTTTGACAAGAGGCGCACAGGAAAGTTTTATATTTAGCCCCTCCAGCAAAGGCCACGGCTGATCCATTAGGGTGGCTTGTCAGACCCAGGGCGAGGTGGGAGAGGGCTGGGACCACGGGGATCAGGGTACGGGGTTTCTCGTGCCAGCCCAGGGAACATGCCCCTGGGACCAGGACCCCTACTGCCCCCTCTGCTTCCTCGATTTGGGGAAGGGGAGAGGTGGGACAGTTGGATGGTTGAAGTCGTCAGAGACTGAGAGAAGGACCCAGATGTGGGCCTCGGTTTCTGATTTAAAATAGATTTTAAGCTCCATTTTAAGGTTCCAAGATATGGCATGGGATAGAACCGGCCCGTTGTGTGGCCACAGCACTGCCGATTGCCACCAATAACATGAGTCTTTTTTATGGAACCTCAAAAAGTAACAGAGAGAGGGAGGGCTTTGTAGGAGGTGCAACTTGAAAATTTTAAAAAAGACAAATTAGAATTAAAAAAATTTTTAAAAAGAATGATTCATTTTTCTCCCCAAGAATCCATCATTTCAAGCAGAGTGTGGTCCCTGGCTCCTTCCCCCACCCTGCCCCATTTCTTCATCCTCTCTGACTCTGTGTCTTTCTTTTGGTCACAAACACACACAGCCTCCCAATGCTCACAAACTGAGCCCTTCCCAACCCTCGCCCCATCTCTAAGTCGCACGGTGGTTTTTCAGCATTTTCGCCCCCATGAACTTCCTCAGGCCACACAGGGGATAGGGACTGGTTGGTTGGCACAGGTGTTCTCAGTAGGCAGGGACTAAGGAAAGACAACACACACAGACACACAGACGCACTACACACGTGCATTAACTGCTCCAGCACGGGAGTGGTGGGACGGCTTTGTGCAGATCAAGGAGCAGGAGTTGTTTGGAGCAGCGTTTGGGAGTGGAGTGGGGAGAGATTGGGGTGGGGTGGAGGCTCCAGGCCGGGTCCACAGCAGAGGCCAAGGTAGGGGCTGCCCTTGGCTGGGTGGAGGAGAATTCAGTGGCTTGGGCAGAGGAACTCTGCGTGGGCAGATCAAGGCGTGGAGAGGTCTTTGAATGCTGCCTTAGGTAGGGCTCCTCCCAAGGCAGCTCTTGAAAGGATTCCTGTGCAAGTGGTTTATTTGGGAAGTGACTCCCCAAAGCACTGGCTGGGAGGTGGAGGGTGGGAGGTAGGGAGGGAGCCAGCACGGGCTGAGTGCACGAGCAGGGTGCTGCTTTGGGTCACTGGAGGGAGATCCTACTGGGACTGCTGGGAAGCCACATGAGTCTCACTTCAGGGTTTCTGTCCCCCTCCAGCCGTCATCTCCCCTCATCATGGGCTGAGGGCTGCTGGGGGTGGGAGGATTTTCATTCCTTCCTATATCTGGGGTGCCCTACCAGGGCCCAGGGGCTTCAGTAGGTTCCTGGGGTCACAGAAGGTGCTTGGGGAGAGCACTGAAGTGCTTTGATGTTTATCGACACAGTGGCACATGAAAACACCTGCTATTAAGTCTTAACCTTCAGAAAATGTGTCTCCAGTGCATCTACCAAATTTTGGAGCAGAGGTCTTTGCTCTCAATGGTTTCTTGGGATGAACATGCAGTAGAGTGAGAAACGATGTGTTGGTTTCTTTTCCTCTTCTAGGGCCTGGGTGATATTTATCCTGACAGTGCACGTTCTACGGGGTCTGGACTCAGATGTAGTAGGTGCTGCAAAAATGGAACCTTACGTCTTCATGGCTGTCAGGTTTTCACTTACCTCCCTTCTCTGAGTTGAAGAGCTCACGGAGGGCACAGAGCCAGTGCTGGTCAGATTTCACCACCAGAGCCAAGCACCAGGCTGTGAACAAATAAGGAGATCAGGGAGGGTTTGTCAAAGGCAGGCAGGAAGGAAAAACATCCAGGACTTTCCAGGGGACTTGGTAAGTGGGGTTGAACAGAAAGACCCTGTTGGCCCTTGCCTGGGTTTAGGTAGGAGAATTCTCAGCCCCAGGGGAGCTGAGGGTCCTTTCTTAGGTTGAAGAAGAACTATGGAATAGGTAGAGGGCATATTATGGGACTGAGGAGAGGCTGGGGCAAAGGTAAGCCAGACTCAGTATATGACTGTCCAGGGGTTCCCAGCAGTGGGCCAGCAAGTCACCCCAGGCTGAGATGGGTCCTGAGGCCAGGAGCCCAGCTGTGGAGAGATGGGGCTGGCCGCACCTCTTTCCTCTCTTCCTGATTCCCATTACCTTTTCTTTTTTTGGTTTAGCCTTAGGCTCCCAAGGAAGACTGGAAGGGCATGGGAGACTCCGAATGGGATCTGGCTAGATTCTGGAATTTCAAACATTGACACAAGAATTCTAAGTTTAAAGCCTGGCTCTCCCTCCGTAAGACAACCACTCCTCTTCCATGGCAGGCCTCCCTCCTTGAGGCAGCCCTGCCTCCTTCTCAGCAGCTGCTCAATCATCCCAGAGACTCTGGAAAATGCTCCTCACCATTTTCAGGGATCAGGTGAATTTGGAATGGAGCTTCCGTACCCAGAACGCTCTGTCCTATTACAGGTGCTCCCGCACCTGACTCAGTCTCTGGGAGGGACTCGGTTTTCCTAGAGCTCTGGTTGGTAAGGACCGTGCATATCTGTCCTGACTGGGAACAGCTTTCCAGGGCAGGTGAGGATCCCAGCCACGGGACTGCTGGGGGGGGGGAAAGGAGCAGTCAGGTGGCCCTGGAGGCTGGGGTATCACTTCATCAAGGCCAGATGAGGTGAGTCCGTGGCCACCCGACAGGGTGTAATGGCTCTTGCTTCGTGTGTGGTGAAGAAGGCTGAGAAATTAAGCTGGTGCGGATCTGTGTCTCCTGTCGCGGCCACACTTGCTGAATCTGCTGTTTCTGAGAAAGTGAAATTTCAGTCCCTCCACTTTTCCTTATCAGCTGGACTCTCAGGACACGTGGAGAGGGTGTCAGTCGATCTCGTGGGCTTCTTGGTAGAAAATGGATATTCTTGTGCAAAATCCCGTCTAGGATGCCACCGCCTATCTGGTGACACATCTGGATCTTGGTGTGCGGCCAGCTCTCTTCTCAGCTGCTGCTGTGCTCTGAACATTTGTGACCCCCCAAATTCACATGCTGCAATCCTTACCCTCCGTGGTGACGTTATTGGGAGGGGGGAACTTTTGGAAGGTGATATGGTCACTGGGGTCGTACCCTCATGAATATCAGTCAGTGCCTTTATAAACAGAGCTGCCCTGACTCTCTCACCCTGCAAAGACACAGCAAGAAGGTGTCCTCTATGAGGAAGGGCACCTTCATCAGTCACCAAATTTGCTGGTGCCTTGAACTTCTCAGCCTCCAGGACTCTAAAAAGAAATTTTCTGTCATGAACCACCTTGTTTATGATATTTTGTCATGGCGGCCCCAGTGGACTAAGAGCACTGCCTGCGGGGTGAGCATGAGGAGGGAGCAGAGGGAGCTTGGTCCCTGTCTTGTTCAGAGCTAGACTGATGCAAGACCCCTTGGCTGCTCTGTAGAAGAAACATCAGAGTGAGCGAGAGGGGGCACCAATCAAGAAGCCCCTTGTCACATCTGGCACTCTCTTTTCCTCTTGTCAAAGTATGGGGCCAATCTTTGAGCTTCCTTGTCTTAGGGGAATCTGGGGACTTAGTTGGGGTGCCACCAAGAAGATGCTGTAAAACAGAAATATTTCAGTGAGTTTTCCCAGAACCGATTGATCAGACTCTTTGGTCTATAGTTTTCCAAATGTGCATTTATTTGGAGGACGTGGCATTTCATGCTCCAGATGTGTGCAAATGCTGCTGTTCTCCTGTATCCCTTGGGGACTAGGAACAGGGTTCTTTAAGGAAGGTAGGGTAAATAGCACAGGCTTTATAGGCAGATAGACACGGATAGAAGTCCTGCTCCATCATGTCCAAGCTTGTGACATGGGGCAGATCCCTTGGCTTCCCTGACTCCCTCTTTATAAGTGGGGCTATGGGAAAGCTGCTGGATTCTCAAAGGGATTTCTTCCTTTCTTTCCTTCTACCCGCAGAATGCCGGGTCTGAAGGCACGAGATTTGGAGCCTGCCGTCAGCCCCTCAGCTATCTTTGGTTACCCGACTTGGGTCAGGCCAGGATGCATGTGCAGGCTTTTGCCTGTACCTGTAGACTCAGGGCTCCTGCTACTGGCAGGGTGACACATTACCCATCACCTGAAAAATCAGACTTTAGGGCTCTTGCACCCCCTACAGCATCTCTTTGGTTCTGTTGAAGTGCCTTCTCTGGGTCCACGTTCCTGCCTGACAGTGCAGCCACCAGAGGGGTCTTGACATGAGTCCCTGGGGTGGCCTGGGGGATTTGACTGTGGCGGTGGTGTGTGCTAGGAAGACCCAGGAAGGGCCATAAGGCTGGTGGGTACAGAGCCTGGAATCTGACACCTTCTAGTCAAGGATTCCTTCATTGCCTTTATTGGGAGAGGAGGGCAGAGAGGGTGACAACAGATTGCGAGATGTGAGGTTGAGAGAAGTCCACAGCGCTGACCGTTCTCCAAGGCAGGCAGCAGAAGCCCTTTGCAGTGTGTCTTTTTTGGGGTGAATTGTGTCTCCCCAAATTCTCATGGTAGTGTCCTAACCTCTAGTACCTCAGAATACAATTGTATTTGGAGTCAGGGTCTTGACAGAGGAAATGAAGTTAAAATGAGATCACAAGAGTGGGCTGTAATCCAATATGACTATTAGAGGACGTTTGGACACAGACATAGGCAGAGAGAAGATGATGGGAAGAGGTAGAGAGAAAATAGCCAGCTATGGGTTTGCAGAAGAAAACAACAACCAAAGAAAGAACCAAACCAAAGAAAGCCAACATGTCAATCTCAGACTCCCGGTCTCCAGAATGGTGAGAAAATAAATTTCTGTTGTTCAAGCCAGCCAGTCTGTAGCACTGTTGACAACAGCCCTAGGGAAGTAATTTAACCTCAGAGGAAAGAAAATGTTCTTAAGTTCTAGTGTTGTAGATCTGTGCTTTGGCAAGTGGAGAACACCAGGGCCTGGTGCTATGGATGACGTAGCTGATGAAAATCTTGCATAAGCAGAGGTGACCCAAATGTGACCATCCTGACACAGATGGCCATCACAGACAAGGAGTCAGGGAAGGAAGCAGAATCAGGGAGACAAAGGAAAGGACCCAGCAGGACCCAGTACTGGTCTGACACACATAGCAGGGTCTTTGGCTTCCACTGCCTCATGTTGCACATCTCCACTCTGAATCCCACCCCCTTGGGCACCTGTCAGTGGCTTGCTGTAGGCTGTGGTGGGACCTCCACATGTCAGCCAGCCACCGAGTCATTTGAACTATCATGTGTCAGCGCTGTCTGCCCTTCGAGATCCCATTTCTTGCGATCATGCCATATTTTATTTGCATATCAGTGTTTATATCATTATTCGCACATTACTTTCATTTTGTATTTATTACTTTATAGGAATAAATGGAAAAATGAGAACTTGAGGCTACAGACAAGGCACATAGGTCTCATAAACTAAACCCTGTGGTGATGAAAATGGACCTGCTGAATGGCAAAATATTCAGCTTCACTGGATGTGCACTTGACTTTTGACAACAGCCCTAGGGAAGTAATTTAACCTCAGAGGAAAGAAAATGTTCTTAAGTTCTAGCATTGTAGATCTGTGCTTTGGCAAGTGGAGAACACCAGGGCCTGGTGCTATGAATGACATAGCTGATGAAAATCTTGCATAAGCAAGAAAAGAACATGGGAAAGAAAAGAACAAAATGAAAGAACTTGCACAGATTGAATGGATTTCTGAGGACCATGTCTGATGGCAAGGTATAATTAGGATTTTGTGAATGATTTAGCTCTCTGGGAATGAACTCTTTGATTATGACATTTGAGTATACTATTTAGGTTTTATTCAAGATTCACATGCATTTCTGAGAATGCTTTACATATCAAGGCAGCAGCATGGATGGTGACTGGGGAAGATAGGAAGCCTTCTGTATCAGCAATCTATTGCTGCGTAACAAAAAACCACACATTTAGTGGCTTAAAGCAATATCCCAACATCCATTTACTAGTTCTTCATTCTCTACGTGAGAAGTCTAGATTGCTGTGGCTGGTGTCTGTGCTCAGGTATTACAGGGCTGGGTTGGTTTGGGCCAGGTAAGAATCTGGAAGCTCTGAGAAAGAATCTCAAGAGTATTCAAGGTTCTTGGCAAAGTCCAGCTCCTTATGGTTATGAGCCCATAACTTCTGTATTTTGCTGGCTGCTGAGGTCTGCTTTCTGCTCACAGCATCTCCCACATTCTTTTTTATTTTTATTTTTTATTTTTTTTGGTAACAGGGATTGAACTCAGGGGCACTCGACCACTGGGTCACATTCCCAGCCCTTTTTTGTATTTTATTAGAGACAGGGTCTCACTGAGTCGCTAAGTGCCTCACCATTGCTGAGGCTGGCTTTGAATTTGCGATCCTCCTGCCTCAGCCTCCCAAGTGCTGGGATTACAGGTGTGCACCACCACACCCAGCTTCCCGCATTCTTTTTATTTTTTAATTTTTAAAATTTATAATAGTAGAATGTATTACAATTCATAATGTACATATATAGCATCTTTTTACATACAACTGTTTGTTTACAAAGTGTATTTGTACCATTCAGGTCTTCAATCATGCATTTAGGATAATGATATCCATCTCATTCAACCATCTTTTCTTTTTTTCTTTTCTTTTCTCCCCCCTCTTGCTCCCTCCCTTCCTCTCCCTTCCCTTTGACCATTCTAGTGTTCCTCTAATCCTCCTATGTTACCCCCATCCAACAACACTGTGAACTAGCCTCCTTATATCAGAGAAAACATTCGGTATTTGAATTTTTGAGATTGACTGATTTTATTCCCACATTCTTTATCCTGTGTCCTCTCCATTTTCAAGGCAGCAAAGGAATTTAAATCTGATTCTGTCTTCTGCCACTGGCTGGAGAAAATTCCCTGTTTTAAAGGAATTATACAATTAAACTAGGTCCACCTGGATGATTTCCCTTTTAAGATCAGCAGTGCCATAAAAATGTAATAGTGAGTTATTTCTCAAGCTCCTGGGTCTGGGGATTAGTGGGTGTGGAACCTTGGGAACCATTTCTAGAAATTCTGACTACCCCACCCTCTAGACGCTTACCTGCCACAGCCCTTTGGGCCAGAGAGGTTGTTCAACTGTACGATGTCATAAACTAGTGTAAGTCAGTAAGGACACCTGGGCTTTCTGACTCCAGTTCTGACATTCATCTTTAATCTAGAGCTCACTGCTACCACAGGGTGCCACCCCACTCTGTGTGAGGTTTGCCTCTAGGGTCTCACCTTGTCTGAGTATGAAACTTCTCCCTACTGTGATTTTTTTATCTAAGGACCTAGATTTTTTTATCTAGGGACCTGAGGTGTAGCAAAAAGAATGAGATTTGAATTTTGCCTCTATTATGGAAATCTCTGGACTTAGAGCAGCAGGTTGCATAACTTTTGTGATCCTCAGTTTCGCTCCCTACAAATTGCTTTGTAAGAGCTGATTCTTAGGCCCATATACCTTAACGTACAAAGATTGTCCTGAAGAACAAGCCACAAATCACTGTATGATGAGATTCCTGTTTTGAACTAGATTATTACTACTAATAAATGCTAATAAACATATAGCAATCTGCCTGCAGTATATATACTAGCGTGTTAGTAGTGATGGTCTTTGTGTGTAGTCAGGGCCTTTCACCCACAGCATCACCTAGTTCTTGTCTCTATTTAATATTCAAAGTAGCCGGGCGCGATGGCACACGCCTGTAATCCCAGCACTTGGGAGGCTGAGGCAGGAGGATCGCGAGTTCAAAACCAGCCTCAGCAATGGCGAGGCACTTAGCAACTCAGTGAGACCCTGTCTCTAATAAAATACAAAAAAAAAAAAAAAAAAAAAGGGCTGGGGATGTGGCCCAGTGGTTGAGTGCCTCTGAGTTCAATCCCCGGTACCAAAAAAAAAAAAAAAAAAAAAAAAAAAAAAAAAAAAATATATTCAAAGGCATTGAAGCTCATAGAGGATATGCGACTTGTCAACAGTGATGGGTGGATTTTGTTCGTTTGTTTTTTGTTACAATGAGTATTACATTTGAAACCAGAAAAACAAATCAAATACAAATTTTAAAAATAAAATTAAGTGGCGTGCTTGAAATTTCCTAATATAGTGCCTGGCACACAGTAAATCTCAATAATTTTTTTTTAATTTTAAACAGAGGCAGACACTTCTCTAGGGAGGGAGGGGAGAAGAAGAACCTCCTCTGGGGCACAGAAAGCCGCAGCCAGACAGAGGAGAAGAAATCAGAGCATGGCGGGCTTCTGCCTGACGGACAGCGGAAGGAGAAGAGCAGGCTTCAGTCCTGGAATCCCAAAATAGTCCTGTTTGTTGACCTCAAAGATTTTAGAGAAAACCTCTCCTCCCCTGGGCTCTGGGTAGAGTACTTGTCTGGGGAAGCAAGGATATAAAAGGTCTGTTATGAGAGTCCATTGTTAACATTCATCTTTTAATTCCCTCCATCCTGTTTTAACAATCAAGAGTGGAGTTTGCACGATGATCCTTGGAAGATAGCTTCCCTCTCTCCCAGTCGGGGATGTACAGCAAACTGTCAGAGCTTGTAAAGGCTTTTTCTTACTCATTCTTGGTGCCAGCCCTGGAATGGCAGGTGTGAAGTGGCCCTTGTGGGGAGAGTGAGGGTCCCCACGTGTCTTGCTACTTCCATGCGCAGTCACGATGGTGGGCTAAATCACCTCTGCGTCTGCCTTTTAAAGTCAAGTTTTCTGCATGGGGTCCTACAATCATTTCTAATATTTTGGATTTCATAGACTAGGAGATGTTAGAAAAATATTTTGGGGGACCAACACTAGACTGACAACTTTTAATTTTGCCAAGTAAGGACAAAAAGTAAGGAAAAACCCACAAGCAACCATTTTGTTGCAGAATCATGTTAACGCCTCTGCAAGTAGTAAGGGCATGGTTTCAAAGAACAGCTCATTTCAAGAAAAAGCAAACCAGCATGCAAGGGTACAGAATGGTTGGCTCATTTCACTGTGGATTAGTGAAAATGTC
The DNA here is from genome assembly GCA_025594165.1 of Tamias sibiricus. Lineage (NCBI taxonomy): Eukaryota > Metazoa > Chordata > Mammalia > Rodentia > Sciuridae > Tamias > Tamias sibiricus. Next base: position 168,522,681 of record CM046659.1, read on the forward strand.
ACCACAGATCTGTGGTATATTTGAAAGCTTTGATGTCATGGGAGGGGGAGATTAGGTAGATCTGGGTTCAAAACATCCCGAACAGTTAAGTGGTTTTGTGACCTCTTGGAAGCTAGGTGATGTCTTTGAGCCTTCAAGTTCTCATCTGTGAAATGAAGAAAATATGATCTCATGACTGTGGTCAGGACTGAATGGGTTAGCTCCTGTAAAGTGCTCAGGAATGGTCTCCTACATATGATATCGCTGAACTCATGTAAACTTTAAAAAGTCAAATCCCCTTGACTTTTTTTTTTTAACTAAAAAATGACTAGAGACGTGTGTGAGGATATAAGGAAGTGAAGGCACACAGTTATAGGCACTAGAATTCTATATTCTTTTTTTCCTTTTTTTTATTGGTGCACCAATTTCTTTATAATATGTTATGGCTTTATTAAACACACTCCAATCTCTGATGCACCTTTGGAAGTGTGAGGAAAATGTGGTAGGAGCAGGTTTTTAGAGTCCCACTTGATATTTCATGGAGAGGCACTTTTAAGTGGGACACAGGAGTGTACCACTCAAATGTCCCCAGGAATCTTTACCTAGAAGGTGCTTTTAGTTCCACTCTGTCTCCAGAACTCTCACTCTACTGCCTATTGGACATTTCCAGAGGGATGGCTCACAGATATCTCAAATCAGTGTCACCTTTCTCTCTAAGATGGCTTTTTCTCCTCTCTTCATCTCATAGCAAATGACACCCACATCCACTTATTTTCTTAAGCTGAGCATATTTTTATTCGCTATAGTCTGCTATTCTATCCTTCCCTCTCATTCTCCAAGTCCAAACAGACATGAGGCCAGTCCCACTGGCTTTCAAAATCTCTCTCTCGAATCTGTTTGTTCACATTTATCTTACTGGGCCTTCCTGAGTTCATTTCTCCATCCCTTCTTCCTCAGATAATTGTATCAGTCTTCAGAGTACCCCCACCCCAAATCTATCACTGACACAGTGATTTTTCTAAAGTACAAATTCTATCATGTGACTCTTTTACCTAAAACCCTTCAAAGGTTCCCCCATGGCATCTTAGCAACACAGCACCCAGGATCTGACTTCTGCCTCCCTCCCCAGCCCAATCACAGACATCCATAGCTAAAACTCATATGCCAGAAAATCACTCATACTCTGAATGTTGGCTGCCCTTCTATGAGTCAGCGCCCTTTGTCTCCCCTTCTTTCCCCACCCATAAAGATCTCACTCAAAAGTCACCTCCTCTAGAAAGACCTCCTGATCGTTCTCCTACTAGGCAGAGAACATTATCCCTCCTTTGAGTTTACATAGCAGTTTGTTTGGGTTGCATGATGGTAGAACACAATGCTTAACAGAATGAATTTTGTAATGAGCTCAGGTTGAATCCAGTGCTATCATTTGCTAACATTGCTGAGGATGAGCAAATTATTTAACTAGCTAAGTCTTAACTGAGAATAGGTGGAAAATGAGGAATAATGAGAGCAGTTCCTATCTCCTTGGGATATTGTGAGTATGAAAAAGAAAAGATGTATTAAGGGCCGTGGCTATGGCTCAGTGGTAGAACACTTGCCTAGCATGTCCTGGGTTCAATCCCCAGAACCATCAAAAAATGTATTTAAGCCACTATGCAGAGTGTTCTCTCAATAAACATCAGCTATTATGATAGCATATTATAATACTTATGTGCCGTCCATCTTCCTCCCCTCCCCCATGCTCCCAACTCTGAGCTCCTTAGGGTTGGGCCATTGTTTGTGCTCTGCATTTAGGTGCAGGAACTGTTATAAAATAGTTGTTCAGATTTAACATTTTCATTCATTTCTCCTTTGCTTTGTTATGAAAGTGTTGCAGGGGAAGAGGTCAACAGAAAATGAGAGAGAGCTGGTCTAAACAGGAAGAGCCAGGCTGAACTTTGGAGGCTGAGAAGGGCAGTGTTCACTGGTTGAGAGGAAACACTCTCGACCTGGGTGGGTGGAAGGAAGGGTGGATGCAGCAATTGAGAGGGGATGGTGTGAAATCTCTTCGGAGATTTTGTAAGAAAAAAGGGGACCTGGGGGCCTGGTCCCCATGAGTCAAGGTAGAGGTCTGGACAGTGTTAAATGTCAGTGCCCTTTGGAATCCCACCTCTTCTCTGGCCTGTATCTCAGGGAGGTGAGGACTGTTGGATTTGTTCCATCTTCACAGCTAGGGTATCCAATTTGTCCTGGTTTACCCCAGATTTTCCCAGTTTGCACTAAAATTCCCATATCCCATCACTCTGCATCCAGGAAGCCCAGAGATATTGATTTTTCTATGTACAACTTGCACGTGGGGTTAGAAATGGAGATGATGCCACATTTCAACAGGAATTCTGGACCAGAGAGAATGGATCCCCCAAATCTCAACAGGAAACCAGGGACAGATGCCAGAGGTCTCATGCTCTCGCCTTCTAAGGTATAAAACCCTATAGTTTTCAGGACATTTTTCTACCTCTTATCTTATGGGATCCTAATGGGTTTTTAGTTATAAAAAGTATTTAATATGTATTTAAACATATGTAAATATTGTATATAGTTACTATTGAAGAATATACATAGTTATGCTTCATTACCTACAGATTCATATTTACATTTTTTTTCCAACTACCAAGCCATCAGGACTGCCCTCCAAAATGGCATGTAAGTGTTTAAAACTGGTAAGGAACTGGCTTATACGAAGATGCCAACCATAATCAGCTGGTAGAAGTTGCCTGTCATGCTGTGTAGACATGGTCTAGGGCAGCCTCAGGGCTTGGCGATGTGAGAGTTTATAGTTGATGAGTGACATCTGTCCTGGGTATGGGAGAGAGAAGAGGGGTAAGAATGCTCTATATTTGGTTATTTCTAGTCTGTTGACTGAACATGTTTAAATTGTCACTGCTTTCTCTCTTCACTTTAACCAGCTCCATTGTGTACTGGCTTGTGCCTTGTGGTCTGATTCATGAGTCTTGATCTCACTCAGAAGTGTGGGCATGTCTGTTTCCCCCGAAAGACTTGATCCTACATCATGATTCTCTGCTTTCTCACTTTTTTCTTTCCCCCCTATAACTGAGCACCCTACATCTCTATTTTCTTTTTGGTTGTTGGAGCTCATTAACTTACCTTTTCCTTGTAATCTTGGCTGATGGGCTTCTTCTTCTTCTTCTTTTTAAAAATATATTTACTTTATTTATTTTTTATGTGGTGCTGAGGATCGAACCCAGTGCTTCACATGTGTGAGGCAATTGCTCTACCGCTGAGATAGAACCCCAGCCCTGGCTGATGGGCTTCTAAACAGCCTTTCTGTGATGTGCTTGGAAGCTTAGCAATACCTACTATGTGGCTGTGACCTCCTCTCGCTCTGTTCCAGGCAGGAGCTCTCTTTTCCAATAAAATACTTAAATTGACTTTAGTTGATGAGTGGGTCCTTTGAACTCAACATGTTTAATAATTATTTATTTTGTGTTCTTTCCATCTCATCTCTACATTATTCATCTTTTTTAATCTTTATTTTTCATCTTAATTCAAGTAGCTTTAAGATATTCTCCTGGAGGTTTTTGCTGTTGGTCATTATAGGTCCAAAATTTATCTTTTTGCCTTGAATAATTAAATATCCAAATACATCCAAAGTTTTCAGACTTTGAATGTCAGGTAGTGCGGGGCAGTATCCATTAGAGAAGGGCAGCAAAGGAGGTGAGTCTTATGGTTGCTCCAGGACACTTCTGGAGAGAGTTCCACGTGAGTGCAGAGGGGTGGGACCTGGACAGAACCCAGGCGTCTCACTGAGTGGAGGAGAAGAGTTGGCCCTGCAGAGAGGCCAAGTGTGCTAGAAACATCAGGGAGAAAAGATCAGAGAATGAGAGTAATAGATGTGGTTGGTAGGGAAGTGGGGGGTGGGGTATTTGTCTTCATTGCAGAAGGATCTCCTTGAATATTTATTTGATTGACCTGCAAATGTATTTGAGGAAACTCCCTGTGGCTGGGGAACAAACTGCTGGGAAGCAATAGGTGTAATAAACTTTATAGTTCATACATGGCTGGGAATTGTATGAGCTACCACCAGACATAGGAAAAAAAAAAAAAAAAAAAAAAAAGAAGAAGCCCTAATGTATAGGGCATTGGGTAGAAACTTCAAAATGTGCAAGGTATAGCCAAATTAACCCTAGATGAAAGGGTGCCTTGGATCTGTGTGGACAGTTTAAAAGGATGCTACAAAAGCATTGAACTTATTTCATACAACTTAATTGTGACCATATGCAAAGCACCCCAATGAATATAATAAAATCCAGCACCCAACTATGTAAAATTCACAATGTCCAGCATCTGATAAGCCTTTCTAAGCATGTAAAGAAGCAGAAAAATAGGATTCATAATGAGGAGAAAAATCAATCCTCAGAAGACCCAGCAATGACAGAGCTGATGAAACTAGCAGACATAGATGGTCCGGTAGCCATGGGTAGCCATTATGAATATACTCCACACAGTCAAAAGTGTATTGGAATGCATAAACACGAGGAAGAGAGAAACAGAAGACATGATAATATAGCAATCAAACTTCTAGGGATGAAACATATAATATCTAAAATGCAAAAAACACCATGTAGGATTAATAGCAGATTTGACACCATGGAAGAAAAGGTAAGTTAGCTTGAAGCAGAGCAATAGAAATATCCAAAATGAAGCATAGCAGGGGGGAAAAAAAAGAATGTAACTAGTGACTTACTGGGGCAATAATAATAATAATACACGGACACACAATTCCATGTTTGTATCTGGAATCTCAGGGGAAAAAAAAAGGAGGAAAAAGAAACATATTGGAGGGCTGGGGCTGTAGCTCAGTGGTAGAGCACTTGCCTTGCATGTGTGAGGCACTGAGTTCCATCCTCAGCACCTCATAAAAATAAATAAATGAAGATATTGTGTTCATTTACAACTAAAAAAAATTTTAAAAAAGAAACATATTGGAAATGATGGATAACATTTCCCCAGAGATCCATGAAACTCAACGTACTCCAAGCAGAGCTTCAAACTCCAGACTTGCTGCTATTCAAAAGATCTTTCTTGGCCCAGGGGTATATTCCCACTTCCTTTGACTTTATCCTTGCCTTACTTAATGCCCCTGTATTATGCACATCAAAACTCTTCCCTTAATGCTCATCCCCAGTGATACACTGGAGAAAACAAACAATAGACAAATAAACCCACTCTGATTTGCGGCATTTGCCAATTTCCATGGTGTAAACACTCCCACCATGGTCAATTTCAAGCTGTCAACTTGATGTTCATAAGAGGAGATGGGGAGAGACACATAATTGGCTCTCTCAAGCTGGTGCCAACCACACCAGCTCACCACTGCTTTCTCTATTTGAAATGCTATGCTCATCCTGTAAAACCAGGGCTTTTGTCATTTGCTCTGGGAAACCTCTATTCCCTTCCTGCTGACTTATAATAAATAGACTTTAATCAGCACTTAACACCGGATCCCCCAGTGATGGTTTTCTGCCTCTGCCTTTCCCTCTGGCCTGAGAGTTCTGCAAGGGCAACTCCCAGCATGGCTCCCAGCACAGAGCATAGATCAACCAATGGTGTTAAATGAATAAATGAACCAGAAATTCTAATCTGTGTTATTCAGCTTTTCATCACTGTGACAAAATACCTGAGAAAATCAACATGAAGGAGGAAAGATTTATTTTGGCTCATCGTTCCAGAAGTTTCAGTTCATGGTTACTTGGTCCCATTGCTATGGTCTGCTGGTGAGGCAGTACATGATGATGGAAGGGCATGGCAGGGCAAAACTACTCACCTCATGGTGGCCAGAAAGCAGAGAGTAAAAGAGAGAAAAGGGGCCAGGGGCAAAATATGCCATTCAAAGGCCTGTCCCCAGTGACCTTTTTCCTCCAACCAGGCCCACCTCCTGCAGGTTGCACCTTCTCCTAATAGTGCTACTGGCTGGTGACCAAGTTGTTCGCATCTAAATTGCAGCATAATCTGAATCTTTGTTCTGACCTGCCTCTGCCAACATTTCTCCAGCTCTTACGTTATTTGCCCATTGGATACTGAATAGATAGAAAAAGTTGCACTTTTCCCCCTTCAGAGCTATCTTTCCTTCTCTTTTCAATAAGGATTCATTTGAGACATACAAATGAATATAAAACTAAGTTATAAGACACAATGATTAAAGGGACACCTATGAACTCACTTCCCATTTAAAAACTAGACCTTAAGGTCTTTCTGACACTTTGAAGGAGGCACAGGCCACCCCAAATTTGGCCTATTGCCTTTGCTCTATCCATCTCCCCCACATCCTCTTTAGGTCTTAAAGCCCTTCTCACTGTTTTTGGTGTTTGAGTTCAGTTTCTAGCAAGGCATGGGAAGAAAGGAGGACATCTTCTACCTGGCAGGTGACAAGTGCTGCTTGGCTCACTCTGGTATTGTGCCATCTCTGTCTTGGTCACTTGTTCACGTTGCGCAGGGATTCCCGGCAACCCCTGCATTCTCACAGGTCAGGGGGTGTGTTGGATGCTTCCAGTCTTCATGTCTCTTCTGGGTGTAGCAAATCATCTCAACCAGAGTCAGAAGAACAGAGGAGCCTCGGAGGCTTAGAATCAGGGGAGGAAGGACTGTATTTGCGTCCTTTGATCTGATTTGCTTTTAAAGAGCTCCAGTGAGTGTGACGCTAACGCCATGTCCCATCGCCTTTCTCTCCAAACTGTTCTCCAGATCCATCCACTTCCCACCTTCCATGGTCAAGTCAACACCATCTCTTGCCTCCCTGTCTGCGGTGGTCTCCCCATGAGCCATTCCTTGCACAGCAGCCAGAGTGATCGCCTCCCAAATGGAACCAGTCCTTGTCATTCCCCTTGCCCAAATCCCTCCCATGGCTCCCCATTGCCCTCAGCATAAAATCTAAACTCCTCACTCTGATGAGACCATGAATAATTGCGCTTCTGCCTCTCTCCAGCCTCATCCCAAGCTGCTCTTCCCTTCCTTCACTCCTCCTAGCCTTCACCTATAGACACATTAAACACTTGTGCTTTGACAACTTTGGAGATCTCTGAGCCTATATCCCCTTTTCCCCAGATTCCACAGCTGGTTCCTTGTCATCCTGTAACTCTGATCTTCCAGCTAGGTAGTCCCCTTTCTTCCCATCACTGTGTCCATCCTCACCACATCTTTCTCATTTTGCAATTACACGTGGATGCGCTTTCTCCAGTGTATGACTAGCTTATCATCACCGTGAGGACAGAGACTGTGCTTACTTCCATTTTCCTTTGCACCTTACCAGCACCCCCATAAACATTGATCAGCAGTGCATATTTGAAAGGTTAATCTGGTTCAGAGGTTAGTGAACAAGCATATGCACTGGGGAGGGAGGTGCTGATTCATCCACTCGTTCAAGTACAGGTTTGAATATTTATTGTCTGTTTGTTGTGCTAGGCTCTGAGATGTGAGGTTAGGGCACAGAAGAATATGAGATGTTGTGTTCATGACCTTAAGTGACTCACAGTCCTACGATGCAATCAAGGCTTGCTGGAGTAATGCAATGTGCATTGGAGAAGGAGCACCTAAGTCTACTGAGGAACAAAGTTTCAAAGGTCGACTTGCAAGTTAGGTTTTGAGGGATGCGTAGGAGTTTGCTCTTTCAGCAGATTGAGAGAAGCTGTTCCATGAAGGGTGGTGTGGAAAAGTGTGGTGATGTGAGAAAATGTGAAGTATTTGGGGGAAATTGAAGTGGTTCAGTAGATGTGAGTGTAACATGTGAGTGGAAGGATAGATGAGCTAAGTAATGGCAAGTTGAAGGGTATTGAATTGTGGCATCAATGGGATCATATCTCTGTGTTAGGAGGATTGGTCTGGCAGTTTATTGAGGAGTAAAGGGAAGGGGAGACTGGAGGTTAGGAGACCACTGAAGAGATTTTCATAAGCCTTTCTGCCAACTGACTTTCCTGCCCAAAGCTGACTTTATCATAGATGCTGCACTCTTTCCTGGTGACCCTGGACTCCACCTCAGAATCCTTCTCAACACAGTCCTGCAGACTCAACTCAGTGGACTTGACTCACTAGACATAGCCTGTGTGTTCTTCTTGGACTACACACTTTTGGGGACTCTTTCCAACTTGGATACTATGATTTTAAAAGTATGTAACCCAATCAAGAATACTTTGTTTTGATGTGGTTAATAACTCAATGTTTAGCTCTACTGATAAATTTCTTGCACAGAGGGAGGAGATACTTTGAAGGTAGCTGCCAGGTCCTTGTCAGAACATAAATTCTTTATGGTGTGCTGAATTTCTTTGGGCAGAAGATTTCTCCTTTGCTCCATGTGTACACAGGAGGCCCAACTATCCCACTTTCTTGAGGCAACTCGTTTGAGGGAGATTGATAAGGCAACAATATCTGCAGGGGAAAAAGTCCAGGCCTTTGAATCACGCAGACTCTGCTCCAAACCTCTGTTTGGCACTTCTCTGACTTCAGTAAGGAGACAGGAAGTTCCTGAGCACCTGCTTCATGCCAGACCTGGGCTAAAATCCTTTCAGCTTTATTGGATGGATGGGGAAACTGAGGCTCAGGGAAGTTAGCAATTTCCAAGCTGTGAGCCTTTGGATCCATTCTTAATCTAATTTTGCATTTGTTCATTTGCAAAATGTGGCCTAGGACGCCTGCTGCCTGGGGCTGTTGCAAGGATTAAATGAGACAATAATTGTGAAAGCACCTAGTAGCTAGTATATGCTCTCTGAAGTCAGCTCTTTCTGCCCTTTCCTTGGCAGCAAGACTGGCTGCACTTTCAGCAAAGAGAGGCTCAGTTTAAGGTCCCCGGGGAGAAACACGTCTTTGCTCTGGGCTCTGAAATCCCTGGTGCCCACAACTTAATAGACTTACAATTGGTTAATTTTCTCTTGACATTGATCAGCAACGGGTCGCGTCTGGCACCGCTGGCCTGGCCCTCGGGGGGAGCTGCGGGATGCCTGGTCTGGCCTCCCTAACCAGAAATTCAATAACTTTTTCATATAAATTGTCCGTAAGAGAAAACTTCTTGTTTTCAGCCGTTGTCGCTGTTTCAGCATTTTTCTGTACAAGATGAAAAACTTTTGCATTGAGCAAAATACAGATTTATGGTCAATAAAGTGAAGTTTAACAGTTTATAGGGGCCATACTTTCTTTCTTAAAAACTGATATTAAAAGCCATTTTTCCCAGTCTTTGTAAAAACGGCTCTCCTATCAATCAGAATCCTGGTTTGTTTAAATGATGGGAGAATTAGGAAAAACTCTCTCATCAGAGGCTTGCAAACATGTGCCCATCAGCTCCTTCTGTCCTAAAGCTTTAGAGAGATCAGGGGTTATTTCTTGAAACTGAACGTGCTCAAGCTGGAAACCAGAAGTTTTTTTTGGAGCCAGAAATAAGCTGAACTTCAGATGGAGCTTGAACAGAGGTCAAGTGTAGGGCGTTTCTCTTGTATCCAAGAGCCGCCCAGGATCTTTCATTTACCCACCACGTGGTTATGGTGCATCTGTTGTGTGTGACAGCTGGGCAGGGCATTGGGATGATGAAAGTTAATCATCTCCGCTTCCTGCCTTCAAGGTGCCTGCTGTTGAGGAAGTGCAGTTAGTGACGGTGGAGTCAGGAATGGACACGATGAGGTTGAGGAAGGACACCTTGCTCAGACTGAGGGCATCAGTGAGGACTTCCTGGAAGAGGTGCTGCCTGAACTCAGTCCTGAAGATAAGTTAGGGAGGGTTTGGTGGAGGAGTCAAGGGCAGCCTGGGCAGAAGAGGCATGGGGACAGGGGACAGCTGCTCTGGCATCCTGTCACTTTCCTCCATGGTAGCTCAGAAAAGTGGGGGCATATCTGGGAGTAGCCCCCCGAGTCTCCCCTCAGCTTGCAGCTCCCTGCCCAGAGCTTCCCCTGCTGCTTGCCTGGCTGCACCGCACCCCTGCTCACCCCAGAGTCCCCGAGCTCTGGCCCATCCACCTGAGGCTGCTGCTTGGATGCACCCTGAGTGGCAGACCTGCCCCCACTTCTCCATTCCCTTCCACCCCACCGCACGAGGCTCTCAGAATACAGTCGACGTTAGGGAAGCACTGATAGTACCTGATAGGAATTAGAATGTAGGAGAAACTATTTAAAACTTTGGAAAGTATTGCTGTCTAAAGAGACCAATAATTAATAAAAAGGTACTCTGAAGGGGTTTCTGAGCCTTTTCCCTCTCTTAAGGTTCATTGCTCCTTTTCTTCTAAGAGAAAATGTCTTTCTCTTTAAACCTCTGTGGAGCCCAGTGTCTGCTATACCCCATATTCCTTCAACCCCATCTCTCCTTGATCCCTGTCCCCTCCCTGTGAAATCCACACCACACCCACAGAACTCTTGTCCACCTGAACAAATAACCATCTTCAGAGACACAACTAGCTGGTTTTCCCCCAGGGCAGCCTGCAGGCCTCCCAGCTCACAGGGGGGGACCTTGATGTTGTCAGCAGGACTTTGCTGCCTCTCTTGGTTCCTCCTGCCTTTTGTCTGCCGGGAGCTTTCAGAACCCAACAAATGGTGTCCCCATCGTTTGCCACCTCTTAACTGCACCACGACAGGCTCATGCTCTGAAATATGATTTTTTTCAGGACTGTTGGAATTCTTGGTTATGTTCTTAGATATGAGCCCTGAGCCAAGCAACTGCCCGGGTAGGTGACTTTGGGATGGCAGAGTGGTCTTCCCTCCCTAACAGTCCAGGGCAGTGCCATCCAGCAGAAATAAATGGGGGCACACATGTAATTGTCAATTTTCTAGTGGACACATTAAAAAAAAAAACAGAAATAGGTGAAATCAATCAACTAAATAATATCAATCAGCCAAAATATTATCATTTAAATATGTAACTGATAAAAGGAAAATCACTGAGATAGTTCACATTCTTTCTTTGCAGACCAGTGTTAGAAATCCCGTGTACATTTTATACTAACAGCACAACACATTTCAAAGGGCCCAATAGCTATGTGTGGCCTGTGGTCACAGCACTGACAGAACAGATAGAGTGTCGATGCGTGTGTGTGTATGTGTGTGTGTGTGTGTGTGTGTGTGTGTGTGTGTTTGGTGGAGGGAGAAAAGGAGGAAAAGAACATCTAGAGATGAAGCTTCAGAGAGTTGAGAAAGTGTTTGGAATTTACCCTGAAGAAAATGGGGCAGTTGTAGAAGGGTTTTAGTGGAGGAGAGTTGTGACCAGATTCGTATTTAAAAAAGATCCTCTGGCAGTACAAAGAGAAGATACTGGAAGGAGTAAATTTGGAGGTAGGGAGATTTAACTGGGAAAGTCCCTTCCTGGAGATAAGGGGAGGGGCTTAACAGGTAAGAAGGGAGGTGGATGGGTTCTAGACTTGAGCAGGTAGAACCCAAAGGGCTGGTTGGATGTAGGAGTGCGAAGGAGGCCAGGAGTCAAGAATGGCATGTTCCACCCTGCACAGCTGAGTAGATTCTGGAAATTTGCCAAAATACACCACAAAAAGGGACACTCAAGTTTGAGGGTGGGAGATGATGAGGGTGGTTAAGTGCATGTGAATGGATTTGAGAGTCCTGTGGAGATGCAAGCGGAGGTGTCTACCAGGAAAATGAACTCATGGACAGAGGCAGGGTCTGGAGATGGAGGCTAGTGGGGAGGCCCACCCAAGCCTCTGGCTCCTGGGGACCTGCTCAGGGTTTCTGCTTCCTAATCTGTCTTGCTGATTGGCAGAAGGGCACCCTTGCTGTGAGGAGCACAGAGCCTCGTGCTGACTGGGTGCTTTGCAAGTGTGAGCTGTTGGATGGCTGGTCGTGGTTGGCCCCTTGTGTTCAGACTTTTGCTTTCATTCAGGTTGGCCTTCTGGCAAAGGTCTAAGACAGATGACTGGGGAGCACAGAGAGTGGCTGGAGCGAAGGCACCTAAGCTGAGCCTTCCTCTGCCTCAGGACCTGGTAGCCATGGGCTCACCCATCATGAATACCTGCCCCTGGCCCACACCCTGTTCTTCTGCACCTCAGGACATTCTCTGGCTCCCACATAATTTTAGTTTTCTGTGCCCTTATTTTTATTTTAGTTTTTTCAGGGCTGGAGATTGAAACTTTGGCCTTGCATGTGCCAAACCAGTGCTATATACCACTGAGCAATGTCCCCAGCCCCATCCTTGAATTCTTTTCTTGGTGTTGGTGATATAGTGACATAGACACTGTTTAGACCTTTATTCAGGATGGCAGGACCAGCTGCTGGGGGGTGCTCAGCTGCTAGTTCTCAGCTGTCAGCCTTCTTCAGAAACTACCTTGGCTGAAGAGAGGTCTTTTAGCTAAGGTCACATCATAACAGGGCAGCCCCACCCCACCCAATGACTGGTCAACACAGAGTGAAGGGCTGGTCTCCCGGCTCCAACTTGGGCTGACCCTGAAGGGTTGTCCCAGTTTCAGAGTGCCACTTGGTCAGCTGGGGTGGCACTGCTGTGTCTGCATTGTAGCCTCTCTCTCCCTCTCCTGTTGCCTTTCCTCCTCAATGGTGTGAACGATGAGAACAAGCCCCATTAAACCTCCTGTAAACCAATCTCCACTTTGGTGTCTGCCTCTGGGGGAGTTCCGCCTGCCATCTTGGCTTTGTCTTTACTTCCAGCCATGAGAGTATAGCCCTGGTTACATGCTGTTGGTGCATGCACACGCACATTCTCTCACACACACACACACAACACACACACACACACACACACACACACACACACAAACATGCAATCTTAGACATTCACTCATTTGGCCCCCAGATCCCATCTTTGGATATCTCATCACCCTGTGCTATCTGTAAATGAATCTCTTTCCCTTCCTCTCACCCCATCTCCTTCTTTCCCTGTCTCCTCTTTTCATGAGAGCAGGCTCTGACCATTTCTGACCATTACAAAATCACTCCTGACTTCCAGCTTTTCTCCTTTCTCAGAGTTCTGTTTCCCTTGCAAATCAAGTCAGAGACCGAGGAGAAACTTTGGCTCCTTAGCCCTGGTCTCATTGTTGTCTCCTGTTCGAGGGACCCTGAGCCTGAGAAGCAGAGAGGGCATTTGAGGGCTGTGTCCTTGGAGTCCCTCAAGCCGGGCCTTGGGGGGCGGGGCGAAGATTTCTGCAAGGATTTCGGATCTGAAGAGCCGGAGTCGTAGCTCACGTCCCCACTGAACAATGAGGCTTGATGAACGGGGTGTGATATGCAATTGCTGATGAATATCAAGCTGATTCCCTCTGACTCTCAACATGGTGCATGTGTGACAGCAAGACTGTGTTGTCCCGGGAGGGTTCAATATGGGCTCCAAGTTTCCCAACTTCCTGGCCTCAAAATTGATGTGTATGAAGGCCCCCCCCCCCCACCCCCCCGTCCCCCCCCCCCCCAAAAAAAAAAAAAAAAAAAAAAAAAAAGCAAAACCCGCAAAGCAATATTTCCCAAGGCAAAGCCTGACATTATGACCGTCACTTTAAGCACTTACATTGCATATATATATATATTTTTTTCTTCTCAACTACATCTTCTGACTAACAAAGCTCTTTCTTGCCAAAAGCAACTGTTATAAAATTATGACTTGCGCATATATAATGTTTGTGTTCAACAAGAAAACAGAAATGCCACCTTATTTTGTGGTTACAGCTGCACAATTCACATCCGGCAAGATTGGTCATATTAAGGTTATGCAATCATCTAATTGCAGACACAAGCCTTGAGTAATAACTCCAAATGCTCGTCGCACTTCAATCTGCACGACAGAGTCATTGCCGAGTCCTGATTAGCGCCTGACAGCATTCGGGTACCATTATCCGCTATGGCATTGTCTAAATCTCCATTTGCAGCCGAAGCAATCTACCCACTAACTGATCTATGACAAACAGGCGCATCACAGCAAAGCTGTTTGGGTTGAAGATACGTACGTAAAATATGACTCTTCAGGCGCTTTGCAGGGAAGTCTCCCCCTGTCCCTGGAGAAGACAGCTTCCTCCTCCCCTCTTCTCCCTCCCCTCTTCTCACCGTCAGCCAGAGATGACAGGATAAGGAATCTTTACCAAATTAACTCCTACTCAGATCTCAGGGCTTGGCTCAAGTGGCTTTCATTAGTCGCCTCTCCAGATTCACCAGGGATACAGTACCCCTGTGCTTTTTCTTTTTAGCACGTTGAATCGTTGGCATCTATGCTTGCAAAGCCCGAGGGCTCCCCCTTCAAACTTCATTCCGAACCCCACCGCTTTTGCCTGCCTCCATCACCGGCTCCTGCTCCACCATCTGTGTCCTGGATTAGTGCACCCTCTTCTTGCTGGCCTCAAAGCTTCTGCCCTTCTCCCACAGCCTCCCTATATTCCAGCCTCAGTTTGGCAAAGTGCTTTTTTCTTCTGCAGTTCCACAATAATCTCTTCTGGATTTTTAAGCTTTTTCATTGACGTATAATAATTGCACATATTTATGGGGTACAGTGTGATGCTTCAATTCATATATTGTGTAATGATCAAATCATGGTAATTAGCGACCTTGTCACATCAAACATTTATCATTTCTTCATGTCAAAATTCTCTCTTCTAGCTATCTTGAAATATATAATATATCTTGAAATATGTAATTGTTATAAACCATATTCACCCTACTGTGCTCTAGCACATGAGAACTTATTCTTCTTTCCTAGCCATATTTTGGCTACTCTTATCCAACCTCCCTCTATTGCCTGTCCCTTCTTCCCAGCCTCTGGTGACTAATATTCAACTCTCTGCTTCTATAAAATCTACTTTCATAGCTTTTACATAGAAAGACAAAGTACTTTTTTAAAAATGTCAATCAGAAAAAATCTTGGCCTCATTTCTCATCAGAGTAAACTTTTACTTAGAGTAAAAGCCAAAGTCCTTGCAATGGTTTTATAAGGTCCCACATGATCTCATAGTGTCGCTTCTCGGGTCTCATCTCCCATTTCTTTTTAACCTTCTCACTTTACTCTAACCAGAGCCAGATTTCTCTCTCTCTCTCTCTCTCTCTCTCTCTCTCTCTCTCTCTCTCTCTTGAGACAGCAGAGTCTCAAGTGATCCTCCTGCATCAGTCTGTTGAGTAGCTGGGACGACTACAGGCATGCACCACTGCACCTGGCTCCTTACTCTTCCTTGAGCACAGACAGGCACGTTCTTAGCTCAAGGCCTTTCCAAATGCTGTTCCCTCTGCCTGGAACTCTCTTTCCTCAGACCATCTCCCTGCTTTGCTTCCTTTCTTCCTGTGGGTCAGTGTTAAAATATCACTTTCTGAGACCCTCTTCCATCTTATCCAGATGGTAAAGTAGCCCACCCCAAGTTCCTCTAACTCTGCCTTACCTTTCTCAATGACACGTATTTCCCTCTAACATGCTGTGTATTACCTACTCACTTTCTAGATTCCCTTTTCTGCCTCTCTGTAATTTAGAGCAGCTCTGATCAGTAGTGCTTTCTGTGGGGGAAATGTTATCTATCTGTGCTGTCCCCTATACTGGCAAACACTTGACACTGGGCCAGTTGAAACGGAGGAACTGAGTCTATAGTTGGATTTGAGTTTAATTAATTTAAATTTGGGTGGTAAATTTAAGGAGTCACATGTGGCCAGTGGTTGCCATATTGAATAGCACAGACAAGACTCTGTTCCATGTGGGCAGGATCTCTTGGAGGGTGATTCAGAAGCATTATCCTCAACCTTGAAAATATTCAAACACTTTGACCCTGTAATCTTGCTTTCAAGGATTTATCCTAAGGACAGTTGTGGGTATGGAAGAATGTTCACTGCATTGTTATGACAATAGTGAAAAACTGGAAACACTCTAAAGGTCTGGTCACAAAGAATTGAGGAAAATCCCTGTGGGTACCATATTTGATTGTGAAATTGTACAACTATTAAATTTATAGAGACTAATAATCTGTGACATGGACAAATGCTTGTGATATATTGTCAAATGGCAAAAGCAGTGAAAAAAACACTATTTGGGTCATAATCCTGATTTCAGGGAAAATTTATGTGCTATTCAAGTTGATTAAAACTAGAAGAAAATCTGGTAGAATTATATGTGATTTTTTTCTCCCTTTGATGTGTTTTTCTATAGATTCCAAATCTTCTACAATGGATATGTATACCTAGTTGTCAGAAATATAAAGTCAGTGTAAGCTTTTATTTAAAAAAAATAGTGTATTCCCAGTACTTCTGATTTAATGTTGCCATTTATGGATATCAAGTTTAGGAAAAAGCTGATGTGGACCATTGACCCTCATGTTGAGGGTCTGAAGTAGAGAGCTGATTTTCCCTGTCCACCCTGCTAAGAGGTCCTGCTTCACTGGTCCTTAGTTCCTGGTTTGAGTCTTGGGTGTTCACAAGGTGGTTCTAATTCTTCCAGCTTTAGGCTTGTCGTCTGCTTAGGACCCAGCTCTGTGGCTCATGTGAGCCTCAGTGACTTTGCTCTGGCCGGAAGCATTCTGTCCCACTCAAAGTCCTGCTGGTGCATCTAATCCTGTTGAAGTTTCTGGAAAAGTCTTTCTGGTTTGTGTTATGGCAGTGCTGTTCTGTGGCTTGGGAACTTGCACAGTCTTCCAGAGGGTTTACCTCTCCGGCCACTTGCACATGCACAGTGTGGAGTCTCCTTGTGACTCAGACAACCAAGTCACCCTGCCAAGGAACACCATCTCGGTGTTGACTTCCTGCCTCTTTCCTCCTCATGCCCTAAGACCTAGACTAACTCTTTGTTCCTCTGTGGTGTGGACACAGAGGGCAATTTTATTTCTAGAGTTACTTTGTTCTTTCATGCAACTCAATAAAACACTCAGGTGTCTCATGCACTGTGCTGGCGTTTTTTTTTTTTTTTTAAAATATTTATTTATTTATTTGCTTTAGTTGTACACAATGCATTTATTTTTACGTGGTGCTGAGAATTGAACCTGGGCTGCACACGTGCTAGGCGAGCGCTCTACCACTGAGGCACAACCCCAGCCCTGTGCTGGCGTTTGGTGAAATGAGATTGAAGGGAACATGGGGAAGAGGCAACCAGCATTCCCTGGCCTACAGTGTGCTAGGCACTTTAGAAATGGCCCTTGGTTTATCAGAGCAGGCAGACAGGTAAAGGGGTCATTACAATGCAGCATGACAAACATCCTAACTAAAGTGTAGACAGGATGTGGGAATAGTCATTTTTGCCATTTTTGGGGTGGGATAAATGGTGAAAAGTTTCAGGGAGAAGGTGAATTCAAGTTGGATCTTAGAAGAGAGACAATTTTCATTTCAAAGCAGCTACCTAGCTATTTACCAGAGGACCAAAGTCCTTGCCTCTCTGAGCCTCAGGGGGTCTTACTTCTAGATTGGACCTCATAGCTCATGCCCTGGTTACCTCTCCATGCCATTTTTAGATCACCTATAGAAGATGCCCTCCAGGCCTCTCTGATACTCTATTCCAGCAAATGAGGGTGGAGGGATGAGGGGTGCTGTGGAGTTAGTGCTCCAGGAGGGACCCTCAGCCAGTGCCCTGTGGGAGTGGAGGTATCAACACCCCAGCTCCCTCTCCTCTTAGTGGAATAACTGGGAGGGGCGCATCTGCACGGGGTTCCAAAGTTCCTCAACAGGATGGAGTCCCACGTGCTCATAGCGGTGACTTTCGTGACCTTGCGTCCTTGACTGACTTCCTGCCTCCCACTGCTGCTTCCTGGGATCACCCTCTAAATATACTACTAGTTGCTTTTGGATCGTTTTTTTCTCCGGTTCTGCTGTGGAAAGGTGAGGCATGGTTCCCCGGCGTCTGTCTCCCTCTGACGTCTTCTGCCCTCTCACGCTTGGTCTCACTTCTTCTAACCATAGAGCATTTTCACGCTGGCTTTGGTTCATGCTTCTGACAAAAAAAAAAAAAAAAAAAAAAAAAAAAGGAAAGAAAGAAAAGAAAAGAAAAAAGCTTCTGGAACATAAACTCACAGACAATAGGAACCCCGAGAATACCCAGGCTCAGCAAAACGCAAAGAAAGGGTGGATTTCATTTTACAGTGTGTGTGGGAGGGCTTCTCAAGGGGCTGCCCCCTAAAGCAGATCCATCACCTCAGTAGCCCTCCAGCCCAGGGTGTTTGAAGCTGCCTGCAGTGGGGGGTGAGGCGTATGGTAGCAGCCAGGTCTATGAGTCCTTTGTCGTTTTTTTTTTTTTTTTTTTTTTTTTTTTTTTTTCCCTCCATCACTTCAGGCTGGGATGAAAGGAAGGTCTATGCCTCTGGCCCTGCCCCTCCCAGCATCCTCCTCCCTCCAGGACCAGGGGTCCTCTCCTGGGTGGAGCCTTCTGGGCAAGGGGCCCAATCTGTGGCTCTCGCACTGTCCTGGGGAAATTGCTGGCTCAGCCACCCATTTCAGCTCCTCCTACGCAACCTCTCCCCGGCCCACTCCCTGGGGCCTGCATCTTTGGAATCAATTAGAATCAACAAACCTGCAAGGAGCCCAGCCCCAGTGGGGACACCAGGGCCTGCATTACCTCACAGGGTGGAAAGGATTTGATTTGTTTTCTTCGGTGAGGAAACTGAGGTCAGAAAGGAGACATAAAAAAAAAAAAAAAAAAAAAAAAAAAAAAGCAAACCCAAATCAGTGTCTTTGCACCCAAGAGGGAGCTGGTGGGGCCACGCCAGGCGTCACCTCCTGGGGCCCTCTTACCAGACCCTCATTTACAGGGTGGCAGGGGAGCGTGTGTGTTCCCAGCGGCACCAACATCTGGGGCAGGGGTGGGGGTGGGGCCTTAATTAAAATGCAGTGACTCTATTGGCACCAAAATAAACGTGACATTTATCAGAACCTGCTAAGTCTATTCAGTGCTTGCTTCCTTTGGAAGTGCAGGGTTTGTGCTGTGGGCCTGGAGAGAAAAGGTCTCTTCTGTGAGAAAAATGGGGCAGAAGACGGCAAGGGAGAAGGGTAGAGGCAGGCTGGAAGGGCAGGCCAAGAGGGTGGCCACAGCCACAGCCTGGGGCGCTCTCTGGAATGCCCAGAATCCTCTGCAAAGGCAAGACCTCCATCAGGTCGGAGTGGAGGGTGTGACGCCTTAGGAGGAATTAAAGCAGCCTGTAAGGAGCTCCCGTGTGTGGCTGGCACTTTTACATAAATTGTTTTTTCATGAAAAATATTTTTGTTCCCACTCTATGGATGGGGAAACCGAGGCACAGAGAGGATAAGCAAGTCACTCAAGATCACTCAGCCAGGACATAGTGGCCCCTGACCCAAGCCATCCTTCCAAGGTGGGGTGACAGTGATCTCAGTAATGTGGCTTGGAGGCAAGTGCTGGATTTGGAGTCTAGATTTACCATTTGGCTCCAGAAAGATTCTGTTCAGGAAAACGTGGTCCCTAAGATTCCACCTGGCTCTGATCACTTTATATATGTAAGTGTTTGTGGGCTTTCAGACACTCACCATGGAAAAATCCTGAACCGTGGTTCCTGGACTTGATGGCTAGGTTCAGGTCTCTAGAATGGAATGGGAAGCTGATGATTTGAACATTTACAAGGTTGTGGCACCGTGGCTGCCTGTGTTTGAATCTCAGCTCTGTTGCCTAGCTGTGTGACCTTGGGAGGTTACTTAACCTCTCTGAGCCCAATTTTTGTTATTGTGAGAATTATAAATAATAATGAAAACAAAACTTATGGAGAGTGAAAACTGTGTTAGGTTTTGTGTTAGGTTTTGTCATTTAACTCTTATAACTATCATATGAGAAAAATTAATTTCATTCTCCCATTTTAGAGATGAGAAAACTGAGGCTTAGAAGCTGTGAACTTAGATCTGATAGATCCCAACTCCTGGAAAACAGCAGAAACTCAAAAACTTATTTCTTGCTACTTCTTGGTCCATGAATTGGCAATGCCTAAGAATCTACCCACCCCACCCCTCAAATAGGCAGGACCAAGAGAGGAGTCAGGAAATGAGGATAGAAAAAAGAACAATTTCATTTCAGTGGGGGAGCGATTTATTTTTCTTTTTAAAGATTGGATGCACTGCCTAGTCCAGAGCTAGTTTAAAGCAGATTTCAAAAGGTCTTTTTCTGAACATCTCAGACTCCTCCTGGCACCTTTTGGGAACCTCTTTTGCTGGGGCCCTAGGTATATAACTCAGCACACGAGGAATCATCACTTGGTACCCGGAGGCTTGCTGCAATGCTGTCCCTTAACCAGGGACAGTGCACCAACAGGAGTAATGCGTCCAGGGAGAGCCTGAGCTACCAGCATTCATGGCTACTCTGTGCCTGGCCCTGAGCTGGAAGCATCTGCTTAGGTAACAGCCTCATCTTCTGACCAGTGCATTCTGAACCCCAGGTCTCAGAGCAGGAGCCCGAGGTGCGATCACACCATCTGCAGTGAGCGGAGAGGCAAGAACTTCATCAATGACCTTGTCCTCTCCTCCCTGCCCTGCCTCCTTTCTTACTTGAAATAGTAACAGTGAGTAGATTAAAAACAAGTACTAAGTGCAATTATCACAGAACAGTTAATACATAATTGCATATTTTTGTAAACAAGCTTGAAGGCTTTTTCGCTGACCTCTCCGTCGCCTTGTGGTTTTGTAGATAAATTCTCTTCTCTTTTACCCTCTAATTTTAATTGGGAGCAATGGCCAGGCTGCTAGCGCTCTTGCAGCCCGTACCCCCTCAGCCTGTCCCTGGTCGTGTGTCTGTGTCTCTGTGGCCAGGACAGACTGTCGCTGCAAACCCATTGCGGATTCTGCTAAGAACCTTGGGCTAGGAGCAAGGATTCTCTTGAATCCAGGGAGGAGGCCCTGTCGGCAGGATAAAGAATCTGCAGTTTCCAGATCCTCACGCAACTCTGAAGATCTCTGTGGGGATCGTTGGTTCATTCATTCCCCAGATACTCACTGAGACCTGCCTTGTGCCAGGTTCCCTGGGGAAATAGCCCTGAACAGGCAGATCCGGTCACAGACTGGCCAGGAAGTATTCTCAAACTATATTTAATATTTCAACAAGCCGCCCTCAGGCCACCCAAGTCACCTAAAACACCATGCTTTGCCCTCGGTGGGAATGACACCAGCTTTCTGGGGGTCACTGTGCTGGCCAGAAAACTCTGGAGGGTTGGGACAAGCCAGAACTGGACGCGAGCGGATTGAGACCTAAACTATTTCAGGTGCTGTTGGACAGACTCTTCTGAAATGTGGGAACTTGACACATAGGCTGCTCTGGGTGCCACTGTCATCGTGGAATGTCCTGGCTTCTACCCTCCGCCATCTCTCCAGACCAGTGTGCTCCCTGGCAGGCCTGGGAGGGGCAGGGGTGGAGAAGGCCATCCTGAACATCCCTGCAGCTGTTAGCGGTGGGCAGTGAGGTGGGCTGGGCCCGAAGTCCTCTCACATTCAGAAGCCAGGGCCCCTGTGTCACTCCTCTGCTGGCTCCGGCACCTCTCACCGCGTCCGCCCGTCCCCTGCCCTGTGCCCCTGGCCACTGTCTGCCCAGACTCCTGGACCCTGGATCCAGGCCACATGGAAGTCACCGCGTCCCCTCCCTGCATTGTGTTGGGGGCTTTTGCCATCAGCTGGGAGCTCAGTGGGGTTGGCCTCTGTCCTCCGGACACCCTCCTCCACCTCCCTGCGGATTCCACAGGCAGGGAGGGCCCCTGAGGAGCAGCGCTGTCCCTGCCCTGCCTCCCATCTGCTCAAGGCACAAGAAAGCAGAAACAGAGAGGCTAAGTCACTTGTCACTTGCTGCACCAAGGATGCAGGGTGCTGGGTGCAGCAGGGCAGCAGAAAAATCAAAGGCCAGTGAGGCGGGGACCTAGGCTCAGCATCTGAAGTACCAAGAGATCAAGACAGGGCCGGGCTCTGCGGCTGCCAGCTTCATCCTCGAGGCCTGGGCCTCTTCTTAGACTCAACTCAAGGCTGTGTCTCATCCCAGGACACAGGGCAGCCAGGTCTGGGGGCATGAGCTCTGGCTCTGGGATCCACAGGCTGGCCTTGAGTCCCAGCTGGGGTGCCTCTGGGTCCCTGCATCTCAATTTGCATACCTGTGGCATTTCCCACACCTACCTTGCAGGAGGTTGGATCTGAAACTTGGGGAATAAACTGGGTTTGTAGGAAGGAGGGTAACTATGGTGAGTTGGTAGACTAGGCAAGCTGTATAGTTAGACGGTC
Organism: Tamias sibiricus; assembly: GCA_025594165.1. NCBI lineage: Eukaryota > Metazoa > Chordata > Mammalia > Rodentia > Sciuridae > Tamias > Tamias sibiricus. The sequence goes on from CM046659.1 coordinate 168,544,775, forward strand.
TGGGTTCAAATCCTCATTCTGCCACTAGCCTGGCTGTGTGACGGTGGACAAGTGACTTAACCTCTCTGTGCCAGTTTCTCACCTTAACAATAGTGAGAAGGGGAGTTCCTCATGCATAGGGAAGTTGTGAGGATGAAAAGGCTAAAATTAATCCATTTAAAGTGCTGAACCCAGTGCCTGGCACACAGGAAGTAATGGTGATGAGGGTGGCGGTGGTGACGATGTCCACAAGGGGTGAGGTGCGGGTGCAGACCTGGGCGCCCTTGTTCATGGTCAAAGGCATTTAACCCTTCCCAGTTTCTTCCTGGGACTTAGGCCTGCACCTGGCTTTCAGCCCCTTGGCAGCACATTGGGAAGAGGATGCCAAGTCTCAACTCTCAGCCCACAGGGTGCAGGGTGGGGGAGGTGGCGCCAGGCTGGCCCCAGCCAGGGATAGGGGCGAGCTCTGCCCCTTGGGGCCTGTTTTCCCTGGATTCTCCTGCTGGGTTAGAGGTGGGAGTGGAGCCTGTCACCTGTGCCTGGACCCTCAGAGGGGTCACTCCACCTCTCAGACCCAGCACACGGCCCCCAGAGTAGTTCTTAAGCTGAGATAATTGGGGTGTCATGAGCCAAATGGGGAGAAAGAAGCTCAGCGGAGAATTCTTCTGCCTACTTGGCAATAAAGAGCAGATCTGAGCTGGCATCTGGGGGAGTGTTCCGAGCACTTTTGATGATGGAGTGTTTAAAGTGGCGGAGACGGAGACTCTGGGACCCACAGCGCAAACGCTCGTGGTGAGCCCTGTTTTGCATGGGCCTCATTTCCTGAGGAAGTGCCCCTAAACTCTGCCTCTGGCCAGAGGGTGGCCACCAGATTCCCAGGCCTGGGTGGGGTGGACAAGACAGAGGGCCTGCAGAAGAGGGCCACATGGGGGTCCTGGAGGGAGGAGGAGACATCTTTTGAGCTTCAGGGGTCCCTAGACTGAACCTGTCCTTCAGAGCTGGCCTGCAGGATACTCTGGGCAGCTCTATTCCCTGGCTTGTGGGCACCTGCCACTTCCTAAAAACAAAAAACCATAGTCCGAGCCACAGCTCACCTGCACTGAGGACTTGGGAGGTGCTGGGGACTGGGTCCTGGCTCTGTCAATTTTATCACCTAATTGACACCTGGCTCCCTGCCCAGCCTTGTGCCAGTTTGGTGTTGGTAGCCCTAGGTGTGGAGGCCACTACTCCTGCACCCGCTGAGCTGAGGTGGCTGGCAGGGGTGGGAACCCCAGCCCGATGGGTCCCTCTGTCCCAACTTCCCTCTCCCCATGTCTGTAACTCTCTTCTCCGTCAAGTCCTGCTCTGCTGCTGCGTCTCTGGTGTCTCTGCCTGTCCGAGGGCCCTTCTGTGTCCAGCTTCGGTCAGCAGCCCTCCCGCTGCGGCCTTCAGCTCCTGCCAGCTCTGTCCCTTGGGTTCTGTGGAGGGAGAAGAGGCACTTTGTGTGCTGGTATCAGCAAAAGCCTCACACTGTCCCCAGACACCGACTGTGCTTCCCCTCTGCCACCTCGGAGGCCTCCGGTTGCCTCTCACGCCGATTCCGGGGCCCTCGGCCTATTCAGCTTCCCTGAGAAAGTTGGTGTTGGGGTGGTTCTGAACAGGGACGGTGGTTGGGCCGGATTCCCATGAGAAAGTGTGTGTGTGTGTGTGTGTGTGTGTGTGTGTGTGTGTTTTCTTGTCCTGTGGTCACACAGGCCCCCCACCTGGCATAGGCCGCTCTGCTGGCTCAGCCTCCTCAGCCACAGACCACCTGGGTCACCCCATGTGCGGAGAGGAAAAGTCCTGACCTCAGAGCTAAGGGAGGGGAGGGCTGTGGGCCCTGCAGGGCGTGGGTGTGCGTGTGAAAACCAGGCGTTTCCTGGAGAGTCCTTTCCCGGGCTCCCAGCTCTGCCCAGGACTCAGGGAGGGCTGAGAATCCTTGCGCTGAGCTTCCTCCAGGGTGGGACAGTGGTGTTGGATGGGCGCCCTGGCGGCCTGTCCTCTGGCCAGCTGCTCACCTCTTTGGAGCTCCTGCCTCAGCTCTAACAGCGCTGGAAGTGTGTCTTTCTGGTGTGGAGGAGTGTGAGGAGCCTTGGCCTCCCGTGTCTTATCTTGCTCTTCTTTCTTTTCTCCTTCCTTTCTCCCATCAAATTGTTTAGTACCTCCAGGGTCCCAGGCCTCCCTCCCAACCCCCAAATGTTACACAGGGGAACCGTGCTACATGAGACACATCTCAGTGAATAAGTTACAATGACAATAAAAATTCCTGAAAGCTTGGGAGATTGTCAGAAAAAAAGACACTTAGGCCTCACTGCAGACCCAACTAGCATCTGCATTTTCCTGGTGGTACAAGTTAATAGTAAACTACTAGTCTTGGTGATTAGTTCCAGTCCTTGTTTCAACCTCTCTCTACTACTTGCCAATTGGGGTGACTTGGGGCAAATTGATCAACTTCTCTGAATCTCAATTTCTTAGTCTGTAAAATGGGGAGAATTATATCAATTTGCCCTCCTCAGGTTGATGTGAGAGTTAAATAAGATACTGTGTACCAAGAGCTGATACCGGGAACCCAGGAAGTGCTGTCAGTGTGGCAGTGACTGGGCCATAGATGCTTGTTGTCCCTGTAGTCCCCGGGTCTTGAGGATTTATACATTTAAATTAAAGACTGAGCCTCCCATTCCCAGGCAGCAGAAGTTCCAGAGAGAATGTAATTCATAAGCCCCAGGGCCAGACTTCCTAGGTTCAAAACCAGTGTGTTCTTTGTACAAACTGGGTGAGTTTAGGCAGGGAGCTTTCTCAGTCCCTGCCTGTCCCCCTGTACCTTGGGGCTGCTGTGAATTTAAATGAGCTACTAGTATAGGCACCTAGTGTGTCAGCTCTGAGTGAATCCTAGGTAACAGGTTTTCCTACAGTCCTTGCTTCTCTCAGCCACCTCTGACTCCTGTTTCCTGCTTACTTGCTTTTCCCTTCCTTTTGTCCAGACTAATCCTTGAAGTGCCCAAAGTAGAGGGTGACCAGATGTCCAGATATGTCGAGGAGCACCCTGGCTCATCATGCGTATTGTCCTATCATGTTATCCGGATTCTCACTCTCTAAAGTATCCCAATTAGGTCACTCTATCAAAGCCCTTACCATGAGAGGCAGTTGTATTTGGAATTCTATTTAAAAAAAGAGCTTTACTGAGGTGTCATAAAGAACACACAATCAATTGCATGTATTTAAAGCATATGTTTTGAAAAGTTTTGAGTATTCACTCAGGAAACTATCAACACATTCAAGGTAACGGACATATCCATCATTCCCCAAAGCTCTGGAAGACTTCACAGAGGCCCAGCTCAGTCTGCAGCACCAGGCCCTTGGTGGTCAAGGTCTTTCTCAGCCCTGGACTTGCCAGTTGTTTATTCTTTCCCTCCTTCCTTCTCCTCTCTCCCACACCCCTTCTCCTGACACCTGAGAATTCTTAATCAGCTTTTCTTTTCTTTTCTTTTCCTTTCCTTTCCCTCCCCTTTTCTCCCTCTCCTTCCCTCCCTCCTTCTTCCTTTCTCTCTATCTCTCCTTCCTCCCTCTTCCTTTTCCTTCCTTCCTTTCTTTCCCTTCCATTCCCTCCCCCTCCCTCCCTCCCTCCCTCCCTTCCTTCCTTCCTTCCTTCCTTCCTTCCTTCCTTCCTTCCTTCCTTCCTTCCTTCCCTCTTACCTAGCATCTCTGAAACACTTGTGCCCAGGACAATCAGGGCTGTTTGTCAAACATGCAGATTACTGGGCCCCACCTGGCAAAATCAGACTCTCTGGGAGTCGGTCATGAAACTTCACTTTTTACAAAGCATCGTAGGTGATGTGAATACCAAGCACATTCCAGCTATATACCTTCTCCTTTGTTTAAGACCCCCTAACAATTTATCAGTGTTTTGTTAAATAGAGACAAGTTTTTTTTCCTTAGTAGAATGTATCAGCTAGTGTTTGCTGCATAACAAGTGAGCTCAGATTGACTGACTTAAAGCAAAAATATTTGTATTTCTCATGATTCTGTGATTCGATTTGGCTCAGCTGGGAAATATTGTTTCTCTCAGCAGTATCATTAAGATTCAGCAGGGAGCTTAGTTGGAGACGAAGCTTCTATGTTGACCCCTCATCCTCCAAGGTCTTTCTCCATGAATCTTTCAAGATACAGCATCCAGTCCCAGCTGTTTTACAGTATGGCATCTGGATTTCCAAAGAGAAGAAGCAGCTGGACTTAAAACACCTGGATCAGGAACAATGTCACTTCCACTGTATTCTGCTGATCATAATAAGACCCCAAACTGGCCCAGCTTTAAAGGGAGGGAAAATAGATTCCCTTCTTGATGGGAGGAGCAGTAAGTGCGTGTAGGAATAGAAAAATGGTCGGCAGCCATGTTGGCAGACAAACTACCACGTGGGAATTTGGCTGTTGGCCTTTGAACTGAAATCATTCCCCTTCTTATTTAAGTAACCATTTTTATTAGCAGTGGCAGGAAGAGTGGCAGTGTTGGGCTGCACTCTAGGGGACTATCACAGAAGGCAGACACTGCTGCCTCTGTCTGGGGAAGGCAAGGAAGGCCACACTAGGAGGTAAAAAGAGAGGGGGATGTAGTGGGAAGTATAGAAAAGACCAGAATTTGGGCATAGGGACCAAGAAAAACAGACCTGGAGCTGTGAGGCCACCTGTCTCCAAGGCAGTGGGGAAGTAGAAGACCAGCTCAGGGAGGCCTGCCAGCTTTCCTGGTCTCTGCACCTTGAAGTTCTGTGTTGGGCCAGGAGGAGGCACACCTGCAGGAGTGTGTGGCCTGTTCCCATCCTGCACCACAGCACTGACAGAAAGAGAGAGCCTTAGCTTCCCCTGCCCTGCCCCGGGGAGTCCCCTGGGTGGGGTGACAGGCGCAGGAGGGGCTCAGCTGTCCCTGCCATCCCCTGGGGAGCGTGTCAGAGCCATCACTCTGGAACCTCTCAGGGGCAAGGCAGCTTTGTTTCCAGTGGCGTTCTCCCCACTTTCATTTGTGAGACCAATTACAGAGCATTTTGCACCACAATTACCGGCGTTAAAACCTCTCAGTTCCGTTTGATGAATTTTAGTAGTAATTGAACAGAGGAAGCCATCACACAGGAGATTGTCCAATTGAATCTGCCCACTCGCTGAACTGTGAATTCCAGCCCTCTCCAAGCAGTCACAGGGGACTCCTGGTGGAGACTTCCACTTCCCTCCTACTGGGGTTTTGGCCAGGCCCATGTGAGTGACCAGCTATGCACCAAAGGGGTGATGGGAGATGCCGGGAGCCAGGGACAGCCATGTGGTGCCAGCTCTTAGTGCCAGGCATGGAGATAGGTTGAGGGTGGTGCTTTTAAGTCCTGAGAACCTGTAAGCTCTGATGTTTTAGAATTGGGAGCTGGATTTGTGCCTTCGTTTGTTATTCATTAAATAAATACTTCCATAACGATTCCTGTGTGCTGACCGTGCTTCTAAGTGTATTTGCAAATATTAACTTCTTTTGTCCTTATAGCAACCCTAGAAGTAGTCATCTAAGGAGTGTTCCCATTTGATGGATGAGGAAACTGAGGTTCAGAGAGGTTAATTAAATGGTTCGAGATCATCTAGTAAGTATAGAGCAGTTTCTCCTCTTGGATTCTTATCCACTTCTTCTCGTGCCCTGCCTTGGTGTTTAGAAAAGCCTTTCATGAATTCCTAAGTACACTGGAGGAGCTGACAGGTCTGGCTGCTTCTAACTTGCAGTGACAAAGGAGAGAGGGCATCAGAGCTTGGAAGACCGCTTGGTGGCAGGAATAGGAATCCGAATAGCATCTCTAAGGAGGTGGAGAGACAGGGTTGGGGGTGGGGGGTCGAGGAGACACTCTTCACTCAGAGGCTCTGTGTCCAGACCCCAGCCATAAAGTTCAGGTTTGTTTTATCAGAAGAGGCCAGGTTCCTTGACCCTGTGTGCTGTCTTTCTGTCCTGTGTCTTCAGCAGGTGCTCTGCGACCTATGGTAGGAAAGAGGACAGCAAACCATCTCTGCTTTCATCAATTGTAGACTCCAAGTCAGATGAACCTGGGCATCACTCTGTGCCTTAGACATTTACAGGTGGGGAAACTGGGGCTCATGAGGGAATGCCATTTGTCCAGGATCAGGTAGCCAATGTGTAGTTGAGTCAGGCCTCAGGTTCAGCTTTGTCTCTATCCAAGCCCCTGCTCTATCTGTTGCACCCCCTTCCTCCTTCATCAGGACCAAGACAGAGCATTCATGTGGCCAAAGGGGATGAACCCAAAGATGCCAGGTGTGAGGGCCTCACAAACCTGCTATGGGAATCGTCTGTCTGTCTCTCAACCTGTTCAAAATGGGAGCTCTGGGAAGGTTTAGATTGAGTCTGAAATTTCTTCAAATGCACTGTCGGGCTTGGCAGCTTTGGGCAGATATCTGCTGGTGAGTCTGCGAGGCAGAGAGTTGAAACAGACAGGGCCATGCTAGACTCTGAAAAGCAGAGCTGGAGACACCCCCCTTTTCTTAAATTTGGAGGCACCTACCTAAATCCTCCCTGGAGGGGCTCAGCCCCCTCTTGAGTAACCTGGGCCACTCTGTACCTCCCACATTCCCTTCTGGGGACCACTCCTAAGGTCCAGGTTTGGCTGGAAAGATCAGGGGCTCTTTTCAGGAGTCAGCAGGAAAGTCACTGGGCTTGGTCTTTCCTGTGACTTGGAGGTGATGATCCCTCTGCTGCCTCCTGGAAGTAATCAGGTAACTTCTGGTCAGGAGCTCTCTTTGGGCTTTACCCATGTGAAACTGGAGCAGGGACTGGGCTGGGCTGGGGACAATGGCTTAGAGCAAGGTAGCCTCTCAGGTACCAAAGCTGTGGGTGGGGAGTGTCTAGATTAGAGGGAATAAGGGTACCTGTCAGAGGACAAAAGGATCCCTTGTCTTTAGATCAGTGGTTCTCAAACTATAAGGGCACCAGAGTTACCTGGTAATCTTATTAAGAGAGCGCAGGGCCCTGTCCTCAGAGAGCCTCATTCTGTAGGTCTGTGAGGCCTGAGTACTTGCATAGCTCCCAGGGTTGGCCAGGGACCTGCCCTTACGTGTTTCTTTGGACACTTCTCTCTCAACTCCTCCCTTGGGGTAGGGGTGTTACCCAGCTGTCACCTGCCTATGCTTCTACCCCAGCACATGCCCCAGCTTGGTGCTGAAGACCTGTAGGGCGGGAGCCAGGGCCAGGTAGCTCAGGCAGGAGCACCAAGCCAAGGAGGACTTTGCAATCAGAAACCTGGAGCAGAGTGGGGGTAGCCAAGATGCTTACCACTGAGATGTGACTGAATCAGACTGGGGACCTACAGATGGTTCTAGAAAACTCTTCCGATGCAAAGCTTGGAGGCTGTATGGCGTAGAAATGGCACATACTTGGAAGGGTCTGCAATTTCGTGGCTGTGATTTTGAGTAAATCACTTGCTTCTCTGCCTCAGTTTCTTCATCAGTCAAGTGGGGCTAGCGATAGTTTCCGGCTGTTGTCAGGATATAATTGAGATTATAAATGGGAGCGCGCCTGGCGTGATGCCTGACATTAAATGCAGGTTCCCTGCCCATTTGCCTCTCCTCCTGGAGGTTTCGGGAGCCTGCTTAGCTCCGCTCTTTCTTCCAGCCACAGCCTGCCCTCTCCAGCCACTGGACCATCATCCTACGTTATCATAAAAGAGAGGCTGGATTTTAATTTGCAGAATCTTTCTTTCTTTCTTCTTCTTCCTTTTTTTTTTTTTTTTTTTTTTTTTAAAGAAAAGCCTAATTAGGAAGCCCGTTAAATGCCTGCAATTCCAATATAATTCTATTAAATTCTCCCTGTAAAGTTAATGTTACAGACTTTTTAACAGATGTTTTAATTAGGCATTGTTATTAAAGAGAATACTGTAGAAATTAAAACCAGACCCTAAATGGGGGAAGAAAGGCAGTTTTCTTGTGCTGGGTAAATGGTGGCAGCGGCCCAGCAAAGAGCTGTTGGCAGCAGGTCACGAAAACATGCAGAAAAGGAGAGGGGACGCTTGGCACCATCGGCGCGGCTCATCAGGAGGGGAAACACCCACGCCTGGTCCACCCGCCAGCACAGCCTCAAGCCCTGCCAGCCCCTGGGATGGAGAGAGGCTGGTGGAGCAGAGGCTCACAGGCCACACTGGCAGGTTTTGGGGGGCTGTTCCTGTTATGCTTATCCCACTGAGGTCAGTCTCATCTGACCCTCACGGCAGCCCATAGAGCAGGGATTACTTTTACCCATTTTACAGATGAGAAAACAAAGCCCAGAGATACCTGATCATCTGCCAGGTGGACTCAGGAAGGGGCAGAGCTGGAAGTTGGGTCTGGATTTCCTGCTCTGGGGTGCTGGGTGCTTGTCTAGCAGCAGCATAGCCTTGAGGTTCAAGAACTTGCAGACAGAAAGGGCTATCTCTAAGAGGAGATTTTGCTTCTTGCTGACTGTGCCTCCTTGGACTTTTTACTTTTTCTCTCTGAGCCTCTGTTTCCTTATCTGTGGAATGAGGAAACTAATCGGACCTACTAATCCATGGCGTTAAAATGTCAGGCTGAATATAAGGTACCAAGCTCAGGGTCTGGCGGAGGGTCGGGGTCTGATCTGGACAGCCAGAGCTTAGCTGGCTCGGCTGAACCTTCTTGCTACTGGAGATGGAGTCATGGGTTGCCAAGGGGACGCTGGGCTCCCTCAGTGATGCGTCTCCCAACTCCAGATGGTTCCTCTATGGAGGAAGGGAGGGAGGCATGAGGTTGGAGAGACCTGGATTCAAATGCTACCTCCTTCAGCGGCCACAGCGAAGCCGCCAACAGGTTGGACTGTGGTCCCCAGTCCTCTGGTCTGTGTCTTGCTGTCTCCTTCTCCCAGGCACTGAGCCAAGGGCCTGGGGGAGAGTGAGCGTTCCCTGCAGGCACTGGGTGACTGACACACCCTCTGTGTGCCTCTGGTGACATGCTCAGATTTGCCTTTCCCAGGGGGTAATTTTCCTGTCCGTCCTGCAAGGCTGTCAGCCTGGGATTATTCAAATGATGTTTATTTTGGTCCTGTGACCCAGATAGGTCTGCAATGAGCACTTTCTTGAGAGCTTGAAAGGAAGGAATAATGGGGAGTAGAACCACCATGGGGGCCTCGTCCTGGGCCCCTCTGTAGACTCACTTGTGCCCATTCCAGTGGACACCAGTTTCCCTTCACTCTCACTGTGTCTGCTACCAGCTTTCAAGTCACCCCCATTCTGGGTTGGGGGGATGACTCTTGCTTAGGGTGGCCCTGGGGTGCCAAGGGACATACTGTTTAGCACTCAGTAGGTGCTTCATATTTGCTGGGTGTTGAAGAATGACTTCATCCCCAGACCCCAGGCTTTTGGGGCCTTTGGTTTCAAGGCATGGTTCTATTTTTCTCAGCCGCCCTTCTTCACAGACAGAGGGTGCTATGAAAAGCATGGCTTCTCTATTGCAGTCTTGCTTCTTGCTAGCTGTGTGAGCCTAAGCAGGTGGCTTAGCCTCTCTGAGCTTCAGTTTCCTCATCTGTTAGGTGGGGATGGTAATACTTGGTCTAGGCCCTGGGAAACCTATGATGATGAAACAAGCAGCATTCCTGAAAGCATCTGGTGCCTACAGGATGGTTATAAGAGGGAGTGGCTAGAGCAGTTGTGTGTGTGTACATACGTGTGTGTCAGTACTCGGGGAAATCTATATAACAACCCCACAAACTGGCCATGTAAGTTGCCTCTATTTTGCGGGGGTACCAGGGGTTGAACTCAGAGGCACATCCCCAGCCCTATTTTGTACTTTATTTAGATACAGGGCCTCACTGAGTTGCTTAGTGCCTTGCTTTTGCTGAGGCTGGCTTTGAACTCATGATCCTCCTGCCTCAGCCCCCCCGAGCTGCAGGGATTACAGGAGTGTGCCAATGGCACCTCTTGAAAGTTACCTCTTGAAAGTGGGACTGAGGGCTTCTTCTTTTTTCTTCACTTTGAATGATTTAAAAATAATGGACCTTTAATTTTTTTTAATTAAAAAATTTAAAAAAGCAGCAGAAAAAAAAAGAAAGAAAAAAAAAAAAAAAGAAACTCAATGCAAAACCACTTGTGTTTTTGGGAACTTTGGTTATTGGGAGTCAGCTGGTTTCCCAACAGTCATCAGGTCATTTTAGGGTATGCTGGTGGGCCCACCCCTCCAGTAGGGGTAATTAACCCCAGCTTTGGGCCCAAAGCAAATGGGCTGGAACTCTGCCTCTATGACTTTATCAGCCAGCCTCAGTTTCTTGTCTGTAAAATGGGAATAACAAGCTACTTGCAGGACTGCTATAGAGGAACTGAGAATGGCATGGGACATCAGGCTGTGTACATACAAGGTTAGTAGTAGCAATTTGTGTAGCCCTTGGGTTCTACTGTTGCTGCCTTTCCGCCAGGAGGTAGGAACACCTGAGGTCAGGTGAGGGCATGAAGGAGTAGCTCTGGGTCACCAGCCCTATGCATGTTGTTTAGTCTGCATCTTTCTGCACATTGGCAGCCACCATTCTGCAGACCCTTCTTGGCTCCTGAAGATGGCCTCTTCTTTCCTGAATATTGCCTCACCTCTGTTTAAGAAGGGAGGGCAGTGGGAGATAGGCTGGCCCATCTGGGCCCCGTGGGTTAGGGGAGTGAGAACTTTCTCCGTCACAAGGATCTGCAGGTGTAAATCATCTGGAACAATCTGCATATCCATCAAAAAGAATCTGATTGAATAAGTCATTGCGCAACCAGCCCTGGAACCCCAGAACCCTAGGTAGCAGTTACGCATGGATTAGACCAAGTCTCCCAGACAGCAGAAATGTTCCACAACAGATCAAGTGGAAAATCAACAACTAGAGAGTGAAATTTATATTATGATCATCTTTAGAAAAAAAATAAGATAAAACAATCCCTGGGATTACAGATTAACAACATTTTTTCTTATTTGCTCAATACTGGTAACTTGTATTAGCAGCAAGAACTGTAATAACAATAATAGGAATTTTAAAAAAAATATATGAAGAGCTTCCTTTTTTTTTTTTTTTTTGTACTGGGGATTGAAACCAGGGGTGGTTTAGCACTGAGCTGTGTTCCCTAGACCTTTTTTATTTTTTATTTTGAGACAGGCTCTTACTAAGTGGCTTAGGACCTCACTGAAATGCTGAGGCTGGCCTTGAACTTTTGATCATCCTGCCCCAGCCTCTTGAGTCGCTGGGATTACAGGTGTGCACCACTGTGCCCAGCTACAAAAAGCTTCTTGATTCATAATTGCTACAATATGGAGGCAGACTACATGTCCTTTTTTTTTTTTTTTTTTTTTTTTTGGTACCGGGGATTGAACTCAGGGGTACTCAACCACTGGGCCACATCCCCAGGCCTTTTTTGTATTTTTTTTTTATTTAGAGACAGGGTCTCACTGAGTTGCTAAGTGCCTCACCATTCCTGAGGCTGGCTTTGAATTCGAAATCCTCCTGCCTCAGCCTCCCAAGTGCTGGGATTACAGGCGTGCGCCACCACGCCCGGCTCCTACATGTCCTCTAATAGGGTAATGGGTCAAGAACCAAATGGATAAATTCCAAACAATGGAATATTATTCTGTGCTAAAAATGAGCCTTTGAAAATGAGACTTAAATGCATGTTACTAAGTGAAAGGCTTACTGATAAGGCTACATACTGATTCCAACTATATGATATTCTGGAAGAAGGAAAAACTATGGAGTGAATAAAAAGGTCAGTCCTAGCCCGGGGCTAGATGTGAGAGAGAGATGAACAGTTGGAGCATGGAGGATTTCTAGGGCAGTGAAAATACGTTGTATGACACTATTAAGGGTGAATACAGGTCAAAATCCATAGACTGTAAAACTCCAGGAGTCAACCCTAATGTAACTCTGGACTCTGGTGTCAGTGATGCGCCAGTGTGGACTCATCATTTGTAACAAAATACCACTCTGATGCCAAATATTAATAGTGGGAAGAGGCGGGGCTGGTGAGGGGCAGGGGTACACAGGGATGCTCTCTACTTCCTGCTCAGCCTGTCAAGAAGTAGGAAAGAACTTTCCTCCATCAAGTGCTGAGAGGTGAGTCAGGAAGCCTGGGAGGCTGGTCCAGCTTGGGGTACTTTGCAGTGAAACAGGAGCTGAGCCCGAACGGGGAGCCTGGAGCACAGGTGCAGGTGGTACAAAGCCTGAGGTGGTTACGACTTTTTTCTAGAGACCCCAAAGACAGGGTGGTGACCTGTGGCTGGGCTGTTCCCACAGACTATTCCCTGCTCCCCACCCCAAACATATGGGGAGATGAATAGGGGTTTGTGGGTATGGTCTAAGTAGAATAATGGTGCACCCCAAGAGATATCTACATCCTGATCCCTGGAACCAGCTGTGACCATGTTAGGTTACGTGGCAAGGGGGGATTCCGATTACTGGTCAATGACCTTAAAATGAGGTGATTCTGGGTAAGGTGTGCATCCACGCTAATCAAAAGAGCTCTTAAAATATGCAAGAGGGAAGAAGTCAGCGTTGAAGGGCTTTGATGTGAGAAGGACTCAGTTGGCCATTTCTGGGATCTCTTTTTCAAGTGTCAAAATTTCAAGAATAAGGGCTGGGGTTGTGGCTCAGCGGCAGAGCGCTCGCCTCACACGTGCGCGCGGCCCGGGTTCGATTCTCAGCACCACGTAAACATAAATGCATTGCATTGTGTACAACTAAAGTAAATAAATAAATATTTAAAAAAAATTTCAAGAATAAGAAGCAAACTTCTTCCAGCCCCCACATGCCTTTGTGGGGCGTGAAGTCCCAGCTTCAATCAACATCAGGAACAGATGTGGGTCTTCCTGGGTGGATCTCCAAACCTGAAGCCCAGGGACAAAACTGTCGGCTGCCTACTCAACTGAGCTACAACTGTGGCCTGTGGAATGGGCATGTTGGAGGTACGGGATCAGCATCTCTGTACCCAGGTCCATTGCTTATAGCTCTGTGTGAAGGGAAGATGCCACTTAAGGTGAATTTAAATCCCAGCTCCACCACCTCTGCTCTGTGACTCCAAACAAGCAACCTCATCTTGCTCAGTTTTAAAGTCCCTGTCCACTAAGGTCTCTTTCAGCATTCTGTTGGGTCAGGTGAGGTCCTGCAGGTGAATTGTTCCTGATTCCCAGGTGAAGCTGAACTCCGGGTCGAGCTGTGTGGCCCGTCAGCGTGGGGACAGTGGGGCAGCCCTTGGCCTGCTATCCAGAGTCCCTGCAAAGATTCTCCAGCTCTTCTGCCAGGTATATCCGGAGGCTGACCTGTTTGAAAGACGTGTGTCCCACACTTACCTGGCTCTTCCTATCACCCTGCTGTCTACACTTCAAAGAAATCTCCTTTGAGTTCTAAGGCACCTTGACAAAATGTTCTCTCTGGCACGAAGGCCTCTCGTTTCACTGGGCGACATGATTAGACACTCGGACCCTCCGGTGGGCTGGCTCGGTGCTGGTCACTAGGTGGGCTTCTCTTCCAGTTCATGCTGCCTCTCCACCACTGAGGTGGGTTCTCCTTGAGCCTGAGGCTCACTTCTCTGCCCTCAAGGAATCCTCACTCAAAGGAGCTCAGCTTGACTCACCTTTCAGACCGTGTGTGGGTTTGGGATGATAACTGCCTTAACCAACCTATAAACCGCCAAAGAATGTTGCCATAACTTGCTTTCAAACTATCTGGAGGGTAAAAGTGCAAACTGACTTCCATCAGGTCCAGGAGAAGTGGGCTGGCCTCGGGGGCATTGGGCCCCGAGGGAAGCTGATCACAGGCGCAGATGCCTGGGCCTCATCCCTGAGGTTTCCAGTTCTGGAGGTTTGGGATGAGCTCTGGGATCCTGCTTCTTAGACCAGGGCTTCTGCTGTGGGCACTCTGTATTCAAAGATGGCATTCTTTGCGTGACACTGACACATGGATATTGCAGGGGTGTAGGGCCGGGCAGACTGGGACCCAAATTCCGTCTTATCGGCTGTGTGTCTCAGTCATGTCCTTTTGCCTTTCTGTGCTTTGCTTTTCTCATCTGCAAAATGTCCTTGTCTGAAACTGTCACAATGGAGCGTTCTCTAAATGCCAGCAGAATGCTAAACCCTTTTAGCACCCTATTTAAGCTTCATAACAGTGCCCAAGGCAGTAATTGTTATTTTTGAACTCTGGAGACCACTCCCCCTTGTGTCAACTGTGGTGCTGAATGGCAGTGGGTTTAGGTATCTGCAGAGTACCTAGGACAGTGCCAGGTTTTTAGCTTGATGTACCCTCACTGCCCCACCCCCAGTCCATTGTCCCAGCACCAGTGGGTTAGAAACTGTCAGGGAGCTGAGAACGAGGCTTGCGGGGCCTGGAGGGGTTCAGGGCCTCGTGACGGATGTCAGTCCATTAGTGAGAATTCGCCAAGGCTTACTGAGTTCCTGGACTGGGAATCCACAGGAGCAAGGTGAGCATCCTGGGATTGTTTTGTTGGGATAATTTTCCAAGAGAACAAAGAGATAGAGGAGGAGCCTTCCAGATGGGCATTCCTACAAGGAAGGGCTCAGCAGGTCACTGGAAACAACTCCACTCGAGTGAGAGATTTCAGGATGTGTGATTTTTGTGGACTTTGGGTATGTTATTCCCTAACGCTGCTTAGTCCAATTGTTTTACCCTGGGGAATAACTGCATCAGTGTCGTGGATAGATGGAGACAGATTTATTGACGCAAGCATAAAGCTAATTTACTTTATCAACAATAAAGCAAACCATACCAAAAAAGAACAGAGGATAAATGTGGTCTATTACTTCATTATTTTATAACAAGTTATATTTTCACTTTTTCATCCATAAATTTTCCTAGCTGAATTTTAGGTCATCTAAGTTCCATGGGTCAGCCAATGTTAAACACCTTCTAAAGTTCAGAACTTCAAGGTAAACTGGCCAGTAAACAGTAAATGGGCTTTTTTTTTTTTTTTTTTTTTTTTTAGTTGCTAGAATAGTCCTTTCATTCCTCCAATAAATATTTGTTGAACATTTACTGTGAGTGAGGCAATGTTTTGGGCACTGGACATAAATCAGTGAACCAAATAGACAAAAGTCTCTGCTGTTCTGGACTTTATGTTCTAATGGGAGAAGATGGGGGGAAAAACATGCAAAAACAAATCAACCAGAACATCAGGGGAAACTGGATGAAGAGCATATGGGAACTCTATGTACTATCTTTGTTGATTTTCTATAAATCTAAAATTAAAACTCAAAACCAAACATAAATATGTATGTTCTTAATGATAAGTGCTATGAAAAAAGGTAAATCAGGAAAGGAAATTAAGGAATGCTCTGGGTTATATGGAGGAACAGTTGTAGTTTTTAAAAGACTGGTATTTTGAAAACGTGACTTTGGAATGAAGAGTTGAAGACTATAAGACAGAGCACCATGGGGATAGCTGAGGAAAGAATATTAGATAAAATGATGAAGGGCAAAGTTACAGTGGAGCCCAGCCTCTAAGAAGGCACCCAGTGACCCTGGTGTTCATAACCTTGTGTAGGGCCTTCCCACATGGAATAGGGAGACTTGTGTAACCTATACGGTATTCTGAAAGTGCGATTTCCATGTTTGGGTCATAAAAGAGATGCTGGCTTTAGTTTCACTCCTTTGAACCACTTGTTCTAGGGGAAGCTAGCCACCATGTTAGGACACTCAAGCAGCTCTATGGAGAGGTCTATCTGGGGAAGAACTGAGGCCTCCTGCCAATAGCCAGGACTAACTTATGAAGTATGGGAGGAGGCAGAATCACCTAGCTAAGCTGCTCCCAGGTTCCTGATTCACATGAACTCTGTGGGATTTAATAATGTGTTTTAGAGTTTCAATCAGCTACCAGTTGGGGCTATTTGTTACACAGCAACACATAACCCATTCAGGTGTTGAGGTGGAAACATGCCTGGTCACTCGAGGACCAGCAGGGAGGTGATGTAGTTGGAGTTGAGAACAAGGGTGAGAACAGGAAGGCAGGGATTCTGAGTTACTTTCCTCCAGAAGAAAAAGGCTTCTTTCTTTTGAGGATTATTATTTTTTCAGCAATTGGCTCTCCTGAGCATTTCTCAGGCCCAGACCTTGGGAATGAGTTAGCGATGTTTGTTTTCTTCCCTCCCCTGGGTCTTCTGAGGTGGGTTCCAATCTCCTCCTCTCAGGAAGTCTGCGGTGCTGTTATCCTTCCTGAAGTGGTTTCAGTGAGACCTCATGCTGAAACTGGGCCAATGACTCCTTGGGCATTTTTTTTTAAAAAGGTCAGATTCTATTTTGTTTAAAACGAACAAAGATTTAAAACAAAAAAAAAAAAAAAAAGAGAAAAAGGAATTTGATTCATTCGAAAGTTGTTGTTCAGAGAAGGATCCACAGAAGAGGTGAGGTTTGAGGGAGGCTGAGAAGATCATTTAGGATAGATGGGTAAAGATGGTGGTAAGGACACAGAAATAGAAGAGACAAGGGGTCTGAGAAGGCTCGCCGCTTTTTGGGAATTCAGCGTAGTTGGTGTGGAGACTGAGAAGATGGCACAGGGGCCAAGGGAAAGGTAGGGAGGGGGAAAGGTTCAGGGAAGGGATTTGGTTGTGCAAGACTGTCTAATGGCATTCTGCAGACCAGAGGTTCTCCTCCTAGGGAGCTTCCGATCCTTTAGAGGCGGTCTGCCAAATGGTAGCTCAGCTGAGTTCCAGGTGAACTGTTTGGTTGCAAGCGTTATAAATATCCGTTCTAAGGATTGGAATTAGGAATAATAAAAAAAAGAATTTATTGATTTGCCTAAATGAAAAGGCCATGGTTCAATGTAATCAGGGACTTTTTTCCCCTCCCTCTTTAGGCTTGTCTTCTGCAATGTTGAGAATATTCTCCCTGGCTCGCACTCTCCTGTGAGATGGTTGTCAGCACCTTTCTAGGGTTAAATCTAGCAGAAAAGAGAAATGGTGTTTCTCCTGGCACACCCAAACAAAGTCTTAATATTTATTGTGATTGATGATTCAACTTGTGTAGGACTCATGCCTTCTCATTAGGCCAATCACTACGACTGGCACATGCGAAAACTTTGGCCAGGCTTAGGTCATCTGCTGCTGTTGGAACCCAGAGACTGGAAGCAGGGTGCCTCCCAGGTGGAAATCAGGCTAATGTTCCCAGTGGGTGCATGGGTCATGTGACAAGATGCTAAAGGATACATATTATAGAAGAGATAAGATTGATGCTTTATGAGTATATAAAAGAACATATAAATAAAAGATCGCCATTAAATTGTCAAACAATGGAGACTATAGATTCTATGAGGTATTGTAACACTGTAGTCATGGCTGCATTATCATTATTGTTTATATTTTTCATGCTAGTTTAAATCTTTGAACACCTTTGTGTTAGCTAGGGCAACGCTAACTACTCTAACAGAAAAACTAAAATATTAATGGCTTAAAACAATTTTCCCTCAAGCAAAGTTGAGTGTGAGTTCTTGATTAGCAGTGCTGGAGCTATGTTCCACAGAGTCATTCAGGGATCAAGGCTCCACTATCTCCTTGGATCTTAAGAGTTCTTTCTCCAAGCTAACAGAATAATAGAAGGTGGAGAGAGGGTATCTGATTCTTAACACCTTTGCCTGTAAGGAAGAAACACAGCATTTTCATGCATGTTTTAGTGATGAGAAGGAGTAACACTGTTGCATCTAGCAGGATGGGGCTGGAAAATGTAATCCTACCTGGGTGACCATGGTCCAACCACCTTGTGGAATGGGTGCATGTATCTTGGTGGGCAGCTAGTCAGATTGGCCACAGCCTTCAAGATGCTGCCTCCAGTTATGTTTTTAAAGCTACAGACTAGAAAATGAAAAGAATTATTGCCAAAGGTGATTATGAAGCCCTGAGGATTTTAAGGCAGAAAAATGACACACCAGCTCAATCTGTGCTGTGGTGACATGAAAGAGATAATGTGGAATGAAAAGGAAGGGCCCACGTCCCTGTCACCCCCACTTCTGCCCCATTTTTGAAGGGTGCAGACCCTGAGACCCTGAGGTACCTTGTGTTTATATTCCTCCCATGTACTAAGGACTCACTATGTACCATTTTGAAATACTATCCATTGGTGCCTCAGCAATGCTGTGTGGCAGGTACTGTTATCAGCAATTTACAAATAAAAAAAGTTCAAAAAGGGAATTGATTTGTCCAAGATGTTCTGGGTCTCAGGTGGGTTGTCACTGAAGCTGCTGTTCTGTATTTGGAGAGGTATTTGAGGACTCTGTGGTGCCAAGCATGCATTTGCGCTGTGGCATGGTATCTTAGGAAGCAGAGGTCTGAGTATCCAGGGGTGATGGAGTCTGGCTGGCAGCTGGATTAGAGAGCACTTTGCACATCTACCTGAGGCAAATGTTTAAGCACCGCTCTTCCTGTCTCCTGTCCATCCCCTGGGTTCACCTCCAAGTCCCTAACAGAGATATCCGGGAGGCCCCTCATCAGTTCCCAGGAATCTGTGCCATGGCTCCTGGCACTGGTGGGGAGGGGGCCACAGGCATGTTCCCTGGACTGGAGGAGCCAGTTCTGCTGACTGGGCAGATGGGGCCCACGCACCGGGACCTGGGGAGATGGAGAGGAGAAAGTGGCTGAGCACAGCTCTGCGAGGCCTGGTGATTTATGAGGAGCAGCTTCCGCGGGCCATCTGGACCAGGAACTTCAGGAAGCACATCCTGTGTGGAGGCGCAGGCAGCGTGGGAGCCCTGCCAGAGAGGAGGAGGGCTGCAGGGAAGCAGCAGGAGGAAGGTGAGGATGCAGGAATGGGCAGAGGCAACACGGGGAGTCCCAGTAGTGGTACCAGACAGATCCCAAGCTTCTACTTGCAGACCCTTTGGACAGGACTTGAACCCCTCAGGTTCAAGTTTGATCAACTTTAAAATGGAATGACAATATGCCTGCTGTGCCTCTGAGAAGTTTAAATGGAGTATTGCTTCTAAAGTGGCCTGCCCAATGCCTTGAAGGAAGGAAGTGGGTGTTATTGAGCTTTTTCCCTGTGCCAAGCATCCAGCAAGGTGTGGGAAATACAAAGATTCCCAGACTTTATGGTCTAGTGATGGGGCAGGCTATTCTGTAATGTGTGAGAGTTTTACAATAAACTCTGGGAGCACACAGCTGAGAATGACTAATTCTGCGTGGAGTAGACATTTGAACTGGGCCTTAAAGGAGAAAGAAGAGCCAAGTGGCCAGTGGAGAGGCAGAAGAGGGAAGAGCCAGCAAAGCCCTGCCATTGGATGTTGGTTCATTCTTTATAACTTCAGCCCTGATGCTCCACTGAGCTCTGGACCCAGAGGCCCAACAGCCCGCTGTCCACATCTGGATGTCTAATGGATACTTCAAACTCAACATGGTTGAAACAGCTACAGGTCCTTTCTGCTCTTTCTTATCAAACTTCTTCTTCTCAGGTCTCCCCTCTCTTGGTGAATGGCACCACCATCCACTCAGTTGTAGAAGGCAAGAGGCATTCATCCATCTTTGATTTGTTTTTTCCTCTTCCATGTCCAGAGGTACCAGGCTGCACCACTTCCTACATGTGCATCCTACTGGATTGTGTGATGCTGTGGTCCTGACCTCACACCCCCAAATTCAGTCTAGTAGAGAGTCCTGTCAGTCTTTATCTCCCAGTTACATCCAGAACCCACTTACTCTGTCTCCATCTCTGTCACCAACACAGCCTAACCCCTGGCGGGGGTCTTGCCCAGGTAACTGCAATGGGCTTGGAACTCATTTTTCTTTCCCACATCTGTCTTTTATAATCCAGTCTCCTCACAATTTCCAGAATGGACTTAAAGAAAATAAAAGGCAAATCAAAACACCCCTCTGCTTAAAGTCTTCATCAGACATTTGTTTTCACAGCCTTTCTGTATAACAAATCACCCTCATACTCAATGATATCCAGTAACAAGAATTTATTTCTTGCTATGTGTCTGAGGGTTGTCTGAAGCTTGGGATCTGACTCCTGGTCTACTAGACATTTTATCCTCTTCATATCAGTGGCTATTAAGACACATTCTTTTCACAGTGAACAAGCAGGGTCACTAGAAGGCAAGCCCATTCTAAGCCTCGTTTCTCAACACACCCACTGTCTCCCATCACTCAAAGCAAGTGATGTGGCCAAGTTCAAAGTCAAGGAGAAAGGAAGTGCAGTCTGTGTCATAGTGGACTAAAGAGTTGGGACCAATAGTTCAGTTTTCAAGAAAGGTCTTTAGTGGCTTTCCACTAAACTTGGAATCAGATCTAGACTCTGCTCCTTTCAGGACCCAGTTCCTGATATATATTGACAGTCTCAACTCCTACCACTATGTCCTTCACCCATTCATCTCTGGCTGTGCTGTGTTCTAGGCTGTTCCTCAGACTTTCCACACTTTTTTTTTTTCCACCTCAGGACCTTTGCATTTGTCATTCTTTAGAACACTGCTCCCAGATCATCACATGACAGACTTCTTCTTGCTATTAGTTCTCAGATGAAAGATCACTTACACCTAGAGAGCTTGTTAAAGATGCAGACATCTGAGCTTCGCCCCAGAAATTCTGAAATGGCAGGTCTCGGGTGGGTCTCAGGAGCCTCTTTCCATAGCTAGATGCCAATGATAATGTTTTGTGGACACATTCTGAGAATAAGAGAAATACTGGGAAGGAAGTGGAGAGCTTAAGTCTGTTGGGGGTTTGGGGAAGGTTCCAGGAGATTCAGTAACTTAGCCAAGGCTTGAAGGAGGTGGAGGAGGGTATGAGAAGAGAGGACTGTATGTCTTGGCATTATCTCATGACTCCTTGAGCATCCTCAGTGAGCCAAGTTACTCTCCCTGGACCCACACCGCACCCAGCCCAGGCCCTGCTGGCACTACCTCCCAGTGACGACATTATATATGACCACCATCCGAGTGTCTTCAGACAACCAATTCCACAGGAAGTCTTAGAAAGCGTTTTCTCTCTAAATGATCTTTTTTAGTGTCTGTCACCCAGAGTTGTAGAGATTTTATATCATCTATGAAATCCTATTAAGATTTTATTTCCTTATTTTCCTTTTATGATGACTGGGATTTCCTTCCTGAGAGAAGGCTTCAGGAAGTGGGTGTGCCTTGCTGGGAGCCTGGCCCTGGGGAGTGTGGGTCACTGGGGCAGCTTTAGCCTGAGTGGCAGCAAAGGCATTCAGAGTTAGCAGCATCCTGTAAAGTCCCGTGGCCTAGTCGCTACCCAACAACCCCCCTCTGGAGCATCCTCTGACTCAGGAGTCAGGAGATCTCACCTACAAGGCAGAGATTCTCAGACCTAGCGCTTCTTGAAGGGCATCTTTTAGGAGGCTGCATAATTGAGTGACTCCAAGTGAGCTATTTGCCTTCTTTGAACTTAACTTGTATATGTACGGACACATTATGAGGAAGATAGATAAGTGCTTTGTAAACAGGAATAGCACAAGGGTTGCTTAGCAATTCCATCTGAACACATCAATGTGAAGAGGAACCTACTCCTTTGAATAGCAGATTGTTGTGATCTTGTTGATTTGGATACCACTAGTCCAGCTCATTGATGGGTCTCTCCTGACTTGGATCATCTAACATAAACCTCAAACATTGAGAGATGATCTAATATTAATGAGGAAAAAAACAAGGACAGAGGCTTGTGACCTCTACTGTGACCTCTGGTCCTCACCCATGGCTGCTCATTAGGATCACTGGGGATGATAATGTAACATACTCAATATTCAGGCATTATCCAGATTTTTTTTTCCCATGAAAATCACCAAGGGTGGGGCAGAAAATCAGTTTGTTTATCAAAGTTATCCAGGTGGTGCAGCCAGGGCAAGACCTTCCTTTTAGGTACATTCAACCAGTCACGAATCCACCTCAGAGTACCAGCAACCTGCTCACATTTCCCCACCTGTCAACAAGGACATCACAAAGACACTTGTCAAATAGATTCCTGCCTCATTCCAGATACAAAAATATGGAAACTGAATTTATCTGGAATACCCCAGGTTGGGCTTAAACCTGAGATCACATTAACAAAAACCACCCATGTTTAATGGCGCTGGCTCCATTTATGAGCTCTGACAAGTCCTTTCAACTTTGTGGGGGAGTTCTTCATGTAATCAGGCATAAGTCTCATTCTGTACATGACAGAATTTGCTGAGTTCTTTCTTTCGTGCTCCTCTGTCTTGCTGGGACCTGCTGCCCATGAGCCATGGTAGGGCACCCCACTATTTCCACCCATTAGTGTTCCTCATAAGCACACAAATGTCCTTGCCTGAGGTGCAACATCCTAGGCACTGGCCCATCCTTGGCATCTCCACTGATTAAAGCTGCATTGGATCTGATACAGAAGTGAGGAGTCTGGCCTTCCTCTCTGGCTTGCATGTGCACTATGTCACAGTAAGTCTCTGGTGAACTCAGCCTTACCAGCCTCCTCCTGAAGCCTCTCCTTAGAGGACCTGGGCATGAGTTCTTGGCCCGGGCCCAGGACACCAATAGACCATTGTGGCCTCTTTAGCGTGTGTTTTTGCTCCTTTTACCTCAAACCAAAAAGACTGAACTGATTCCAACCCATATTGACTTGTACAAAAATTGCCTCCTGGCTGGTCTATACCCAAATTAGCATGACTTAGAAGCCCAAGTCCAGCTCAGTTGCAAGAATGGACTCAAGTTAAAGCAGAAACTACAAATTCCATGTCTGTTTCATTTCCTTGGTTTCTCAATTTAGCTCTTTCACTGGGGGTGATGATGGTGGTAGTGATGGATAATATGAATAGCTGCTGTTTATTGAGTGTTTAATCTGTGTAGTATGATGTTAAGTGTTTCACATGTTTTATCTTATTTAATTCTTATGAGAGCTTTATATACTGAGTGTTATTGTGATCCATTTCACAGATGAAAAATAAAAGATCAGAGAGGATAAGTAAATTTCCATGAGGGTGGAGGAGCTGGGGTTTCAATCCACGTCTGTGTAACTCAGATACCTCAATTCATGGTCTGACTGGGTTGTTCCTACCCAAGTGGATTCCTGGTCTTTTTTACCCAAGGGCTCATGGATCATGCAGAAAATATGCAGATCTTCAGATCTAACAGGACTCCATGATCAAGATTATGGCCCATGTTTTCTATTGGAAAATTGGATGATATTTGCCCATTTTATCTTTCCATTTCCTAAATTCGCCATACTCCCTCAAGGGTCCGTTTAGACAAGGAATCAGAGTTGAATGTCAGAATTTCAGAACTAGGAAGACCATCAAGCCCACCCCCTTCATCAGAGAGAAGGAGAAATGGACTTGTCTGAGATCACATGAATCTATAGCAAGCTGGGTTCAGGATTCAGGGTCTTTCTCCTATAACCTTGTAGATTCATTATGTGACCTTACATAAGTTATCTTTCTAAAGAATAAAACAGGCAAATATCCACAGAATCAGTCCCAGAGAAAAGCTAGATTTTTAGAGCAGCAGAATGCTTTGACCAATTGGAATGTAAAGTAGCAACCTACTCTAATAGCTCAAAGCCAAGATGGTTTGGTGAGTCAGGAATGTGATCTTTAGGGCTCATTCTTGCTTGTGGCTCCTTTCCTTATCTACCCTTTTGGGAATCCAAGCTACTTGATGATGCCTGTTAAGAAGTAGGGGACTTAAGAGGATTGGAGGCATCAAAAGAGAAGTTGATTGAATTAAATTTAATCATCATGCTGACTGATCTTGGAAGAACCCTCCAAAGATGAATGAATAAATGGTTAACAACATGCTTTTTGAAACAACAACAATAACAACAATGACAACAACAACAAAGCCCTGACTTACAACATCTGCCCATTTCCATGGTGTAAATGCTCCTGTGATGACCAGTTTCAAGTTACCAGCATGATGTTAATCAACTTGCAAATTTTTTGAAAATTTACAGTTGGCGCCTTGGTACAAGATGACTCTAGCACACGATTGCTTCCCTAACCTTAAATACTTAGCTACATCTTGCTTCTTAAACTTCAATATCAGGCTCCCATTGCCATAGGTATTAGATGAAGTGCAGGTTGGGTGGGAGCATGCAGATAACTTGGAGAGCACGTTGGTATGACTTTTCCTGTGATATCACGGCCTCTGTTTCCTCTCTTGATGAAAATGTTGCCATTTTTATCTGGTTATAGAACAAACAGAAGTGTGATTTGTGTTCACAATCTATGATACTGATTTCATATAATTTTCACAATTCTATCACATTTCTTGCAGTTACTATTTTTTTTTTCCTCCCGGGATGGCGTGACATTATGTTGGGATACTGTATTGAGAACAGTTCCTCTCTGATCCTTTCTGTCAGGCTTCCTTCTGGGCTTACACTTGCCTACGTTTAAGGATTTGACACATGCACCTTGTACATTTTCCCTGCCCCCATCCTGGTACATCTGCAGGAGGAGGGGTGGGACTTTGTGGTTCCGAATCTCTCCTTGGCACATATTCTTAAGCAAGAGTGAGGAGTCAGTGATTCAGTTTGAACAGAGAAACTGCAGACAGATGTACTGTTCTCACATCTGGCTACTTGGAGGTGCAGCTGCAGTTGGCCACCCACTCTTTTTTCCACCTGTGGGGGAAGGGATCACTTCCTTTATCGTGCTGGGGTCTTTGTTGCATGGGGGAAGACATTTAGGTCATGTTCTTGGAGATGCCAGGTGAACTCCTGGAGTCGTGGTAGGTATTGTCTTAAATCTGAGTGGGCTGGCAGATTCCCTGAGTCCCTGGTCAGCTCCTCACACCAGCTGACTTGGCTCCTGAGACAAAGCACAAACCCATTTTTATCCCAGTGACTCCAATTGCACATCTGCTGGGGTTAGGAAACCCATTCCCCGGATGGCATTGAGCCAGAAAATTAGCAATGATCAATGAAAGGGGAAGGATGATGAAATAAAAGTGGAGTCTCAATTATGCTCTAAACGAGCAAGACGATGTTAAGACTTCAGTAGAGGAGGGGCCAGGGGCTGGAGGAAGGAAAAAAAACGATTACTTGGAAGAATTCAGTGCCCCAGTCTGGACTTAGCCATTGATTTCCTATTCTGGTTCCATAGATGGACCATAAAGTCTTGTAGAGTGCACGTCTCCTCCTGCTATATTTCTCCACGATCTACATAAAGGAACTGTGAGTTCCCCTGCCCTGCATTTCTATCCAACAACTCTGGCTCCTTGGTGGTTCTAAAGGAATGAATATCTGTGGATATTGTGTTCCAGATTCAAACTTACCAGCTGCTCTGGGAGGTTGAATTTGTGGATTCTGTGCAAACCATGGTCAAAGATGTTTTTATAAAATGACAAAAGTGATTTGTTGTTTGTGGGTGTATGTGTGTGTGAAAAGAAGGGCTGAAATGTTTCTATGAGATTTCAGTGATCTCTAAGAAGAAAAACAAACCTCTTCTTTTTTTCTTTAACTGCTAAAAGGCAGAGTAATTGATGTTGAATTTGGTGATTTGCCCTGAAAAATGCAATCACTGGGACAGTCTGTACGGGTCATTTAGAATGGAAACCAAATGTTTTCTTCCATACATATCCGTAACGTAAGACTTATCTCCCATCTGGCAAAACCTCTTTCCGTAGAAATGTTCAGAGTGGAATTGCATTAATAAGTAGACATCAAGTGAAATTTACTATTTATGCACTTTCAATGGTCTCTGGAAACTGAGTTGCACATCGGCCTTGTATCAATAAACATCTCTACCTGCGGGTTTTCAGGACAGATTAGCTGAGAAGAGCCATTATGTGATGAAAGAGGTGGGCATGCTGGGAGAAAAATGAAATCAAACATTCACCCGTGCAAACACTTCCTTCCTGGATACTATTTGGATTTTAATTTCTTCTTTTTTCACCTCTCCCAAATATAAAATAAAATACAAGATGTTGGTGCTGTTTAGAGATAGCCCACATCTGTACAGCAATGAGACAATTCTCCAAAGTGCAGCTCGCAGTGGGGTATTTATTTAATTTGTATTGGTTTTGGACCGCAGCCTGTAATGAGGAAAGATATGGAAAGAGGCAGGAGATGGCAGTTGGAAGTCTGTACCTTTTTGAACATGAAAGTACAAAAGGGTCATGCATGTATTTAGGTTTTAGTGAAAATTCAATAACTTTAGCTGCAGACACTTTGCTCCGGAACACTAATAAAAATGGAAGAGCTAATAAAGGGCCCGAATTTGAGCTTCTTAGAGATGAAAGCTGGCATCTGGCCAGATTCAGCTGCCCCCGATGTTGAAGAATGCTCTGGTATGTTTTTTTGCACATGGGCCGATTGAGGATGAAGCTGAGTTTAAGGCACCTTCTACCAGCATGTGAGCCCCTGGTCCTGAAAATGTCAAACAGACATACTAAAATTAGATTCATTGAATCGGGGGTCTCAGGGATGCTTGAGATGTTCTTGCTAGCAAACGCCTTGACAGAAAAAACAGGCCAGAGTAGAAAACAGAAAAGTCCTTCCCAAAGCTGGACCATAATCCACGGGGCCTTTTATTACTCTGCAGGGTAGTGGCACGAAGATCTCATCAGACCTTGCGTATGAGCCAAAGCAAAGCTTCTAAGGCCGAGTTACCAACTAGCAAGGAGTTGTAAGATGGAGGAAAGGGCTTGTCTCCGCAAGGGCAAGGACTCTCCTGAATTAGCTAGTTCCATCCTCTTCTCCACCAGGCAATGTCACTTATCTCCATTTTGAGATGCTCACTTATCTAAAATCACACCCCTGCAAGTGGCAGAGCCAGGACTTGAGCCGAAGGCAGGCACAAACAGCATGGCTAGCCTAGCCAAGCCATTTGGGGTTCATGTCTTTTAGCTCCAGGAGAAAATCAGAGGTCCAGAAAGAAAAATCTGAGGTGGGGCTCAATGGAGTGATTCACTTTCTTCTTGGACTTGACCATGGTCGAAAAGAGCCATTTTAGAATTTTCTTGAGACCATTCCTCAGTCTACCCTGCTGCAGGTAGATACCGTTGGCTTCGAGGCCGTGAGGATGACTTGCCCACAGTTGCAGAAGGCTGCCTGAGAGAAAGCTAAGCTTTCTCTTTAAGCTTTCTCTTTGAGCTAGAGATTCTTAACCTGCACCATCTCTGCCTGAATACATGGCTCATTATATCCTGTGTCACACTTGACGTCACAATGCTATGAGTGGATGCCTGATTATTCCCATTCTACAGATAAAAAGAGTGAAGCTACCAGCTGCATGATTTGGTATCCGTTCTGCCTATATTTAAGTGCATGTGGCTTAATGTTGATTGGGGACATGCGAGTCTGGGTCTCTTCTGGAGAAATGTGAAAGATGCTCCTGGCATTTTGGCTGAACTCACTGCTGTGGCCCGAGGTGCGCGTGTGCAGGGTTGGGCATCCTGACGGCAGGAGGGCTCACCACCCCCAGCTCTTCCCCCTAGCCCACTCTTGCAGCCTCCAGCTCTGCTCTAGGCCCTTTTTGTCTGCCTGAGTTCCTTCCCCTTTTCTGTAGAGTCCTGGAGCCTCTCACCCAGCACAGCTGACCTGCCAATGATAAATACCATTTAATTACAGAACAAGCTTTTCTGCCATTTCTCTCAGCATGGCTTCTATTGCTGAAGATTAAACTTCATTCCAATACCACTGAATTACCTTTTTAAACCTATTATTTCAATGTGATTAACTTCACTTCTTTTCATTTAGCTGTAAGCAAAATCTTGTTTACAAGGCAAAAATAGTCTTTTCCTTAATATCGGCAATAATAATACAAACGAACATTGCAAGAAAATAATTTATGTGAAAAACAGGAAAAAATGGCATTGATACATGAGGCTCCTCTTCAATTAATAAAAAGGAGGAAATATTTAAAAACAATTTATCAAAGAAATATATACAGTTCATACATCATGCATTTGCAAAGTATGTACGAATATTCATTCCACAAATAGCCCCGTGACCCTGGGATTCTAATTCTTTTGTGTGTGACGGAATCAGAGTTGTGGTTAAAATCCAGGGCTGGGTTTGGTTAAGAGTCCCGGGGCAGGCCAAGCTACTGTTGGAGAAAGAGGCTTGTGTTTGTGGGACACCTATACATCTGAGGGTTTTAGAGAAATCTGTTGTTTTTGCAAGCCTGGTTGGGCAGTTCCACACCTAGGATGGTTTTGAAGGTACACCTCTTCCGTTTCATTTAAATCTCTTCTTTTCAAGATAAAATTCCAAGTTATATTAAAAAAACAAAACAAAACAGAATTTTAGTAACAATTGCAAAAGGGATAAATGATTGGTGATTTAAAAAAAATAATTTTTGCTTGAAGTGAACCCTGGCAGACTGTTTCCTGAAAGTTGTCAAGGCCGGGTGGCCACTGGGAAGCGGTGGCATCTGTCACTGCAGTTATGCAAATCCCCTCCTGTTGGGGCCAGAGTTTGGAGAGGGGATACATGGCTGCATGTTGGCAAAACAGACACCGTATGCTGCCACCCGCGCTTCTCCCTAATTTATTTTTACCATTTTCTTTTATGGCCTTCCAGAGATGCTCATCCCAGGGAGTTCCTTTACAGGGCAATGCAGAGAAATTAGCATTTACATCATATTTAACAGTTTACAAAGTGTTCTTCCACCCACTCATAAAACAATGTGCTTTTATAAGGAAAATATCAATAGCAGAATGACTATTTCCACATATGGTGTCCGTGTTTAGCTGATGTATAAATTCCTTGATGTTTTAGGAGGAGAAATGGAAGTTAGGCGTGGTGGCACATGCCTATACTCCCAGTTACACTGGAGGCTGAAGCAGGAGGATCGCAAGTTCAAGGCCAGCCTTGGAAATGTAACAAAACCCTGTCTCAAAATTTTAAAAAAGGGGTAGAGGGTATAGCTCAGTGTTAGAGCTAGAGCACTTGCCTTGCATGTACAAGGCCCTGGGTTCAATGTCTTGTACCACCACACACACACACACACACACACACACACACGCATACACACACACACCCCAAAACAAAACACCCAGGAAAAATGGAGAAATGGAAAAGGGTTTTCTAGCCCAAGCCAGGGTGCCCAGTCTGCTGTGGGCAGCCAGAGAGATGCTACTAGAAAAAGGCAGAATGTGACAGACGTACAGAGGGCCAAGGGCCACAGGAGCTCCTACCCTGGCCCCCCTCTTCCTTCTCACATGCTTTGTCTCCTAGCTGCTCTTCCTGGCCCCTCACCAGATTTTCTTGTCCTCTCCATTTCCTTTCTGCCTTACCCCCCTATGTTCCTCCATCCATTGATCAGCCATATTTAGTCAGCACCAACTCTGGTCCAGGCTCTGAACTGGGTGCTGACACGAGGGAGGAAAATCAGCCACCTTTAACTGTTCCAGTCCATGGAGGATTTTATAGTATAAAAAATGCACCTCTACATACAAGGTCATTTGGACTGACATTATCCCCTTCATTTGCATAACA
The DNA here is from genome assembly GCA_025594165.1 of Tamias sibiricus. Taxonomy (NCBI): domain Eukaryota; kingdom Metazoa; phylum Chordata; class Mammalia; order Rodentia; family Sciuridae; genus Tamias; species Tamias sibiricus. The sequence goes on from CM046659.1 coordinate 168,574,148, forward strand.
TCAAAATTATTTGTCATCGTGTTGAAACCCCCATGATGGAGGCCCATACTGGCCAGAGGAATGGGCCTACCTGGGGTCAATCTGACCTCCTCTATGCTAATGGGTCCTCTCTTTTTCTATTAGTTCTCTATCTTGTTCCACTCAGAAGTTGTTAAAAACTGCTTGCCAGGAAACTTATTTATGTGTTCTCATCCCCATAACAGCTCATATTGTAGAAGAGAGAGTGGAGGGAGAAGCAGGTTTGGTTGCTTGCCATGTAGGCACTGGCCCTGTTCTGTCTTGGGATTTGCTTACAGTAGCCCAGGCAGAGGCTGTTCGCTGTGTCTATGGGGACTGCTGGGGTTTGTGTCCCGCTTCCCATCCCAGAGGAAGGCTTCATCAGAGGAATAGGGAGCAGCAAGCAGCACAGCTGATAGAGGAAGCAGTCAGTCCCTGAGAACAGGGGACCACCCTCTGGGGCAGCCACCCCTAGGATGCCGTGTTATGGCTTCTAGAGGGGTGGGGCAGGAACCACAGACACCGGGAGTGCCATCTTCTTTCAGGGTGGGGACAGAGGCTCTGAGAGGCTGGGGAAAGTGCCAGAAACCATCAGGGCAGGTTGACAGATGTGTTTTCAGCATCTGCCTCACTCCGGGTGCTAGGCAGATGGGATGTGGGGACCAGGCAGCTGAAAATCTGGATCCATTTCAAACCACTCCATTTTCCAGACTCTAAGCGAAATGTTTCCAGAGGGCAGCCGTGAAGCCAGCAGCTCCAGGGTCCCCAACTAGAGAAAATGCCACCAGAACCCCACACAGTGTCTGGTATTGTGGGCAGGGGACCAAATGAACATTCTCGGACTTATGAAATCTCTTATTTCTGTATCTGCTCTTTTAGGTCTGTATTTCACCTTTGATGCTTTTAGACACCAGCAACATTGAGACATACCCACTTGTCAGACAGAACTGCCAAACTGAAGACTGACTTGACTTCCTAGAACTGTGTGGTCCAATACAGAAGCCACTAGCCAGGTGCCACCATTCCTAATGGACACATAGTGTGAATGTTATTTCTTCACTTCATTTGTGAGGATTTTGAAATGAGGCTAGCCCAAACTGAGATACAAATACTCATGGCATTTCAAAAAAGAATGCAAACTATCCCATTAATATCTTTTATATTGATTATATGTTATAATCTAATACCTTAGATATATTGATTAAATTATCATTAATTTAAGATTATTATTAATTTAAGGTATATTATTAAAAATTAATTTTACCTGCTCTTTTGTTTTTTACTTTAAAAAAATGTGACCACTTAAAAATGTAAAAAGCATACAGAATTTGCATTCTATTTCTTTTGAAAAGTGCTTCCCCAGAAGGAAGATCTCAAGCCATTGTCTTTAAGTGACTTTGTGCCTGTGTCCCCAGTAAAATTTGCCCCAGAGGCTCTTCCTGCATGACCACCAGATTGTGAAGGCGTGAACCAGCTTTTCCTCTTTTGACTGGAATGTGAGTGAAATTGGGTCCTTGGGGACCCAGGTCAGCTGTTTCTGAAGGGCTGTAGCTTGGCTGCTTTGGTGGTTCCAAGAATTTCTGCTGATCTGCTGCTGTTGATGTCTAGACACAGACCCTGTGCCAGATCCCAAGTCTCATGGCTGTGGCGCTTCCCTCTGAACCCAAAGACAGCCTTCTTCCTGGTTCCCATGGTGGCTGGGCTTGTCCTGGTCTGACCGCAGGACCCAGGATGCCCTACCCTCTTGCTTTGTACCACCTTTACCGTGATGGGCTAAGGGGTTCTAAGCAGGAACCCCTGCAACTAGAGCAACCTTGGCAAGCAAACAGGAGTGGGGTGGGGCTTGCTGTAGCTACCTCAGTTTGGGTCATTCTCAGCCCCCTACCACAAGGGACACTTTTCCAGACATGGGAAATAGCAGATCTCCCTGGGGGAAGGGGGACAGTGGGAATGGGATGCTTCCTTAAGAACTCCCAGGATTTCCCATCCGCTATGGCAAGTTCAATTTTGGGGGTGAACGAGGATATACTTTGCCTGCAATTCTCCCTCATCGAGTAGATACTTACTGAGCACCTGTCCTGTAAGCACTGGCGTCCTGCTAAGCACTGGCAACATAGCAGTAAACAAAAGCCACCATACTCTGGCCTCTCAGGGCTCCTTCTAGCAGGAGAGACTTGCTGAAGAAATCACTCTTCATTACAAACTGCAGGAGCTAGCTTGGCACATGATGTTGGAAGCTGATCGGGTTTTTGGTGGAAGGGGATGGGGGTCAGGAAAGGATGTGGGGTTCCAGCCAAAACCATTGACTTTTGAAAGCTTTGCTTCTGTTCCCATCCAGCTCTCCTGAAAGAACTGGGGTCAAAGTCCTTAGGAGAGCGTCATGAGGATCAGGAGAGACTGGAAAATATTTACCAGCATGGCCTGAGGCAGAATTGTCTGGAAGGAAATTTTTAATGAGAATAGAGAAAACAGGATCCAGAGAGCCAGCCTGCCCCTGGCACTAAGTCTTAATAGTAAGTCTGGGCTGCAACTGGGTGAGCGCTTGGGGCTGGAATTCACCCTGGATAGAGGCCAGAGGCTCAAGACTAAGGTGGTACAGGGTGAGGGGGTGTGTGACTCCCTTCTGGACAGGACTCCTGCTCTTGCATAGTGATGATTTAATAGATCCATGCAGAGTTGCACATGGTGTATTTGGTGTTTTGATGGGTCCTGTGTTTTATTGGCTCTCAAAAAAACATCCAGGGATAGGGTACGCCTGATGGGGTGCCCGATGTCAGGAAGAGTCCTGAACCAGGTGACCTGGTTCCAGCCCTGATTTTACCCCCAGACTCACAGGGTGACCTTGGCCAAGCCCCCTCCCCTCTCTGGAATGTAGCCTCCTCATCTGTAAAATAAGGGGTCTGGACTAGGTGACCTCCAAGTGCACAAGCCCATCTCAAGGTTCGGGACTCTGGGAGTCAATGACGTGCTTGGCTGAGCTGTTCCCCGCAGTAGCCCAGAGGTCGAGGTTCAAGCCTGTTATAGAGCTGCCACTCACTAGCTGCCACTTCTGATATTAATTTCTTTTCTCCCCATGAGGCATGGAGACGTCAGGAATGACTCCAAGAATTGCTGGAGGCCTTGGGGACAGAAGTTGGCCCTGAAAGAAAAATGGAGCTAACTCCCAAGAGCCCCTGTACCCACCCCAGGCTTTGGTGACTCGACCCAATCATTTCTTCTGGGACCAAACCATGTCTGAGGTGGTGATCGCAGGGACTGGCAACAAACGTTCCCTCTGGTTGTTCCCAGAGCCATGCTCCGCTCCACGCCAATCCTGAGCAGAGAAAGTCCTGATTCTTTTCAAAGTATAAAAAGGTCACGGATGCGGTGTTGCTCCAGTGACCAGTTGAGTAACTGAGCAAGCACTTTGAATCTCAGTTTCTTCATCCATAAAATGGGGAAGAGAAAGTCACTCACCTTCAAGAGATTATTAGGAGATGAAAAGTTTATGTTATATGCAAATACCTAGTAAAATTTAAAGCTGTATGTAGGTTGTTATAAAGTAAAACAAAAACAAATATCCCTTCCAGATGGGGAAAAAAAAAAATCTCTGGAGTTTAGAGATGTTATTGCTAATCAATGTACTTCATTTGCCCAGCACTGTAACTTACGCAACACCTCTCTGTGTTCATGACATCATTTTATTCTCATTAGGGACCATGTGGCAGGCACCACGTCTGGCAATGGCTCGTCAAGGGAAAACGGAATACCCAAAGTCACAGTTACCGAGAGGGATGGAGCCTGAATCCCACTGCCTCTAAGTGGGGCGTTTTCCCACTGTCTTATGCCAGTTAAATGGGACACACAGCTTGAGTATCTTCTCTCCTGTGTAACTCTTGGGGGCAGTCCCTTTCTTGGTAGGTATTGGTTACCCAGACCTGTGACCCCTTTACTAGAAGGGACTTGCCCCCCTCCCTTTTCACACTGCTAGAGGAGTTGGTTACGATACTTCCGTGGGAGACCACAGAGCTCTGGCCAGGCAGCTAGAGGCCCCAGCTTCATGCTCGAGTGAGTGGTGGTGGGTCTGAGGGACCTTCCTGTGTCCTGGTTGACAGGTGGGCCTGGAGGGCAGCAGGCGGTCTACAAAGGCTGAAGACTCCAGGGAAGTAGCTCAGTCCCCAGCTAAGCTTTCTACCAAGGAAGATCCTCCAACGGGCTCCAATTCCACCCCAGATACTTGCTTGAGCCCTTTTCCTGTCACCATCCCCCACCCCCAGGTCTGGGGACCACATACTAGTTCCCATTCAAACTTTGTCCCTGTCCTTGAGAAACTCCATAGCCACAGCCCAGAAAAGCCATCAGGGCAGCTACCAGAGATCAGTTAGCACAAAAGTGTCCGATTCCTTTCTGGCTAAACCAGAACATGTCTCTCTTCATGGGGTGGAGGGGGTGGGGGATATAAATAAATAAATAAGTCCCCAGAAACAATACCTTATCAGAATAATAAAATTAAATTATAACAGGGCTGTCAGTGACACAATATCTGAGGGTGACAAGATGTAATCTCAGTAAAAACATCGGATCTGTCTGTTTATAGATCTAATAAATTATGTTAGAATTGTGCTCTTATAAATCTAGGCTGTCGAGGAAACCCAACAACTAATTCATCAGTTGCTCACCGAGAGGACTCCTTCTCCGTTCCAATTGCTCACCATGTAGATAACAAGGAGCCTTACAGACCGGCTGGTTAAATGTCATTTGTTTCAGAGCTGTAACACGGCACGGATCATTGCTCACACATAGACACCCAATTATATTAACCTGTGCAGCAATACGGTGTAACGACATGACATTAACGCAGCCACTTCAGAGGGGCGACAACTTCCCTCCTCGCAGAGGACCAGCCCTGGCTTCTCCCCAGCAGCCCCTTGTCATTTAAATGCAAAACACCAGCTCCTGAATGGAAGGAGCACAGAGTCACTTCTCTCTGAAATCGAAAACATTCTGTGTTTTATCCTCTGTCAGCTCCTGGGGGTGAGTTTTCTATCCAGCAGCTCAACTTCTCCAAAGGACGGAATCCCTACCCCACTTTCCAAAATCCAGTTTCTTAAAGGTTTTAGAGGGCAGCTCTGGGATTGCCCCCAAAATATGGAATAGTGGGAAGACTGACATGGGGGATGGGAGGCACAGAAAGATCCCTATCTGCAGAGGTAAATCACAAAGCACAGAATTCTATGGCAATTGGGGTATCAAAAAAAAAATTTTTTTTTTCCTTTTTATCTCATCAGAGATACGGGAGCAAGATGAACAGACCTAGCTCACTCCAAAGCCTTGTGTTCCACAATCTCAGCACTCTTGGCGTTTGTGGCTGGGTAATGATTTGCCATAAGGAGCCACCTTGTATACTGTGGGCTGTTTTGCAGGACCCCTGCTCTCTACCCACTATCTGCCAGTTGCAATAACCAAACATACCTCCAGGCCCTGCCAGACACCTGCAGAGGAGTACGCTTGCTCCCAGCTGAGAATCATTGGTCGATGAAGAACTTTTCACTCTCAAACCTTCAGTACATGTTTGCAGATCGTGAGGTCATTGCTGGACTTCTGTGTCACAAGCTGTCTGTGGACTGTGTGTGAACTATGTTGAGCATAGTAGCCTCCTGAGGGGATAAGTCTGGCAGTGGGAACTCTGCGTGGCACCCCCACAGGGATTGACCGCCTGCCTGATGCAGGTGAACTTTCCTCTCAAGCTCTGCCTAAGATCCCACAGAGCACCTGAGATGGGTGTGACCTGCCAAGATGTCAATCAACCTGCTGACCACAAGACATCACAAAGCAAGACTCCGCCCCTGAAACCTTACCCCTGCCTTTGATGTACCCTCCTTAAATAAACCACCAGAACCATTTTGTCTTTGTCTAGTTTAAGAACCCATGTGGACTAGATCTATCAGGGGCTTTGCTTTTGTAAATGTATTTCTGAGTGTGTTTTATTATTTGTTAATTATTTGAGATATTAAGATTTAGGGTGACTATTTAGGGTGGCTTGGATTCCTCTGGGCAGAAGAGCCCCCCAATGAGATACTGGCCATCCTGCCATGGAAACTTCGGGGTTCTTAAGTTGCTCTGGAACTTTCTTAACAGAGGAGGGGCCTGTCTCTGACTCCCAGTCTCTTGGCATAAAGAGGAGAGGTACATTTCTCTTTCAGGTTTCTCAAGTTAGAGTCCCAGCTCCTTGGTGTAACAGCTGTAACCCTCTAGGCCTCTATTACTTCTTTTCTACAGTGGGGATAATAATGGCACTGACCTGAGTGTGCATTGTAAGGATCTGTGACTTATGCAAACTAAAGGCACATAGAAAGCCTTTGACTTTGGTGTTATTTATATGAATGACCTCTCATAAAAGATCCTGGAGGTCCTGGAGATAAGGAATTCACTTGACCCTCAGGGACAGAGCCTGATCAAGGGTCAGGACCAGACAAAGCAGGTGTCTTCTGAGAACAGCTCCAATCCCAGCTGCCCAGAGGATAAACCATGCATGTACAGAATAGGCCCAGAGGTTACCAGTGCTGGTCCCTTCAATCGATCAATAAATCAATAGATTTTATGTGCCATGTGCTATGGTAAGTGCTTCAAATATCACATACCTTGTTTATCACAGTGGTCCTATGAGAGAGGTTCTATAGTTACCTACATTTGACACATGAGGAAACTGAGGCATGGAAAGATTATTATTATTATTATTATTATTATTATTATTATTATTATTTTAAAATAATTTGTCTAGTGTCATTCATTTAGTAAGTGGTGGAGCTGGGATTTGAACCCAGGCAGCCTGCTTCCACAGTCCACATTCTCAATTTTTTTTTTTTTTTTTTTTTTGATGCTGGGGATTGAATCTAGGGTCTCACACATGCTAAGCAAGTGCTCTTCCACTGAATTATACCCCCAGCCCTGGAGGCCACGTTCTCAATCATTTAATTATGCTGCTCACTCCAGCACCCCTCTTTGATAGGAATCTGGGATTCTTCTCTGCCCTGCTCAGGGTTGACTTGGGGAGTGGTACGTGGGTAAGGTGAAGCCAGTGATCTCGGAAGCTGAAGCAGAGAGCTGCCATCCCCCATGTGACCTTGCTTTTGTGTTTCCATTTAAGGTGATCACTTCTGTTTCATCTTCCCCACCTTCCCATTGAAATGTTTATGAAAACATGCAAATATTTCCACGTTTAAAGTGCAAGAACCCTGAAACATTAATCTGTAGTATGTGTGCAATTTCTACCACCAAAACTTAGATGCAGACTTAAGGCAGAAAGTTAGACCACAGGGGAACAAGGCAGGAAGCACACTCAAGCTCCCCACCCCTACTCTGTATCTACACTTCCAAAGAAGGCCTTTACCTAAGGAAAAGAAACCTTCCCCATCTTTTCCCCTGCTTGATGGGAATTGTGTTTGGCAGAAATTATGTGCAGAGAAGGCTGGGGTTCTAGACTCTCCCATTCCACCCCAGGAATGTTTTTTCACTGGTACAGCTCAAGCACTCAGTGCCTCTGGATGGCCGTGCACGGAGCAGGTGGTGTACTTCTGGGGGGTGGTGCTAGCTCTGGGAAGAGGTTGGATCCTGGATGTATTTGGGAATTCAGGGTTGGAGTTTGTACTGTTCACACAAATTCTTTGGGAATGTGGGATCTTCTCATAGTAACCAGATTAGCTGGCCTCTACCCCCCAGGGCCCACCATACTCATAATGAATAGGAGATGGAGAAACACTGGACAGTCAGAGAGAGGATTAGAGGATGTCATCAGGGCCAATCTATGGCACAAGCTCTGGTCTTTGAGGATCAAATAGGAGCCAGAGGAACAGCAAGGAGGAGAGGAGAAGCCAAAGAAAATCTTATTTTGTTTATCAGAAAAGTCCTATCTGAAAGACTTGCCTGCTTTCTGTCCTTTTTGGGGGGTGGATTTAGGGTGGGGGATAAGTTAGGAAAAAAAAAAAAAAAGCATATGAGGCCTCTGAGAAAATCTGCATCTGCATCATAAGACAGAAAACACTGTACTCATAATGTACAGAAAGAACTTTCTTTTGGAATAGATCAATTATAGTAAGTTGAAGAACATTTGAGAATACATCTGAATTGCCCTTTCTGTAAAATTCAGGGAAATATGCAGTTATGATACAAGAAATGAAACATGAATCAGTGATATCCCAATATATGGTATGAAGGGAGCAAGCTTGAGAAGAGTTGGAAATAAAAGAAAAGGTAAATAAAATCCCAAAAGATGAACTATGAAGAAACAAAATTACAACCAACATTAGAGGCAGCACAGAGCAGAACTGGCAATGAAGAAAATAGTGATCACTTACTCTCCATAGGCCTCAATGTTACCATCTGTTTAGTAGTGATAACACAATATCTGCCTGAAGAGTTGTTTGTGCAGTAAGTTAAATAAAGCACAAAAGTTTGGTAGAGTATTTGGAATGAAGCATATTTAAATAAATACCTGTTATTATTTTATAATTAGAACCTAATATAAGAAGGCTAGGGGCTGGTGGTGTAGCTCAGTGGGAGAATATGTGCTTAGCAATGCATGAAGCCCTGGGTTCAATTCCAAGCACCCCCCCCCCACACACACACACACACAAAGAAAAAATACACAAACAAGCAAAACTAATATGCTCACAAGAAAAATGGCTTTTAAGATACTTTTTTTTTTTTTTTTTTTTTTTTGATACCGGGGATTTAACTCAGGGGCACTCGATCACTGGGCCACATCCCCAGCCCTTTTTTGATTTTATTAGAGACAGTGTCTCACTGAGTTGCTAAGTGCCTCGCCATTGCTGAGGCTGGCTTTGAACTCATGATCCTCCTGCCTCAGCCTCCCAAGTACTGGGATTACAGGTGTGCGCCACCATGCCCAGCCTTTTAAGATACTTTAATTGTGCATTTGAGGATTTGAACCAATAATAGATGAAGGAGACATTGGACTTGGAGTCAGACATCTTGGATAAATTTGAAAAACTCCAGCAGAATATAGGAGATAAAAAGAATGAGATTACATATATAAAAAATAGAAGACAGCACTCAAACGTCATTACTACTATTTCTTTAAAAAGAGAGATCACTGTGTAAAATAGTGTTCAGATTTATTAAAAAGAACGAAACGCTGTTATTTGCAACATGGATGATTCTGGAAGACATGAGATGAAGTGAAGAAAGCCAGGCACAGGAAGACAAATACCACGTGTTCTCATTCATATATGGAAGCTAGAAAAGTTGACCTTATGGAAATAGATAGTAGAAGGGTGATTACTAGAGACTGGGAGGTGGGGAGACAAGGGCCGTAGGAAGAGTTTGATTAATGCGTACAAAATTACAGCTAGATAGAAGGAACAGGTAGGTTCTAGTGTCCTACACAGAACCCTTCCACACAGCACAGAAAGGGGACCATAGCTAACTACAACTTATCATATATTTCAAAAATAGAAGAGAAGATTTGGAATTTTCTTACTACAAAGAAATGCTAAACCTTTGAAGTGATGAATATACTGATTGAATAATTACATATTGTACACATGCACTGAAATATCACACTGTACAATTATTATGTGCCAATTAAAAATAAAATTTAAAATTTAAAAAGAGGCCATTGTGTGTATGAAATACTTAAAAATATTTCCAAAAATTTTCCAAATAAAACACAATTTAACAAGAGGCACAAATAACAAACAAAGTAATAATTGAAGGTGGACTAGGATAGATCTTTCTCAACCAGAGGAAAAACTTCAGGATTTTATTGAAAAGTTCATAATACTATTGGAAAAATTGACAGAAAGGGATCAGTGTTTAGTAAAACCAGGGTTCTGCAAGTATTTTGTCCTGCTTTCCTTTTCCTTTGTAGCATTTATCTCTGATACTAGTTCCTTGTCACCCATACACATGTGAATTCCATGAGGGAAGGGCTTTGTTTTATTCACTATGCCCCTAGTGTTTAGATCAGTACGTGCTGTATAGTAGGTGCTCAGTAAAGCGCCTGACTGAAGGTTCCTCATTGGCCCTATATAAAGGGTCAGGCATGCAACTCCCTCCACCCTTCCTTAGCTTCATCCTCCTTCCCAGCATGTGTCATTATCAAAAATGCTCTATGTTCTATTTATTCATTTTATCATCTATCTCCCCCACTGAAGTGTTAGCTCTGCAAAGGCAGAGCTTTCTCTCTATTCCATTCATTCACTGCTGTGTTGACATCAGCTCTGCATTTGGTATAGGCTCGGCCAGTATTTATAGAGTATGTGGATTAATAAAGGAATGATCTCCATAGGCACCGAGAAAGAAAGCCCATCAAGGACAAAGATCAGACCACTTTCCAACTTTGCTACAACTTTGACAGCCATACAAACACCTGAAGAATTTTGAGAGAAAAGTTTGTGACTCAAAAGCACACAATTCTCTACCAAGTTGTTTAGTTGTGAAGATAAAGGAAAGTTGTACAAGCAAAGCATATGACAGTCTTTCTTTCTTTCTTTCTTTCTTTCTTTTTGGTACTGGGGAATGAAACCAGGAGCACTTAACCACTGAACCACATCCCCAGCTCTTTTTAATTTTTTTTAGACAGGGTCTCACTGGGTCATTTAAGGCCATGCTAAGTGGCTGAGGCTGGTTATGAGCTTGCGATCCTCCTGCCTCAGCCTCCTGAGCTGCTGGTGTGTGTGCCACTGTGCCCAGCTGCAAATATCATTCTTGAAAATGTATTCCACGTGAATGACACAAATCAAAGTTGGGAACACTGGAATAGGTAAATCAAGATAAAAATTAGAGTAGTGTAGTTGCTCTGGCTAGAGTTTCAAGAACTATGTTGAATAGAAGTGGTGAAAGAGGGCTTCCCTATCTGGTTCCAGATTTTAGAGGGAATGCTCCAAATTTTTCTCCATTTAGAATGATGTTGGCCTTGGGTTTAGCATAGATAGCTTTTACAATGTTGAGGTATGTTCCCGCTATCCCTCCAGAGACCCTGCACTCAATAGAGGAAAAAGTAGGCCCAAATCTTCATCATGTCATTTTAGGCCCAACTTCCTTAACAAGACTCCTAAAGCACAAGAAATGAAATTAAAAATTAATAAATGGGATGGACTCAAACTAAAAAACTTCTTCTCAGCAAACGAAACAATCATTGAGGTGAATAGAGGGCTTGCATTTTGGGAGCAAATTTTTGCCACTCACACATCAGATAAAGCACTAATCTCCAGGGTATATAAAGAACTCAAAAATCTTAACACCAAAAAAACAAATGACCCAATCAATAAATGGGCTAAGGAGCTGAACAGACACTTCTCAGAAGAAGATATACATTCAATCAACAAATATATGAAAAAATGTTCAACATCTCTAGTAATTAGAGAAATGCAAATCAAAACTACCCCAAGATTTCATCTCATGCCAGTCAGAATGGCAGTTATCAAGAATACAGACAACAATAAATGTTGGTGAGGATGTGGGGGAAAAGGCACACTCATACTTTGCTGGTAGGACTGTAAACTTGTGCAAGCATTCTGGAAAACAGTTTGGAGATTCCTTAGAAAACTTGGAATGGAACCACCATTTGACCACCTATCCCACTCCTTGGTCTATACCCAAAGGACTTAAAATCAGTATACTATAGTAACGCAGCCACATCAATATTCATAGCAGCTCAATTCACAATAGTTAAACTATGGAAGCAACCTAGATTCCCTTCAATAGATGAATGGTTACAGAAACTGTGGTATGTATACACAAGAGAATATTACTCAGCATTAAAAGAGAATAAAATTATGGCATTTGCAGGTAAATGGATGGAGTTGGAAAATATCGTGCTAAGTGAAGTAAGCCAATCCCAACAAACCAAAGGCTGAATGTTCTCTCTGATAAGTAGATGCTGATCCATAATGGGGAGGTGGGAGGCATGGAAAAAATGGAGGAACTTTGATTGACAAAGGGGAGGGAGGGTAGAGAGGGTGCATGGGGACAGGAAAGATGGTGGAATGAAATGGACATCATTATCCCTAGGTACATGTATGATTGCACATATAGTGTGACGTTACATGGTGTACAACCATAGAAATGTAAAGTTGTACTGTAATTGTGTACAATGAATCAAAATGCATTCTGCTGTCATATATAACTAATAAATTAATTTAAAAAACTAGAGTAGGGAAAATTAAAATCATTTGAACATAGAATTAAGTCTGTTATTTTGATAGTCATAAATAGAGTTATGTAGCAATCCAATGATCTGTGAACAATTCTTGGAAAAGGTGAACCTAATATAAACAAACATAAAATTAAACATTAATAATCTGGGTCTAAAGAGTCGAGATGATGTCAGCAAAAAGCACAAATGTGGATTAGGAAGAGACTGGGGGTGAACTTAAAAATGTTTTTTAAGTCCCTCAATAGAGGAGGAGTTGACAAAAATGATTTAGTTAATTACATTGATGAACAAGTTCAAGTACAATTTTTATCAAGAAAAACAATTACTTAGAGGAACATAAAAAGTGTTACACTTTTCAGTCAGCTAGAGAACAAAAGCAAAGACAACAGAATTTATGGAAATATTTTTGATGTTATTCCTAGTGCTTTTTATACTTTAACTTTAAAAAAATGGAAAAATAGGCATGCTGTTGGTGAAAAATAAAAATAATAGCAAAAAAAAAGAAAAAAAAAGCAAAAGCAAAACAAAACACAAAACACACAACACACACACACACACACACACACACAAAGAATAGTACAAAATAATACCACAAATAGGATCCAGAATTCTGGGTCTTTAACAAACTTTAATACAAAATATTAAGACTTTCTTATCTTTCTCAAAAATAAGGTCTCTTCCTTCAGGGGATCACATATTTACTGGATTGTCTATCATGAAGAATGGAAACTGCTGCTATGTACATGTTAGAGGTAAATCAGTGTTAGTTAAGTATAGGTACCCCTCACTTATCCACTCATTTATCTTCTGTAGGATAAATTTACACCATATATAAAAGGTAGTGTAGTTCCATAAAGCACATGACAATCCTTTAGGAAAATATGTCAAGGAAAATTTGCATATGAAGACAGATATTCTCCATTCTCAAAGGCTGGTGTCAGATGTCAGGAGAAGGGGACTAAGAAAGCAAGCCTACTAGACTTTAGCTACCTTGTTCCTCTAGGTATGTTGTGAAAAAATTAGTGTGTGTGTGTGTGTGTATGGGTGTGTAAACTAAAATAGTTGTGTGACCAAAGAACAGTTAACATAGGGGTCTAGATTCCCCTTAGTAATGGACTAACTTCACCAAAGGAGAGAGAATTCTCCTTATGAGAGAAACTGCTGCCCATTCAGTGATTGAGAAGACCACTTTTTGACCACAGTGTTTTTCTTCAGTGTGTAGAGGATCATGAGATATGAGATCATGTTGTGTTGCTAAATTTCCAGATTGTGATGGGAGATAGATTTGGCTCTCCACAGATCATCCGATGGTGGTAAAGTTAACATTTATGAGGATGCATTATCTGTATGTATTAGTTTACTTTCATTGTTATAACAAAACATAACAAAGTTATCTTTAAAAAAAATATATTAAGACTTTCAAGCAAGTAAGCAAACAGACAGAAGTTACCTACAAACTTTGTGCAAGATTTAAATCTAAATTGAGATGACACAGAAAAACAAGATAGACTTCAATATAAGACATTAAAAGAAGGTAATTTTATTTTGATAAGGAAGTAATCCATAAGAAGAAAAATAATAGTCATTAATCTTGATATGTCAAATCACCTTGTATTCAAATTTATAAAATAAACATTGTTAGCAATGCAAAGGAAAAGTGATAAAACACAGTAATTACACAGGAATTTGATACAAACATGCAGGTAAAATATGAACAAGGCATTTTATGAATTCAGCAGTATGTATTTTTTGTCCATTTTTCATATCAAGGGCTTCCTTGACCCTTGGATATTTTAGATAAAAATTGTCCAGTTTGTTCTCACTTCCATGGCTATGAAATGTCCATAAAACCTACCAACCTCCCTTCTTGCTTCTCCTGACTTCCTTTCCTGGGACTGAGTGAGATTGACAGTTTCCATGGCAGTCCACTTGAGCCAAGTATTTGTGGATTTAGTAACTCTACAAAAGGTTCTGAGAAGGGTCCTGGAAGGGTCCAATGGCTCACTGTTCGTTGCTCTCTCCATCCCTCCACTTGATATTTCTATACCCCTTTCTACAAGGCCATGCTTCCCAGAGATGACATGACCCTGGGAAGTAGAACACACCTGCTTTGGCTTATCTTGCTTAGCATTGTGATCTCCAGTTCCATCCATTTTCCTGCAAATGACGTGATCATGTTCTTTATGGCTGAATAATACATATACCACATTTTTTTTTTATACATTCCTCCATTGATGGACACCTAGGTTGATTCTATAACTTGGATATTGTGAATTGTGCTTTGATTAACATGGGTATGCAGATATCTTTACAGCATGCTGACTTAATTCCATTGGGTATACACCAGGACATGGTACAGCTGGATCATATCATATCTACTTTTAGTTTTTTGAGGGTCCTCCATACTGATTTCCCCAGTGACTCTACTAATGTATATTCCTGCCAACAAGATATAAATGTTCCCTTTTTCTTGCATTCTTACTAGCATTTATTGCTTTTTGTATTCTTAATGACTGGAGTTTTGACTGGGGTGAGATGGAATCTCAGTGTAGTTTTGATTTTCTTTTCCATGATGTTGAACATTTTTTCACATAATTATTGGCCATGTATTACTTCTTTTAAGAAATGTCTGTTCATTTCATTTGCCCATTTTTTGACTGGATTATTTGTTTCTTTTTTTTTTTTTTTTTTAGTTCTTTATATATTCTGGATATTAATCCTCTGTCAGGCAAAGATTTCCTCCCATTTGAGCATACAGTTTCAATAGAAATATGTTTGTTAATTACCCAGACATACCATTGTACTAAAATACTGAACTCTGTGCTTTTTGGACTGACCATCTGATCTTTTTGGCCATGTGCCTTTAAGTTTAAAACTTTTCAAACATTTACTGCAAATATGCTCATATTATCAGTAATAGTAATCTTGTTTAACACAAGACACATGGAACATAAAAAAATAGAGGTTATATGGGACAAGATAAAACTAAATATAAAATGCAAGTTTGAATTTTTCCTTGTACCAAATTAGATAGTCTTGTGAAAAAATAGAGACATTTTCTAAAGAAAAATCTTTCCAAGAACTCCATAAAGAATTCTAAGAAAAGTTAGATACTAAGAAAAGTTCTATACTAAGAAAAATTGTTCATGTGTTAGCCAAAAAGCAAAACACCAATAATTTCATCAAATGAAAGTTATGTGTTAAATTCTATGAACGTGGTATAATAAAAGTAGAAAATAATAAGAAAAGATTAGAGGAGAAATATTTAATTGATGGAAAGGAAATCAATAACTTTTTATTAGAGAGAACTTAAACTAGCAGTCATGGAATATTTAGCTAAAAATGATGAAACATTATTTAGCAAACTTATATGATGTGGCCAGAACTGTAATCAAAGGGAAATACATTTCCTTAAGTGAACTATGGCTAAAATAAGAGTGCAAAAATCAAAGAAGTATTTTACTTAAGAAATGAGAGGGAAATGCATATTTAACAATTTTTTTTAAATTGTAGATGGACACAATATCTTTATTTTTATTTATTTATTTATTTTATGTGGTCCTGAGGATTGAACCCAGGGCCTCACGCATGTAAGACAAGCACTCTACCACTGAACTACACCCCCAGACCAAGAAATGCATATTTTTTCTAAAAACAGGTAAAAAGTAATATTCAAGAATAAAATAAGAATAAATGATTTATAAATTAGAAAAACAGTAAAATTGATAACCCAAGAGAAGTTCCAGAGATATCAATGAAATCTCTTGCATAATAGCTAAGATGGTCAAAATATGGCTACAAAACATTAAAAGTGGAAGAGGGTATTAGCATCACAGAGATAGTTTTTAAGAATGATAAATCAATAACCAAGCCCACATGATTTTTATAGGTACATGCTTTCTAATCTAAACTTTTTATCTCATGATAAACTATTTTGTAACAAAAAATGGAAAGTGAAATTACATACAGGCAGAAAACTTGAGACCAATCTTACTCTTGCATGTAGTTACAAAAATTAAAGAATACCAAGTCTGATCTTAAAAAATATATGTATATGTTCCATGAGTACAGGATTATTTTGGTACTACAAGGATAGTTAACTATGAGGAAATCAATATTAAAAGGGTAAGTTTCTATCTGTTTATTACAGTGTCATGTGAAAATGCCTGAGTGAATTTTTCCCAAATTGGGAGGACAAGTTTGAGATTACCTACCCTAGTGTGGTCTATCTCTGTGGTATATGAAAAATTCACTCCACAAGACAGACTCTTGAGAGACCTCAAGGAGGTTAGCAGCCATTCTTCAGAGCTTCTGAGGGCAACAGGAAGCCCATGGGGTCCATATTTAGCCAGGATAACTCGGAGGAAATGAACAGTAGCTTCATATGAGTTCCCACTGAAAGTCTCAAGGGCAGACACTCCAAATTGCTGTCATTGATTTGTGATCAAGCTGCTTCTCACATGGGCAGTTCCTCATAGCATGCAACAGGGGAGTAGTAGCAGGGATATGCTTATTTAAAAATAGTCTATAATTTTCTAAACTAAAGTCAATGGGACAAAGAAGCCAATTATGACATAAGAATAGGATGAGTATTAAAAGCAATATTATCATCATGATGAAGAGCATTAAAAAAAATTTGATAAGACTTTATTGCTATTTCTGGTTAAAAAAATCTTAGTTATATGAGTTTAAGGACTCTTGACCCCTCAACAAAATTTCTGCCTTAAACTAATAGCCAAATCTGCACATCATGGTGAAAAGAAAAGGCATTGCCATTGAAATCAAGACTAAGGTAAGAATGCCCCTCTACCCACTAGGTGTCAGGAACATTTCCCCAATTGTGATAACCTAAAATATCTCCAGGCATTGCTTGATGTCCCCTAGGGTGTAAAATCATTCCTGGTTAAGAATCACTGTTCTGATAGTGCTAGTAAATGCTAGTCAAATTTTGTAAATTTTAAGTATTATTGTCATTATTTGCAGAAGCTGTGCGTGTCATCTCAGAAAACTTAAAAGAGAATTAACTATATTATTGGGAATAATAATGAGAGTTCATTAAAGTGACTGGATATGGAATAATTGTACAAAAAAGTCTACCCATCCATGACAATCTGTTAGAAAATATATTAAACAAAAAGATTGTATTCCAAAATAGAAAATCTTCAGTCATAAATTTACTGGACCATATGTGGGGGAAACATACAATTAGTTGAAGAAAATATTCTTGGACTCACCTCCAGCATTCTTTTAAAAATGGAAATGTTATTAATTACTTAAACCTGTCAATTGATTTCTACTGCCTTCAAGTTAAAGACTGAAGTTGATAACATGCCCTCTTTGGATTCTGTTCACTCAGAGATTTGCTCCTGCTAACTCCCTGAGTTCTGGGAGGCTGAGAGGACCCGGGATACTTGCATATAGCATCGAATGGCATCACATTCTGCTCTTTTCCAGGTGCACTCCCCAGAACTTTAATTTTAAGCAGTATAGTTTTCAGAGCCCATCACTCTTCTCTGCACGTGTCCCATTCACTAGCCAATCAAAGTCTCTCATTGAAGTATGGGGTCTAGAATTGAATGTGATATCTGGATTGTGGTCTGACCAGAGCAAAGTTTTGTCCCCTCCCTCCTTCATCTTAATATTTTACTTAGTTATTCATTAACATAAAAAATACAGGTAACCCTGCATTTAATTTCTGGCTTTACCATTTATTAGCAAGGTTTGTAAGCTCTTTGAGCTTCTATTTCCCTCCCACAGGATGGGGATAACAGTACTTCTCACAGGACTGTGATGTTAGGTGGTACATGGCACCTGTTCTTATCCCCTTTCTGTGTCCCCATCAGTCACATTCTGAGTCTCTCATATCATTTTCCCTTCATTCCATGGCCACTGTTTAAGCCAGCATAGTATCTTGGCCAAACTGCTATTGAAGCTGACTGGTTGGATCTCCTGTATCCTTTTGCTCCCCATAAGTCCTCCTTGTAGAGCGCTCTTTGTAAAACCCTAATCATATAAATGACTTTCCCTCTAATACTTTTGGTGGCTCTCCACTGCATCCCCAGTTTTTTTTCTGCAGTCAGACTGCATTGACTTTTATGACATCATTTTCTCCTCCCTCTCTCTGGGCATCCCACACCTCAATCTGGCTCAGCAGTGCCTTAGCTTGCAAAGCCATGGCTTGAGAAAGGAGAATAGTTCCACATAGACCTTCCTGCTGCAACCTCCCTCCCCTACAAGGATTCTCAACTCAGAGAGAAAAGATCACAGTAGAATGTATTTCTTCGGAGGTGCTCCAAACTGCTGCTTTCCAAGGAGAGGGACCAAGGAAAGGCCGGTAGGCTGACTGGGGACGACAAGAAGGATTCTTGGTGGGTTTTTCTCTCAGAGCCAGGGAACTAGCCCTGGGGCTCTGGAGGCCCCATTTCTGAGCACAACTACCTCCTTCCACCCAACACCTCATTGGTCACGGACACTTCTATTTCACGGTCAATTGGCCATAATTTCAATTATGTAGGAAGCTTTTATTTTGCATGCAAATTCTAAAACAACTCAGAAATCTGTAGAAAGGTCTTGGTATAAAGGACTGGGAATTTAAGTCTGAGGAGTGGGAATTACCCCATATTCTACATAATCGTTCTTCCTGGCTCCGGCGTGCTTAGCAGGTGTTATGAGAGCAATTATGGAGAATGTTTGAGCTAAAGTGTGTGGCACATCACAGATACTAAATATTCCCTTGCCTAATGGTTTTTATTTATTTATTTTTAGCAAGGCCTGTTTGCTAAATGTACACCTAAACCAAGTTTATATCTTTTTTTTTTTTTTTTTTTTTTTTTTTTTTTGTGGCACTGGGGATTGAACTCAGGGGCACTTAACCACTGGGCCACATCCCCAGCCCTTTTTTGTATTTTATTTAGAGACAGGGTCTCACTGAGTTGCTAAGTGCCTCGCCATTGCTGAGGCTGGCTTTGACTCGCGATCCTCCTGTCTCAGCCTCCCAAAGTGCTGGGATTACAGGCTTGCGCCACCACGCCTGGCCCAAGTTTATATCTTAAAACACTTGGTATATCAATATATTCACAGATTTTAAAAAATTGTAATACTAAAAGTCCTGAGCTTTTTTTTTTTTTTTTTAATTATTCTATTATGGTAAGAGCATTTCGCATGAGCTCTACCTTCTAAATAAATGTTCAAGTGTTGTCAACTATAGGGCCAACCACACACAGCAGCTCTCTAGCACTTATTTATCTCCAATTCAAGTTGGAGAGCTTTAACTGTGGAGAGTGTGAACATCTCACTCTTCCTCTCTGCCTTAAACTGACCAGACAGAATGGCTGGAAAGCAGGCAGTACTCCCAGCAAAGGGCAGACAGACCCTAGGACCAAAGGTTTTTAACCTTGATTGCCCATTAGCATCACCAGAGCAGATTTTAAAATCCCAGATTCCTGGGACACACCCCAGATCAACTGAATCAGGGCTTAGGTGTCAGGACTTTTTCCAACTCTTCAGGGCCTCCAAAATGTAGCTGAGTTTTTTAAGAACTGTCATTCTGCTGGTACCAAGAACCTCTGGTTTTCCTTTTGCGTCTCTCCCATGAGAAAGTTTCCATGAACACCACCACTATGGCTTGAATGTGTTTCTTCCAAAATTCAGGGGTTGTGAAATTTAAAGGCCCATGTGATAGGATTAGTGGGGAGCTTTAAGAGGGGATTAGGTCACTAGGGCTCCTCCCTTATGAATAGGACTAAAACCCTTATAAAAGAGAATTCACTTCAGCTCACTTGCCTTTCTATTTTGTGCCATGTGAGGATACAGACTCCTCCCCTCTGGAGAAGTCAAGAGTAGGGCACCATCTTGGAAGCAGAGAGAAGCCCTCACCAGACAACTGAACCTGCTGGAGCCTTGATCCTTGGACTTCCTAGCCTCCAAAACTGTGAGAAAATAAATGTGCTTTTAAAAAGCACCCAGCCTCAGGTATTTTATTATGGCATCACAGACTTAGACAACTACTATGTTATTTTTTTCTGAGGAGAGAGAAGGTACCTGAGGAATCAGACCATGAGCTTTTTTTTTTTGGTACTGGGGATTGAACTCAGGAGCACTCCAACACTGGGCCACATCCCCAGCCCTTTCTTTTTGTATTTTATTAGAGACAGCGTCTCACTGCATTGCTAAGTGCCTCGCCATTGCTGAGGCTGGCTTTGAACTCGTGATCCTCCTGCCTCAGGCTCCCAAGTGCTGGGATTACAGGACTGCGCCATGGCGCTTGGCTCCATGAACTCTTCTTACATTGAATCTTCCTAACAGTGCTTTAGGTAAATACTAGCATCTCCATTTCCAGATAAAGAAGCAGCTGTTCCAAAAAACAAAGTGACTTTCCTAGGATCACTTAAATCCAAGTAAGTGGTGGGGCTAGAAGATGAAGCAGGTCTGTCTCCAAAGCCAGAAGTCTTTCAGTTTCCTTCAGATGCCAACAATGGGATTTTGGCTATCACTTCTCTATCCTAAGGCCGAATTGAACAATATTTATGCTCTTTCATGACCCCAGGGATGAGCATGAACTACAGAAGGGCTGAGCTGCAGGCAATATTGTGCATTTACATTTCCGATCATACTGAATTCTTCTGCACTAAGTTCAGGACTCAAGATACCCATGGGCTGCACAATCATGCCTGTGTATTCACACACAAACACAGATATGCACATATTGGCATTCAGTCATTAAACAAGTCTTTTATGGAGAACCTGATGTACAAGGCACTGTACAAGTGTATATGTCCGTTATTCAGGGTGGAGGTGGGTTTACTGAAAAGGATTTTAAAAGCTCTGAAGACACTTGGCTTGGATTTTAAGCCAGTTTCCCGACTATGTAAATTCAGCCAAGTCACTTAACTTGAAACTTTTCTTTCTCGCCATGATTGCTATCTAGGAGAATCTACACACACATCTGTCTGGGTGCATTGCTGGGGATCAGTGCCCTGCACAGTGTCCTCAGAGTCTCCCCCTGAAGTCATGCTGAGGCTCCAGTGGCGGCAGCCGGCAGTGTCTGCCCTGATCCCTCTCTTGCAGAGGTGTCAGCTTCCATGGGGATCAAGTGTCAAGCCAGGATGGCCAAGGCCAGCCAGAGGAGACCTAGAGGCTGGGGGCACTGGTGTGGGCATGTATCAGGGTGCAGGTAGGAGCTCGAGCTGCCCCCACCTTGCTCAGCTTTGGGCAGGGGGCAGGGGTGGGCATCCTTCCTTCCTCTTGGAATTCACCTGACTGCTCCCAGGGATGAGCCTTGCTTGCAGTCTCTCAGACAGACAGAAAGATAGTCAGATAGACAGACAAATGGAGATCCCTGCAGAGTAGCCTGGTACTGTGTTTAAGAGCCTGGGCTCTGGCCTTGAACCTGTCTGGGTGAGACCCACCCTTATGCTTAGCTCCTCGCCTAGTAAAATTACAGAGCTCTGATGTCCAAAGATGGGCATATATCCACTCCTCCTGTTTTAATACTCAGTCTTGTTCAATTTTCCTGGCTTTTCTCCTTTAAAAAAAGAAATCACAACTGACTTGGAGAATATTTGTGCCCATTGGAGTCATTTCCTCTGATAGCACTTAGCAGGGGCATACAGTGTCACGGTGGAAACAGACTATGTTAAATTGAAAGACGGACACAGGCCCTGTGCCCAGCATCACCAGAGACTCTTGGAGAAACACGTTGGCAGGAGAGCTGCACCATTTCTGGGCTGGGGAGTGAGCAGACCCAGATGTGCATCTGGATTTTGCTACTGTGCAACTCTGGGTTATGTTACTTAACCTCTCTTGAGTCTCTGCTTACTTCTTTCTGCTTTGAGTAATGGCCGTA
Organism: Tamias sibiricus; assembly: GCA_025594165.1. NCBI lineage: Eukaryota > Metazoa > Chordata > Mammalia > Rodentia > Sciuridae > Tamias > Tamias sibiricus. Next base: position 168,596,146 of record CM046659.1, read on the forward strand.
AAGAAACTGTGTTGCAAACCATTGATTTTATGGTTCCTTCTCTGATGTCCTGAAAAATGTCAAATTCCCCTGTCAGAGATGTTCATCAAAATGTTCCCTTCCCCTGAAGGCCTCATTGGCATGGTTATCAGAAATTTATTTGGGGTATGATTTGATTACAGTCTATTCCACTTGACTGTGAACTCCATGAACAAGGACATTGTGGGACTTACTCACTGCCTTAGCTCCAGGCTATGTCAGGGCCTGACACACAGTAGGTACTCAAAAAATATTTGTTAAATGATGTGCTCAGGACCGGCCAAGCTCACGCATTGGGACTTACTGATTTAAAATGTGGCCCGTGCCAAGAGTTCTTGGGGGGTATCATTTCAATAGACATCCCAAGAAACTGACCTATTTTACAGATGGAGTAATTGGCCTCCAAGCCGCCAGGCTGAGTTGCCTCTGAAAGAGCAAGACAATGTCAGGGAAGTCACCTCCCTGCAGGCCCACTCTCATGAGTGGGAAATCAAGCCTTGTGAGGTTCCTCTCTCCTCAGCAAGGACATTGTGCCCACTGAGTGCTGTGGGAAAAGCACTGTTTCCGGGAACAGAGCCTGGTGCTGGGAGTTGAGAAGCAGAGTCCCACTAAATGACTGACAGCTGTGGGACCTGAGGTGGAAGTCTGACGTCTGAGAATAGTGGCCATATCACCCAATTGTCCTGAGGATTCAGTGAGATCATACGATGGAAGCATCAAATAATAGCATCAAATAATAGCAAATAATAGCAATGACCAGATGAAGAATCTCTGGGTCCACTCTGTTAACAGGAAGCAAATGAATGTAAGCGGATAGGGGCATTGGAATGCTTTCCTTTATGGTACAATGACAGTTGGGAACCAGAGAATGCTAACTCTAATACATGGTGAATTTGGAAAAATCACCATTTTGCAAAAACTGATTCATAAAAGGATCATCAATAGAGAGTAAAATGAGTGGGTGGGAGGACACTTACATCATCTTAAATCTCTCCCACAAGTTACTTATGGATCATAAATGACAAGAATGTCTTTACAGAGGAGAAACCTGGGGTGACCACCTTGTCCAAGTAATTGATATCAGCATCACCAGTAACGGGGCAGATAAGACGCACTGAGAAGGATTCAATGTCGTGTCCACAGCAGGTCAACCCAAAATGCTTAACTAGAATCTAACCACGAGGCTTCATCAGACAAACTCAGACTGAGTTCTATTTTACAAAATAACTGGCTGGAACTCTTCAAACATGTCAAGGTCATGAAGGACAGAGAGAAGCTGGGAAATAGCTCCAGATACAAGGAGTTAGGAGACACATGGCATGAAAATGCAACGTGTGATCTTGGAGTTGACACTTGGATGGAAAAAGTAAATGGCTATCAAGAGCGTCATTAGGAGAACTGACAAAATTTGAATAGGGACCATGAACTAGATACAAGTATTGCATCTATTTTAAATCCTGGCTCTCAATCATTGTATTGTGTCTATAAGAGAATGTCTTTGTCCTTAAGAAATACACCCTGAAGTCTGTAGGGGTTAAGAGGGAGGTGAGGTAACCCACTGGAGGTCTTGGCTGTGGGTGTAACTGAATACTGGATACAAGGCTGCTTTCTTGGGGGTCCCTAGGAAATATGTCCTGGGCCTGAGTGGGCATTTGAGGAGTGATCAGGTGTCGTCCTCTCCAGACAGACATGAACTGAAGAGAATTAAGCCTCTGAGCTGTGTCACCTGCCAGGCATGACTAGGAAGTGGGGGTTCTTGTCTCTGATAATCCTCAAACTTCCCTCCCCCTATCCATCAACTCCCTATTCCTCAGAGAGCAGGCCCAAAACATAATGTTCTTCTGTTTATGTACTATCTATGCTCCCAGTCAAAACTGGCTTGAAAATACATTGAGACAAAATTAACTTGACAGGGAAATGGATATTTGAATGAAGCTTCTGCTTAAAACAATAATTTATCATGTTCCACCGCACATCGCCACAAAACCAGGACCACGGGTGGTTTAGCTAAAATGAGGGAATTCATTACTCCTGAAACATCTCTGGGGCTTATTTCACAGGGCTTGGGAGTTGTGGGGGAATGAACGAGGGAGCAGACATCCACCAGGCCCCTTGACGTGTGCCAGATGCTACTGGGCCCTTTTCATGCACAGCCTCATTGAATTCTTACAGTCACTCCAGAGAAGATTATCAGTGCCCAACTTCACAAATGAGGAAACTGAGGCTCTTTCAAGACTGAGGGATAAGGCTGAAGTCATCCAGCTTGGATGTGATGGGCAGTGTCTGGAGATGGGAAGCATTGCGGTTACCCTCAGCAAGGCCAGAATGGGCTGCCTCGCTCTATGCATAGCTTTCTGACCAGATCTGTGATGGTTGGTGTGAGTAGCCACAAACTCTGTCCTGTCCCGGGACACGTGGTCCTCTTGGGTGTTCTTACCCATGTCTGGCAGATGCTGGAAACCCAGGCAAAGTGGAATGGAGTGAGAAGTCCCAGTTACAGGGCTCGCAAAACAGTTCCTGTAATTTATTCAGTGTTTATCATTCATTCTGCAAACACAAATTTAGCTCCTTCTATGGACTGGGTGCTGTGGATCTAACATGGAGCTTAGAATCTAGAGTTTCAAAATCTGGTCCTTGGACTAGCAGTCCCACCTGGGAACTGGTTAAAAATGCAAATTCTCAGGCCCCACCCAGACCTTCTGAGTCAGAAGCTCTGGGATGTTAGGCCCAGCATTCTGGGCCTCTGCAAGCTTTCCAAGTGATTCTGACGCAGGCTCACATTTGAAAACGGCTACACTCAAGGGCACAAAAAAGAGTGACTGTGATAATGACAGTCAGGGACAGAAGTACGGAACAACTTTTGGAGCTTTGACTGTTGTGAAAACAGCACAGGACTACCTGGAGATGCCCTTGTCACCTCCACTCTGTCTAGGAATTGACTCTCTTGCCCAAAGACGAAGCAGCTTCACAGAGTATCCTGCAAGTGACCCCTGGTCTAGCTTGGTCTGGGTACCATGGTCCTGCTGGGAGCTCAGGGATGCCCTGAAGGACTTCAGGTGGGGAAAGCTGACAGAAAAGGAATCAACCAGGACTCAAGAGAGCAAACACTTTCTGAGGTTCTGTCTCCCCTTCATTAAATGAAGCGCATCAGTGAGTCAACCAGGATTTACAGTAAACAGTGATTCAATCTGGTGGCATCAAACTGGGTAGGGAGTGTGAGAATTATTTGGGACAATAGTTCACAAATGTCAGTGTGGGGAAAAAAAAATCTTACAGGGAATTTATCAGACATTCAAATTGCCAGGTCACTCCTGCAGATGATTCTATAGTAGGCTGGGGAGACCCACAGTTTGCACAGCGTATAAGCCCCGGGGTGATCTCAGTGCAGGTGGCTTGAGGAATATCCCTTGAGAAACATTGTCTTGTGCGATGCACCCATAGAGGCCAATTCTCAGTTTCAGCCATATGCCCAGGCTTGTAACCCGACCATCCCTGGCTTCTGGGCACCTGGAGACGGGCCTGTGGTTCTGTGCAGCTTTCTCGGAAGAGGATGAGTAACTCCTCTGTCTGATGGGTGGTAGCAGGGATTAAAAGAGACTTTCGTCTGGCTGTGGAGTGGTTAATGGACTTCTATGCAGTAGAGAAATAATGCAGGCCTTCTCATTTTATAAAAGTTGCTTTGAAATCTAATTAGAATGTGAAAGTTGAGATCTCAGTCTATTTTTAAGCAAAGCATGAGTTCAGCAGGAGTAATCAATACTAGAGCTGTGAGCTGCCCGTCAGCCTTTGCTGGGAGAGTCCTCAATAATGGGAGAAGAGGATGGAAGGGACCAGGGCTAGAGAACGATGAGACTCTACTGATGTGGGAACAGTTAGGGGCAGGTCATAAAATCTCCAGACTCTCCAAAGTCCTGTCTGGAACACCTAAAGGCAAAGAGCAGATAGCTGAAGAGTGGATTGTGTGTGGCCTCCTCCATTAGGTTAGGGGCAGCAAATATGTCCTATTTTGGCTGCCAAGGAACTGTGGAGAGTTTGGTTAAAAAAAAAAAAAAAAAAAAAAACAAAAACAAAGAGCATAGGGGCTGGGGTTGTGGCTCAGTGGTAGAGCACTTGCCCGGCGTGTGTGAAGCGCTGGGTTTGATCCCCAGCACCACATAAAAAAGCTAAACATAATAAAGGTATTATGTCCATCTACAACTAAAAATTTTTTTTATAAAAAAGAGCATAAAGTTTTAGAGCCAGATTCTAAACTGAAGCTCAGCCCTGATCTCTTCCTCACTGTGTGATTTGGGCATTCTTACAACCTTACCGAACCTCAGTTTCCCCATTTGCAAAACGGTAGTAGTAACTCTTACCTTGAAAATAATTAAAGTCATAATGGTGATGACAGCTAACATGCATTGAGCATTTACCATGCCCTTTCTGTACACTTGATCTTTACAACTATCCCACGAGGTTCAGGGAGGTAGACAGACTTGCCCTTAGTAAACCAAGGAACGCGTTAGGGAGAGTGTCTGGTGCAGAGTCGGTGCTCAGTTAATATTTGTTTGCTTCCCTTTCCCAGGGGACCCTAAGGAAGCTCATTTTCAGAGGGCGGAGAACTCTCATCTACTGCATTGCTCTGGCAGGCAGAGATGGCTGCTGGTGGAAGTCTCCGGAGCCAGCGCGAGGGTTCCAGATCTGCTGGTGGGCTGTTTCTGAGACTGGAGCCATCAAAGGCAGGACAGGCAGTTTTGATGGTGCGCGCCCGAGCCAGCATGCACAGAACCCAGAGACACGCATGTGATGACCGTGGGGCTGCTTCCCAGGAACATCCCACCCAGATTTGCCTTCTTCAAAGAGAAGTAACGCAAAAGGCCATTTTTCACTTTTAAATAGCTTTCATTCTATGTCTTAATAAATGCACGTTTGTTGATTTGTGTAAGCATGATGTGGGAAGTCTGCAAATGGATGTAATCTGCACCGAGGGCACATGTAAGCACCAGCGAGCGCTTTTGAATAATGAATCCCTCCCGTAAAAGACGGACGCTATTCATAATAATTCCTTGCTTTTCTCATTTTGTGGCGTACAGTAGCGATTAATCAATTTGCAATGTTATGTCACCCGCAACAAATTGCTAGCACTAAGACAAATTTATTGCTTTATGATAAAAGAACTTGTTTAGGTAGAAATAAATTAAATTTGGGGGGTTGTGATTTGGGTTTGGGGTTGATGTTCACATAGGTGACCCAGAGGGAGTGGGGCGGGGAGGTGAGAGGTCCAGGTGATTCCTGTCTTGACCTGGCCCCCCAGAGAGGAGTGCATATGCAAGAGGGACCCTGAGACAGCAGAGGCTGCGCAGCTCTGATGAGAGAGAGTAAGGCCGGAGCGCGGTGGTTCTTGGGAACATCCGCCAGGCTCTCTGCGTCCGTAAGTGTAATTTGGAGCTTTTCACAGAGAGGTTTGGACAGTCAGCAATGTCCCAGGGAAACAACCCTCTTCCCCTTCTCTTCTTCACCTGAATTCTCAGATCCTGATTTACCTCCAATTGTGGGTGAAAGGAACTAAACGTAATGGTAACCGGGAACGAGGTCCAGAGGTCAGAGGACAAGAGACGCCCTGAGGATTTTTATTTACCAAGGGCTCCTGGTATATTAAAATATGGAAGAATAAAAAGGCCAAAACGGGATCACCCAAACAGTGGTGCAATAAATATTTCAGTCAGCCGACAAATGCTTTTAACACATTCAAAATTTAATTGTGAATATTTGTGCTATCAACACAGGCACTGTCAAAGAAAGCTTCAATGTGAGGCCTCTCGTGATACAAAAGTTGGGCTGATGGGTCCTGTGGTCCCCACCACAGCAGGGTGACTTGGGGACATGCAGTACTGTTTTTTTTTTTTTTTTTTCCTCTCTCTCTCTCTGTTCAATTCACTGAGCAGCAGCTCAGGGAAGCACTTTGCCCAAGGACTGGAGTCAGGGGTGTTGGAACCATGCACATTTTGTTTGTCATTAATTTATACTCCATTAATTTGGAATCTGCAGTGGGATCAGGCACTGATGTATTAATTCTGCCCTCCCCCCACACACACACACACACACACACACACACACACACACACACAAACGCGCGCACGCGCGCGCGTGCGCACACGGGACCAAGTCTTCTTAAGCAATCTGCTAGATAAATGACTTGTAAGAAGCAGGTTTCAGTTAGGAACCAAGTTAGTCTTGTTGCCCCTATAAATCGATTTCTCTGGCCCAGCTCATCAAAATCCTTTCCATTTCTGCTCTTAACAGCAGGCCCTGGGACCACTTCCCAGAATGCCTTGATACACCCTGTTCAACTGCCAGAGGAAGAGCCCCTGTGACCCTCCTGGGCCGTGGTCTCTGTCATCCATGTCTCGTTTTAGCCTTGGAAGGTGTGTGCGGAGGCCTCCTGCCTGCCGAGTCTTGTGCAGCCTCTCTGCAGTATCTGAGCGGCCTCTTGGCTGCCCCCCAACCCCAGTGCCCACATCTAGAGCCCGGTGGACAATGCAGAGCAGAGAAGTCAAGCCTTTGGGGCAGCACCCTTTGCACTGCCTCATGACTGGAGGGGCCCAAAGGGGTGTACAATAGCCCTGGGGGTGCTGGACTCACCTGGTGACGGCTTCCTTCTCCTCCTCCATTCTGCCTGCTTGCTGGGCTCCAGTCTGCCCAGGTTCCCTTGCATACCTGTCCGGGCCTGCCCACTCCCTGGACACTTCCTGGCCAGGGTCCTGGAGCGGCTTCCGACCCTCTGTGGGGCTGCTTTGCCCTGCTCCTGCTGCCTGCCCGCTGGCTAATTCTGATTATTTCTCTTTCTCCTTGCTCTCTTGGGCGCCTTTATTCCTGACCGTGCATTTTCTCTGGACTCGGGATTTAAAAAAAAACCCACACTGCTAATATCCTTGTCAGCCTTTTCCTGAATCATTGCTGTGCAGCTCCAGGGAGCCACGGGCCAGTGCCTTCTGACTGGTGGGCTCCGTCCCTGGGCCTTCCTGTCCTTGGGGTCCTGGAGTCCCCTGTTTGGGTTTCTTTGACCCCTGAAACAACACACAAAAGGCCTAGATTTCTGAGAACTGGAGGAGGTGAGGGGCGGAGGGCTGAGGACCTGGCCTCCACCTCACAGGTGACCTCTCTTAAATACTGTCTATTTTTTTTAAAGTTGAAAGTGCTTTTCGTCATATTATCTCATTTGCTGTCTTTATCTCTGTTTTACAGATGGGAAAACTGGACTTCAGCAGGCTCAATGATTTGCTTAAAGCAGCATACCTACTAAAGGTCAGCACTTCGGTCTCCATATGCATTAACTGAGGGATGGGAGGATAATCATCTCATCTGACAGATGAGGAAACCAAGGCTCAAGCTGCTGCAAAGGCTTGTCCCAAATCACAGCCATGAGAGGTGGTTCTAGAAGAGAGATTCCAGCAGCCAACATCCAGGCCAGAGATACCAAGCTGAGCTCAGCTGCCCACACCAGCCCTGTCACAGGGGCAATGCCCAGCTCTCTCCTTCTGGACTGTGCATGAAAAGCCAGGTCAGTCTTGGTAGGAAAAAACCCACTAGCAGGTACTCAGGAGCCCCAACTCCAAGAGTTGGCAGTGGCTTTGCGGGGTATCCTGGTCGCTTTGTTTCCTTACAGGAGCACGAGACTTTATGGGAAATTGGGTTTCTATTTCAGGGGTGCAGGCCAGTTAACTGCCCTAGCTCAGCACACTGTTTGGCCCATCTTAGTCTGCTCTGGGATGATGGGACTGACTCGTTGGTAAGAGGAGTTTCCACAAATTCTTCTTTAGGCCTGTCCCACCTATCAGGGTCTCAGGAAGAAGGCCCCATTTAGTAAATGTCCCCTCTTCCAGGTAGCCCTCCCTGACTCCAAGACAAAGCAGGCCCTCCCCCCATTCTAGTGATGAGACCCAGTGATGCCCCATCCTCCCTCATCTCAGCTGAGCTGTGGGTATAAAACCCCTCATGGAAGCATGACCCCTTCATCTGTGTGTAGACACACCATCACATGCCCAAACACGGCTCCTCATACATGCCCACCCCCACTTTCTCACAGAGAGACACAGAGACACTGTCCCAGGCACCACACACACACACACACACACACACACACACACACACACACACGTGCACCCTTCAGACAAGTGCAGGCCCAGTGAGAGACAGTCTGTTCATGTCTATGAATGTCCAGGTGACTTCTTCCAGGACATGTGCCTTCCCTACCCCAGGTATTGTGTGTGGTCCTCCCTAGACCAGAGGCCTATGGGGATTGGACGCGTGGCCTGCTCCGGACTAGAGCTTGCTAGGTGCTGAGCCCCAACACCGGGAGCGCCTGCCTGCTCCTGCTGGGGCCTCTCTCTGCTTTCTTTCTCACAGACAACCTGGCTGCGACTATCTCTAGGGATAATCTGCCCACATCACATTCCCAATCAGATAGATGTGCCTCCTGTGGGCCTCGGGGCCACTGTCACGCCACATCTTGCTACCTCAGCACTTTCTCAATGACTCCTGAAGGTCACCTGTTACTCTCTTAGTGGTGTCTCTTCCTCACCACTGATCTTCTGCTTCCCCTCAGACAGACGCCTTCCCCACCCTCGCTTGCCAGGTTGTTGGCCCAGTGGACTAGCAGGCCAAAATGGGAAGGAGGGCCCAGGGTCCCTGCTCAACTCTGATTGGCCCCTTGAGACAAAGATACTGTGAGTCCTGGGAGGGGGCAGAGAAACAGAACATAGATCCTGGGGTCTTAAACCCTAGCGTGGCCCCTTCCCAGCTCTGTTACTTTGGACGGTCACTTGGTCTCTGCCAACCTCAGTTTCTGCTTCTGTAAAGTGGGTATAATAATTTGAACTTTATATAGAGTTGTTGGAAGGATTAAATGAGGTTCAACACATGTGAAAAGAAAAGTACTTAAAGTGCAGAGTGCTCTAAAAATATTAGTGCATGGATGATTGTTGTTAAAGCAATTGCATTATCTCTATCCCCATGGCCTCTTAGGCCCCTCTGACACTCCAGCAGGGTCTGAGAGGAGATTTGAGGAGGGAGGCGAGAGACTGTGTAGGACCTGGAGCCTCTCTTGCAAAGTACAAGAAAACTGGGTGAGGAAGTGTCACTGTGTGGTGTGAACTGTCCTGGGCCCGCTACCTCTGGTCAATTATTGCCTGAAAGGCCAAGGAAGCCACCCTTTTCCCATGAAACTGAGAGGAAGAGAATTTGTGGATAAGAAGCCTTATATGGAAAAGGGCCACATCCTTGCTGATCATTTTCACACATATTATTCCATTTACTCACGAAACAATCCAGGAAGGATTTATTACAATTGAAGATGCTGAGGTTCAAAAAAAAGGTAGTTGCCCCTGAGTGACTGAGCTGGGACTTGAACCCTCGATTTATGATTTCATCAGTCTAGCTGTTCCCCAGCCTCCTGGCCACCTTTGGAAGTTGAACAGTAGAAAGATGGGACCAATTGAAATGAAGAGACCAGCTTCTTGTCCTCAGAGGCACAATGCTGAAAAATCCACCCTGTAAACAGCACTTACTCTGAATCTTATGCCACAGAACAATTTAGATGAAGACTTGGTTTAGGCAGCTGAATATGAAATACAGCTTGTGTCTTAGGACATTTGTATAAAAAGACTATTTCTTTACTGTCACAGCTTCAAAGCCACCTCTGCTTGGGGGTACTGGCTTTTCACTGGAGCATGAAACATTAGGCTGATCTGGAAGGCAGAACACTTATTGGAGGGTCTCTGGTAAGTTCTCTTCTTTCCCTGAGCCTCAGTTTCCTCATCTTTAAAACATGGTTTTCTGGGGCTGATTTCTGTAACTTCTAATCACCCCCACAAACCATGGCTATGTTCTTCAATGTAAACTCGTGTTAGATCAACAAAATGTTCTTCCAACCTGTGAATTTCCTTAGTAGAAAATCCTAACAAAGGTTGCCACTTAGCATTTGGTGAATGCATTTATAAGTCTAAGAATAAATTCACATCAGGTGTAGAAACCTGGTTTTTGAATGTTGGCCCCAGTCCGACTGTTAGAAAAGAATTTTTCATTTCTGAAATATGTGTCCTTGTCACCAATTTAAGTCGTGGCTTTCCTTCATTTAGAGAAGGCAGCCAGGTTCATGGTCCAAGAAGAACTGTCCACCTTTGTCCCTGTCCCAGGTGACTGAAAAACCTTTGTAGGATTCTTCCTCTTTCCAGAACAGAGAAGTAGGGATGATGGTGTGGGCAGATGCCAGGTATGGCTCCCTGCTAAGGAAGACTCAGCCCTGGGAGTACAATTTCAAGGCTGCTTTTTTTGGGGTGGGGCAGGGTGGGGGATGGAAGTAGGAGGGAATCAGATCTGATTTCTGCTGCCAACAAATCAATATGTTGACAGAGCTGTTCTCCTTGTGTCCATTTAAACACCCATCCCCGCGTGGGGTTCGGGCTGACCGACTCCGTTTGCCAAATGCAAATGCATTAACCTTCCAATTGGGTAATCTAATAAAAAGGATCAATGGTCTGATTTGGTGCTTATGGAGTCATTTACTGCAAGCGAGAGCAATTTAGCCAGGACCCAGATGGACGGCTTGGGGAGCGGAGAGAAGGGCTTCAGCCGACGGTCCTCAGTGACTTCCCCAGGCGTGGCCCGGCTCTGCTCTGCCTGGAGAGGCTGGGCCAAGCCAGCCAGGGAATGAGGAGGGTGTTATTCATTCATTACTGCCACTTTAATCACTTAGAGGTTCAATTAAGTATAAATCATTAGTGGTATTTCAAGTTACTTTATCCAGGCCCGTGCATAACACACTTGACTGGCGGTGGGGAGCTTTCTGTGACTAGATTTAGCGTGCGACTGAACAAGGCAGTCATATGGGTTTTTCTGCTATGAAATTGATAAATGAAGCGGGCATTCGAGGTACAGCAGTAATTTCTGTGGTGCAGTCAAGTGCTCGCTCCCTTGTCTCCTCTAGCAATGAGGGCATGGGCCCCTTTAATACGGCCGCTTTCCCTGGGGGCCCCAAAGGCCAGGCTGGGCCGCAGGCCTGGGCTTGATTTCCTTGCAGAAGTTCCCAGAGCGAGGCTCAGTTCATTAGTGGGAATATACCTGGGGAGGAAAATGTAAAGGAGGAGAAAGGGGAAAGGAAGGTCCCCTCACCCTGGTTCCCTGGTGCTGATGCTGTCACGATTTCCGCAGAATAGCAAGATGGGTACAACTGGGCTTCTCTGTGTCTCTTTCCCCTGTTCCCAGGGACGCTGTTGTCCCCTGTGGCCCGCATCCCTGTCTGGAAAGCATATTTTCTCCTAATCGTTTTTACAGCTCTTTTAAAGTAATATGTCAGATCATTTTCCCCATATACATAGTTAATGAAAGTAACCCTACAAATTCATTTTAAATAGATGGAAGTTGTTATAACCCTGATCCAGAATTTATTACATTCATTACAATCTTGCTGAAGTAGGTAATGTAATGGACTATTACTTTTATTATCTTTTTAATCCCTCAAAATTATTAGGAACTGACTAATATTTGGCATCACCCTGTTAATGTTTAAACAGAAATTGATACTTTAATTCGTCTAATAAATGACGGGGACACTTTGAGTGGAAACAAAAGCCTGATGGGATTTATCTCGATCAGTCCCAAAGACTTTTAAGTGGGACTCGGGGGGTCCGAATGCAATTATTTCCAGGCAGAGTATCTTCATCAAGGGCAGAGCGGGTAGAGATGGAGTTAGTGACAGAGAGACCCAGATGGACAGACAGCAATAACAACAGGGTGGAAAAGAGAGAGAAATTCTGCTGGTATAGTCAAGTTCGGGTTCTGATTCACAAGAAGCTCCCATTTGTAGCGAGCTCTGTGTATCTTTTTGTCCCTGCCCTTTGTCTTCCCCGCCCCTCCTGCCCAGATTAAAAAAGATTTTTCTTTATAACCACTCCTGTTAGTAATCAGCTTTATGGCTAAGAATTCTCAAGTGCTCTAGAATCCGTGCGTTGCAGAGACAAATGATTGGGCCACATTCTCCTAGCAAGGAGTGGAGACCCGGCTTGCTTCATGGAAAATAATAATGAAGGCTGCTCGATTTGCAAATTACCAAATCTCAACATGAAGTGGGAGGGGGCGCGAGGGGAGGGAGGGGGCGCGCTGTCGTGGCTCTTCCCGAAGAGGCTTCATTTACCCTCTGGAGCTCTGTTTCCTGCCGGGCGGTGACAGGATTCAGGAGAAATTAATCTCCCGCACTCTCTCGATTTTTTTTTTTTTTAAAAAGGCAAAACGCAATGCTCGTCACTTAGACAATAATAAAGAAAATAATAAAAATCTGTTAATCCTCGCAGGGTGAGAGGAACAAAATCCTTCCCTTTCTGGCTTGGAGATAAAAGAGGAAGGGAGATTCGTGGGGGGAAAAGGAAAAGCTGGCATTTTGCGTCACTCCCAAGGCCGGGGTGTGTTTTCTAACAAAGAAAGCTTTCCAGTTTGCAAAGTCACTAATTAGTGCAGAGAAGCTCATTAGAATTTAAAGCTGCTTTACTGGGTGGCGTGGCTTTGCTCTCTCTAAATGCCCTGAGTTTCCAAAGCAAGAAAAGTATTGATATTTGACTCACGTGAACTGTGCCCCATTTTGTGCCGACCCAGGAAGAGATGGGTTTCTGGTATTTTTGGAGAAGAGCCTGCCAGGTGTCCTGTGGTTGAGCCCAGGTGGGTGAGCAGGAAGGGCATCCTGCCTGCCTGCAATCCTTAGTTGATGCGGGGTGGCTTCTGACCGCCCATCACTTGGTTAAAACCCATTTTGATCAATGGAGGGGAAACCTGCCCTTCGCTAAGTTCTTTCCCCAATGCCTTGCAAATTGCGCTGGTTGCTTTCATCAACCCTGATCTGACAAGGGCTACGCGTCATTTGGGGCTTGATAAAGAGACTAAAAGGCAGCTTCTCAGCATGTTTATTTTTAATAGACATAACAAATGAAAACAAAAACAGAAGCTTTCTCACTCCTTGAAACCCTCGTTGACAGAAAAGAACTGAGTATACAGAAGTAGCGATGCACAAATGGAAATCCTGGAAAAGTCTTCTCATGCATACAAGGCCAGCTTCAGAACTAAGAGAGAGCAGATTCTGGAAGACTCCACCACTTCCTTCTCCAATACGACTTGCCATGTGCCGTGCTTAGGCATCAGCCGATTGAGCTGTGGCAACATTCTCTTGCATCTGTTAGGGAGGTTCATTTTGTGGGTGCAGTAAACTCCATGTCTTCCTACCTCAGATACTAGAATGAATTGCAGCATTGGGAATAGAAGCCAGGTATCCTGGGTACATCACTAGAGGTTAAAATCCCTCCCGTTGTCTAACTCTTTACCTAATAAACATAGCTCCTCCCTGTAGGTTCTTCCAATGTGGATGCCACTAAAATAATTTCACGGACACCATCAAGGCAGGAAGCATGTAGCTTTAAAGGTAAATTTAAAAATATTCACATCAAATGTGACAAAGTGCTAATGTCTTTTATACAAAGGACCCTTTCAAATGAATTATAAAGCTATTAAACTCCCAACATGAAAATGAGGAAAGCATGTGAAAAAGAATTTACAAAATAAAAAAATACGAGTAGCTAATAGTTATTGAATTTACTATACGCTGATGTCATTTACATAAGATCTCTCATATTCTTTAAAAAAAAAAAGATAGGTGTTACTTGTCTCATCCCTATTAAAAGATGATGAAAAGTAAAGCATTGAGAAGTTAAATAATCACCCCAAGATCACACAAATAATAAAAGTGATGAGCCAGAATTCAAAGGTGTCTTGATTAGCAGGGACTCTTAACTACGCCTCTGTCATCCCAAAAATTCTCAGACAAAATCATACAAGACTGGACAAAAAGAGTTCATGTTTACTAGTAATGAAAATATATTAATTTAAAACACGGATTCACTTATCACATTAGTAAAGAATTTTAAAATGTTGATTTTTTTAATGTTAATTCTTAAATATAAATTGCAGTTTGACAATAACCATCAACAGTCTTAAAAGTCTATGAGTCATTTTCTCAGTAATGCTACTGTAAATAATTTATCCCAAATAAAAAACGTAAGCGAAACTTTATTCACACAAAATCTTGTTATTTGGAAACAGCTAAATGTCTTGTATTTAGGGGAGTGGCTAAGTACATTGTAGTCCACCCATTTAATGATGTTGGTAACAACAAAAATGAGGCTGTCAAAGAGTTTCTAATAATGTGGGGAAATGCTTATGCTAAGAGAATAAAATCAGGCCAAAAAAAAATGCATATAACATTAACTGTGTAAAATGTGGATTGAAATAAGAATGGAAGGAAACAAAATGTGTGAACAAAGGGGTGTATTAGTTTATTTTTTTTGTTACTACAACAAAACACTGGAGGCAAGCTAATTTTATAAAGAAAAGAGGTTTATTTAGTTCACAGTTCTGTGGGTTCAAGGGCATGGCATTGGCACTGTCTTAGATATGATTAAGGACCCAGTGGATGATGGCATCACAGTAGCATGTGGGCATGTGGAAGGAAGAGATCATGTCACCAAAGAGGAAGCCAGACAGGTTGGGTTTCCATGGTCCCAGCTAAGGGCATGTCCCCAGTTGACCTAAAGACCTCCTACAAGACTCTGCCTCTTAAAAACACCATCCCATCATCACCACATGGAGAACCAAGTTCCAGAACACAGACCTTTGGGAGACACATGGAAACCATATCCAATCCATAGCCCCACTCCTGCGGTTGTCCTGGGGATAAATTATGTCAAGGCCTATACCATTGCTGGCATAGTTGAGCGCCCAGGGTGGGCACTCTGTCGATATTAGCAGTGATGATTCTTGTAACTGGGCCTGCTGGTTTGTTAGTAGGAAGGCAGCTGCGCATCCAGCAGGCACTGGGAAGTGTGTATGGACGGGCTGGAAGCATCTTCTGTTGGTGGTTCCAGTGCTAGATCTGAGCTCCTGGTACCATCCAAGTCTTCCCATGGCTAAGGGGGTGCTGTTCAGATGTGCTGTGAACCTGTGTGCAGACCCGCCTTTGACCCCCATACTCTTGAAGGGGCCTGGCCCCATCTGTGTGCAGACCCGCCTTTGACCCCCATACTCTTGAAGGGGCCTGGCCCCATGCTGAAGTTTTTCACCTACAGATTTCCTTTACCCATAACTTTGAGAAGCAGGTTTTCTTAAGCATCTCTGCTGTCTGGCTCTGGGACTAGGATTCACTCTCCTGGGTAACAAAGCTGGAATTGGAACTTACGATGATCTAGCTCCAGAGAATGGCTGTGGCTGAGAAACAGAAGCTCTGAAATTGGAAAGACTTGGGGTTTTGACTTCCCCATGTGGCTTTGAGTACTTAATTGACATGCCTCAACTTGCTCATCTGTAAGATGGGACTTGCAGTTGCTTGTATTTTGCACCATTAGTTCATGAAACACTAAGAAAAATAGAACTATTACAAAAGAAATTATGGTGTAATAATTTATTCTTACTTAAAATTTCCATTTTAAAATTATGGAAGGAACTCTCTGGCTTTTTTTTTTTTTTTTTTTCTTTTGGTACTGGGTATTGAACTCAGGGGCACTCGACCACTGGGCCACATTCCCTGCCCTTTCTTTTGTATTTTATTAGAGACTCGCTGAGTTGCTAAGTGTCTCACCATTGCTGAGGCTGGCTTTGAACTTGCGATCCTCCTGCCTCAGCCTCTCAAGTGCTGGGATTACAGGTGGTGCCACCATGCCCGGCTAGTCTCTGCCTTTTTAAACAGAGATTTTTGTCACAAGGCCTGTGTACAAACACAACCAGGGAAACACAGGGGAATAATTTGCTTAAGACCCTCCTAAAATGTTGTATTCAGAATTAGTATTGTCGATGTCCACGTTTTTAAGCACGCCTCTCACCTTCTGTCTGATTGAAAACATTAGTGGTAACATTTCTTTAAAACCACTCTCTGTGGTCCTCGGGATTTTAGGCCACCAACACCCACCCATTCTGCAAGTTTTGATGTGTGTTTCCAGCTATGACAATGAAATCGGGGCTGCTCTCTGCTGGTCCACAGTGATGCAAAATAGCATCTCCGTTTCAGAGACGTGAAAACAGCCCAAGCAAAGTGTGCATCTTAGAAATGAAATGGATGGCCATTTTTACAGGGTTGCTCAGAAAAATGAAATGAGAATGTGCTTGGAAGGAACTTGGAAAAAACAGAGTGGACACCTAGTAAGTGCTCAGTACACCAGCACCATCATTGCTATTATGGTCTGCTCTTTGTGATGTGCTTCATATGCGTGTGGTTCTGTAGGATCTGGCTCCGGATTCTGAGCCGATGTGCACTACCCTGTTGCCTTGGGGTGAAGGCTGTCCGTTCCCCTTTCTGCCTCCTCCTCTCTATCTGCTCTCTGAACCTTTGCTCTCTCCCCTTATCTTTCTCTGCTTTACCTATCTCCCTCCTTCTGCTTCTCTGCCTTCCCTTTTCACCCCCTCCCCAGCTCTTCTGCAAATAAATGGCCCTGTCACTCCGGCTCTCTTGTAGGTTTAAAGTGAATGGAAGCATCTTTTTGAAAAGCTCGTTCTGTCTGGCGTTCCTGAGTGGCTCAGGGGCAGGCTCCTTTCCCCTCTCCTCTCTCCTTCTCAAAGACCTGTTTGTTTGGTTAATGATTTGCAGGGCTGCCGCTGGGCCCGAGCACTCCATCCCTTAGTAGAGGCAGCTGGGTTGTGCCCTCCATAGGAGGGGGTTCGTGGGTCCATCTCCGCTGGCTGTAGGAAGACTGGCTTAGGGAGTGCCTAGAAGAAACCATGTATTTCCATTTATAATTCTTTTATAAGAGAACTTCACAGCCTTTCTGATGAGCCTTATACATGTATTTAATGACATTAAAGTATCCGATTATGTGCATTAAGAAGAGGTCTGAGAGCTCACTGGTGTCCTTGGTTTTAAGTGTATTTTAACTGCCTACAATGAAAGGAACAAGACAAAAAACGAGCTGTGGCAGTATCCTCATAAATTCTGAGCTGTAATTGACACACCCTTGCTGACACCAGGAATGGTCCAGGCAGGTGGACACCGGGAAGAGGAACAGCCGTGTTTCTCCTCTTTCTCATGGTCCTGGGTGCCAGAGGGAATTGAAGAGGAGCCATCTGTGCCTGCCATGTTTTCTCTTCAGTCAGTGCCCAAAGCCAGGAATGTGCAGGGGCTGGAAACTGCCTCAGTTGAAGATCTGCTCCATACCTTGCTCTTTATGTGTATTACTGTGTTTAATCTGCACGGATGTCATTAGCCCATTTTCCAGATGCAGAAACCAAGCCTTGGCAAAGTAGCAGTCTGCTCCGAGTTGGCAAATGTCAGAGCTATTATCTGAAAACAAGTCTTTTGGATGCTAAGGCTTCAGCCATTTGCTCAGACACTGGGTGCTGGGCTTAGACTGACACCCACTTCGGGAAGAGTTCATGGAGAAGGAGGAGGGAACAGGTGCTGAGGCCCAGAGAGTACAGGTCTTCCTTTTCCTCCCGCCCTCTGGGCCCCAGTCCCTTGGAGGCACGCATCGCATCGCAGTGGAAACAGAATCAGGACAGAAAAAGCCACTTGAAATGAACTGCGCCCAGACAGGCCGCCATGGTGGCGTGATTGATACTGGAGCATGTAGGTGTAATGAAACTGATGCCGGCTTCTCTGCACCTGTGATTTATTGAGGACAAATTTAAGATGAGAAAGGGCCCCATACCAGGAGCTGCATCTTCCCCTCCAAGGGAGGGTGGTCATCCATCACCAGCCATTGCAAGGGCCCATTGCAAGCGGCTCATCAGATGAGCCAATAGTCTCTTTGTTGGGGTTCCTAACAAGTGTTGGATCAGCAAAAGTCTATTTATGCTGGTGGACCTTTCAGGACCAATTTGTAGTGGGTCACTGATTCTGCTGGGGTATTATCTTCTTTACTACTCGGGCCAGTTGGGGAACGCGGCAAAGATTAATGGTTTTGGCTGCTGACTTGCCGCCGCAATCTACTGCTTCTGGACCAAAGATTAAGTTTTTTTTGTGTTTTTACCAGAAAGGGCCCACCTTGTGCACGAGACGCGCTTTGATTTACTGACTTGCTATGGCGGGAAGAGTCATGGAAATGCACTTGGTGATGCCGAGGATCTGGAGATGGCTGTTAGGCTGGGCATAGGCGCTATTCACCCTGAGGCTCTGGGCAGCAAACCGGCAGCTTCTGGTGCCATGGTGTGAATTCTGCAGGCCCTGGGATCTGGGGAACTAAGGGAGCTCCCCTTACTGAATGTCAGACCCTTGATTGGCACCCAGAAGCCAGCTCTGAGTTCAGAGAAGCAGGCAGTTTCCTAAACTTTACTATTAAAAACTGTGTTATTTTAAAAAAAGAAAAAGAGTTATGACCTCTCCCTATTAGTTGGGAAATTATATGCTATTGTAATACCTTTTGGAGGGAAAAAAAATTCAAAGAGCAAATAAAATCACACATAAGCCAACTGCACAGTGATTTGACTGGTTATATTTTGGTTTGCATTTTTGTGGAAATTTTGCTATGCACAAATCTATGCATGCTATTTTACTTGATTAAATTCACACTGTCTTTTTTCTATATGGTTTTGTAGTTTTCTTTTTATAATGAACATTATCTCTCTCTCTCTCTTTCTCTCTTTTGGTACTGGGGATTGAACTCAGGGGCACTTGACCATTGAGCCACATCCCCAGCCCTTTTTGGAACTTTATTAGAGACACGGTCTCACTGAGTTGCTAAGTGCCTCGCCATTGCTGAGGCTGGCTTTGAACTTGCAATCCTCCTGCCTCAGCCTCCCAAGTGCTGGGATTACAGGTGTGCACCACTGTGCCGGACTAAGAACATTATCTCATCAGCATTTCCCAATCTTTTCATGGTATTAAGCCATTCTTTTTTTTTTTTTTTTTTTCTTCTCTACTTGAGTTGGTTGCAGCATCTCCAGTGCCAAAGGTCTTTTCTTTTATTCGGCAAACATTTGCTGTGTGTTTCTCTGGCCAAGACTCTGCTGGGGTCACAGAGCTGAGGCCGACAGGGGACTCCTGAAGTCATGAGCCGGGATCAGCTCCCAGGGATAAACATGGGTCCTGTGGGGTGTGTCCTCACACACCTCTTCCATGAGGGCCCAGAACACTGCATGTGGTTTGGAGGCAGGGGCCTGGCGCCTCTGACTCCTTCCAGGTCCTGGTAGGAGGAAATAAGCATTTGGTTCTGCAGGCGAGGAGCCTGCTGTTGGCTTGGGTATACCAGCTTGGTTTTTTTAGAGTAAATTGAGAGCTCGGGCTGGGGTTGTGGCTCAGTGGTAGAGCGCTTGCCTAGCATGTGTGAGGTCCTGGGTTTGGTTCTCAGCACTGCAAATAAATAAATAAAATTAAGGTCTATTGACAATTAAAAAAATATTAAAAGAAAAAAATTTAAAAAATATCGAGAGCTGGAAGCCACCACCTTCTCTCCCCGCTAGCTTGTGGGCATCAGCACTCCAATCTTGGAAAAGTGGAGTAGCCTCAAGCAGCCCCAAGGAAACAGTCCCCCCAGGTGACTGTAGTAAAGTAAAGCCTTAAAACTCAAAGAGATCTGAATTTGAATCCCCTTCCTGTTGACCTTGAGCCAGTCACCTTTCCAAGAACTTCATTTTCCTTATCTGATACATGGGGCTTATTACTCTGCCCCCCACCCCCGGGTCTTTTGTGCTCATTCACCTCGTGTAAAGCCACACATGAAGTGCTGGTGTGCAGCCCATACCAGCCCTGTCCTTGGCCCATTTTCCAGATGCTGTGCAGAATCAAACGGATGGATGGGCTCTAATTGTTCCGACAACATGTCCGCGTTTCACAGGCCCTTTCCTTGGGAGCCTTTGTCTCAGGGCCATAAATCACCAGGCAACGGTCCCCTGAGTTGGCTAGGACAACCTTCCCCTGACTGAGGCTGGCTGTGGGAGGTGGGGCCTGAGCAGAGCCTGGGCCTGCTTTTTCCCCATTGGTTTTTTAAATCCTTAACAGGGAGTATGACTTACTCAGCGATTCCATTGGTTGGTTCCCTTTTAGTGGCTTTTTCCTCTGTCCCAGGGCAGCCTCCCACTCTTCCTCTCCACCCTGCTCCCAAAGTAAAATTCTTTTAGGAAGTAGGGCATTTTTTCCAGACAACATGTATGCAGATTTTTCCAATACCTGCCTCAGTACCTTGCAGGAGCATTTGGTCAGCAGGCCCAGCCTCTATCTCTATGTGGTATGTTCTATTTATGGAAGAGAAGATTCTCTTGATTCAGGAGCAGCAGTTAATAGTCCCAGGTATCCTCTAGTCTGAGATCTTCTTGCTTCCTCACTCAGTTCTAGCTCTACCGCTTTACTGAACATTCCCGAAGATCCCAGGCTTCTTGGTGCCCCAGGACATTTGCTCTTACTGTTCTCTCCACCTCAACACCCTTGCTTGGGCCCTTCACATGGCTGCCCCTTTCTCATTATTCAAGTCTCAGCTTAAATGTTATATAGGAAACTTCTCCAACTATCTCTCAGCCCAGACTAAGTCATGCCACCCACATTAAACTCCTTGATGGTGCATAATCTTCTTTCCTCAGATTCTTCATGGTTTGTGAATATATATTTGTGTAATGGCAGATTTACCAACCACATCACTCTCCTCTCTACCCGACTATTGGTGCTCTGAGGATAGAATGGTCACCTTTGTGTGTTACCAGTGCCTGTCTCAGTGTCTGGCAGATTAAAGACTCTCTACAGTTGGTGTATCAGCTGAATAAATGGATGGACAAATGGAGGGATGGATGGATGGATAGATGGATGGATGAGTGGATGTATGGATGTATAGATGGAAGTATGGATGGATTGGAGAGTGAGTGAGTGAGTGAATGAGTGAGTATGTTTTTTTCTCTTGGATGACCTTAGAATAGGTGAGGGACCCACTGCCTCTTGGATAGCTGAGGGGCTGAGGAGACTTCTCAGACCTTCTACTTCCATGGGGCCAGGCCTTAGTCACCACCAATGTGTCTGAAACCCGTATTTGTAACTCTTCTTATTTAGTGGTCTGCCTTTCTCCTCTGCTCTGCTGTGTCTTTTAAACTTTTTATTATGAAAAATCTCAAACATAAGAAAGGAGGTTGGGCTGGGGTTGTGGCTCAGCGGTAGAGCGCTCACCTAGCACGTGTGCGGCCCGGGTTCGGTCCTCAGCACCGTGTAAAAATAAATAAAGACATTGTGTACAACTAACTAACTAAATAAATATTAAAAAATAATAATAAGGGAGGATTATGGTACTCCTTTATGTACCCTGGACCCTTTTCCCCTTGTTGGAATATTGAAATCAAATTCCAGACATCATTTCATTGCATACCTAAATATTTTGGGGGTTATTGTTAATAGACAAGGATTTTAAATTTCTTTTAATATAATCACAATACATCTTAAAAAAATTTAAAAACCTGTTTCTTTAATTGCCGATTGTCTCAAAAAATGTGTTTTACCTTTTGCTCGTTTGCATCAGGCCATAAAAACTGCATTTGATTGATGTCTCTTAAGTTTCTTCTTATAATTCCCTTTATCGCCTCACATTTAAAACTGCCCTTGATTTCTCTGTTTGAGGGGCTGTCTATGTCTGGGTGACTCCGGGGCTTGTGTCCTGCAGCTGGTTCCATGAGGTGGATGTGCTGAAGCCACCTGGTGTTGCTTGGCATGTTCCTCCGTCCCCTGTGCTTCCTGGAAGCTGGTAGCTAGACCCAGAGTCCCAACCAGAGTCATGTTCGATGACTGGCTAGAAGCCTTTGCAGACAGTGTTGGGTTCCCTTGTTGAATCACATCCTAATGTCTGGTCGTCTCTCCTTTAACGATGTTGAGATCGATCTGTGGCTCACCCTGCCCTTAATTAACTCCTACTCCCGTCTCTATTTCTATTGCTACATAAACTTGTTTTGCAAAACAAGTCAGTTGAGAACATTGATCATATTGAGCAGAAGTGAGAGCAGTAAGGCTGATGGCAAATGCACTACTTTAGGGCACCAGGCCCAGGTGAGAGGTTTTAATCTCTCTGCCTTTCAGCTCCCTTGAGCATAAGATGGTGTAATGATAGTAGCTTCGAGAACTAACAGACAGGGGAAATGTTTGGTGCATAATCATTAGCAAACAACAGTAAGTGCTTAGTGTGTAGTTACTCAATTCGTACAACCACTCAATGAGGCATATGCTACCATGAGTCCAATTAGACATATTCGGAAAAGGAGACACAGACAGGGTAGGTAATTTTGCCAAGGCCACACAGCTGGTAAAGAGCTGGGATTTGAAACCAGGCCGTCAGGCCCAGAGCCTGTCTTCTTAACACAGTGATGTGCAGTGCATCTCAGGTCTAGGAAGAGTCCCCTGTTTTCTTTCCTGCTGGAAGCTTGTTGAATCATCACACGGAGAGGTATCTGTTAGACCTGCCCTAAGGTGCTCACGTGGTGGAGTAAGGCAGCCCCCGTGGCCAGAGGGGGCTGCTGTGTCCGGCTTCCATACCACCATCTCTCTCTGCCCACTACTTGTAGGTGGGCCAGAGCTTACAAGCTGGAGGGGAGACTAGAGAACAAAGGTCCCATCCTCATTTTGGTGAGTTTTTCCCACCCCACAACAACTCTTCTGAATCCTGGGGAGGTCAAGTGGCTTGTCCAAGATCACACAGCAGGTTTGCCCCTGGGCTAACACTAGAGGCCCAGATCGCAAGCCCGAGTAGTTGTTCTGGATCCCCGCGTCCTTCCATGCTCGGGTTGAGGGTGCTGCTCCTCTCCCTGCCACCCCTGTGCCCCCCAGGTCGTGTTCATTCAGGCCAGACTCCTCTGGGGAGGGCGGGGAGGTAACATACCAATGGAGCTGCTGCAGTCACTCGGTTCTGGCCTGGCCCAGCAGAGGGATTGCTTCCCGGTCCCTCCTGTAGATGTGTGGGCCTGCTCACCTCACCCTCCCCACGCGAGAACCGTCCTTTCCTGTCTCCAGGTCTCAAACTTGAAATAAAATCAACTAAAGGTGCAGAGTTGGGATTTGAATCTGGTTCTTCTGACTCCAAGTTCAAAGACCTGAAGTAAAAGTAAGCCCATGATCATCCACATCAGTGTATCTTCCATGACTACAGCCCTGTGTTCTAGAGGAGAGAAGAGAGGCTCAGAGAGGCTTGGTAACTTGATGCACACACATAGCCTCAGCGACAGCGCAGGGGGCCAGGATGTTCCCATGGTGACCTGGGAGGTTACCTGCGAGGTTACACCTATATCCGGAGCTGTGGGGTGCTTGATAGCTCAGGGTGCCTTGGATGGTGGCTGGAGGGGTCTCTGAATCTGGTGAACCAGCCCTTGGTCCCCGATCCAGCTCATCTGATTATAAAGGCCAAGACAATAATTGAAGGTGGCTTTGGGTTCCCTGGGCAGGATCTGGCGCCAACGCCTGGGGGCTCCGTTGGCGCCTCAGGCCCTGGGCATTCACTAATGGACTGTGGCTGATCCCAGGACTGATTGGCAGCCAGCCCCGAGGTCCTCAGGGAAATCCTGGAAATTGTGGTCTCCAACCTGGAGACGTTGTCCCTTCTGGTAGCCGTGGGGGTGGGGTGGAGAGGGTGAGGGGCTTCCAGTTGGCCCCCGATAAGGGAGAGAGGGGGAGATGAACTGAGTTCCCCCTTTTCCCCGACCACCTGGACGGAACACAAGGTGAATTTCCTAGGCTGTGAAATTCAGAAGGCTGTCAGTATGCTGACTCCTCATTTCCTCTCCTCCCGGGCTGACTTGCACCAGACCCCCACCCCCTACCCCTGCCAGAGTGGTAGAGCCAGGAAGAATGTTCCAAGGTGTTTGAATAACACCTTGGGATGGGGGTGCCTGTAAGACAAGCCAGGACATTGTCATTCCAAGGATAGAGGAGCAAGGAATTAACTCTTCTGGAGATCTCTGACGACTGAGGGCACCCCTGGTGTCTGAGAAGGGCTTTCCAGGCCTAGGACACAGCCCGAGATAAGGCAGAGAGGCACACATAACCATGCAGGGAACAGCACAGGGGAACTGCAAGGTAGGGCATTAGGGAGGTGAGGCTAGGCCTTGAACGCAAGGCAAAAGTCTCGGTCCTTACCTGGTTGGCAATAGGGATCCATTGAAGGTTTTAAAGGGAGGGCAGAAAGAGGCATCTGGGGTCTGCTCAGAGTCATGGCTCTTTCTTAAGCACATCAGGCAGGACGAAAGGCAAACACAAAGCAGATGCATCTGACCTTTCTCTAGGACATTCAATATTCATGTGCTTTGCGCATCACCCAAATTTTATTCGTTTACCCAAAGAGTGAGAAAAAAGCACTTTAGGAAACTGCTATAAATCCAGTGCAAGTCACCATGGTAACCTGATTAGCAGCTAAATTAAGTTCATGATTAAGAAGAAATAAATAAAAATAACTCTCCTCCTTGGCTGGGCTACCCACTGGGCCACTGGCAGCCGAGCAGATGCTGAGGGATTGGGAAAGAGGTACAAGCCTGGACCCTGCAGAGAAGCCGGGGTCCAGTGGGAGACTCGAGTAGAGAGACCAGCCCTGGGTTAACACTGCCTGGGGGCTGACGTGGCCCCTGGTGGCCAGGCCAGGGAGTGCAGGCTTCCCTGGAAAAAGTCAAAGTCGTGGTTTTTCTCCCCCAGCGTCCCATGTCCTCCAGGGTGTTTTCTTGATGACCCAGACCAGCATTCCCCTGTATGAGCATTTTGCCCATCACTGCCCTTCCTCCAGTGCCAGGTCTCCGTGTCATGGAGTCCTGACATGAGTTAGACCCGCTTTTGATCCTAAAGTGGCTGTGTTTGGTGGTACATACAGGTCTCACAGAAGCTTTGGGCACAGTTTGTATAAGATGTATGGATACAGCCAGGGGGCCTTCCTGGAGGAGGTGATGCCCGAGAAAAAGACAGGTGTGTCTCCAGAAGAAAGCTGCTGGAGGTGCCTACCTCAGGGGAGCACTCTGGGCCTTCTGCTTGGAGCTGACCAGCAGCTGCAATGTGCTGACACAGGCTCTGATGAGACGGCAAGCCCCTTGTCGGGATGTGTGGTTAACATATCCTAGGGCTGAGCAGCAGGAGAGACGGGGCGCATAGAGAGAAACACGCCTCCTATACCCTGCTTCCAGGTCTCCTGGCCAAAGCAGTCTACAGCAATGGCTGGCCTCACATAGCCTTTGAATCTGCTCTCTGTCACTTGGTAGCAGCGGCTGTGGTGAGTGGTTTAATGCATTTGAGCCTATGAAATGGGGGAGGGGCCGGGAGGGGGACGATGAGAATAATACTTAGCTCACAAGGTTCTTGGGGAAGGTTCGTGAGATGATGCTCAGCCCCTCACATGTAAGAAAACGCTCAGCAAGATGCTTGCTGAGGCTGATTTCACTACCTGGGAAGTCTGCGTGGGCTGGCCACGGAAGTCCTGTGCTTTCAAGAGAAGCTGCTGCAGGGAGTAGACAGACAACCTGGCTGCCACCCTTCCGGCTCCACCAGTGCGTTTCCGTTGAGGCTGGTCTTCCTTCTAGCTGCTTCCGGCGACTGAGTGCAGGGCTTGGAGGCAGGTGCTCTAGCTGGCCCACTTCTGTGAGATGTGGGACTGACTCCCACCAGGCAATTTTGGCCCAGAGAGGCCCCACGAGCCTGGTGGCAACTTCCCCAGAGCAACGCTGCAGTCTCAGCTTCTTCTTTCCAAATCCTCCCGCCTTCCCCCTCTCTGTTCACAGGTGTGAACCTGCATTGGGGCTGAAGGTTTTCCCTGCTGTCTTTCCTTTCTTCCTCCTTTATCCTTCCTAGGTGTTTCCCCAGTAAGCCTCTTGCACATCTAATCCCATGTTGACGTTTGCTTCTCAGCAAAATGACACAGAGGATCTCCCGGGAAGAGTGTCATGGGTGGGTTGTCACAGAGGTCGAAATAAGACCCAGCAGCAGGTCACACAGGTGCTTATAGAGTGGCAGTCACGGCCTTCTATGATGCTAGGAAAGAAGTGCCAGTGTTTCCCTGTGTCCTGTCCTGAAGTTCACGTGTATGTTGTGTGTGTGCACAGACCCCTGAGCACACATCTTTTGCTGAGTTGACCATAGTGTAGCAGGAATGAGAAGGAGGAGGAGGAGGAGGGGGGGGGAGGAGGGGGAGGAAGAGGAAGAAGAAGAAGAAGAAGAAGAAGAAGAAGAAGACTGTTGCCATCATGAGAGGGGTTCCTAGCCCTTACCCCTGCAGAAGTGCTTGGGCACAACAAATGCTCAAAACCAAACCAAACCAAAGCCACCCCGAGTGTCACTGTATCTATATTAAGTTTTCCTTTGGACTAATTTTATTTTCATTTTTCAATGTTTGGAATGACATCATGTCAGCTTATTCAAGCCTTTGTAGCCCTTTGCTTTTGTGACGGAGACACATGCACAGAGGTGTGTGCATCTCTCTACTCACACATGAAGGTGGCAGCAACTTTGCTTCTGAGGTCACACCTGCCAGCAGACCCTTCAGCCTGCCCTCTTGTCTCTCTGAGCCCTGGCCATCCCCTGTCAAGAAAGCAGGGAGCCTCTCCACTGAGCTGGGCTGGATGAGTCCGCTCAGGGTCCTCCTGCTTTCTTCCCCCTGTGCCCTCCCAGCTCCTTCCCCCAATCTCTCCCTCCCTGCTCGGCAAGATCAGGGAAGCTGCAAACCCAACCCTTACATCAAAAGGGAACTTGAAAAATACTTGGAGCAAAAACTGCTAACTGTGCATCCTTGCTCTGTGCTGGCGCTGATATTAAATCAGGAAATGGCACTGAACAGCCGCTCCAAACACAGAAACAGGGGTTGTCAACACAGAAACCAAAAGCAATCTCTAACAGGCAGAGGTGAAAGGGACCTGGCACAAGGCCGGGATGGGGGCTGAAACCCAGGAAAGGATTCCCAAACTCTGCTGGTCTGTGCGTTCTCCCCAGAGCTCAGAATGGAGTCTGGCTCCCCTGTTTCTGACAGGGGAAAATGAAAGAGAATTAAGCTTGTTGCTTAAATACCTCGGAGATTTTCCTTTCTCTTTCCATAAATATTTATTGAGAACCTACTATGTGCTTGATAGGGAACCAAAAAAATATGCTTGCTCACATGGGAGACACCTTCTCAGTCCACAGGGCAGAGGTCTAACCACCAGTCTTTGGGCATTTGTATTTGATAAATTTCCTCCCAGCCTTTAAAGTCCTCACTGTAGCCTCTCCTGCCACACCCAGTTTTCTCCAGTAGAACCCAGGGCCCTTTTTCTTGAGATCCACTGGCTGTGTGGGTGCGCTGCCTTCACAACACCTTTCCAGCTACAGTGGGAAGGTCTGCAGTTTCCTGTAGGGGAGGAAAGAAGCCATGTCCATTGCCAAGCCTTATCTGTTAGCGCTGGTTATAAAATTGACACCTTGATAAAACCCATTGTTGGTGTGGGTGTGGGGAAACAGATTACCCTCATAGCTTTCTGATGGGAAGTTCAATTGGTGCGATCTTTCTCGAGGCCAATTTGATAATATTAACCTTGATAATGTGCATATCTTTCAATCCAATATAGCTTTGTGAAGGAATACTGGCATGTGCCATTGGAAATGTGTAAAAAAATTGTGGGTTGCAGTATTGTTTGTAATAGTGAAGATTAGAAAATGGCTTAAATGTCCACCAATCTGGATCTAGATAAAAAAAAAAAAATCTGCAAAGCTTCCACTGGGTGGAAATGCTATGCATTCGTTAAAATGAAAGAAAGAAGTAAACCTGGATGTATTGACACAGAAGCTGCTGAGTAAAAATAAAAAGCAAGCTGTAGCTCTAGACATAGATGTTAAAACTACATTGTTGCATTTTTTACATTGAGAAAGTGGTCTTGTGTATCTTGTGTATTTCATTTTACAAAGAAAGGGAAAAAAGGCATTGAGTGACCATAGCAGTTCCTGGCCCAGCATCCTCGTTCCCTCCATCAGCTCCAGACAGCAGGTCTGGACAGTGGGAAGGTGTGCTACCGACTTCTCTGTACCTAGAAGTTTAATCCCCAAGCTGTGATGAGCTTGTGGTGGGAAGCTGGAACCCGGCCCGCAGAGTGCTCAGATGAGGAAGAAGGAACGCAAGAAGGCCAGAGGGGCAGGAAGTGCCCAGATCATCCAAATTCCCTGAGGCAGTCCTTCATGGGGGGTGGGGGATGGGATGAAATGAGGCTTGGTTCAGGAATGATTGCTAATTAGGAAGCAGAGGGCACTGGAGGGGTGCAGGGGAAACCTGGGGGGTCTGAGACAGCAAAATAAGGGCCTCAGGGTTTACCCACTTGCTAACTTCATTCATTCATTCCACAACTGTAATTGAATTTGTGGGCCTTGCATTGGCTACTGGGCGACAGAGACCCCCTCCAGGAACTCACGTTCATGTTCCTTCCTTCTAGTTTTCTCAAAGTGTGTTTCATGCAGCAGAATTACTTAGGGAACTTATTAAAGTGCAAATTCCTCAGTTCTACTTAGACCTGTAAAATCAGAGGGTGGTTAAGGAATCTGTGTTTTAATACATTTTCTTAAGTGAAAAACATTTGTACTAGCTGATCCAACCATTGTCCTTGAACTTCCCTGTCCCCCCCCCCCCCCCCCGCCCCCAAGGCCTCTTCCAAACCTGAGGTCACCTTGATCCAACTGGGGAAAGGAAGGGATATAAGTATGAGCCTTGCCATGTGACCCTAGTATGTGTGATTTCCCTCAAATAACAAGGATTTGGACACTTGTTAGTAGGTTCTCTTTGTCATATGCCTGCTCAGGAACATCCAACTCCTTCTGTGGCTTGGAAAGTTTCATATACAACCTCTCCCTAGTCCTTCAGAGACAAGAAATGGACTCAGTCTAGGCCAGGGGTGACACATACAAAGGCCCTGTGGCAGAACACAGCAGAACACACTTAAGAAATATGCATGGCTAAGACATTATGAGGGGAGAAAGCTGGCAGGGGAAGATAATTCAGGACCTGAGGGCTATGTTAAGGAGTTTGGTTCTTTTTCAAGTGCCTAAGGAATTTATATTTAAGCCAGGTAGTAGGGTAGTAGGGAGAATGATCAGATCCAAAGATTAACATAACATGAAAACTGGCTCTACTACCAGAGCCAAACTCTCTGCTGTCATCTAAACCGCAGATGAGGGCAGTTTGGATGAGGGTGAAGTCACCAGATGGAGAGCCAGAGCCATCCTGGGGTGCAGGGAGAGGCAGAGGATGATGGTTCAGCTGTGGGAGGTCAGATCCTTAGCCCTGGGTGCAATGGTAAGATTTCAGAATTTCTAACACTGACCTGGGGTGGTGAGGTATTGATGGGGAAAGGAACTAATTATCCCTCACTGAACTGTGGCTTTGAGAGGCAGTCAGCTTCTTATCAGCACAGAGCTTGGACTCCTCCTCCTCCTTCCTTTCTCCTTTTTCCCTCTCCCTCTCCCTCTCCCTCTCCTCTCCCTCTCCCTCTCCTCTGATATGTAAGAGACAGAAAGGTTGATGTTGAAGACCCAACTCTGGCCAGAGGCAGGACTGAAGATCAAGGCTAAAGACAGCTCCAAGGATCAGAGCTAAGATCAGAGGTCAGTCTGAGGCCAATTGCAAGGGACAGGATGGGAGGACTTGGTTGAATTTCTCTTGTTTAACTTGCACCCCTACCCTGGTTTTGCTGCAGCTCCACACAGTCAGGGGAGAAGGAAGGGAAGGAGCAAGAGCCCAAGCAAGGGTGCTTGTGGTCACCCACAGGAAGGCACATTAAACATGGCCCTCAGAACTGAGTTCTCAGAAGGGACTTGGTACTTGGTAGAGGCTCAGCAGTGACCTGAAACAAACAAACAACAACAAAAACCCCAACAACCCCAAAACAACACCAATCCCATGGAGAGTTGGAAATCCTGACTCAGTGATGGCTGGAGAAGAACTGCACTGACATTTGAATCCTTGGGATGCTCCTGCTGAGATAGAGACCCGACACTTCATAATATTCAGAGCCCTGGTCTTGAAGGAGATGTTCCAGCTCATCACTGGGGCATAACTTTAAGTAAACCACTTAAGTTCTGATAACTTTGGTCTTTGTGCAAGATGGGGATAATCCTGCTGATCACAAAGGGCAGTTTGTAAGAACAGAGGGGGCTGACAGGCAGAAAGCTCTTAGGACTCTGCTGTGGAGCCACATCTACCTGCCTGCCTGCCTATCTCTGTAAAATAGGGATGACACTAGTTGCTACATCTTGAAGTTGTGAGAATTGAATGACAAATTGAATCATAAAAGGCCTCGGAGATCCCTGTACGAATAGCGTGAATGTTATTTTGGAATAGCCCCTCTGTACTGGAGCAATGCTATTAGATAGTGGTTATCTAATGCAGTACTGTCCAATAGAAATAGAATGTGGACCTCATGTGTAACCTAAAACTTTCTAGTAGTCATATTAAAACTAAGTAAAAAGGAACGGGTGTGCTAATAATAAATTCCCACTCTCTGTGTGTACCTGGGTGGGCAGGTCCCTCACCTCCTGGGGTGGCAGCCAGGGAAAGGGCTCTGCAGGGTCAGTGTAACTGGTTCTCTTCTGGAACTGCTGAACCTTCAGCTGCCTAAAGGCTACCAGGACACAACCCAAAGAGCAAGTACTGGGTTGGAATCTGATGGCCCTTGTGTAGGGTAATGGGAAGTGGGCGTGGCAGGTACCTTTGGGAAAGAAGAAGGGGAAAGGCAGAAAAACCTCTTTCCTTTTGGAAGTCACAGATGTCTGGAGGCTCTTTGAGAAGAGACTGGTGACACTACCAGTGGATAATAAAAACACAGAGGGCTCCTGGGGGTGAGCCCTGGGGCTCTTGAGACCACCTGCCTCTGCTTGGCGGCCCGGATGACCACGCAACTCTGAAGCCCGGAGTTTCTAGCTCCTAAGTGCAGTAGACTCCCCTCCCAACGCACTTTCCCCCTCCAACCCTCCATTACCCGCCCCCCCCCCCACCCCCGCACTTTCCATACACCTCCAACCTCAACCCGGCGGGCTCGGAATACTCTTATTCGCTCACCAAACACCTGCCACTCTCTGGGAAACCGCGGGTCAACCTCGAACCTTCCGATCTAACGCGGATGCAGAGAGCTGCGCGCCAGTCTGCAAGCGCACAGGAGGGCGCGCGGCCCGGCCTCACTCCTTACCCTGTTGGCTAAGCTGGGGAGGGTAGAGACGGCGCAGCGAGCCCCATCCCCAGCAGCTGGAAGCGGGCTCTGCAATCCCTTAGGGAATAACCTCTCCCCACCTCCACCATCCCGAGTGCCTGAGGCTTTGTCCCTGCTGGGGCCCCTCCATTAGGGTCTGTTGTTAAAGAATCCCAAGTTGGTGGATTTGGCCCAACGTGAAGTGGGTAAGGAGAGGAGGTCGCTTTTGCGTGAAACTCCTCACATTGGAGTTTTGGCGGCTAGAGACCAGCTGCTCAGTAGAAGGGTTCTGGCTGCTGCTAATCCTAGGGTTTCCAAGAGGCTCCGAACTCCGCAGGGCTCTGGCTCTGTCTTCCTCTCCACTGCTTCTCCTCCGACGATTCGCTTCTCCCACCACCCCTTCCGGCTTTCTTTAGTGCCTTGGACTCCCAGTTAAGGAGGTTTCAGCACTCCTCGACCCCACCAGTCTTATAGAAATAGGGTACATCCTCTGGGTCCTGCTGTATACCTAGGATGAAGAGCTCAGCACGTTTATTCAGAGCCCGCGATGGCAGCCCGGAGCGAGAGGTCATAGGGCCCGGGGACTCTGAGACCCTTCAGGCAGAGCGCAGCAGGAACAGGAACCAAACTGGCCAGAAAGTGGGGTCGGCGCCCTGTAACGGCCCTCGCTCCAGGGCAGCCTCCGGGTCTCTGTTACTCGCCCACCGCCAGGCAGGGGTGGTGTTATTGCTAACATTTTTGGGAGGTGGGGGTGGGGTGGCTGGGGGATGGGGAAAGAGGGAGTGGCTACGCTGGGATAGCTGCTGAGAAACGGATTTTGGGGAGAATTGAACCTAGGAACCGGCATGGATATCTCAAAGCCCAGGGGAAGGGAGTGACGGCAACAGAGACAGGCACTGGGACAAAGAGGAGGGAACCTGCCCAGACAAAGCCTGAGTCCTAGAGACCCTAAGACGGTGGCAGGGCGCCTGCTGGAGATTTGGAACTGCAGGGCTGGGGCCACAGGAATCCCCAGGGCCTCAACGGACCACAATCTTGAAACTCAGGTCTTAGTTCTTCGAGGCGAGGGTCTGTCAGACCAGAGGGGACCCTTGGGGGTGGGGCCTGCCCTTTTTGGTGGGCATCGCTGAAAGCTGTAGGGTTGGGCACATTATAGAAGCCCAGGGTTTCTTGCGACTCGGAGGGAGGGAGCTGCTAGGTCGAGTTCAGTGCGTACTAAGAGAGCCTGGTGTGCTGTCCGCTTAGGCCACCCAAGGCGGAAGCCAAAGTCTGCACAGACCCGAGACGGATGGTAGTGAGTGGTCTCAAAACGTTCTCCACTAAGCCGCGGTCCAAGCCTGCGCTCACAACAGGAGAACAGCGACCGGGACACTTACAGGCGGGTGCGTGTTCCCAACACCAGGCTTTGGGCAGGAGCAGCGCCGCAGACTGGGCCAGGCTCTCTCCCCAGGCGACCAAATCTTTTGGAAACCACGCTTCTCCAAAAGGGTTGAAGACAGATTTTTCTCAGTATTACAGTCACTGATATAAACCGTTTACTTCAAGTTTTAGTTAAAATACATTCATTTTATTAAAAATAGTCAAGTATGACCACGCCCTAACCCAGCCTCCCCGAAGGCAAGAGTATCGAGGAGTTTCAGATTATTCGGATACAAATATTTTACTTTCTAACAGTTGACTTAAGTCTGGTCGCGTCCGCACTGGTGTGGCCCACTGGACCCCTATGCGCGGCGTCAGTCATGCTGGTCCCG
The DNA here is from genome assembly GCA_025594165.1 of Tamias sibiricus. Taxonomy (NCBI): domain Eukaryota; kingdom Metazoa; phylum Chordata; class Mammalia; order Rodentia; family Sciuridae; genus Tamias; species Tamias sibiricus. The sequence continues at coordinate 168,629,034 of CM046659.1, forward strand.
TGCAGTTAGCGGCCGGGACACACTCACCCAGAGCACTCTTTCGCTTTTCGCTGCGCACCCAAAGCTGGAGAGCAGAACGCCACGCCGGATGCGGGTCGCGTCTCCGCGTCCAGCGAATTCGCGATTTATCCGCGTTCGGATGTTGGGGTCCGGGTCTCTGGAAGACTCCTTATTTCTGGCCATCCTGGCCCGGGGTAGGGAGTGTGCGCGGCGCCTAAGAGCTCTGTCTGAATGCCTAGTGTGCTGCATTCCAGTTTCCCCGTCTGCGCTCCAGGGAGGGTTCTCTCTGGACTGCCCTGGGCACCCTAGCTATGGCGTTTCCACTTGCCGCCAGTGGACCTCCCTTGTCCAGGACCTTTCCGCGCGGGAAGCAGCCTACTGGCACCTCCGAAGGCGGGGGCAAGGAATTTCAGCGAGGGCGACCGGGGCTTGAGGTTAAGTCCGAAGATAAGACCGGAGGACATGTGCGTGGCTGTAGGGGAACCTGTCCTAGGCTTCAGTACAGTCGCTGCCTGCATTCTGGGATGGCTCGAGTTGGCCCACGTAGGGAGACCTGGCTGGGTCCAGGCGCCGTCCAAGCCTTCCGGCTAAGGGCCGGGCGGTTCGGGCGCCTTTGCGCACCGTGGCCACTTGGGGTCGCACTTTATGCCTGTTTGAGCCTCTGCGCGACCGGCACACGCCGGGATCTGCTTAATCGTTACAAAACGTTCAAACAAAAACAGGGCCCGTTCCCTAGCAGCCAAGAGACACCCGGAGCACCGTCCCGTGCTGGCCTCGGCCCCGAACCTCAGAGCGCTCAGATTTCCGTGCATTTGACTGGGGAAAGGGATTCAGGGCCTTTGGGCCGATTCTTTCTCGGTTACCTCCGTCGTGAGCATTTGGGGGTGGGGTAAGCGCAGGGAGCGGCAAGGCCGGTGGAGTTGTATCTTAGGACTCCGCCACTGCACCCGCTAGGAGGGTTACAGCCCCTCTTGGTGCAAGAAAGGTCCCCCGAGGTTAAGAGTTGGGTCTGAACACAACTCTTGGAGCCCCAACCCCTTCCTCGCTCCAACACACAAATACACGCAGACCTTCAGAAACACAGGCACACATGGCACACAATTCACTCGGCCAGCAGCCGCGAGGACACACAGAGCGTCGCCCACTGGGCGGGGGCCGCTTGGGAACAAAGGGCCCGGGAGATTTCGTCCCTGAGCTCATTCCGAGCCTCCTTGGGAGTGACACGGGCTGGAGTAGGGGTGCAAAGGGTATTGAGGGAGGTGAGAGTGCCGGGGGTGTGTGGGTGGAAGAAGCGACCTGGTCAAGAGGTGGGGCGCGTAACGAAGGCGAGCGTGCAGGGGCCAGGACCTGGAGGGTGGGGGGTTGGGCCCAGGCCGGCCGTCCCACTCCGCTGCAGCCCTCTACCAGGCCTCGGCGGCTCCGGGGCTGCTCCGGCCTCCAGTCAGCTGACGCGGGGGGCGGGGGAACTGTCAGGCGCGCCCCGCCCAGCGCCGCTGGGCCGCGGGGGCCGTGCAGCCATTGGCCAGCGCGCCGGGCCGCCCGGGCCCCTGCGCCCCAGTGACATCAGGAAGGCGATAAAAGGCGGCGGCGGCGCCGGATCCAGCACAGCTGCACCGCCGGGCTGCGAGCGGCTGCGAGCGAGAGAACCTTAGAGCTTGAGAGCGAGAAAGCGAAAGGCGGGCGCTCGTCCCGCGCCTCCCCTCCGCCCTTCGCGCGTCTGGCTTGCCTCTCCAACCCTGCCCGGCTTGACCCGGCTCGTCCCGGAGCGGCCACAGACCCCGGCACTGGGGCAGCGCAGGCAGCCTCGGGACTCTCCGGCGCGCCGCCGCGTCCCCAGACAAAGGCTTGGCCGGCGGCCCCGGCCCGCTGCGCCCTCGGCTCCCCGCCTCCCCGGCTCGCCGCTCTTCGCCCCCGCGCTTGGCTCGGCGCGCCCCGGCCGGCCGCAAAGTTTCCCCGGCGGCAGCGGCGGCTGAGCCTCGCATTAGCGATGGCCGCGGAGCTGAGCATGGGGCCAGAGCTGCCCACCAGCCCGCTGGCCATGGAGTACGTCAACGACTTCGACCTGCTCAAGTTCGACGTGAAGAAGGAGCCGCTGGGGCGTGCAGAGCGTCCGGGCCGGCCCTGCACGCGCCTGCAGCCAGCCGGTTCGGTGTCGTCCACACCGCTCAGCACACCGTGTAGCTCGGTGCCCTCTTCACCCAGCTTCAGCCCGACCGAACAGAAGACCCACCTCGAGGACCTGTACTGGATGGCGAGCAACTACCAGCAGATGAACCCTGAAGCGCTCAACCTGACGCCTGAGGACGCGGTGGAGGCGCTCATCGGCTCGCACCCAGTGCCACAGCCGCTGCAGAGCTTCGACGGCTTCCGCGGCGCTCACCACCACCACCACCACCACCACCCTCACCCGCACCACGCGTACCCCGGCGCTGGCGTGGCCCACGATGAGCTGGGCCCGCACGCTCACCCGCACCATCATCACCATCACCAAGCGTCGCCGCCGCCGTCCAGCGCAGCCAGCCCAGCGCAACAACTGCCCACCAGCCACCCCGGGCCGGGTCCACACGCGGCGGCCCCGGCGACGGCGGCGGGAGGCAACGGTAGCGTGGAGGACCGCTTCTCCGACGACCAGCTCGTGTCCATGTCGGTGCGTGAGCTGAATCGCCACCTGCGGGGCTTCACCAAGGACGAGGTGATCCGCCTGAAGCAGAAGCGGCGGACCCTGAAGAACCGGGGCTACGCCCAGTCATGCAGGTATAAACGCGTCCAGCAGAAACACCACCTGGAGAATGAGAAGACCCAGCTCATTCAGCAGGTGGAGCAGCTTAAGCAGGAGGTGTCCCGGCTGGCCCGCGAGAGAGACGCCTACAAGGTCAAGTGCGAGAAACTCGCCAACTCCGGCTTCAGGGAGGCGGGCTCCACCAGCGACAGCCCCTCCTCTCCCGAGTTCTTTCTGTGAGTCGTGGCGGGTCCCGGCCCCCGCTCTTTCTCGGGCCCGGACTCCCTGTCCCATGTCCCCAGCCCTGGACTCCCTTGGACCCTGTCCCTGCCGTGGCCCCAGCCTTGACCTGTTTGACTTGAGCGAGAGGGAGGAAGGGCGCACGGGCCGCGGGCGACGGGAGGGAGCGCGGGAGGGCAGGGGACCTTGGCTAAGGCGAGAGTAGCGCACGCCAGCGCCGCCTCCTAGACTCGAGCAGAGCCAGAGAGACGAGGAGGGTGGGAGATCCCAGAGCAACTTTTCTCCAGGCTGCAAGGCGGCGAGGCATACTACCTAAGAGTCGCCAAGCGGTCTGGAGACGCCTGGCTTTCTGAACTTTGAAAGTGCTGGGGCCGCTGCTTCGAAGTCCGGAGCTCAGTCCGCCCCAGGAAGAGAGCAGAGGAGAGGAGAGGGACCCTGGCGTCCCAGCCCGCTCAAGGCGAGGCTGAGCAAAGGGAGGAAGAGCAGTAGGACCTGCCTGTCCAGAGTCCGGAGAACACTGGTTCTCAGCCGAGAAACGCGGGCCTCAGGACGTTCTGCGCGCAAATCTCATCAGTTTTATTGCCTGCTCGATTATATAGAAAAAATACGAAAATCTGCATTAAAAATATTAATCCTGCATGCTGGACATGTATGGTAATAATTTCTATTTTGTACCATTTTCTTGTTTAACTTTTAGCATGTTGTTGATCATGGATCATAACCCCCCTTGTTTCTTTGGGTAAGAAGGGATCGCAGTTTGGAAACTCCAGCGGCTGCGAGCTGGGTTTCAGTCCCAGCTGTCGGCTTGTAAATACCCGCCCCACCAAACCGAATAGAGAACGTGGCAGCAAGCGGAGTGTCTTTGTTTGGGTTTAGTATTATGACATTTTTATTTGTAAGTTAAAAAAAAAAAAAAAGCGTTCTGGGCATTTAGCATCAGGCAACAACTTTATCTTGGGGCATCCTTAGAAGTTGCATGTTTTCTTCCCTTCCCCTGTCCACATTCAGTTCTCTTATCCCTCTTGCTTTAGTTTTTTTTTTTTTTTTTTTTTTTTTTTTTTTTTTTTTTTTTTTGGTGTTGAGGGAAAGAGGGTATAAGGGGGGCAGGGGCAGTGGTGGAGTTCCACGCCCTGGACCCCAGAAGTCCTTAATTTCTGCCTTATCTTCTGGCCAAATTGACACCCCTAATAAGAGAGGAAAGAGAAACAGATCTCCTCCGTTTTTTATTTTAACAAGAATCATCCCAGGGTCTTTTTTTTTGAACTTCTCCAGTCTGCATTCATTTCAGGGCCCCCAGCCCTCCTAGGGTGAGAAGATTTCCCCATCAATGGTGACCCCAGCCTGCAGTGAACTGGCTGCCACTGCTCAAAATGTACCAGAAACCCAAACATTGGCAAGTAAATTTGCAACTTTAGACCAACACATTATGTGTTTTGTTCCCTGCTTTTGAGATAGCAGGAAGAGTTATTGGTGGTTTTCCCCCCCTCCCCTTCAGTTGTATAGTAGTTATAGGGAAGATCTGGGCGTTTTTCTTTATTATTACTTTTTTTCCTGCAGGTCAGTAAAAGGATTTAAGTTGCACTGACAAAACAAACAAACAAAACAAACAAAAAAAAAAACACAAAAAAACAAAAGACAAAATGAAAGCATATTTTTTAGTTCCCATTTGAAATTGCTGGCGCTGCTGGCCGGATGCATTTTTGAGTTTGTATTAGTTGATAAATTAACAGTAATAACAAGATTGTATGAACCGCATGGTGCTTGCAGTTTTAAATATTGTGGATATTCGTCCTGCATCAGAAACGAGCTTTGGTTTTTACGGATTCAACTGTGTTGAAATCAAACTTGCCGCAACAGAAATTGTTTTTATTTCATGTAAAATAAGGGATCAATTTCAAACCCTGCTTATGATATGAAAATATTAAAACCTAGTCTATTGTAGTTTTATTCAGACTGGTTTCTGTTTTTTGGTTATTAAAATGGTTTCCTATTTTGCTTATTAAAACCATGGAAATGGTGTTTATTTAGAGAACTCCGCCTTTGCATGACTTTGACTCTCTTGCTTCTTCAAGAATTGTACCAATTTGGGGGCATGCTCCCCCCATGACAATTGAAAAGAAAATCAAGGTCTGGGCAGCTGTCTTCTTTGAGTGTTAGACTGAGTGTGTGTATGTGAGTCTTAAATGTATTTTCTGCTTCTCACCCCAGGTCCAAACCTCGGTTGAGTTTGTTTCTGAGCCAAGAGGGTGCCGGTCTGAAAGTCCTTGGAGTCCCTAGGCATGGAGCACACGTCACTATTCAGTGCTTTCAGACTTGGCAATCAGAACTACCCTACTAGACTTCCCTGCTCTGAAGTAGTGAATGGCAGAAACCAGGAAGCCAATAGCTCTTGCCCTGATGGAGAAACCAGGTCTTTTGGGTGCTCCGGGACCCTTTGTGTCCCTGCCCCGGCTTCAGGTCTTTTGACTTTCTTTGGCCTGGTGGCAACTGGAGCTGCCTGGAGCTGAATGTTCTGAATGGAGGCAAACCACCTCCCCCCAAAGGCTGGTGGAAGCAGCTGAAACCCAGGATCAGATTTGGGGTGTAGGGCCTCCAGACAGGAAGCCCAGACTTATTTTGGGAGTAGTATGCCCAGGGTGCACTGGCAGTTTAGGCTTGCAGCACTCAGCCCCACAGAAGGGCACTGCACTGCCGAGCCTGCATTTTCAGTGGCTCCTTAAATTGGGACTTGAATGGGGCTCGGGGGCCATCATTCCTGTACAGCAGCTCTGACAGCAGCCTGAATATCCCAGGGCAGAATGTGGCCCTAGACCCCTTCCTTTTTCTGATTCTTAGAAGATCAATGTTCACTCAGGCCATAGAAAACGTCTCTTGGCTTCCGTGGAACCCTGTCTATAACTTAGGGAAGTGGAGTAGGACCTCCAAAGCTCAGAAGAGTTCTGTACTCTCTTAGCAATAACTTCAGGGTCTTCCAGTGTCCTTAGACTCAATATCCAGCCCTGAATTTCTCTGGCCCAGAGTTTCTAACATGGAATTTCAGGACCCAATGGGGGTGGGGTGTAGGAGCTCTAGCCAGGAACCTGAGCCGGGTGGAGCTTGGGAGAAGGAAGGAGAGAGCGAAGCTGGCAGGGAATAGATTTTGGCCAGGATTCCTGGAGACTGGCGGGTAGAGGTGGTGGTTGGGGTCTGGGGAAGAAGGATGGAGAGCTAAAAAAATATAAAGATACAAATAGTATTAGCAATAATTTACATGTATAGTACTTTGGTGTCCTGTAGGAGAGAAGCTAGGGATTTCAGCTTGAATTTGATTGCCCCAATCCGGTCCATTTAGCCAACTGAAAAGACCTTTCTGGCAGGGAAGGTTTTGGCTGAGATCTGGGAGAAGAAGGTAGTTGAGCCAGTATGAGCAGATGTAGGGGCTAGAGGGTGTGATAATTTCCTAATTTTATTTGCTAATGCACCTGCATAGAATGTGCCTCTATGCATACGTGCATCCCCTTTGGGGGCAAAAGAGGTCTCTGTCAGGTCCCTAAGGGCATCAGAAGAAACTCAGTGTGCCTCTCACAAAGACCAAGGTGGATCACATTATCTTGGCGGTGGAGTTGCCCCAGCGGCCTGACTCCTTTTGGAATCACCCCAAGCCGGCTGGCATCCGCCACCTCTAAAGTCACCTAGACTTTTGCCTCCACACTGAGAAGGGTTGCAAACTGGGGAGTGTTGGTCTTCCCTCCCTAAGACACAAAGACACTCAAACCCACCCAGCAAAGGACATATTGCATCCACCAGAACAAGGTAGCTCAGGTTAGTTGAGTGATCAATTGCATCTTGGAGAAGATGACAATCTCGGGACACAACACTAGTGACATATTGACACACAGAAACACAGACACCCACGCCATGCAGCCATATAGATGCCCACAGCAGACACTATCCCAGACACTATCCGTTCCTGCACCGAGCCACGCTGACCCGGTCTGGGCACACGTGGGCGACAGTCTTCAGTCCAGAGAGAGCAGGCTCAGACTTCCAGAGTCTCCAGGGCGGGTTCAGACAGCAGGCAAGCCTCGGCCACGTCCCCACCTGCAGCCTGCTGTCCCGACCCGCCGCGAAGCCCCAGACACGGCGCCCACAAGCGCAGGAAGAAAGATCTGGGTCCCGAGGACCTCCGACCTGTCCCATCCCGGCGACGCTTGGCATCTGCCTGCACCTTTTCCGTTCTCAGCGCTCCGGCAGCTCGCGGGCACCTCTGGATCCTCCAAGTCCCCGGGGGGAAAATCCTCCCAGCGCCGGGAGTCTTCCGAGCCGGCACTGGCCTTAAGTAGACAGGCTGGCGCCTGCTCCCGGAGACACACGCGGAGACAGACACACAGAGACACCGGGACGCACGCAGGGGGCACACTCAGGCCCCGGGAATGTGGCTCCATTCGGGACCGCGCCCCTTGCTGGGGTGGCTTCTGTCTGCTTTGGCGCGAAGCCCCCTTCCTGAGACCTCGATCTCGCACCTGTGCTGGTACCGGTCCCCGCAGCAGGCACCTTCAGCGAGGCAAGTCGAGGAAGGCGCTCCCGGCGCTTCCTGGGAGCCTGGGGTTCTTGTACGCTGCAGCCGGGAGGCACCTGCCCCTCTCTTGCCTCCTGGAGTCCTCTCTTTTCCTCTCCCTTTCCTCCCTCCCTCCCTTTCTTCCTCCCCTTCTTCCCTACCTCCTTCCTTTCTTCCTTCTGTCCCTCTCCCTCCCTCCCTTTCTTCTCTCTCTACTTTTTCTCCCTCTTCCTCTCCCTCCTTCCACGATCTCCCATTTCTTTAGCCCTTCCTTTCTGAACTCTTTCATTTCAGAGAACTTTCTCCTTCTCTTTTGTTTTCTCTTCTCCCTTTTATTCTGGCGCTGCCTGGCAGGAAGGGTTAGAGGAGTGTGTCTGGAGGAGCAGAGAGGAAGGAGAGGTTGAAGAGGTAGGTCTGCAGGCCCCACGCCTCTCTGCAAGGCACCAGTGCTAGCTGCTAGCGGGGTGACTGTGTCCATTAAGACTACTCCAGTCTCCCCTGGGCACCAAGGTCAGGTGGAGACTGACAGGGAGCAGCAACCCACTGGTCAGCAAGTGGCAAGTCCCCATGAAAAGGATCTTTGTGGAAGCTGAGGTTGGTCCTAGATCCACGTCCACCGTTCAGTCACAGTCAAGATTCACTGGAGCCCTGGTCTCTGGGTATATTTGTGGCAGGATAACCCCGGGCCTACCAGAGGGCACCCTCTGCCCACCCACCACAAAAGTCCATGCCTGCCCAAAGGGGCCACCTGGACGTACACTCATGGTGGGAGCTGCCGTGTATCTGCCGTGACAGATACACCAGACTGGTCACTTGGCTTTCTCTGTGACCTGGAGTTACTGCTTTTGCCACCAGGCAAAGCTGCTTCTCCCCAATTCTCCTATCCCCAACCACACACCTCACCCTCTCCAGGACACCAGAAACAGCAGGGCTAGAGTTTCCAGTTGTGCCCTGCAGGCTTTCTGATGCAAAACTCGAGATTTCTGGGCCCTTTTGTCTGCAGAAAGGAAAACCCTGAATCGACTTCTTGCATAACTGTAACTGTTCCCTCTGCAAACTGCAGTCAGAGGGCCTGGCCTCACAGCCGAGAAATCCTTGTGTTTAGATGTGTTATGTAAGGAACCCTTCTCCCCTCACCAAAATTAAAGCCCTCAAAGGGTGCTTCCTGGAGGCAGCATCATTTGTAGCTTCAGCCCCCTGGAAAGAAGGCAGTCTGGCTGCAAGAGCTACTTCATGCTGGTTCCTAGCACGGCAAGCTGGGAAGACAATCCAGCCGTGGTGAAGGCAGTGTCCTATGTCCAGGGTAGAAGCTGGACCATACCCTGGGGCTTCCCAGGTTGGGGCTTTCCTCTCTTGGAAGCCTATCATCTTTTGGGGGAATGCAACATTAGCTGCTGCTGAAATTTCTTCCTTTCCACAGTTTCTGATGATGTGGAAGCAGCATCTCTTTCAACAGGGGAGCACTTGTTCCCCAATTCCCCACGTCTTCTCCCAGCCATGTCGCCTCCCGGTCCTGCAAGCTTCCTGCGTGTCCATCTAAATACCTGTCCCTGTTCTGCATGAATTTCCTTGTCTTCCACTTCTTCTTAGGTTTCTTAATACTTCTCTCCATTGTCCTACGCACGTTATCTTAAATGATGCATTTAGGTAAGAAAATCAGAGCTAACTGTTCTCACTTGCAAGAAATTAAATATACGAGAGAAGTTGCTGCTCTAGTATAGAAAACCACCTAAATTAATAATAAGGATTTGTTGCAAAACTTGGTTTTAGCAGCCTCTCTGCATTCTTTGTATGTGAAGTTACTTTCATGTAAAACAGCAGCCACTCATTACACATTCTGTTTTATTTGTATCAAAAAGGGATGATGTCTTTGGGCTGCAGGGGCAGCTACAGAGGAGGGGGGAGGAGGCCTAGAAATTTCTGGAAGAAGCAAGCCAGTTTCAGTATGAGAAGGACGGTAAAGTTCACAAATCCAATATTTATATCAAAGTGTTTTCGTTTTTGGAGCTCTGTGCATCTTACCAGGGATTGGACTTTTCCAATAAATGGACAAGGGATGAGAGGTGAGAGGGTACCTATTTCAGAGCTTTGGAGCATGAGGTAGGCATTGGTCCTGGTCCATGATTCCATCAGATTCAGGAGCTGAGGCTAACCTTGGTTTCCTTGTCTCTTCTGATCAGCCGTCTTCACCACCCTGACTCTGCCACTGTTATAGGACCCCGAACTCTACTCAGGAGATGCCAGGGGCCCAGACTCCCTTCTTTGTGTCCTGGGAGCCAGAGCCTGGCACCTGTGTCCCTTTCTAAGGACAGGGGGCATGGAGACTTGGAGACACAGTGGGGCAACCTAATGGCAAGGGTGTCCCAGGAAAGCTGCAGCTGTCACTTTTCACTCTCTGACAGAGGAGTATGGTGGTGTGAAGTGTGTGTGTGTGTGTGTGTGTGTGTGTGTGTCTGGTGGAGAAGGCCGTCTTGGGCATCATTGTCTTAGGACATTGGTGCTGTTTGTAATTAATGAACCGTCCCTTCACTCTTCATCTGTTTTCAATTGAACTTTCCAGTGAATGGATCATAATTACCAGAGCAAGTATTCATAGAAGCAGCAGCCTCTAGGTGAGGCAATTTTGAAGGAATCATCCACAGTTTACCAAAAGCTGTTTCTGGGATGGGTTGAAGCTTTGGATCTGCACATACATATTCTTTGCTCTTAGGACACGCACGTGCATACACACGCGTGAATACCTTCATGTTTGTACACACAGAGTCAGGCATACATGTGCATACATGTTCAAGCACAGAATCTGCATGTGTTCATTTGTTATACACACACTTTCACATTCATGTGCATACACACATCGTACATGTCCTCTCATGTATGTATGTATGTGTGTACACCTATAGGCATACGTGTCCAAATGCTCATGCTCATGGATTTACAATGTGCATATGACGTTCACAATTATGCACATAGCTGTGTGGACCTATATCCACATTGAAACACAATTGATCACACATTAGACATGCTCTCGCAAAATGTCCGGGGGTCCCTGGACATCATCAGAGTCTCACGCGCACGCATGTGCGTTCATGTATGATTGAATACTGCTCTCACGCTCATCCGTACACAAGCAGCATGTAACAAGTGAAATGTGGCACTGGTGGGGTTAATGGAGGCCCCAGACTCCCATAAATATTTATACGAAGCACTCAAGCTCTCAAAGTGGGAGAAGAACCTCTCCCCGCAAGCCCTTGTAAATCACGAGGCTGCTGTGTGTTACCTGTCAGATCCGGGGCTGTGTGGGCCAGGCCTCGCTCCACGAGGCGACATGTACGTGCTGGAGCGCACAGCACTCTCCACGTCTGGTCAGGTGTCCCAGCAAACAGGCCCAGGTTGGTCCCCTGCTTTGGGATCCTGCTTCAAGAAGCCAAAGGACTCACCACACTGTGAGTGCAGGGCTGGAGGGCCGGAAAGGCATCTGTGACTATCTGACACCAGGTTTCCCTAGTGGAGTTGTCCTGGAAGGACAGCATGTGGGGGCCTTGGTGGCTAGCTGTGTGCAAAAATGAGGTGGGGTCCTGGGCAGGGTCCAGCTTTTGGAGCTGCTCCCCGCTTGCTTTGTCCCAGGAGCCGACTGAACCACAGGGTCTGCAGCTGCTGTCACTCTGTCCAGTGAATCCTCCTTGTCCAGTCTGCCACCTAAAAGCTGTTCATTCAATCAATGAACAAGTATGTATTGTGGGTTTTTTAAAAATATATTTTCTTAGTTGTTGATAGATCTTTATTTTATTTATTTATATGTGGTGCTGAGACACGAACCCAGTGCCTCATACATGCCAGGCAAGTGCGCTACTGCTGAGCCCCAGCCCTGGCCCCTTTATTGTGGCTTTTTCATGTGCATTGTGCTTCTTGATGTTGACAATATCACAAGCAATGATAGAAGCCATCCCAGCCCTCATAGAGCTTGCAGTCTATTAGGGGAGAGGAGACGTCATCAGATACCGAACCGAAGAGCCACCAATGTCCAAGGACAACTGCTGTGGAGGAAAGAGACCTGGCCCTCTGAGAGCATACATAGGATAATGAAGACGACACCCAGGGCTGGCCTCCTGGAGGAAGTAATGTTTGAATTGAGATCTGAAGCCTGAATAGAAGTTATCCAAATCCAATGGATGGGAGAAGAGCCCTCCAGATAAGTGCCATCAGAGGGACATTTCTGTGATGCCAACATTTTCCACATCAGCGCCAGCAAATAAAGTAGTCATTAGCCAAAAGTGGCTATTCATGTGGTTGAAGATCTGAATTTTTAAAGTTCTCATTACTTTTAGAATAAGTGATCAGGGTCTCTGTCGCCTCTCTAATTTTTCTCTACCTCTGTTTTCTTACGTCCCTCACTCTGTTCAAACCACAGCGGCTGCCTTGCTGTTTCTGGAACATGCTGGTTACTGCCCTTGCTCAGGGCATGTGCTGGAGCCGCCCCTTCAGCTGGAACCGTTTTCCCCAGATAAGCCTGTTGCATACTCCTGCACCTCCTTCAATTCCTTGCTCAGACTTCATCGGCTCATCCTGACCTTCCTGTTTCATCTGTTCCCCTTCCCCTTTCTGGGCACTGCTGACCTGCCTGTCTTCTCCTATTTCTGTTTTCTTCCTTTTCTCTCCTTTCTTTTCTTCCTCCACAGCACCAAGTACCTTAGAATACTGGATTATTTATTCATTTATTGCTTATTTTCCGGCTTGGCCTGTGAGGTCAGAGTCTGATGACTGTTCCCCCCCTCCCCCAGTGGTTTTATGATTTTTTTTTATTTTTCCAAATTTATTTTTTATTCTAAGTTGTTAGAAATGACAGCAGGATGTATTACATTTCATATTATACTTATAGAGTACATTTTTACATATCTCTGGTTGTATACAAAGTATATTCACACCATTCGTGACCTTCATATATGCACTTAGGGTGATGATATCCATCTCATTCTACACTGTTGACTGTTTTGTTCACTGATGTTCCTAAGCACCATGAACAGTGCCTGGCACTTAGTAGGACCTCAACAATCCCGTAACTGATTGAATGAAAAGGAGTTGAATACAATGCACTTAAAGAGGAAAGGGGTTATGTCTACAAAGGCCTGGTTGTGGGGTTCTGGCTTCTATTTATCTCTCAATCAGTTATCTGTCTGCTTTTCCTATTGATCTGTCTGTCTATCTATCATATCTATCTGTCAGATATTTATCCTCTCTTTCTTTTTCTCTCTCTGTTTTTTGGAACTCTTTAAAAATACATACTGCTAAATTTTTTTTTTTTAAAGCTTGTTTGTGTACCATCCTCTAAAATCTCACACGCCGTCAGTGGTACACCTGGGGACATATTCTGGTGTCTGAGGAGGAAGAAGAGGCTGCTACCTGACCAGAGAAGCAACAGGGGCAATCACAGAAGGGTCTTCTGGGGGTTCTGGGGTTCCACTGCTGGGCAGTCTCCCACCTGCTTTCCACCTTCCCTGCCCTCCAGTTTATCCTTCTCCTAATTCTAACTTCATGCAAACAAATAAAACCAGCCAGCCAACCTGCCAACCCAACCACCAAAAAACTCCTAGCATTCTAGAGGCCCTGGGTCCAATCCCCAGCACTGCCAAAAAGAAAAAATAAAACTCCCCAAACTGTTCAAACTGTTCCCCCCACTACTCCCCACCCTGTTGCTTTCTGAGCTGAGATGAAAGCCTCTCAAATACTTTTGTCCCCTTGACAAGTTTTTTTTTTTTTTTTTTGGTACTGGGGATTGAACTCAGGGGCACTTGACCACTGGGCCACATCCCCAGCCCTTTTTTTTATATTTTATTTAGAGACAGGGTCTCACTGAGTTGCCAAGTGCCTCGCCATTGCTGAGGCTGGCTTTGAACTCGCGATCCTCCTGCCTCAGCCTCCCAAGTATCTTGACAAGTTATTTTTAAAAAGGAAGACCATCTCTAAATCTGACACTTGGGAGGATTTTTTTTTTTTTTTAAACCCTTGCCAAATCAACCATGCTTTTTTTTTTTTTTTTTTTTTGGTACCGGGGATTGAACTCAGGGGCACTTGACCACTGGGCCACATCCCCAGCCCTTTTTCTGTATTGTTTTAGATTCTCCTGCCTCAGCCTCCCAAGTGCTGGGATTATAGGCATGCGCCACTGAGCCCAGCTTCAACAGTGCTCTTGTTTTAAACAATGGCCAGGGTCTGGAGAGCAGGCTGGTGGTGTATGTACTTTGTACACACACATACAAAAAAAATTGTATTCAGTGTCCTCGGGTCAAAACGGACCTTCCCCAGGTCTTGCTTTCTGTTTCATTGTATAATGGGAGGATCCCTAAAAGCAGAACCTGGAGGAAGAGGGGTAGACAGGCTTGGAGGACTTCACTTCCTCTGGGTGATTGGACTGGCAAATCAAAACACAGCCCAGAGCAACCTCTTCACCTCCTTGCATCCTTGGAAGACTTTGGCTCTATCCCTTGCACTGGGAGGAATCAGGAATAAATGTCACTAGGCCCATTTCACAGCTAGACAAATAGAGTCAGGGAAATCTTGTTTCCAAGCAGAGGTGGGAGAGAATGTTTCTTCAAGCACCTGATAATACCCCTGGCAAGTGGACACCTCGGAGTCCTGGTTGTTGGAGTTCTTGAGAAACAGGCTGATTTCTTAAAGATGAATCTGCCTTCATATTCCCTGTCAGAGAGATACCTTCTTGGAATGGCCCCACAATTATTTGGCCAATTCCCAGAGGCTTAGAACTTGCCTTCCAGGCCCTATCCTATCTTTTTTTCAAAAATTTCTTTTAGTTGTAGATGGACACAATATCTTTATTTTATTTATTTATTTGTATGTGGTGCTGGGGATCAAACCTAGTGCCTCACGCATGCAAGGCAAGTGCTCTACCACTGAGCTCCAACCCCAGCCCCATCTTTTCAACATTGCCTGGGTCCTCTTTCAAAAACTTACCTCTTGATTCTGTCGCTGCTTTGTTTGCAAAAATTAACAAGTTATAGACTTTGGCCCAGAGGAGAGGCAGAAATTTCAGTTCCGCCTAAACTGTGGCTTTGGCAGTCTAAGATGCTGAGCTCAGGCCCTGATGTGATTTGGGGAAGGTCAAGGGGCAGAAGTTAAGTGCAGAGGCCCTCTGATATCTTCTGAAGGGGACCCAGATTTTCTTGCATATTGTCCTGCCCAACCTCTGGTTGCTTCAAGGTCAGCAGTGTGACCTTAAGGTTTCTTTAGGAAAGTTACCTATCACCTGAATTATAGCTACCATGGGTCTAAAAACCTGTCTTTTGCTTGAGTTCTCTAAAAAGGATGGCTCTGCTATGTTTCCTTGGGTGGCTCTCCTTCCTTTCTGTCTGCACAAGGAGAGAGAAAACACCAGAACACTTGAAAAGAGTCAAAAGCTTCTCAGAAAATGGAGGCCTTAGGTGGAATCTTATGAAAATGTTGATGTGTACTAGATTTATTCTATAAGTTCTAGACCTTTGGGCCCAAGAATTCCAGAGCATGTTATTAAGGGGACAGTGTGTAGGTAGCAAGGGAATTGATGACCACTAATGAGACCCAGAGAAGGATCCCTAGGAACGCACCACATCAGACTCGTCCTTTTATCATGTTTGGAAGATCAAGGACTGTGCACTCAAAGATCCTAATTTGGGAAATACTTTCCAAGTGCCTGGCACTGTTAAATATTTTACGACTATAGCTCACACAATCCTTACAATAACCCTAAGAGATAGGAAACAGCATCACGAGAGGTTAAGCAAGGTGCCCAAAGATACACAGCTAGTAAGAGGCAATTCAAACCCGGGCAGTCTGAACCTGGAGTCTGTGTCTTTAACCATTGTATTTTCTGAGGCTTGATGATGAGTGAATTTGTAACTGGCTGGAAAGTGTTTATGGGATTTTTTATACAGTGAGACTTGGCCAAGAGCACCTCCCTCACACCACTGTTCATTCTCTTTTTCTTAAGCCACGTTGCTTTTAAATTATTATTTTTTTTCTGAGATAATGGGAACTAGTCCTGCTCTGAGATAATCTATGGCTCCCCATTGCCTTCGGGGAACATTGCATTTTCTTCAGACTGAACTTCAAGGCCCTGTAGCACCAGCCCTTGGACCTCGGCTTTTCATTCCCTCATTCTGTGCTGTGGCCATACCTACCCCAGATCCCGCCCAGGGTTCCCTGGCCTCCACACCTTTACCTGAGCTGTTTCCCCATGACATTTTCTGTCACTCTCAACCCTTAGCTCTTTAATCACCTTCCAGCAATTACACTCAGAGAAAGACAGTGTCCTTCCTCTGAAATCCTCCTGGAACAGGGGCCTAGTTGGAACCCAGATTTTGAAGCCAGGAAGGCAAAGGTGATCTAAACGCAGCCCTTCTCTCAGGCAAGTCACTACACTTCTCTGATCCTCAGTTGCCTCTTAGTAAGGCTGGGAACATCTGCGCCACTTCTGGTTTCTGGAGAGAACCTTCTGAGCAAGAGCATGTCAGTGATGCCTGGCGTGCCTGTGGAGGTGGGTAGCAAGCAGCGGCTGCTGTGATTATGGTAGGCCTGGCTTCGCCTGCAGGTGTCTCCCTGGGAAGGTGTGAAGTCTTTCCCAGAAGGCTGAGTCTGAGCCATCTCTTGCAGTGTCTAGGGCCAGGCCTTACAGGAAGCAGCAGGAGCTCAAGGAATGCTCCTAGAAGCCACTGGGAAGCCTTTAGCTTAGACTTAGCCCAAAGCCCAGGCTCCGCGTTGCAGCTGTGGGGATGTCAAGCAGGTCTGACGGGTTCCACGCTCTGGCCTGGCTCTCAGATTCAGTTCGCTCTGAAACTGATTGGCAGGGAAAGCTCCGGAAGGCGGTGTGCAAACCCAGCAGGAGCTCCTGGGAAGTGGGATTTGCAGCTCTGAACATACAGCAGGGAAAGAATCTGGAGTTTCAGCCCTGAGTGCAAATATTCTCAGCCCCCTCCTTCAGGCCATTTTCGAGATGCTCAGAGCCCTGGAGTCTTGATTGACAGGGTTTCCAGCATTTTCTGGGGAAGGAGAAATTTGCGTGGTCACTATGTAAACTTGCCCCCCACCTTAGGGAGCCATGTTGTGGAGAGAACATCTGAGTGTTTAGATGGTGGGCTGGGGTCCCTAACTTGGTGACAAGACAGTCAGTTTTTGGTGTTCGTGTTTCTGTGAGTCTGTGTGGAACGTGTATCCTTGTACACGTGTGAGCAGGTGCACGTGAGCCCACGGGAGACTGTGTGTGCCCGTGCCTATACAGCCACAGAAAAAGAGTTCCCTTCAGTGGAAAAGATGGTGGACTGGAATCAGGTTGCCTGGGTTTGAGGGTCACCGTGTCCTTCCTGGTGTCCCTGGGAGTCTACAGGGACGTGGGCAGGGGTAGACAGGCCACTCCTCAGTGGCCCAGAGTGACAGCATCAGGAACTAATCCACTCATTCACTCAACAAACACTCACCTGCTCCGTGCTAAGCACTTCTAGACCCCTGAGCTTGCTTGTACCTGGGCAACCCTGTGGGAACTCTGGGACTGTATGTGGGTGCTCCCTGACACTGGGATTTGCCCAAGCCCTCCTGCTCAGCAACTGGGCAAGGATTTGAACTCAGGTCTGTCTCATCCCAAGGCACCTAGTGTGGGCTCCATGCCTCCCTGGAGTTTGGGATCTTTGGAGGGACATGAGAGCTGAGAGAGCCTCTTGGCACCCAGCTAGAAAGGGGGACAATGGCCTGGAATGAGATCTAAGAGGAGGAGAGCACTGGGAGGGTGGGTGGAGCAGGCTCAGGAGAGGAGGGAGCTTTGGGTTGGTCATGACCAAAGACAGATGGGGTGCAGGAGGGGAGGGTGCCCCGCGAGGAACTAGTGGAAGTGAAGGAAAGCTCAGCGTGGTGGTGGGAGGGAGCTTGGAGAGTGGCAGCAGCCAGCTCCTGTTCTGTTTGGCTGGAGAGTGAGATGTAGGAGGACTCCTGGGGTTGGGAAGAGGAGGGAGCTCCTAGGTCCTCCAGGGCTTTGGATACCAGGTGAGGAGGCTGGTATTATCCTGCCTTGTTAGAATCTGCTACTATATTTCTTTTCTTGACCCAGTCTATGCCATAGCTTCTTGGATGGAGATGAGCAACCCATCTATTTACTGGGAAATTGGGGGTTGAATTCTTGGGTGCTGGTCAGATTTTGGTGGGAGCTTAAGTGGGAGAAAGGGTGAGAGAATGGAGAACTGAGACAGCCTTGCTCAGACCTGTGCCCGAGAAGACAGAGAAAGGCTCTGTGCAGAGAGGGAAGCATGGAGCCAGCCTATGGAGAATGCTCAGAGGCTTAAGAAGGCCTAATGATACTAGGGCTGATAGGGTGAATCGGATCCTACTAAAATAAGTGAGCACACACACGCACCAAAAATGGGAAGGAGGAAATGAAAAAGACATTATGATATGAAGTCTGCATTGAGATGGGCCAAGAGTTGACTGTGAGCCTCCTAGTGACCAATGGGAAGAAGGAAAAAAAGATCAACTTTAAGAGCCCTGGTGTTTTTCAAGGAAAAACAAACCCACTGCTCAGGAAAAGACATAAACACGGCTAGTTCTGGGGCTGGAAGAGACATCTCTCTGGTGGATTGTCAAATACTTGGGCAGATTTTTGATCAGAGAAGAGGTGAGTAGAGGCAGCAGAGTCAGGAGGTTGCTTGACCTGTCTCAACCTGAGTTTCCTCCACTGGAACATGAGGGGTGGGGGTGGACGTGCCTCACAGATGCGGTGGAAGTGCTGGGCCCACAGGAGCTGGTCAGTAAGGCTAGCCTGCTTCCTCCCTGCCTCCAAAAGCTGCCTCTCTTTAATTAAACTTTTTATTGCTCTTTTGCCCTTTCTTGTTTTGGGCCAGTTCCTCCCACTGCCCCTGGGGACCAGGGCATAGCCAGGTGGCTGCTGGCAGGGTGCCAGCTGAAATCAGCAGGGCCCTCAGCTCCCTGCTGGGCCTGTGTCCACAGCTGAAGTGCTCTGAAGAGCCAGGCTCAGCCAGTCCACAGACTCCCTGGGCCACCGCTGTTCCTAGCCCTGGGCGGGGCTGAGAACTCTGCCCACAGCCAGCCACCACCTCGTGCTCCCGCTGCTATAGCACCCTGCACGTCGCCTTCCTCCTGCAAGGCCCAGGAATAGATAAACGATCGTCTGTGTGAATCAGTTGTTTTAACATCCACCTCCCAGCCGGAACACATGTGTCCTAAGGGTATGGGCTGTTCTGTCCTCCCTTGCCGTGTCGGTCTGCAGGGCCT
Organism: Tamias sibiricus; assembly: GCA_025594165.1. NCBI lineage: Eukaryota > Metazoa > Chordata > Mammalia > Rodentia > Sciuridae > Tamias > Tamias sibiricus. Next base: position 168,647,792 of record CM046659.1, read on the forward strand.
GCTGAGCACCTGCTGCAGAGTGGCCGTTCAACAGAGTGTTTGAGGCCAAGTGTGGGTGCATATCTGGAATCCCAGCTGATCTTGAGCCCAAGTTCAAGCCCAGTATGGGCAACTTAGTGAGATTGTGTCACAAAAATAAGGTCAGGGGGCTGGGGCTTGCATCTCAGTGATAGAGTGCTCGCCTAGCATGTATGTGTAAGGCCCTGGGTTCGATGGCCAGTACCACGTGCACACACATGTGTTGAACAGACCAATGAATGAATGGGATAAGTGAATGTCTGAAAGAAACTTTGTAATTGTTGGTCCAGTGGGGTCAGGATCACTATCTTCATTTTATAGATAAGGAAACTGAATTTTGATCTCCTTGTTTTACCTCTTTACCAGGTTGATTTTACTCATCCTTAGGGCTTCTGTCAAAACGGTACTTCTTTGAAACACTTTGCCTAATGTTCTAGGCTGGGCCAGGCACCCTGTCCCCCATCATTGTTAATCCTCCCTCTTCTTCAAGGTTTACTCTGTTTCCCTTTCCTGCATCTTCCTCTGCTGGGAATGGTTCATTTGGTTTCATACCCCTCTTAGCTCCACCAGTTATATAATGTGCCGGGACCAGTGTAAAATGAAAAGGAAATGTCTCTTGTTTTAAGAATCACGTTCAAGGTGGCAACAGCCGCACATTAAACTGGGTACTGCCTTTCTTATTGCAGGGACTTGTTTGACAGCAAGGACACTGCTGATCTTATAGACAGGGGCTTCCTCCTGCTTCACACAGTGCCTGCTTCTCAATAGCACCTCATTTAACCACCCAATGTATGAATGAGTGAACGCAGATGCATGAATAGAAGTTTCATAATCACTCTGAGCTTCGGTTTTCCCATCTGCAAAATGGGAATATCTTGCTTCCTTCCTCAGCAGATGGACTCTGAAAAACATCCCATGTTTTGGCTTTAGACTCTGTTGACTTTCTCAGAGGCAGTGACATCACTGAGCCCCGGGGCCACTAGATCTTATGGCACATGTTGTGGAACTAGTCGGGTTGAGGTGGTCGGAGGACAGAGGCCAGTCCTGTGTGGGGCGAGTGAGGCTGGCCTGATAAGGCCGGTGGACTTTGCTCTCTCAAGCAGCCAGCGTGCCACTAGTGACGTACTTCTACCTGGCTGGAGCCCAGGGACCGGGGAGAGGCCATGGCCTCCTCTTCTTTCTGAACTCTTATTTATTGTGCACCTACCGTGTATCAGGCCTCATGCTAGGTACTTTGCATGCATCATCTCTTTCACCTTCAGTTTTGCAGATGGAGAGAGAAATCAAGGGTCATAGAGTAAGACTGGCATGTTGGAGGTAGTCAGCCCCGGAAGCCAATGGGTCATTGCTTAGCCTGAGGCCTCCTGAGAAAAACAACAAAAACAACAGCATCACAAGAGGGGTTTTTATTCACAGAACTCCATGTGTGACTCTGGCAAACACCTTGTATTTCAGCTTCAGATGCTAGTGACTCTCTGAGGCCAGAGAAACGAATATCCAGGCCAGTTGTGTTCCTGGGTCTGGAGGGAGCTGCCTTGGCCAAGCCAGTGTCAGGCAGACCCAGCAGAATCCAAACTCTGATCAAACATTGCCTATTTTTTTGGGGTGCCATTTTTAAACGAATATTAAACTTGTCTTTAATTGAAGAAATATTAGTCTTTAAGCTTAAAACCGCAATGAGACTTGTATAAACTTGCTTTTAAAAAAAAAAAAAAAAAAAAAAAAAGCTGGGTGTGGTGGCGCACGCCTGTAATCCCAGCACTTGGGAGGCTGAGGCAGGAGGATCGCGAGTTCAAAGCCAGCCTCATCAATGGAGATGCACTTAGCAACTCAGTGAGACCCTGTCTCTAATAAAATACAAAAAAAAAAAAAAAAAAAAAAAAAAAAAAGGCCTGGGGATGTGGCCCAGTGGTCCAGTACCCCTGAGTTCAATCCCCATACAAAACAAAACAAAACAAAACACCCACAGAAATCCTCAAGGAATTGAATAATGTAAACAGAAGAAAAAATCCAGGATCCAGAGCCCCTGAAACTCTTCTCTCAAAGCAAAGCCCTCCAGATTCTACACCCTCTGTGGCACACACAGTGCCCAACACACACTCTCTTCCTATCTCTGTCTTTCCACTCTCCTTTCAAAGATTGCCTGCTTTAAACCCTGGGATTTGAGTGTTTTCTGGAGTCTTATGGCCATCCACTTCCTCCTCCTGTCAAAAGCATTTGCATTTTTTAAAACAATGTTCTTTTTTTCTTTTTAAACATTTATTTATTTGTTTTAGTTGTACACAATGTCTTTATTCTTTTTTTTCAGTACCGGGGTTGAGGTGGTCGGAGGACAGAGGCCAGTCCTGTGTGGGGACCACACTCAACCAGTGGGCCACATCCCCAGCCCTTTTTTGTATTTTATTTAGAGACAGGGTCTCACTGAGTTGCTAAGTGCCTTGCCATTGCTAAGGCTGGCTTTGAACTTGCGATCCTCCTGCCTCAGCCTCCCAAGTGCTGGGATTACAGGTGTGCAACACCATGCCTGGCTAGCATTTGCATTTTAAAACTTGGCAAGACAGACCCTTTATTTATTTATTTATTTTGGGGGGACAGGGGTTTGAACTCAGGGGCACTTGACCACTGAGCCACCTCCCCAGCCCTATTTTTGTATTTTACATAGCGTCAGGGTCTCACTCAGTTGCTTAGTTCTTCACTGTTGCTGAGGCTGGCTTTGAACTCACAATCCTCCTGCCTCAGCCTCCTGAGCCACTGGGATTACAGATGTGTGCCACCATGCTGGCTATTTATTTATTTTTTAAATGAACATGGATCCAATCTACACCCAGTATCATGAAGCTCACTGGTTTTCTTTTGCTTAACAATATACTTTGGACATATTGTCCAAACGACATCTGACTTCATGCTTTTTTAACAGTTGCTTGGTGTTCTAGAATTTGCAGCTTGAAGCATTCTCTTAACGATACCACAGCAGTGGACATCCTCTGGATTTGAATGTGTATAACAGGAGACTTCAAAGAAATGTCCTGCTTGGATCAGCTCTCTCTGGCCAGGTTTCCAGAACTGCAGGGTTCTGTAGGCTCTGGCTTTGGCCTTCAGGGGAACTTGGGTGGGAGTCTCCGCCGTGGGAAAGAGCACAGGGCTACGTTTTCCATGCTGGGAAATATTCTCTTACACACTGGTTTCCACTCTCCTGCTCGCACATGCATGCTCTTTCCTAAACACACATGCACCCACACACCCCGGCACCCAGTCACAGCTCCTAATACAGGGAGAGCCTTCCCTGCCACACACCTGCCTCCTACTGTGAGCATGAGCTGACCCCAGGTCGTGGAGTGGGCAGGTCGAGACACCTACTCAGCCCTCACTGCAGGCCCAGCGCTGTCACAGGAACCTCACCTGCTGGTGCGTGTAGTTCTCTGAGGCTTTATAGATGAGGACATTTTGAGGCTGGATCAGGGACTGTCCTCCCCACAGACACAAACGGGTCAGGGCAGAGCCTGGTCCACACCTTGCTGCTCTTTTGGATCTGGGAGGAATTACCCAATCCTGGCCAGCTGTGGGACCTGGAACCCTTAGCTGGGTGCTCTTAGCCAAGGGGACTGTAGCTTATCCATTGTCTGCCTGGCTGCCTCCAGCCTCTCCCTGCACTCAGAGCCCCAGGACAGACACTTCCTGATGTGATTCACCTGCAACAAATTTAGAACCAGGAGAGTCTTTTCCCATCATTCCCTGGGGATAGGGGCAGACTAATGGTCCCTCAAAGATGTCCAAGTCCTAGTTCCCAGAACCTGAGGATGTGTTGCCTCGTGGTGGCAAAGGGCTTTTCAGCTATGATCAATTAGTCAATGACCTTGAGGTGGGGAGAGTGACCTGGGTGGCTGGGGAGGCCATGTCTTCACTTTGGCTTCTATAAGTGGAGAACCTTTCCTGGCTGTGTCAGAGGGAGCAGTGACTGGGGAGCTGTGTTAGAGTAGCATTGCTGGCTTTGAAGGCCAGGGAGGCAGCACAAGGTAGAGGCAAGCCAACGGGTTCTTTTTTTTTTTTTTTTTTTTTTTTTTTTTTTTGGTACTAGGGATTGAACTCAGGGGCACTCGACCACTGGGCCACATCCCCAGCCCTTTTTTGTATTTTATTTAGAGAGAGGGTCTCACTGAGTTGCTAAGTGCCTTGCCATTGCTAGGGCTGGCTTTGAACTCATGATCCTCCTGCCTCAGCCTCCCAAGTGCTGGGATTACAGGTGTGTGCCACCATGCCCAGCTCCAACGGGTTCTCCTCCAGCATCCAGAACAGGAACACTGTGTGGGTGACACCTTGCTTCATCCAGGAGGCTCCATTCATTGACTCACAGGGTCCTTCCCTGGGCCTGTCAAACACATGTATGTGCACACACACTGTCAGCACTGTACGTGCACACGCTCCGCCGCCAGTGGTACTAGTGAACTGGGGACAAGTGCTTGCGAGGCCAGGCGCAGTCCTCAGTGATAATAATAATGATGATACATTATAAATGCTAATCTATTCGTATCATTATAGCAAACATTTCTGTAATGCCCACTAAGTGTATTCTGATAAGTACTTTACACTTATTAATTCTTTCAGTCTTTAGAACAATGCCAGGAGGCAGGTTACTCTTTGATTGCCCATTTTACATTTACCCATTTTACAGGTGGGGCAAACTAAAACACAGAGAGGTTAAATAACTTGCCCAGGGTCATACAACTAAGAAGTAGAGCTAGGATCTGAACGCAGGCCATCTGGGCCACATTGGGCTATTCTACACTTAGAGACCCACACTCCCCTTCACATTCACACTCAGAATTGTACGGGCCCCACACTGTTCCAACCCGCCTCCTCCCTCAGACTTTCTCTCTTCCCCTCACCAGCCCATCACTGGCTGAGAGGCAGAAGACCAGGTGGATAAAGCTAAGTCTGGAAACTCGGATAGGGATTTTCACTGGTGGGTCTTGTCCAAGCTTCAAATAATGTATCCATCTGGAGAAAAAAGTTTCTAAAAATTTTTTCCCCCCAAATTTTAGATCTCCTTTTATGAAACTTCACTCAGTTCAGCCAGATGATTTGTTCAGTGTGTAATTAAACGTGAGTCAATATGTCAAGCTTGGCAGAATTCTTCAGAGCTGGCAGCTCACAGTGGTGGGGACATCCTTGGTCGGCATGTCACTGTGACAGGGTCTGGATGAGTGGCTTGCTGTTCAGGGCATCCTGCCCTGCCCCTGACCACAGGGCCTGAGCTGGCTGAGCTGGGCTGGCCGGGCTGGCCCGTGGATTCAGGTCCTGGTGTTTTCAGGTGGCCAGCAGCTGGGGTGGGGGGGGTTAGCTGCCTCCTTACCTGCCTCTGGGGCAGGGCTGGGCCTGGCTCCTGGAACCTGTTGGGCTGGTTTGGAAGCTGTTATTACCAGGGCTCTCTGGGAAGGATGGAGACCCAGGGGAGAAGGAGGGAGGGAGGGAGGAAAAGGAGAAGGGGTGGGAGGATGGGGAGGATGAAGGGGGGGAGGAGGATGGGGAGGGGGGAGGAGAGGGGCTTAGCCTTGGCCCCCTCCTGACCTGCCCAGCAGCTTCTTCCTGCTGCACTCCCTCGCTCTGTCTCCTGGGAGCAGCACAAGGCCTGGCATGGAAAAAAAGAGGAGAAGCCATCTGAGCAGCTCCCCTCAAGTCCCAAGAAGCCCACCAGGTGGGGGTCGAGTTTGATGCTGTATTCTGAGGCTTTTTTATTTGATTCAATGAGGGGCACTCACTGAGTCCGTGTGCCTCAGAGGGAGGGGAGAGACAGTGCCCAGGGGCCCCACTCTGTGGAGATCCTGAGGAACCATGGGCCTGTCCACACAGCTGGGTTACCTGAGCAACCTGGCTGAGCACAGCTACCCTTCTTGCTGCCCAGTCTTTTGGAGACTAATTACCCAAACAGTTAAGGTCCAAGTCATTTTCCATATCATCCTCCACTGTCCAACCCCACTCATCCACCCCCAACCACCTTCTGACCCAGGTGAGTCTCACCTGCCCCCTCCTCTGTGAATCACACCCAGCCCTGTGCACTGGGGTCAGAGGAGTTGCAGACCCTCAGAGCTCAGCCAGCAGCCAGCACTCTGCTTGCCCATCTGAGGGACTCCCAGAGGGCATCTCGGAAGAGGCGAGGTCCGGGCAGGGCTTGGAAGACTAGCAGGTGGGGGTAGACGGTGGCCCAGGTGGAGCGGGCAGAGACTCTGAAGGATCCCCACTGCGTCTGGCACACCCCACCTCAGCCGCTCTCTTATGAAGCAGGCCCGGGAGCTCTGAGTTTGCACTTGAGGAAATCAATGTTCAGATAAAACAGGGGATGACTTGTCCAAAGGTTAGACCCAGGGCCAGTGGGGCACCTAGTCAGTCGGACTCAAAACCTGTGCCCAATCTGCCGGAGTCCTTCTTCCATCGGGAAGGGTGCTTCAGGCTGAGGGAACAGCATGCAGGCAGGCAGGGAGGATGAAGGGCAGTGCCATTTGGTGGCTAGAACATTCCCGATATCTTGTGCAGGAACTGTGTGTGTGTGTGTGTGTGTGTGTGTGTGTGTGTGTGTGTGCGCGCGCGCGCGCAACTGCGTGTGTATGTGAGTATGTTTGTGGAGGGCCGTGAGGTCAGGTTAGGACAGGCCTTGAGAGGCAGGAGGGGGAGTTTGGGCCTTAGTAAAGAGGCAAAAGGAGGCCTTGAGGAATTTACTTGGAAAGGCTCAGGGTCCTGAAAAGCAGGATGGTCTGGTGCTTGGCGCGTGGGGCTCCGCAGAAGGCAGGGTTTACATCCCAGACATGGCCTCTTGATGTGGCGTGACCTTACGTGAGTCTCTGGATATCCTACTACCCCTAACAGGGCCACAATAGTTCCTGGAGTTGTGTGAACACTGTGTAAGCGCAGTGTGGAAACACAGTGAGGGTGAACCGTGACATGTGGTATTTCTTTCAGGAAGTTTCCAACAGGGCTGGTATGGGGGGGGGGCCTGTCACCCAGGAAGGGTGGTTTTGATTTCTGAGATAGAGAGCGACTGTGGTCTAAGGAGGCCAAGAGGGGATCTCACAGCTAGGTGGGAGTGGGCCTGGCAGCTCTGGGAGCTGGGCAGCCCTTCCCCTCCCCCAGAGCTTACTGTCCTCCCCAGGAGCTCCTGAGTGATGCAGGTGGGGGTGGGGAGAGAAACATTCCAAAGGTCACCCGGGGCCCAGAGTCTTCCAGGGAGTAGCTGCTGGGCTGACAGCCCCAGGAGGAGGGCAGAGAGTAGCTGGAGCCTCTGTCCACCTCCAGGGCCGGGCAAAGGGCAGGCCTGCTGCTTGGGCGGCCTGGATGGCTGCGCTGTTTCTCTGTGTGCACCAACTTGGCCTGGAATGAGTCTCCCGGCAGCTGGACCTTCCTTCCCTCAGGTTTTTTTGGTACCAGGGATTGAACTCAGGGGCACTCGACCACTGAGCCACCTTCCCAGCCCTATTTTGTATTTTATTTAGACATAGGGTCTCACTGAGTTGCTTAACAAAATGTCTCCGAAGAAGTGCTGTGCCCTGGGGGTGACCTTCTGCAGGAGTCCCTGGCATGTGCTGTGAGATTACCCCTACTCCACTGGGTAGCCCTCAAAGGCTGCACCCTAAGGAGTGGCTTTGGTTGGTTGGAAAAGGGACCGAGTGGCTTCCTAGGCACAGAGATCACACCCCAAAGCATCTTTGACCAAGGCCAACTCGTCCAGCTGGCATGGTTAGGCACTGTGTATAGAGACCTTGGTACTCTTAGTGACCAGAAATGTCTTGATTTCTTTATAATCAACCAACCTCGATTCACTCCACAGCCCCAGGGCCCAGTGGGTCCCATGTGGATGCGTGACCCGATGCACCCCTTCTCCACCAATCCACATGCAGATTCAGCCCCGAAGTTGTCTACTTTAACATTCTCCCGACAGCTTGCAGGAACACGGGTCAGGCAAACCCCCATTTGAAATGTTGACAAGCTTAGCTTCCTAATAAAATAAAAGCCTGTTTTCTATCTTTTTCCTGCCAAAGGCATCACGAATGATTGATTGATTGATTGATTTAAAGAAATTAAAACATGTCACATATTTTATAAGCAACTTAACTACCCGTGCCGGAGCCTGGATACCTGACATAAAGAGTCTGCCTTTAAATGTGGAAATAAATATTTTTCAATACCAAAATCAATATAAGATACAAAAAGATGCATAATGAGCAAAAATAATTTCTCTTAAACAGCACGAACCACGAGTTCCTCAGATTTTCCATGATTGTATCCACAGTTTAGAAAAAAGCAAGTTAGTATAAAAATGTAACCATGAGTGTGGCCAAAGATGCTAGATCCAGCTGGGTGTGGTGGCACAAGTCTGTAATCCCAGTGGCCTGGGAGGCTGAGGCAGGAGGATGGTGAGTTTAAAGCCAGCCTGGGGATGTGGCTCAGTGGTTGAGTGCCCCTGAGTTCAATCCCTGGTACAAAAAAAAAAAAAAAAAAAAAAAAAAAAAAAAAAGAAGCTAAGTCCAGGAGTTGAAACACGGATCCTTTGTTCATCTTGACACATGTAGCCAATTTTGAGCCCTTCCTTCCTTCCATCTGTCCCTGGGCACTTAGGACACTCTGGACCCTGGCCCTCTTCTCCAGGGTCTTCTTCCTAACTTGCCCTCCATGCCCACCTCATCCAGTGAACCCTATGTTATCCATCCTCAGGACACACCTTCTTGCTCCTCCTGGTGCTCTTCCCTTTGCCAGGAATATCTTCTCCTTCTGATTTTGCTGAATGTCGAAGTCCTCTGAATGAAGAACCTTATAGTTTTCATGGATGGATCCCAAACTTGTAGAATAGTTCCAGATATCCAATACCTATTGAATAATCACATGGCCATCCTAGAGGACTTCTAGTTAAACTTCAAAACCTCAATCGAACATTCTCTGCACTTTGTGCTGTCCTTTTCCCCGGCAGTGCCGGGCTCTGTCATCTCTGCTTCCACACTGCTTTGTGTTGACTTCTCGTAATGTCTGCAAATCACGGAGCCTTCTGGACTTCGGAGGCTCCAGACATGAATTCGAGGGCTGCTTTGGCGCTTCTGTCATTGACTCCTTCAACAGGGATTCTCTGGGCACCTGCCTTCTCTGTACCAACCGCTGGGAACTCAATGGGAAGCAAAGGCAGATTGACACCCGTGCCTCATGGGGCTTCCCACAGGCATGTTCCTTAGCCTTTCTGTGCCTTGGTTTCCTTAGATGTGACAGGGCTCATGCCCTTCCTTAGAGGGCTGCTGGGCAGATTCAATGAGGTAGCACAGTGAGGGACTTGGTGCCTGGTAGGTGCTCAGTGGGTTTTGTCTAGTGCCTGGCTTCCTCAGTGGGCCCTGAGCGCCTTCTCCAGGCCAGGGGAGGTTCCCACTTCCTTTCTCTCCCCTTGGGCACAGAAGAGGTGATAGTCATTGTCCGCTGGTGTGGAGAATAACTGAACTGCTCTTTGTGCCTGTCGCCTTTTGGTGCTTCTCTGACACGTTTTCACACACACACACACACACACACACACACACACTCCCACACCCACACACCCACACCCACACCCACACCCCCCCACCCCCCCTCCACACACCACACACACACACCTGGTCAGGCCACACAGGCTCTTCCAAGGCCCTGACCACCCTACCTCTAGGAGTGAGCCAGGCTATGCCAAGCAAGAGTTCCAGAGACCACCAGGATTCCCAGGTCTGGGAGGGCTCAGGCTTGCCCTGGGGCAGAGAGCCCAATCTCTAACCTGAGGTGGCTGAGGTCCCCAGGAAGGTACCTTTCCACCCAATTTCTCAGAATCTCTGGGGGGGTGGTGAGAGAGGGCAGGTTAGAATCCCTCCCAACCTACCCCTGCTCCTGGGCCTCTGTTGACCACTTCTGCTTCAATACCCAACATGTGACCAGGCAGCCATACGCCCATTCCCTTGAACACAAAGCAGTGTGTATGAGCAGTGTTTGGCATCAGGCCTGGCCATGGCTAGCTGACCACTCAGGACTCTTGCCCCCACCCTGCAGGGGTGGAGGGCCAGTCAGAGCATGGGCGCCTGGGTTCTAGTTCTAACCCAACCTCAAGGCCAGATCAAATACACACGCCTTCTCGTCTCTAGGCCTGGGTTTCCCTTTCTGTACCACAGTCAGGCTAGCTGATAGGAGCCAAGGCTTAGAGCTGTTTCAGTCCCTCCTCCCTTTTAATTCTTGGGTTTGGGATAGAAAGAAGCGCATAGGCCTTTCAGATGCAGCTCTGCGTGCGTTCCTTGGGTGCCTGCCACGCGCCACCCTCAGCGATTCCTGGGATCACCTCCAGATCGTTTTGTTCTGAGTTTCCACCTTCTTGACCTGCCATCCTTCTCAGTTTCCTCTAGGACTTTTCACACTCATGGGGACCTCCCAGGTTATGTAGCAGAGTCTGAAAACCTGAGAGGGGGTGAGAACCAAAACAGAACCAAAACAGAAGAGGAAGTCTCATCTCCTAAGAGACAGGGTGTCAAGGTATCTGGAGGTACAGTTGGAGGGAAATGTTGGCTTTCAAAATGTGCTTGTTACATGTTTTCATTTGAAATTATCTATGATTTGATATTATTTGACAGTGACAAACCTCAGAAAATAGTGTTAAGGCTGGCTTTCTAGGCGGGGACTTTGCAAAATGGATCTTCAAAGGACAATGGCTTAAAATTTAGAAGAATCATTGCAATTGTTATTTTTTAAGGTCACACATGGCTGAATATTGTGATTTTATATGGTTCTACCTAATATTTGGGGGTTGCCTGGAAAATGTGTGGGCAGCCGAGAACTACCAGTATTCTGCTGGAGGGAAGGAAGGCTCGTGTTGGTTAATGACTGGAAATGGAAGGGGTGGCCAACAAATGGGGCAGGAGGCAAGCCAGGGAGCCCCAGGAAGGCTGTGACCAGCAGGCCAGCAGCCTGGGGTCTGGGGCTGGATGAAGGCAGGGGATGGGATCGTCCGGCAGGCAGCTCCTGCTCAGCCTCTTGTCTCACACTTGGCTCAGGGTCCTTGCTGAGGCCACTCTGGGCTCCCATGGTGCTCCTGAATGCCCCTGTGAACTCTCTCCATCTGAGCCTCCCCCTGGCTGTCCCTCTGCCCGTGGTCCTCTGTCCCTACCTCCTCCATGTCAGAGGGACACTGACTCAGGTCTTAGGTCTGACCTGATCCTTTTGCCAGACACGATTCGATGCTCTGGAGGCTGCGTGTCTCCATTTTTAACTTACAAGGACTCGTCTCATGTCTGTCTCCTCCGCGGGACTGGGGGCTCCCGAGGGCCAGGCCTGCCTCTGCTTGGCTTGTCACTGCAGACCCATCCCCAGCACAGTGGCAGACACAACGTAGCCATGCAAGAGTGACTGCAGAGTCAACGGAAGGGTGGTCAGTATCCTCAGATACCAAAGTCGCTAGCAAGCCCAGCCTCTTCCTCAGCCCCAAACCTGGGGCAGGTATGGATTTTCCAAATGGTTCAGATGAAGCTTGTCACTTTGGAAAAATCAGTGTGTGTTTCCATCAAGTTCAGAGCATTGAGAAAAATGGAGCTTTGCCATCAGATGGTATTCTGATGACGTAGCTATGAACTACAGAACAACCCCAAACTGGCTGGTGTCAAATAACATCCCTTTCAGTTTGCTCACAGGTTATAGGGGTAGGAATCAGGAAAGGTGCAATGGGAAGAAGCTCTTCTCTGCTCTGCAGTATCAGGGGCCTCAGCTGGGGGGACTCCAGGGGTTGGGACTGGGAATCTACTTCCAGGATGCTGCTTCTTTTTTTTTTTTTTCTTTTAAATTCTAATTTATTATATATGACAGCAGAATGCATTGCAATTCATATTACACATATAAAGCATCATTTTTCATATTTCTGGTTGTATACAAAGTATATTCACACCATTCGTGACTTCATACATGTACTTTGGATATTGATGTCCATCTCATTCCACCAGCATTTCTAACCCCACCAGGAGACTTCTTCACTCCCCTGTCTGATGCCTAGGCTGGGCCTGCTGAAGTTGGGCTCACGCAGGACTGTCAACCAGAGAGCCTTACCTCTGGCCTCCAGCGTCATGGTCTCAAGGTTGTGGGTAGTAGGGAAGTAGAATTTCTCAGTGGTGCCTCAGGCTTCTCAGTGTGATTGCTCTGTTAAATAAAGTAGAAGCTGTGTGGCATGCTCTGACCTAGCCTAGGAAGTTACATAGTGTCATTTCTGCTTTCTATTGGTCAAAGTAGTCACAAGTCCCCCCAGTTCAAGGGGAAGGAAGGACAACAGACCTCATGTTTCATTGGAAGTAGTGTCAGGGGATTTATGGCTGTGTCTTGAAACACAGACACACAGAGTTGTCAGCCCTTGGGGCACCCACAATTGGGGACAAGAGAGGCAGAACAAGGCAGCTAAGCATAGAACATTCTTGTGAAGTGGTGATCAGTGGATCACAGAGCTCATGATGGTGGTCTCTGGGTATGCCAAAGGGTCTCCCTTGGCCTGCTTGACATATTTATTATTGATTCAGTTAAAATCCAACCGTTTTCTGATTTTGTTGGGAAGGACCAGAAGTGGGAGAAGCCACCGCATGGACGAAGCAGAGCTATGGCTTTTAGATGGCTCCTGATACTACCTACTGCATCCAGCGCTTTCCTGTATAATTCCATTTAATCACACCAATAGCTTTATGAGGCAGGTCCCTGTATTGGCTCTACTTTGTAGAAAGACACCTGAGACTCAGAGAAGCCAAGAGGTTTGCCCAGGGCCATGTGGTGTGTTAGAGCTGCCAAAAAATGTTAATGTAACCCCTGACTACATGCACACAAGCCAAGTGTCCACAGTTGGGAAGGGACACACATTTTGTTCTGTACTGGTTAGATCACCTCAGGGGCGTTTCTCATTTGATTCAGACATGGGACTCCATCCAGGGGACAGAGAGAGGGAGTGAGATCTTGAAGACGTAGGACCTCACACGTTCTCACTCTCTTGTGCCTCTTATTGCTAGAGGGGTCCAGACCACAATGGGCTGGAGGTAACATTGCAGGCAGACCTGTAGCAAGTGGGGCTCATGGACGTATATAAAGCCTGTAGCACAGGACTTGACATTGAGTAGGGGACTCTCAAGGCTTAGGGTTAGGGCTTTCCTGGCTGCTCTGTAAAAATCCTTAGTAAGGATGTAAGAATTATTTTAATGATGACCAAGCATCTTGCATCCATTATTTCATTTGAACTTTGCAATAATGGTAATAATTGTGCACACCTTATGGGATTATTATAGTTGAAGAAACCAAAGCACAGAGAGGTTGAGCAACTTGCCCAAGGCCATACAGTAACTGGAAGAGCTGGGATTTGAATCCAGGTCTCTGACTGTGATTCTGTTGTCCTTGCCTGTGGATCTTCCAGGGACAAGATGGATCTTAGAGTGTTTGGTCAACTCTTTGGACAATGGAGGAGCTCCAGGTTTCTTTGTGTGGTTCTGCCCCTTGGATCTTTGGTTTATCCAGCTGGAAAAATGAAGGCCTTGATAGGATTTCTGAATTACTGGTGGTCTTAGGGACTCGCTCCAAGCAGGACATAATTTTGACTCCATAAATATGCCTATGTACCAGGCTAGCCCCCAGGGATACAGCCACAACCAAGACAGAAGAGATGTATGAAGCTGTGGTCTTATTGAAGAGAAGCAGCTGCCAGGCAACGTGGTGGGGTATCATGGCGCACGTTTGTGCCTGGCTTATCTCCTCTTGGGCCTCACTTCACAGTGCACACCACCTGACTTCCAACTGCCCCAGGACAGCCCAAGCCCCCTGGGCCTTGCTCATGGCAGGTTAGAAAATCGATGGCCATCAGGCACAGCCCCCAACCAAAACATGACCGTCATGGTGGGTTTATATTATGGCGCCTTCCTCCAGGCAGAGGGGATTCAGAGGCGTGTCCTACCCTAACTCCAGAGGCCGCAGCCGAGTGGGCCTCCAGGGAACTTGACTGATTCATCACACTTTGATATTTGTTTGTTTGTTGTCGTATCTGATTCTGGTGGGACAAAAGTGACTAAGACATAGGCAAACCTGGGGGTCTCTGTGAGCCCAGAAGAAGCTATTCTAGCATGGACGGGAGCCCTGGAAGGACCCTTGAACCAGGAGAAGGCTGGAGCGAGATCTCAGGGTGGTGTGAGTGGGTACTAGCCAGCTAAAGGGGAGGAGTCCGTGTTTTAGTCCAGGGATGAGTATTTAGGGAGTTTAGAGGAAGGTGAGGACGCGGTGTGTGTGTAAATGGTGGAGTGGGGTGCGGGACTGTGAGACAGGAGGCAGAACACAGGCCATGAAGAGATGCGTGGGGGCCACAGGGTGCAGTGTGTATTTCATCCCAAGTGGCCCTGGTAACTGAAAGACAGTTGGCGGGGGAGTGCATGCAGATGGTGCCAGTTAGAAGGACCTGGGAGCCAGGAGTGTATCTGAGAAGGACAGACCCCTCCTCCCCAGTGTTACTCAGGTCGGCTCTCTTCCTGCTGGGAAGATTCCTGGGTCCCTTTCAAGGGACTTGCTTTTGCTGCCTGTCCCCCCTCTCTAATCCCATAAAGCTAGGCACTTTGGGTAATTACAGGCTGGGAGAGGCCCAGAGCAGGGAGACGGGGGACATGTGGGGGCGCGGGGGTGGGGGGTGCCGGTGGACAGGAGTTGTCATGCTGGCCTGGCTGCCAGCAAGGAATCGTGCAGACACCAGGGTCCCTATAAAGTTGCCCAGCACAGGACCTTTACAGGCATTCCGGGCTGGGGCATGACATCACTAGCAGCCAATCAGGGGTTCCCATAGTCCTCTTTTCTTCTTTGGGGCCTGTGTCTGTGGTTGCCGAGGTGCATTCTTGGTAAAGTGGATGCTTTCTTTTGGAATGCGTGGAACCAGTGGGTTTTGTAGTGACTGGCTAGGCCAGTCCTCTTTCAGGCAGAGCCAGTGGAACCTGGAGTCCTACACTCCCTTCCAAGGAAGAGGAGCCTCCCAAGCAGACTGAGGGGGCCACCTGGAAACCCCTTCAAGCCACAGCTTCAAAATCCTTTCAATGAACCAACTTCTTTTGGGGTATATCCTTTGAAGAAAAATAATCTGTACGAGTTGAGAAACAGCGACAAGAACCTGTGGAGCTAGAGAGAGATGGGTTTGAGCCCTATGTCCACTCCTTACCACCGGTGCTGTTCTTGTACAAATTTCCATGACCTCTGAGCCTCAGTTTTCCCATCTGTAAAATGGGCTGACGTTATACACTGCAGGGTTGTGGGGAGGACCAGATTTAATGGATGGGTATTGATGTCTGACAAACATTAGCCAGTATTTTGGACAAACCCATTCTTCCTCACGGCACTTGATTTAAAGACTTAAAAACGTCTTCCCAGGTCTACTTCCCACACTCCATTTATGGGGCAGATGATCTTAAGGAAGACGGAAATGAGGCCCAGACAGACTGAGGGTCTTGTGAAAGCTGCTCTTTCTAATTAAGCACTGTTTGTAGTTCTTTTGTGGAGCATGATCATTTGTTAGCTCCAGTTAAAAGAAACTATAAAACCAATATGTAACCCAACTGAAAGTTTAGAAAACGAGAGAAGAAAACCTTCCCCACAAGGCTAACAGCACCCCATTGCAAGCGCTGAGACTTTTATGTTAATATACAGTTTGTACTTACTGCTCTTGACAATAAACTTGAAAGGTGAACGTAGCATAAAAGTGTCTTCGCTGGCTACACCAGACTTCCAGATTATCATATTCATGGCCACCTATTACTTCATCAAATTGATGCTGGGTATTGCTGAATTTTACTTTCAATTTTCTCCTAGTTTAAATAATGCTCCAATGAACACTTTTCTGTTTCTGCCGAGCATTTCTCTTTATTTGTCTCATTTCCTTAGGATAAATTCCCAGAAGCAGAATCAGTGGGTCTCAGGGCAGGAACATTTTTGTGGTTTGTGATACATATTTTCCAATTTACTTGCCATAAAGCCTGTTCTAATTTACTTTGCCTCCAGCAGTTTGTCCATTTAGTAATTTCAGGGCAACCTTACCAGCTTTAGGTATTATTGTTTATTATTGGTCGGCTACTAGATAAACTGTTATTCCTTTTTTATTTTAATTCACTTTTCTTTGATTATCTGTGGCGTTAAAGGGTGTGTGTGTGTGTGTGTGTGTGTGTGTGTGTGTGTGTATCAATGGATTTAAATTCTCTTTTCAACATTAACTGATAGTTTTGGAGGTATTGAATAAGGCGAGTCTTTTGCTACAAAATGCAAGAATACCATTCCTGTGTGCTTGTAAAAGGCAAATATATTCTCTCCCCTGCCAGACAGTAATAATTGTAATAAACTGGGGCTGCCGCCAAAGTTGAAATAAACAAATGATTACAGCACACAATAGAGCCTCAAACCAGACCCTGATGAATGATGTTGCTAATGTGGTTTCCTGGGGCGGCCATCAGCCAAGGGCTTCCCCTGGGACTTACCTTGGGTCCTCACGAGCAGTAAATGTGAGGAGGCAAAGGCATGCTTGGGGGCTGGAGGCGGGGCACTTGGGGAGTCTGTTATTTTCCGAGAGCAACATGCCGGATGCAGAAGAGCTTTGCAGGGTAAGGAGACTGAAGGGGTGCAGAAGAGACATTAACTGAGAGCATTTGAGGTAGAGGCACGTGGTGATTAGGTTCCCACCCCAACCTGGAACTTTGCACCCCTGGTGTGTCGATATGATAGGGTCCAGAGCAGACAGGCCCAGGTTCCAAACTTGGCTCCACAGACAGATTTGTGGAAACTGGGCCTGTGGGTTGAGGGTTGATCAGGAGCCCAGACTAAACATACCCTGTTCCCTTTGTTTCTGGCCTCATCTGGATCTCCAGGTCTCATTCCTTTAGGACACCCAGTCTGTCTCTTTGCTTATCCAAGGAGATGGACTTTCATTTCCCCTAGTTTATATATTTCTTAAATTTTTAAAAAATATATTGTTTTAGTTGTAGGTGGACACAATACCTTTATTTTATTTATGTGGTGCTGAGGATCAAACCCAGGGCCTCACACATGCTAGATGAGCACACTACCGCTGAGCCATAGCCCCAGCCCCTTTTTAATATGTTTTAAAATTTTTGGTATCAGGGGTCGAACCCAGGGGCACTTAACCACTGAGCCACATCCCCAGCCCTTTTTATTTTTTACTTTGAGACAGGGTCTTGCTAAGTTGCTCAGGGCCTCATCAAGTTGCTGAGACTGGCCTTGAACTTGCAGTCCTCCTGTCTCAATCTCCCGAGTCACTGGGATTACAGGTGTGCGTCACCACGGCCCGGCTCCTCCTTCTGGTTCTAAGGTTGACTTTGAGGCCAGCTGCTTACAGACTTCTCAGATGTCTGTCCTCAGAGCTGCTAGGATGCTTGTCTGCACACTGGGTGGGTAAGGAGCGAGTCCTGTCTGGGTTGTCACCTCTTGGGACACTGAAAGTATGTGGGTTCTCTGACTGGAGCGAAGGCCTCTTGCTTAGATTTTAGAGGTGAGGCTTTAGTGCCCATTGTCCTTGCCACCGTGAGGCTCACTTCCCTCCTCCAGTTTGACCCCTGCTGTTGGCTACGAAACCTTCCCTCACCCTCCTCTATAGAAGCTTTCTTGCTATTTGTATGGCACCAAGCTGGGGCTCGGGCTGCTCACAGGTCGACTCTCCTTCCTAGATGCCCACCTCTGTGGCCCCTTCTGTGTCTCCCTTTCCTAATCCTCCTGTGGGATGACCTCATCCCTAGCACTGGCCTTGGTACTTTGCAGATTCTCAAGGAATATTTGCTGAATGGGTGAGTGATAAAATAAGTCCCTGACCATTCACGACATGCTCCCTCCCACCACACGTTATCTTCTTTGGTCCAAGTTCACTGTCAAGGCAGACAGGCCAAGTAGTATTGTACCCATTTTACAGAAGGCCACGAGGACACAATCTGACACTCACTGAAAGTCTCAGTCCTGGCCCTGGTGCTCAGCACTTTACAAGTAGTGTCCCATGCCATTTTCCCAACAATAAAGAGATTGGTACCCTCATCATCCTCATTCCACCAGGAGGGATCGGAGACTTGCTGAGGACAAATGACTTGCCCAGGTTACATTGTGAGGAAGGGACAGAGCCTGAGTCTGACCCCAGTGCTGTGAGTTGCCGAAGTTCCCACTCTGCTACACCACCCTTCCCAAGGATATCACCTCTCCCATCTCCGCCTCTGAAGTGAAGGAACAGTCTCTAATGCGTCCCTGCGTCTCCGAGGCAAGCCCAGGGCTGGGTGCAGGTAGGCGTCAATAAATGCTGATGAAAAGGATGGATAGATGGATGCATGGATGGCGGCTGTCTGCCCAGCTCTGTTGTAAGTGGGGAATTTCTGCTATTGTGTAGTGCAGCCAGGAGGTGGGGGTTGGGTTTAACTCGGGGCTGATCTTGTGCCTGAGTTGTTCTGCTCATAAAACACAAGGTGTGTCCTCACGGGGACACAGTGAGCAATGTGCCCGCCCGCCGGTGCATCAGATATGTCTTGCCAAACACCAGGCAAAATGAAATGTCCTGGGAGAGCAAACAGCCACCTCCCTCCTGTGCCAGGCGAGCAGGATCATTTTGCTCCATCTCTGCACGCATTCCTGCCCTGTCTCTGCTGATGGCCTTGAGAGATACTGCCACAGTTGTGGCTGGGACAGGTGCTGTAAGGGCCCATGCATCTGGGTGGAGAGGACTCCCTGGCTTTCCAGGCAGCAGACTCTCAAGGGAAGCAGGATCTCACATCCCAGGGCTGCAATAGCAGGCAGGGCCTGCCAGGGTCCAAGTTTGCTCTTCAATCTCACCAAGGCACCGCCTGGGTAGCCACTCTGGCTGCAGGTGGAGCCGGAGTTAGTCCTTTGCTCTAAGCTCTGTGTGCAAGACCCACCTGGCTATTTGCAGAGTTTAGCTGTAGATCTGCACCCAAAGGCCCGAGTGCAAAATGTGGGGTGCTGATTCTCACATCCATCTCAGAGCATTCAGCTTTGCAAATGCCACCATTTTTGGATTCAAAGATGCACAAGAACAGCAAGGAGAGAATAACTCACGTTTGTTAAGCATCTGCTTTTGTTCAGCCTTTGACATGGAGTGTCTCATTTAGGTTGTTGAGATCTCAAACTGTTTATCTGCATAGACATGAGTGTTAGCAGGACCTGGGTTTTTATTCCATGTCTTGTGCTTATAATTGTGCCCTAGGGCAAGCTGCTGCTGAGCTTCTGTCTCCTTACCTGTAGAATATTCTGACTAGGAACACTCTTGATGCCGCAAAGCGGGAATTCCTACTTTTGCTCAGTGTCGGCACACTGCAGGTGTTCCCTCCTCCTAGGAGCACTGTGATTCCACCAGGATGGCTGTCCCTTTGTCCCCTGAGGCTCCGATACTGTAGCTGGGCCCCAGGTTTCTTCTGACCCTCTTCCTTGAGCCTCTGGCTGCAGAGTTCTTTCCATGTTTCTATCCTGACTTCTTGGACCTGGGCTTCCTTCTTTGGTGCTGATTGGGATTCTTTTGCAGCAGGCTTTCTGTGACGTCTGCTCAAATCCCCGCTGGCCTGGGGCAGGAGGACACATCAGTGCTCACTTATTTCCCTTCCAGACCCTCTACCAGGCCTGAGCTTTCTTTCTTCCTCTGTCTTCTCTTCCCTGCAAGAGTGTGTGGTTTATTGAGTGTGTGGGCACTGGGGTGTGAAGTCTTGTGTCTGTCAATTCTGTACGTGTGTGTTGGTGACAGAAGGAGAGAGAACGTGTGTGCTGCCTCTAATAGAACTGGGGTGTGTGATGGGGTGAGAAAGTCATGTGAGTGCCTGAGTGTGAAGGCTGATATTGGGGCACAGTGTGCAAGTGTGTGCATGTGAGGCTGTGCTTGGACAAGCAGGAGCTCGTGTGTCCACGGGGGGTGACCATGCAGGTGCAACTCCATGTGCGCCCAAGGGAGTGAGATTAGGCATGCAGGAGCCTCCCTTGGTGGAATGCAGCCTGTGTATGTGTCAGTCTGTGATCATGTGCTCTGGAAGGTGTTGGTGAGGGGTTGCACGTGTGTGTGTGTGTGCAAGGGGATTATCCAATCAGGCCCGACTCTGCACTGCTGGGGTTTATTCTTGTGCTCCTGTTGGAACTGCAGGGTGGAGTGAGATTCCTCCCTGGAAAGACAGTGGCCCAAAGTGCCTGCTTCTCTCTGTCCCACATGGCTAGCTAGTACTGAGACAGTTTCAGAATTCTCTAAGTAAGAGCTAGGCCCAAGGCCTGGGAGAGGTGGCCAAAGCAGGTAAGTGGGGGTTGGGGCCCTTAGAGGAGAAAAGAAGTCCCACAGCCTGGCTTTCTATAATAGCCCTTGTGGGGCCCAGCGCCCACCTAGTCACACTTAGGTCTGAATCCAGTGCTATTTTGTTCCCAGGCAGGCTCTCTCCCCATCCTCCATGCTGCTTCTTTGAATGGGTCTGGGAGACAAAGAGCAGATGACAGTGACATTCTCCAGCTGTATTCAGGAGGCCATGGTTTCTCTTGTCTTCATTGCCAGTGTCCTAACAAATTTTCTTCTCAAGAAAGATGTTTGTTGAATGAATTAATGACCTGTGGAATGCTGTGGTGGCCTGGGGAAGGAGGGGCTGCTTGAAGCAGTCTGATTCTATGACACGCTTGGGACAAGGCATGTGCTCACACACTGCTGTGTGTGCAGGGGCAGATGCACATGTGTGCACACACGTGGGTGTGAAAGGGGACGGAGGGGATCGGGCAGCACTGCCCTCTACCCATGGCTGACCCTGGAGCTGAGGTTTTCCAAGTCTGGCCACAATCTCCACGCGTCACCCTTTCGGCCAGTAGGGGGACAGGGCAGGGGGACTGAGTGTCAGCGTGGGGGTTTGTGTGGGGAGGGGCACCCATCCTCGTGGGGGATTTGTACCAGCAGTTAAGCAGATAATTGCTTGTCAGATTGATTGAAGGCTCTTCAAAATGTCTTTTCCTTGAAACATCCTCCCATCCCCCCAAAGAGCAGATTATTTGAGTTGGAACTGTTTCCCCCTCAGCTTTTATTTTTTTCTCCTTTCTCAAAGTAGTAATTACTGCCCGAGTGGCCCTCCATGGCGTTTCCTGTCATTTGGAGGCTGAGGCCAGCGGCTGTTTCCTCTGCTGGGTGAACGACGAGCAGGCCAATTAGGGAAATACCCACCCCCAGCCTGGCCCTGAGCCCCAGGGGCTCTTGGCGGCCTTCATGGCTGATGGGGCCCTGCTTCTCCTGTGGGGACGGCGGGTAGGAAGGAACTGGCCAGCTGACCACCAGTAGCCTCTGGCTCTTGTCCGAATCCTGGGCTTTGATGCGTCTCTGTATCCCTGTTCTCTGGTGTGCAAGCACACACGTGCGTGGCCCTGCAGGTGTGCGTGTGGATTCTGCACAGGTTTTTTGGCCCCGGGAAAACCCCATAACCTGGAGCACCCGGCGTGATTTTCCCAAGGGAGCTTGGCCTTGATGATCTCTTCAGCCCGGAAACACCTGCAAAGCGTTGCCACCTCAGGTGGGTCGTGGCAGGCGAGATGAACAGGTGATAAAGCAAGCATGGCGACATGCTGATCGCCAGATCTCAGCAGCTGGCTTGACACAGCACAACACTTGAAACTTTTCCGTATTTCCAAAATGTTCATGGCATTGAACGTTTGTAAGCTGATCTGCACATCCTCCTCCCCACCCCTCCCACACTCATGATTCATAATAGCCAAGAGCTGGTCTTTTTTTTATTGTTGTTGTTAATTTTTTGCTTTTTCCTTCTTTCCTCTTCCTCCTCCTCTCAGATATTTCTCTCAGTCACAGGAGCCAACACTGAACAGAATTCAGTCTCAGATGAGCTGAAGAGCTGAGGCTCATGAGCCTACTCTAAGCTCTGCTTCCTTGTGATCCTGGGCCAGTGACTAACTACTCTGTTCCTCAGTTTACTCACCTGTGAGATGTGATGAATAACAATAGAACTGTCATAAATTTGTAGTTGAATGAGAGCATGCATATCAAGTGCTTAGCATGAAGCCTCAGGCCTTTGTGCTTAACACTGGTCCCATGGAGAGACAGAGTGTGCCAGAGATGAGTGAGACAGGAGTCCTGGGTATTGGGTTCCAGGGGATGCCAATCCCAGGTGGGTGAGGTGTGGAAGGGGGGGTAGTGGGCAGGAGGCTGGGGGCAGTGGCTGGGACCATGGTGCTGTGATGATTAGGAGTATGGTTTCCAGGACCTAATGGCCCAGTTCAAATCCCAGCCCTGACACTTAAGGACTATATGACTTTGGACAGATGACCCGCGTCTCCTGGTCTTTGTTTTTAAAAACGTGAAAAGGAGGGTCCTACTAGTGCCTACCTTAGGGGGATGAATTAAATGAGTTAATAAATGCAGAGAACTGGCCCATGGTAAAGTGCGACAAAAGTGTTTGCTCTTATTATTACATGTGCACAGGGACTGCATGTGTTTGCACAGGTCTGGTTGGCTCACACGTGTTTGAAAGCCCATGTACACACATGTGTGCAGTGGTGTGTCTATAGGCAGGTGTGTGGTGGGCACAGGAAATTTCCAGGAAGCCTTGCAAGAAGACTTACTCATTCTGGGCAAAGAAGCCCTTCAGTGAGATGTAGGAGGGGCTTGGTGATCCCGGGCACCAGTGAGAGGTATCATCTATAAATAATAATCTATGTCATCGACCCACTAAGAAGCCTCAAGAAGCTCCCCTTTTATTCAGCTAGAAAACATGTGCAGAGCATCTCTTGTGCACCAGGCCATCCCAGATCCTTCCCACAAGTCTCTTTCGTACATGTTCTTCTTTGGCTTTCTGGATCCCCAATCAGATGTCACTTCTTCTGTGAAGGTTTCCTGACTATGGGAGGCCATAAGCTGGATTCCCTTGGCATCCAGGTTTTCCAAGCTACAGTGAGACCTGTGACACTTTGACTTGACTCCTCAGCAGTGGACACCAGCCTCATCACAACTGATTTTTCCCCCACATTTTTATTGCTATGTTGTAGTTGTGCATAATGGTGGGATTTGTTGTTACATATTTGTACACGCACACAATATACCAATGTAATTTGGCCAGTATCACTCTCCAGTATTTCCTATTTCCCTCTCTTCCTTTCTTCCCCTGGTCCCTTTCCTTTGCTGATCTCCCTGTAATTTTCATGAGACCCACCCCTACCTTTCTTTCTGTTATTTTTTTTCCCTTTCTCTAGTTTCTCCATATGAGAGAAAATATATGACCCTTGACGTTCTGAGTTTAGCTTATTTTGTTTAACATAAGTTCCATCCATTTTCCTGCAAATGACATAATTTCATCTTCTTTATGGCTGAATAAAAACTCCATTGTGTATAAATACCACATTTTCTTCTTTTTTTAAAATATATATATATTTTTAGTTATAGGTGGACACAATGTCTTTAGTTTTGCTTTATGTGGTGCTGAGGATTGGACCCAGTGCCTCATGCATGCTAGGCAAGCGCTCTATCTCTGAGCCACAACCCCAGCCCTATATACCACCTTTTCTTTATCATTTAATCTATCGATGGACACCTAGGCTGGTTCTATGGTAGCTATTGTGAACTAGCACAACTGTTGTGAATGAATAAATGAAGGAAGGAATGAATGAATCGTTCAAGGTGAGAATACCCCAGATTCTATTGATCAGCCAACAGAGAGGCTGGGAGTTAGGGTTCACCAGTTTCTTAATTCCTTTCATTGTCACTTCTATCTGTGCCATGGACGCTACAACAGCCTATCTGGAGCCCGAGGGTTCAGCAAGAGTTAAAGGAGGAGTGGGTGGTGGCAGCTGGGGGCGGTGAGCTTGTCCTCAAGGCTGCTAGAAGTGTTGGAAGCAGGGCAGGGAAGTTGTCAGTGTCCTTCAGATAAGAAGACATTCGACCTTGGGCTCAGCCCAAGGTCTTTCCCCGGAGGTTCCCAGTGTGCCAGCACTGACCCCAGGGGAGGCCAAGGAAGCTGCCTTGACTGCAGCAGCCCTGCCTGGGGCTGCACCCAGCCCTGCTTTATCTCCTCCCGCCACACACTGGCGAGGAGCGCCGGGCACGCAGGACTTGGCTGGCCTGCAGGAAGCGGAGGAGTTTCTGTCTCTCTATGGGTCAGAGGTGACTGAAATTTGGCAGCCAGGGAAATGGGAACTTCCTGTGGCCCTCCTCAGAGCTGAGAGTGGCAGCTCCTGTCGCCAGATCCCAGACAGAGCTGGCGATCCAGAAGTGCCTGAAATGTGGTTTTCATGTCCAGTTCCTCCTGTAAGACATGTGGTGGGACTGGATTCCATAGCGCGCGCGCGCGCGTGTGTGTGTGTGTGTGTGTGTGTGTGTGTGTGTTTGCATAGTGTGTACATGTGCTCACATGAGCATAGTGAGCGTGTGCACATACATGCATACACACTGTGCATAAATATGCATGTGGAGGAGTCAGGGTTTGTGTGTCTGTAGGTGATTATGTGAATCTGAGCTTGTCTCTCTGGATGTGGACACTGTTGTCATATATGTGACACAGGGATGCATATGTGTGCCCATGCATGTGCTTAGGTGTGTCCATGTGCATCCATCCAAGTTCAATGTGAGCCTGTGCATGGAACACATGTGTACGAACACATGGGGCCATGATTGCAATGTGTGTGTGTGTGTGTGTGTGTGTGTGTGTGTTGCATGTCCTGAAAAAATATCCTGGAGCCTCTCAGGATCAAGCCACTGAAGGAGGGGATAAGAAGCCATGATGTTGGAAACATCTGCCCCTTCGTATGGCCTTGGGGTTTCCGGAGAGGGTTTTGTGTTTCTTTTTTTTTTTTTTTTTTATTTTTTGCCAACAAATGTGGATACATCTTATTCAAATATGTGAATTCCAACACTCTCTATTCAATAAGGCTTCCAGTCCGGCTCAGCCTGGGCAGTTAATCAGAGGTGGGAGATTGGAAAGAATGACAATAGGAACATCTCTGTGGGTGAAGGGGTGAGCAGAGCTTCCCCTCTGCTAGGGAGGGGTCTCAGGCCTGGAAGCTGGCCCAGGCCTATTGTATCCCAGCCCCATCTGGTCCCACAGGGTGGGGGACACCTCACAAAGGATTAAGTGCTATATCCACAGTGGGTCTTAAGGCCTCCGGGTGAAAGATGGTCCCTGCCTTCAACGACTGCTCCAAATCAGGGGCTTTTGGAGCCCAGAGGAGGGGCCACTTGTCTGAGGCCTCCCAGGGAGGAGGAGTCTGAGCAGAATCTTCTCCTTTACAACATTTAGGATACTTTGTTATTTATAGTTATTCTTCGTTAATGTGCTGTTTGTTGAATGCCTGTTTCTAACAATAGACCCAGAGTGCGACCCATTGACAGTTTTCGCAGGTGAAGTTTTATTGGAACACAGCCTTACTGGGTGTTTGTGTATTTTCTATGGGAGTTTTCACGCTACAATGGCAGAGCTGAGTGGTTGTGACGTAGACCCTATGGCTCTCAAAGCTTGAAATATTGACTATCTGGCCTTTTATTAAAAACAAATCGCTGACCCCTCCGCTAGACTGGTAAATTTACAAGGGTGGGGATGATGAACTTGATGCGTAGTTATTTGATTGATTCAAGGTCATAAGAAGGACCAGATGTTTCCAACATCATGGCTTCTTATCCCCTCCCCAGCGGCTTGATCCTGAGAGGCTCCAGGATACTTTTTCAGGACATGCAACACACACACACACACACACACACACACACACACACACACATTGAAATCATGGCCCCATGTGTTCGTACACGTGTTCCATGCACAGGCTCACATTGACCTTGGACAGATGCACATGTGCACACCTAAGCACATGCATGGGCACACATATGCATCCCTGTGTCACACAGGTTCCTGTTTCACACAAATATTAGTTGAATGAATGAATGTCTTGGTTGATTTCCGTGGATGATTTTATTGGAATTCCAGGCAGAGGGAATAACATGTGCCAAGCACAGGGGCCAAGTATCAGCACTGGGTGTACTGGTGCTGGGAGGACAGAGCGCCTGCACACATGCACGTGCGTGTGCACACGTGCGCATGCACACACACACACACACACACACACACACACACACACACACAGGACTATAGTGGCCAGCAGACAGACTGTTTGGCGAGGGAGGGCTTCTCAGGAGAGGTGGCATTGAGCTGGCCCTGGCATTTTCCAGAGGAAAAAGGAATCACTCCAGGAGGAGGGGTCATTAGAGGTAAAGATTAAGAAGACCAAGGGAGGCCAGTGTGGTGGCGCATGCCTGTAATCCAGATGCTCAGAAGGCTAAGGCAGGAAGATCGCAAGTTCAAAGCCAACCTCAGCAACTTAGGGAGGCCCTAAACAACTCAGTGAGACCCTGTCTCTAAATGAAATACAAAAAAATGGACTGGGGATGTGGTTCAGTGGTTAGGCACCCCTGGGTTCAGTCTCCAGTATGGGGCAAAATGCAATCGTGGTAGTCACCTCCCAGGCTAGGTAAGGATGACCTGAGATTGGGATGTGAGCAGATTCTGCCAGAGTGGCTAATAAGCAAATCTGCTGGATAAAATACAGGACACCTCGTTAGATTTAAATTTGATATCAAGACATCTTGTTTTAATATAAGCATATCCCAAATATTTCCTGGGACATACTTGCAAGACAGTTCATTGTTTTTCTGAAATTCACATCTGCCTGCCTGTCCTGTGTTTTTGTTTGCTAAATCTGGAAACCCAACTGCTAAGGGATGCTGGCTGAGCCCTGATTTTTGTTGATAACTTCAAGGCCCCCAATACCTGCCTGAGGTGTTTAGGGCCTCCCTAAGTTGTTGAGGCTGGCTTTGAACTTGAGATCTTCCTGCCTCTTCCTGTGAAGAGAGAAACAGCATGACCAGCTGTGGGGCTGGACACTTGAGGTGTGAGGCATCATAAAGCCCAGTGCTCTTGGCTTATGGGGAAGGACTAGGTCAAGGTCACTTAAGGCACAGTCTTGGAATTTTGCTTTTCTCTGAGGTTGGTCCAGAGGAAGCTTTGGCTCATGGTGGTGGTGGTGGTGGTGGTGGTGTGTGTGGCATTCCTTGAGAGAGCTGAGAGGAGAAGAGAGCTAAGAGTTCTAGAGTGGCTTCTGGGATCTTCCGAGCCACCCCTGTCCTGGCAGGAGATGCAGCGTGTGATCTCCACTGCATCCCTTACTCCATCTGTGCCTCAATTCATCCAGCCATAAAATGGGACTAATTACACCCACCACACAGGTGAGTTGTGAGGATTAATTAATGTTTGTAAAGGCTTTGTGATCCTTGGATGAAAGACGCTGCTTACATATAAAGGGTCATTATTTTTATTATTATTATACAAGTGCCAAGTATTATTACCTTAATTAGCTTTTCTAGATATCAAAAGCAATTAGACGGATCACTTGCTGAATGCCACTTTGGAAACCCAAGTCACAGAAACTCACACACTCATTTGGCAGCTCAATTACTGGCCAGGGACTGGCATATGTCAAAAGGGAGCGCTGAGATTTGCAGAAGAAATTTGTTTCTGGCTCCGGACAAGTTTTACCCCATTTCAAAATTTTGTAGACATTTCAGGTTCCCTATAAACAGAAGTTTTTCTGTGAAAATGCTGCTAAGGGGAGCTTTTGAAGGAACACCTAACTTGGCAGCTGAAGTGGTTTGGTCTTGGGTTAGAAATGTGTCATACCATTTTCCCTGAAATACAGAGATGACCAGGTCTTGGCCACTAGGGCAAGTCCACATGAGGGGAAGGCATCACTTGATGGGGCCCTACTGTGGGTCTGGCCTTATCCGTGTGTGTGTGTGTGTGTGTGTGTGTGTGTGTGTCTTTTTCTATTACTTTCCTGTGTAGGATGTAAGAGTTTTTTTGATCCTCATTCAAAAAATGAGGACATCATGGCTCAGATGACAGCTGGGAAATACAAGGAGAAGAATGCACATGCGAATCTTGCTGATTCCCCAACCTATACTTTGGTTTGATGTAATTCCCATCTCTTTATGTCACCAGCAATCCACTGACTTGGGTCTAATCTGGCCCAAAAGTAGTCAAGACAATTTGCTGATATTTAAGCAGATGGATGGGAACATATAGGGCTGATCGGGTCATGTGATGCTTGGAGCCATTTATAACCCCAGCCTGGAAAATCTGACCAAGCCTTGGTCCAACATGGGTCTGTCTTTTTAGGGTCTTTGGAGTTGGCTTAGATCCCCGAGGTTCAAAGAGAGGAGGGTACCGTGGCCTGGAGGTGCCCATCAGGCAGGCAGGACAGGCTGGGGCAGCAATCAGCGGGGTGAGGCTTCCTCCGTGCTGTCCAGTTAGCTGGCAGGTATGGAGCTGGCTGTAATTAACTTTACCAGCGTCCTTAAGAGAGGTAAGAGGACCTTTACCCCACTTCCCTTTCTACTCTGTCCAGCTTTCTCAGTGTCCTTGAGGACCCTCCTAAAGCTGTGAGTAGGCAAGGGAGCACTGGGCTAAGCTACATTGATAATGTATTCCAAACCAAGCTTACAGCCCAGACCTGCAGTTCTACAAACCCATTTTCTTTTTACTGAACCTCCCTGAGGCCTGGGTTGGGGCCATTGTGAAGTCAGTTGGTACATTAAGAGGTCGTTGGGGTGTTGAGGGCTTGGTGGATAGAAGGAACACATCATTAGTGCTGTAGGAAGAGGCTGACATATTATTCATGGAGGGGTTGCTGAGTGGATGGATGGATAGATGGATGGGATGGTGGATGTGGGTAGGTATTGTTGGATTAGACATGGAGTTGTAAGTATAGGAAGAGGGAGGCATGGCCCACTGAACAGAAGGGTTTGTACGTGGGTGTAGGGATTGATGTGGGTGTTAGAAAATGTCCAGAGGAATTGGAGATTTTTGATGGATGGATGGAGGATTTGGAAAAGAACAGAGGGGCTGGCAGGTGAGGTGTTGGTGCAAGGGAGGGGGTTAACAAGTATATAGAGAAGTTCGTTGACAGATTGGTAAGGGGTTAGTGGATGGTTAGAAGATTTTGGAGATAAGTGGGGAATGGGGCCTGGATGGGGAGAATGTTGAAAGGAAAGGAGTTGTGAAATATGGGGCTGCTTCACAGATGAAGGGGTTGGTTGGTGGACCAGGAAAAATGGCAGTGATTGAGAAGGTTCTGCAGAGGTTCAAGAAACTGGTAGAAAGTGGAAATATTGTAAAAGTGTGTGAGTAGATGGAGGATGGGTGGGCAGTTGGGTGGAGGAGCTGGTGGGCACATGAGGAGTGAGCTGAATCATGGAGCTTTGATGGATGGGTGGTTGATGGAAGAATAGAGATAGATAAATGGAGGATGGCAGATAAACAGCTGAGATGTCCAACAGAAGAAAGCACTGGCAGAAGGTAGAACCACTGGCAAAGGAACAAGAAAAATGGTGGATGTGCAGAACATTCAGTGGAATGATATGGAGGTTGGTGAAAGGAGGGGCTGGTGGAAGGGTAGAAAGGTTGGCTGAAAGATGGAAGAGTTGGCTCTGTGGCCTGGGCATTAGCCTGGACAGGTAATAGAAACTTTCAGTGCCCAGCCCAGTGGGTGGCTGGGGGGCTGTGACCATCTTTCTCTTGTGTCTCCCCTCCCCCTCTGGAGTCAGGCTCTCTCTAGGCTCATAAATCCCCAGTCCAGCAGGCTTTCTGTAATTATCCCTGGAACAGTAGCCCAAGAGGTGGGGCAGGTGGGGCTGTGAAGAAGAGCTGACTCAGAGACCAACGTCTGTCTTTTGGTGGTGTGTCAAATGTGGCCAGTGTCCAGCATGCCAAAGGCAGTCCCCAAGACGCCTCCCTTCCCAAGGCACCTGGCTGCCATGGATTTCATTCTGGATGTCCCCGAAGAATATGGGACCAGGAGGAGAAGTGTTCATTAGGTTTAGAACTCGAAAGACCTCTCTCTCTCCCCACTCTGTCTCCTCTGATTCTCTCTCTTTCTCTTTCTTCTGTTCTTACATTTTTCATGCCTCTGAGATCTCTTCCAATTCTTCTATATCCTTTTCTTCTACTCATTCTCTGTTTTTGTTTCTCTGATTCTCTGTTGTTTTCCTTTTTTTTTTTTTAATGTCTTGTTCTTTTTCTCTCCCTCTTCTGTCTCTTGGTTACTTCTGCTGTCTTTGTTTCCCCTCTTTTTTTTTTTTCCTGTCATTTTCCTCTTCTGCCTCTTTCCCTGCCTACTACTCTGGACCTCTCTCCTGGGCAGGCCTCTGTCCCTTGCATGGGAATCTGTTTCCTTCTTCTATACCCATCTCTTCTGTCAATATGCGTCTTTACCCCAAAGCAGGACAGTTTTGAGGGAGGTTCTCTTCTGAGCTTTGAATGAGATTTAGAATCTTCCAAGAAAGCCTTTCCTCTTCTCTTCCCAATTCATGATGAAAATGTTGTAGTTGACTCACTGGGAACCTCTGGCCAGAGCCAAGAAACAAAAGTAAAAACAATGCCACCCTCCCTCTGCATATGACCGGTCCCAGTCAAGGAAGACCTCCCTCCTGAGGCAGTGGGCACAGCTGGGAGGGGGCAGCAGGGTCCTGGCACAGAACGAGGTGAGACTTTGGTATGGAGTTGACCATCTCATGAGGCCCAGTTTTAATCTTAAGGAATCCACAAAATGGCCTAGTGGTTAAGAGTGCTCTGGAGTTTGAGAGACCTGGCCTCAAATCCCAGCCCTGGTTCTACTCACTAGCTATGGGATCTTGGACAAATGATTAGCTTCTATGATCCTCACTTCACTCATCTCTAAGATAGGACTCTAAATAATATCTTCTTCTTGAGGTGTTTGTGAAAATTAAATGAGAGTGTTGGAAGAAAAATCCTTGTGCCCCCATCAAGATTCAACCAGAGAAGATGGGAAACCACTAAGAACAACATAAAATAAAGGCTTTAGTTGGGAGGGTTTGGTCCTATGCAATTTTGGCAACTGGTCAAACACTTTACAGGAGGCTGTCGCTTCTGTGTTTGGGGCAGAAGTCAACAGGGCAGGCAGTGGGGAAGGAAAGGCAGGAGCTGGAGGACAAAAACAAAGAGGAATCTAAGGACGCATGAATCCCCGACAGCCTCTCATCCCCTCTGAATCTCCAACTCTGAAGATGCCCATGACCTGCTAGAAAAGCTGGTGACCACTTTCATGTCATTTAATGGGCTCCTGGGCCAAGAGGTGGGCAAGCTGGAGAAGGATGCCCAGCAGAGAGTAGAGGAGCTGCAGCAGGTGCTGCCCCAGACTGACCAGGTGAGCTTGCAGCCAGCAATGACGTGGGTCACCACCACAACCCCTGGGGTGTAGGTCTGGGAGCTCACCCCACCCCCACAGCTACCTCTGAGTTGTTAAAACAAAACAACAACAAAACCAAAGTCTGGCTGCTGCTGCTCCTTCATATCTCTTGGGGCCTAGGCTGACTCAGAACCATGCCGAGAGGGGAATTCTGGAAAACATAGTTCTAGTTTAGCTAACCTGACTCAGTGCAAATCCACCACAACACCCCCACAAGTCATGCTATTTTGGCCTTTAATATCTTTTCTCCTCTTTTTTTTTTTTAATATTTTATGAAAAACATTATAAATGTGTCTCTTTTTTAAAAAAATTAAATCTTTAACTTTAGCTGGCAAAAAATTTATGTATATATTGTGTACAACATGTTTTGATATATGTATACCTTGTAGAGTGGCTAAATTGAGCTAATTAACATTACTTCATGTACTTATTTTTTGTGTGTGTGTGTTGAGAACTCTTAAAATTCTGCTAGCGATTTTCAAGAATACAGTAGATTGTTGTTAACTATAGTCACCATGAGTTCTAATAGAGCTCTTCAATTTATCTTTTCTTCTTTTAATTCCCTAGCCTGAATTCTGGGCCTGAAGATGGACTGCTTTGTTCTCCAGGTGATTTAGTACTTTAGGGTAAACATAACATGCGTAAATGAATACTTTTGTGTGTTTTTAAAGTTCGCCTTGTGATTCTAATGCATAGGTGGGCATGGAAGTCATTTGTCCACATCAGCAGTGACTGGCCACAATAAACACCAGGGCCAGAGAAGTCCAGGGTCACACAACTGGTAAGTGATGACTCTTCCACTTGACCAAGATTCTGCTGTATCGCATGGCTTCTGCAGAGGACAGGGCAGGGAGTGGACATATTGGTCTCGAGTCTGTGACCTAGATATGGGGTATGAAGGGAAGGCTCCCCTTCTCCTGTTTCTTTCATAGTATGTTCTGTTTCACCTCTAGGAATCTGGCTTGGGGCTGTGGCTGGGCTAGCCCACTTCCCAGTGGCCGGGCCTGGGTTTTGGAGGTAGGAAGAGGACACATCTTGTGTGGCAGTTGGCTCGTCACTGAAGACCTGTGCTCTCTTTTCATGTCTAGGAAGAAGTGGCTTCAGCAACTTCCCATTCAAGGTCTGCATTTTCCAGGTCTTTCTGAATGAGGCAGGGCCTATGGCATGTGAATGGAATTGATGTGGATCACTCTCTGGCCGGGAAGCTTAAGAAGCAGTTGAGCTTCTCCACTTGTTTGGTCATCTTCTGGGAGGAGGTCAGCACTCAGTGTTGACCATGGTGGAGCCGCCATACCTGGGTTCCAGGTGATTGACTGGAGCAGTCTCCTCCTCTTGCCAGTCAGGGGCACCTGGATCAGACAATTCTTTTAGTGGTGAATCAACTTTTATTGTGATAAGTATCTGGCAATACGCTAATCCAGTGGTTCTCATGGTGTGGGCCACGGACCAGCAGTAGCAGTAGCAACAGCAGCAGCAGCACGGAAACAGGTTAGAAATGCAAACTTTTGGCACAACTCTAAATCTACTGAGTCTGAAAACTTGGGGCTGAGAGCCAGCCTTTGGGGCTTTACCAAACCTCCAGAGGATCCCAATGCACACTCAAGTTTGAAACTCCTGGTTTTAGCCTAGTCACCATTTCATTCATAGCTCATGAATGGAGAGTCAAGCTCAGGACCTCCCCCATGCCATCCTCATCCCCCACTCCATCTTTGCCTCCCAAGGGCCTCCTGCAGAAGACAGAAGTGACACATGCTCTAATTCATGACATGAAGGCAGCATGAGATAGTTCATTAATTTCTTCCTCAATTTTTCAATCTCTTGACAGTCACTGAGAAGCATCGACACTAGGCTGACTGACAACCTTCCCTGAGGAGCTACAGACCACAGTTTGGACCAACAGCCCTATACGTAGGTTTTATTACCACTACAGGCTTTCAGATGCAAAAACAGAGGCTCAGAGAGTTGTGGATGGGGGTTTGGGGGGTTTCCAGGATTCAAGCCCTGTTCTCTCTGCTTCCATCTCCCACATTCTTTCTGCACTCTTACAGCTTCCAGGCCTGCATTTCCAGATGATTGATCTTTGGCAGACAGAACTTATCAATTGCAACATCTTTGTACCTATGGAATGGCATCTAAGCCATTCAGGGAAGATTTGCCTGTCACATTTTTCTGAATATATTAGACATGGGTATATGTTTGATTTAGTCATAGTCTTTGACTACAAATTCAATACATCCTGAAATAACAAATGGCTGAGCTAATTAATAAATTAATTGGTGGTGGTGTAACTTGCTTAAATACTTAATTTTTCATTCCTAGAAATTTCTTGGATTCCTACAGGTGGGAAAACACTCTCTGTACAGAAATTGGCACTCAGTTGCAGTTGCTGCAGTTGTTTGCAGAGGGCGAACAAATGGACATGGCCTTCACAGGCCAGGAACGACATGGTGTAAGTGAGGGCAGTGTTTCTTGAACTTGAACATACGTCAGAATCACTTGTAGGGCTTGTTAAAACACAGGCTCCTGAGACCCACCCTCCCCACCCCCTGAGTTTCTGATTTGGTAAATGTGGAATTTGGCCAAAATTTTGCATTTCTAACAATTTCCTAGGTGATACTAATAATGCTGATCTAGGAACTAAACTTTAAAAACCATTGAGTTAGTGTAATGTCAGATGCTGTAACAAATAAACCCATGAATGTCAATGGCTGACCACCATGAAAGTATATTTCCCACCCACTGGTAGGGGAATGGTTGAATATGTTGTGATATGACATGTGATGTTGCAACTGGGAATAATCAGATGTAAGTGGATTAATTCAAAGTGCTATGTATGATTTGTTAACTGATAAATGATATAGCTGTTGGAAAAAAATCAGATTTAAATGTATTGATCTGAAGTGCTATCTATGATCTATTCACTGACAAAAAGCAACTTGCCAAATAGTTTATGTAGCATGATCCCACTTTTGTAAACAAACCAAATCAAACAACACATTTCCCCAAACTTCAGGCTCTATTTATATTTTACAAATGTAGTAAAAAGTAAATAAAATTGTACCTGGTTATTAACATAAGAGTACCTCTGGAAGTTAAGTGAGATTATTAGCTTTCTAAGAGTATTCTGCATTACTTAAGAGACTGTGATTTTTAGAATAATTTTAAAATTCAAGAAATAACTAAAGCTACTCAGCTCATAAAGGGACAGATTTGACCCTTTTTTGTTTCTCCCTTACAGGAAATAAGATAATTTTTTCCCCTGTCTATAGGACAAATGATGTTGGAACCATAGCAATTTTGATAAATTAATGAATAATCATGTCAGGTATGATATGCATATACTGAGACTCTTGCTTCCTGGGACTTGGGCATACCTAGGGGAACAAATCATCCAGGAGGTTGCCAATGGGATGCATGGAGAGCATACTTACTCCACAATGCCCTGGCTGTAGAGGGGTGAATATTGTGCCAGCACGACCTTCCCTTCTTGTGTCCAAGACTCTGTGGACCACAAAGGTTCATTCCTGAAACTGAAAAATGAGTGGGAGGGGTTTCAGCACGGATGGTCAAGGAAGAATTTCTTCTAGAGAAGAGAAGGAGAAATGGGACTCATTAGACACCAAGGTCAGAGATTTGGGGCTCAAAGTACTTTACTCAAATGAAGTCAGGGAAGAATTCAAAGACTACTCTCTTCTTCCTTGGTGAGTGGCTGGGCTGGTCCTAACAGAGCATGGCAGACCTATCTTCTTTGTGTTGGAGTGAGGAGAGCCAAGTCCAGACTGACAGGATTGCCTTCAGACCTCACTTAATCACACCCCTGGGTTGGCTCAGGTGGCTCCTGAGGTGTTGGAATCTCCACCAGCCCTCCTGGGTGCTGGGAGTCA
Organism: Tamias sibiricus; assembly: GCA_025594165.1. Classification (NCBI taxonomy): domain Eukaryota; kingdom Metazoa; phylum Chordata; class Mammalia; order Rodentia; family Sciuridae; genus Tamias; species Tamias sibiricus. The sequence continues at coordinate 168,682,966 of CM046659.1, forward strand.
GCAGGGGAGGTTACATTCTGCATCCACATACCTGAGGTCTGGTCCCTTAGGGAAACTGAGGGAGACAAACCAGCTTGAGAGTCACTTGCACTTACCCAGTGGGGTGAGGGTGAAGGTATGTTCTATGTCAGGGGAGATAGTGGAAGGAGAAGAGAGAGAGAGTCTTGAGGGGAAATTCTCTAAGGAAAAGATCTAGTTCATAAAGCTGGGACAGAAATCCCTTCATGGGAACCTCACTCATGAGCAACTTGATTCAGGCTACTTGACACAGGGTGGGTGAGCACAGAAGAGGAAATTTGGGTCCCAGTGCTACCAACATTTAGCTGTGTGGCCATGTGCCATTCTTTCTACTTAGTTGAAATATTAGCAATACTAGCTGATTTCATCTTCACAACAGTTCTAACCTGTAGGTGTTGCCAGCATCTCCGTTTCCCACTGGGGAAACGGAAGCTCAGATCTTACAGCTTGCAAGCATCAGAATTAGTTCTGACCCCAGTCTGTGCTGGTGTTTTCTTTACTGATATTTCCATACCTTCTTTCTTGCCTTCTCTGAACTTCACTTCAGGGTCCATCTGTATCATGGGTTTGTATTAGTCAACTTCCAGCCAAGGAATGGGAATTGATTTATGTATTTCAAACACAGGGGATTTCATTCAAGAAATTAGTCATATAAATGGCTGAAAAAACAGAGAGGCAACCCAGATTTCAGCAAGGGCAGGAAGCTGCTACTACCCTTCAGGCCGAGGCACCATAGGAGGCAGAATTGTTACCAGATCCCAGGTGTCTGCCAGTCCCCAGAAGCTAAAACCATGGCAGTTTATGACAAGTGGGGTGGGTACCACGGAGGAGACATAATCACAGCCTCAGTTGATGCAGGGAGTAAAGATAAAGGGCGAGGCATAGGGAGTTTCTCCCCTCCAACCTTCCTCTAGTACTTCCCACTGGATGGAATTACCAGGAAGGGAGTGGACAAGGGACAAGAGGAATGTAGATCCCAGAGCAGATCACAGGAAGGGTATCAAATGGATCTGAGACCAGATAGGCAGTGGACCATTTTTAGAGTTAAGGATCATTGGGAGCACTGAAGAAGACCACGTGGGACAGTATGTGACATAGGGTGGGCATGTTGTATGTGACCAGCTTGGCTGATAACTGGCTGCCACTGTCACTCTAATGTTAGAAAGTGGAAGTTGTTGGGTTCCATGCTTTTGAGCCTTCTTCAGGTGGGAGCCAGCAGTCTGAAAGAGATGCAGAAGGAAGGCAGTGTCCTCTGCAGCTGGAGGAACTTGTCCACTTATCTGACCTGCTGGCATCTTACCAACTTTGCTCCAATTACTCACGTTATTTCTCCACCCTCCATCCTGCTGCCTCCAAGTGATAGCTCAGGGGCCTGCTGGGAGATTCTGGCTGCTGGCCTTTTTTTAGCCCGCTGTGGGCACCTGGCTGGGCACGTGTGAAGGAGGAGCACAGATTTGGATCTAAGATTCAGGTAATCCCCCCAATTCCTCTAAGATGTTCAGGTTTGGAACTGGGGGCACGACAACCATCCTCTGCTTGTCTCTTTGACCATCCTAATATTTGTCCTGAAGCAGAACTGTCTCTGTTCAATTTTGATCAAACCAATTAGGGTCCCTATGGTGACCTCCCTCTCGTCATCCTTCTCTCCATCATTCCCTTCTTTTCTCTCTTATTTTCTTTCCAATAATATTTGATCATTTACTTTGTGTCAAGTATTCTGCTATGTAAACAATAGGAACATAATTGTGGGTACAATAGCTTTAAAAGGTACATATAGATTTGAAACTTCAAAACCTGATTCTAAAAAACTCATGGTTCTAATGAGAAATCATAAAGTATGTACAGGAGAGATTTATAACTAAATAGTAATGAAAATTCTATATGTCAATCATTATGGAATGCATCCAAAGCAGTACTTAGAGTGATATTTATAGCCTTAAATGTTTATAATGAACTTAAGAATATAGGAGAAGACTTATAGATTAAATACACAAAAGGTTCAGTAACACAGGAAGGCAGTTATAAAATAAGAGCAAAATTTAATAATATAAACATAAAACACATTAGGGATGGTCAATAAATTAAGGTCAGACTCTGAAAAGGCAGGAAATGAAAAGGCCAATCTTAGTGCATATGCAGCAGATGGATTTTACAAATAAAAAAAGAATACGTGAAAAATTTTATACCAAAATCTTGGAAATCATTTTGAAAGGGACACTTTAAAGAAAAATGTAATTTAGTGAAATTGACTTAAGAAAATTAAAAAAAAAAACTAATAGATCTGTAACCATTATTGTCTTTTTTTCAGACAAAATTTATAATTCTTAATTTATGAATACAGAAGGGAGGCTCAGAGAGATAAGGAAAGCTAAGAGTCTGAAGGTAGGAAGGGGTGGAGCAAACCCAGGTGTGTCTGAGAGGAAGAATTCTCCCTCCCATGTCGGGAGGGAGTTATCTGATCAGGCTTTGCTGGGAAACTCCCAGAGATGCCTGCTGTTTGGGCTGCTCGATTACCAGATACTTTTAATGCACCTCTAGGAGAGGCATTTGGCACCTGAATTTCCCCTGAACATTTCACCATCACCATCTCCAATTACCGTACCTGCACAGCAGCCCTGCTCCTCCTGGAGATTTTTCAATACCACCCATCTAAGAAGAGCAGGATGAGCAACCCAAGCCTTGGCCCGTGGCCCTTTGACTCAGCAGCCTTTGGCATAAGAATGCTCAGTGTCTGCCTCTTTGCAGCCCAGGCTGCTAATTCAGGCCTCCTGTTGCAAGGAAGCAGGTAGGAGACAGACTCCCATGGCCTGAGGCCTCCAAGAAGCCCACATCTCACAAGTAGGAATTGAGGCTTGAAATGGGAATTGCAATTTTAGGAGGTGGTTTGGATAAGTGTTCCCCAAGGGTCGGTCCTTGTGTTAAAGGCTTTTTCCATAGGGTGGTACTATTGAGAATCAGAACCTTTAGGAGATAGAGAAACCTAGAAAGTCTTTAGGTCACAGGGGGTGGGGGCATGTCCTTAAAGGGCAATGAGCACCCTTCTCAGTATTTCTTCCTGGTTTGTGATTAAATGAGTGATTTCACTCTGCCATGCCCTCCTGCCTGTTGTGCTACCTCAAGCCAGGCCCCAAACAAACAGAACCAACCAATTATGGACTAAAATCTCCCAAACTGTAAGACAAAATAAACCTTTGCATTTTATAAGTTGGCTATGTCAGGTATTTTGTTACAGTGACATACAGCTGACTAACACAGTTGGAAACCCAACGACTGAACTTAACCTTGACGACACAGAGTGGCATCTATCATCTCTGTTTTGCCTCCCAACATTCCTTTTCTTGGGAATATAACCCTATCTGTCTGTCTCTCCTTGGGGTTCTTAGTGGGGTTGCCAAGGACAGAGTCCTACCATCCCTGGCCACATGCATGACTAAAGCCAATGAGAGCTTTTTCCTCAGTTTTGATACGCGAATACGCCTTCGTTTCTTTGGATTTGCTAACCAGAAGTGAAGTAAGCCTGGAGTTTTTGGGGCTGGGTCCATGTCCCTCTGCATCATGATAACTAGAGGGGGGGAAAAAAAAAGAGAGAACACATAGAAGCAAAGCTGAGAGAAAAACTGAGACACTTGACAATCCCATGTGAACTCCTTGATCCAGATGTGTCCTTGGCATGCCCACCCCACCCCCCATTTCTCTTAGGGATTCGGAGCCAATACTGTCCCTTTGTTCCTAACTATGTCTGAGCTGGGCTTTTGTCCCTTGAAATCCAAAGAGTCCTGACAAATGCAGTTTGTCTTGGCTCCCTTCTCTCTGTCCCTTTGGAGTGACTCATCACCCTAGCACCTTACAGCTCCCCAGAGTCTTCCACTCCGGAAACGGGCTACAACACATTCAGCCTGCTGCTTCGAGGGGAATGTTTAGCTTGGCTCGGAATATTTTAATGACTGACATAACGCTAAAGAACCGTGAAAGGTCCTTGCCAAGGTGGGGATTCAATAAAACCTATCTGCTCGGGGATGGGACTAGGCAAAAATAATAACCCCACCTAACCTGGAGTCAGGAACTGAGAGCCCTGTGCGGGAAGCGAATTAGCTCACTTCACCCTCAAGACTCAATACTCAGCTTCTATTATGTTTCCCATTTTACAGATGAGAAAGCTGAGGTCATGGAACATAAATCATTTGCCCAGGGTCACACAGTTAGGAAGCAGTAAAGCCAAATCATAAACTCAGGAATTTTACTTTGCAGTTCATGTTCTGATCCCTTTTATTCACTTATATGATTATGTGACTTAAGTTAGTATGGTGGAATTGGTTGGTAGGAGGTATTTATTTATTTATATATTTTTTTAGTTGTAGATGGACACAATATCTTTATTTATTTTTATGTGGTTCTGAGGACTGAACCCAGTGCCTCACATGTGCTAGGCAGGCGCTCTACCACTGAGCTATAGTCCCAGTCCATTTTTTTTTTTTCCGAATTATCTGCATTCTCTTTTATGTAGTGTAGACTTTTTCTACTTAAAGAACCTTACATAAAAACAAACAACAAACAAACAAACAAAAAATAATCATGTCTTCTTTTGTGGGGGAATGAGAACTGTCAAAGAAATGCTATGAATTAAGGGAATAAACTAAAACAGCGAACCCCAAACAACCCTTTTCATGGCTTTATCCCCTAAAACACAGTAATGCTGTTTTCTTTGTAAGAGGGAAAGCTGCTGTAGCTCACCACCACGTAGAAGATTAAGGCTGCATTCCCATCACCTGACTTTCAGAGTCCCCTGCAGTTTGGTCCTTACTAATTTTCCCAGGTTATACACTGCACCCCTTTCACCCCACAGCTCCTGATGCGTCTGCTTAAGAGCCCTCACTAGGGGTCCTGGCCATGTCTTCCCATGGCTGCATATTTCTAAAAAGGTTTGCTGAGATAGGTCAAGGTGACGTTCTCTGACATTGGTGCTGTCCCTCCGTCTCCTCTTGCTGTCATGGTGGCCCCAGGGACTTTGGGGATCTGGCTAAAAAGAAGTCAAATTGGGGATATACTTGGTTTGGGTTTCTAGTTTGTCATTCACAGTTGTTTCTAGGTGTATTTAGGTAATTGCTAGTCCCTTCAGTGTGGAAATCACGTCTAAGAACACTGGTACCACCTACTGTGAACGACTCACATGTGACGCGGGTATGTTGTGACATGAAGGTTTGAGGCCAGATGCTATGTCATGACATAAACGTGTCCTGTGGTGCCTAAAGTATGGTGCAGAAACTAAGTTTGGAATGCAGAGTCAGGGGCTGGAGTGTGTGTGTGTGTGTGTGTGTGTGTGTGTGTGTGTAATGCTGTGTCTTAGAATCCTGAGTTTTTTTTTTTTTTGTCTAAAGAATGACAAATGAACACCCCTGATAGACCACAACAAATTCAAAACTTTAGTACTATCTGAAATTCTGTTTTTCATTTTCAATTATAAAGAGTAGTTTTTTTTTTTTTTTTTTTTTTTTTTTTTTTTAGTGTTTTCTCCAAAATGGTTATGGGAGGACAAACAGCTATAATCTCAGCAATAACAACACAGAAATATCCACTGAAAGCATTTAACTTTCAACTTCCAGTCTTTTTTTTTTCTCTGTAAATCAGGATTATACTGAATAATTTTGTATCACACTTTTTCTGCTAAGCATTTGTATCATGAATATTTCCTCGAGTTGTTAGGTATCTCACTATAAAATTAATCTTGAGGAAAAACACTGTCATTGTACCAATGTATATTTAGCCAATCCACTTTTTTTTTCTTTCTTTCTTTCTTTTTTTTTTTTTTTTTTTTTTTTTGGTGTTGGGGATCAAACCCAGGGCCTTGTGTATGAGAGGCAAGCACTCTACCAACTGAGCTATATTCCCAGCCCAACCAATTCACTTTTAAGTTATATTAAGTTGTTTCTAATTTCCCACTATAACAGAATGCACAATAAGTAACTCTGAATATGTGTTTATTTGTACCATTTATATTTCTGATATTTTTTAAGTGTAATTCTGAGAAATGAAATTAATTGATCAAGAATTTTACATAACCAATCGATTAGTTAAGATTTTTATGTCTGTTAAGAAATTTAGGAGGTTTTGACTCCCAGCATGAGTGATAAAAAATTTACTTTATCCCAATGCATCCTAGCAGGAACTAAGTATCATTATCATTTTTATTATATTTGTCAATTTGATGGGTGAAAATAGTAACTTCTTACTAATTTTTTTTGCCATTTTAATATCCATTTAAATTACTTTAAAAACTTATTTCATAAAGGGTATTCTTGCACCCTGCTCCCTGGATAGTTTGAAATGTTGACAAAGTCCTCTGGAGTCTTAATTCTTCTTTCAAATTTGCAATTCCACAGAATTTTCCTATTGCGTTGTGATTGGCTTCTCCACTTCTTGGGTCGGTGTCTTCAGCCTGTGTTCTGATTTGTTGCGTTTAAGTTCTCAGAACAGTCTTTATTACCGAGGAGGGATTCATTTACGAAATCAACAAATAGACTCCATTTCAAAGGTAAGAAATTTCAGGTAAAGAGAAGGGAAATCCCTTACTGAAGACCATGTAGCTAGTAAATGCTGAATCCAAGTTTTAACTCCGGGGCCGTGTCATGCTTTTATGGCCTGGATTGTATTTCTCCCAATTTCCTATGTTGAAGTTCTAAACCCCAGAACCTCAGAATGTGACTTCATTTGGAGTCTTTAAAGAGGTAACTAATTTAAATGAGATCATTGGAGTGGGTGTCAATCCACTATGGCTGGTGTCTCAATAAGAAGAGATCAGGACACAGATATATACAGAGGAAAGATCATGTAAAGACACAGGGATCCACATTAAAAAATTAAGAAAGAAATTATTTTAATAATGTATATTATTTCATCCAGTAAATCTAAAGCATGATAGTTTGAACATACAACCTATATGAGACACTACTAGTAAATTATTTTGCATTCCTCTTTTTATACTAAGTCCATGGAGTCTGATGTGTATTTTGCACTGACAGCACATATTAATTTGGATTAAGCACATTTCACCTGCTTCATAGCTGCTGTGAAGGGCAAAGTGGCCATCACATTGAACAGCAAGGGTGTAGATAATCCCTTCCTTTCTGCACATCAATTCTAGAAAAAAAAAGTCATCATTTTATTCTGACAATACATCATTGTAAACAATTCAAATAAATTCAGTCAGTGTGCTTGAAAATGTCATTCCTGGAAATTTGGTCTTTGCTTTGTCATTAGCAGCTCTAATAGCTGGGTTAGTTGTTCTTCAAAGGACTAAACCATTTGCTCATTTCAGTCACTCATTTTCCTCCCTGGCATTAGACTGAATCTGTAGGCATCAGATTCAGGATCTTCCTGTGCCTGGAGGGACAGCCTTTTGCCCCTCCTCCCCTCAGCCTCTAGTCTCACTTGAGGTCCAGAGGTAGCTACACAATGAGTGCTACATGCCTCCACTCCCCTAAACCTGACCACAGCCTGTGTCTAATGTCTCTTAGATGAATGTCACTGCTACGTTTGAACCAAATGTGTCTGTGGCCCAGTGTGGCTCTCTTCTTCCCAGTCCTTCGTCCTTTGCTCATTCCTGAATCCTGAAGGTGAGTGCTTCTGTGACCCTCGAGGGCGACTCCAGGCAGTGGACTGTCCACAGCACCCATGCTCTCCTCTCAGCCAGGCCTCTTGGACTGACTTGCTGAGCTTCACCATTCACCATATGCTGGGAACAGAGACTTCACCTTTTAGAGGGAGTTCAGCAGCTGGAAGAAGCAGAGACTAGGGGTAGCAGGAAGTTATGTGCAAACCTATTGGCTCCCCGCCCCGCACTTTCTTAAGGGCATACGTGAATATGCTGAGGCTTAGTAGTTGAGAGTATGGTGTTCAGAAGTCAAAGAGGCCTGCTTTTTAATTTTGCTTTGCCAGTTGTTACCTGCATGATTTTCGATGCTACTTTCACCTCTGATCTCATCTGTCAATCAAATATGATAGCAATAATGCCTACTTTATCAGACTTTGTAATGTGGTTCTGATGTGGTGTACAACACTATCATGTTGGTATGTTCTGGGCTGCTTAACATGTTGCTATCCACTCAGGAAGCTCTCAGTCCACCATGGGAAAGAACTGAGCATCCCAGTCCAGGTGAGTTACTATTCCCTCAGTGTTTGGAGTCCTTCAGTTGTCAATGACAGAATCCCACTTGTATTAGCTTAAGCTGTCTTCATTGGAGGATTGAATAAGGGGCTCAGGGTTATTGTACTGAATGCAATCTGTCCTTAGGGAGGGACTGGAAGGTGATATGGAACATTCTGGAACTCAGGGAGCACTGTTTCCGTCCTTCATTTCTGCTTCAATGTATCTGCCTCTTGCCTTCTTCTTCCTGTAGGTTGGCACGATCTGCTTCTCCTATCAGACACTGGGTCTTCCCTAGCTTCTCAAGATCACTGTCCTTCCAGTGACCAGCTTAGAGTGTGCTGGAATTCCATATTCCTGGGAGAGATGTGATTGGTCTGGTTTGAGGCAGGTGTTGACTCTGTTCCAACCGACTGTGACAGAATGGGAGGAGTCATATAGTATAAGCCTGGTCAACCCTTGAGATTCAGGATGTGGGAAGTGGGTGGTCTCTGCCATTGCCACCAAGTGGCATTTATAGACATTGGGAAAAGACTCTTTTACTGCTTTATATGATAGATAATACTAATCGGGACATTATTTTATTGAATGTTAACAGGGAGAAATTATTAGAATAAGTGGCAGGCAAGGAAAACTCACCTTCCTAGAAGAGATCCATCCCTAAATAGGCAAGCATGTATGGAGCTGTTTTTGAGCCTGCATTTAGTTAGAAGAAGCAGAGTTAATGCAATAGATGAACTAGATGACCATGAATTGGTGAACCAGTTGATCATATTCTGGTCAATAAGGTAAATGGAGGTGTGAACAGACTTGGTAAAGAACAAGATATTGTTCAGACCCTGGTGACCACAGAAGAGAGATACAGAAAAAAAAAAAAAAAAAAAAGAAAGAAAAAAAAAAAAAAAGAAAACTGAAGTGGGATTTGGAAACATTTTATTCTGAGGTAAAAAAAATTGAGGCCTTGGGGCTGGAGTTGTGGCTCAGTGGTAAGAGCACTTACCTAGCATGTGTGAGGCCCTGGGTTCGATTCTCAGCACCACATATAAATAAATGAATAAAATAAAGGTCTATCAACATCTTTAAAAAAATGAAACAACAACAACAAAAAAAAAAACCTTAAAAAAAATTGAGGCCTTGGGAGGAATTGTGGGTTCCTAAGTGAGAGATTGAGCCTGTATCTTGGGCACTGCTCATATCTGTCATTCATTTATTCATTTAGTCATTACCTGAGTTTTGGTTGCACTGGGGATGTGACAGTGAACCTTGATTTCTCCTGTTGGTGTGGTTTTACAGGAGGAAATGAACAAAGTGTTCTTGAATTCCCACTATTGTCCTAGTTTAGGGGGTAAAAAACCTCCACAAAACCCTGGTCTGGAAAAAGATAGAGATTATTTCCTTGGTGATTTTTGAGAACTAGCATGGGTTCTGATCAGCTGTGGTGTTTGTTTGCTTTGATTCACACCCCACTCCTGTCAGCATCCGCCACAGCCTTGAACTCACCCAGAAGAGGCAGGAAACGAGGTCAGAGGTCAACACTCAAATACCTCTATTTGTTGGGCCAAATTAAGTCCACCCTCTAGGGCTGAGAAGAGACCAAATCAAGAAGGTACTTCTTTTACAAAATTCTATTTGTCAGCACTATATATTCCAATAGCAGATAAATTGTCAGATTTTTGACAGTTACGATAAAAAATGTATATCTTCCAGGTATGTTGTTATTTATTTTCTTTGGTAAGTGTATCTGTATAGGTAGAGCAGAGAGAGTTCTTTTTTTTTGGTACCGGGGATTGCACTCTGGGGCACTCAACCACTGGCCACATCCCCAGCCCTTTTTTGTATTTTATTAGAGACAGGGTCTCACTGAGTTGCTAAGTGCCTCGCCATTGCTGAGGCTGGCTTTGAACTCGTGATCCTCCTGCCTCAGCCTCCCAAGTGCTGGGATTACAGGCGTGCGCCACGGCGCCCGACTAGAGATAACTCTTAATGAGTGGCTGTGGGTGATTTCTCTTTCAGGTGTTCAATGCAACTAGTCAATTCCTTTATTCAAAGAATTGAACCCATATTCATTGAATGTCTTCTAAATACCAGACTTGGTTCTGTGTGCTGGAGACACCTTGGCACTCAACATTGGCAAAGCCCTGTCTTCAGGGCGCTTACATTCTAGTCGAGGAGCTAACACTTTTTTCAATTTGACACATAACTAGGGATTTGGAGCAAAACATGGTACATAGAAGTGACTCTTTCAATAAATATATGTGGAATTCATTGAATGAATGAATGAATGAACGAATGAACCAATTAATAAAATAGGATCAATGAAGCATTGTTAGCTCTCAAGATCCCTCCAAGTTGGGCCTTGTCAGGTAGTCCTCATTTTTGATCTTTGGAGCCCCTCATTTAACCACTTGTCAGCAGGTAAGTGTATAGATACATGCAATCATTTGTATTCATTAAGGGGCAATGTTTTTACTTCCTTAATAGAAATCTCATAGCCAAGGTTGAATTTGCTGAGGGTTGGAGTAGATGAGGCAGAAGCAACTGAGCAGGTTCAGGTAGCCTGGTATTTCCAGGACTGTAGTAACTGAGGCGATTAGTCCACCCTTTCTCATTTTTTAAAAAATTTATTACTTTTATTATTTTTTAATTTTTTAAATTCTAAGATGTTATAAATGCAGCTGAGGACATGATCATCTGATTTCTACTTGCACTGTGGACACACAGACATTTTGTCTCAAAAGAACAGTCGGCCCAGGTGAGTAGATGTAGGAAATTCCTGGGGAAGAGCATCAGCAGCAGAAAGGGAAAGACGAATCACTTCGTGCTGAATGTATACCAGGCGCCAGTCACTTCCATGGTGCCAGCCAGCAGTGCGTCTGTAGATCAAAGGACTGTAGGGTTTCAAAGAAACCATCTGGATACAGTCCAGTTTAAAATGGCATCTGACTAGCTGTGGCTGCCCCCGACACAGCCTCTCTTGATTTCCAATTAACCTTTCTAATGAAGACATAGAAAAGAAGCAAGCCCACCATCATAAAAGTGGAGATATTCTTTCCCTCTCCCCATCTCTGCATTGGCAGGGCGACATAGCATCTGGAGCAATTAAACAATTGGATGGGCATCTCTCAAGTCAGTGAGTACTGCTTTATAAGGCAGTCAAGTTGTGCTATTTTCAAATGTATTTTGGGGATCATATTTTTAAAAATAAAATGACAGAGTAGAAAGATAATACATTGACCCTGGGAGGAGTGCATGACCCAGGAAAAGTTTGTGGATGAGAAAAGAGACAAAGACAGACTGACTAGCAGGGTCTGCTGGAGGCTGCGGATTCTCGTGTCTTCTGCTGGTTTTTGAATGCCAGAAAATAAGACCGTTGGAGCTGGAGAAGATTCCACCTGAGCTGAGCAGGGCTCTGTTAAATAAATAGCTGAAAAAAATTAAAAAAAAAATAAGCTCTAAATAAAATACAAAGTAGGGCTGGGGGTGTGGCTCAGTGGTTGAGTGCCTCTGAGTTCAATCCCCAGTACCCCCGCCCAAAAAAAAAAAAGCTCCTTCTTCAAGCACACAAATAAATACCAGATTCTCTATGTAGATGTAGGGCTAAATAAAAAATTAAGAAAATTCTAGGCCAAGATATTTTCATTGGTGAATCTCTTAATATTTTTTTTCCTGGTGTTTTATTTTTTTAAATTTATTTTTAAATTTATAATAATTACAATTCATAGTGCCTGTATATATAGCATCTTTTTACATACAACTGTTTGTATACAAGGTATATTCTAGCAATTAGAGAAATGCAAATCAAAACTACTCTAAGATTTCATTTCATTCCAGTCAGAATGGCAGCTATCAAGAACACAAACAACAATAAATGTTGGAGAGGATGTGGGAAAAAAGGCACACTCATACATTGTTGGTGGGACTGCAAAATGGTGCAACCATTATGGAAAGCAGTATGGAGATTTCTTGGAAAACTGGGAATGGAACCACCCTATGACCCAGCCATCCCACTCCTGGGTCTATTCCCAAAGAATCTCTTAATATTTAAGGAGGGAATAACAGTGATCCTTCACAAACTCTTTCAGAAAATAGAGGATGAGAAAATACTAACTCATTTTATTGAGCTTACTATGAAACCACAATACTAATATCTGATAGACATTTTCTCCAACTTCCAAAATAAAAGAATCAGAGAGAGAAAAAAGAATTCCTGGGGGGAAAAATCCTGTATGAATTTAGGCTCAAAAATCCTTAACAAAACATAAGCAACTCAAATGCAGTACTATGTAAAAAGGATAACACATCATGACCATATAGGGCTTATCCCAGAAATGCAAAGTTGGTTTAGCATTTGAAAATCCAACAGCATAACTTTGTACCTTCCCAGAACTAACACGAAAAGTGCATCATGGAGCAAAGATGTTTGATAAAAATGAATATCCATCCATGATGAAGACTCAGCAGTCTAGTAATAAAATGGAAACTTTTTACTCCGATAAAGCCTATTAATTTAAAAGCTCTAGCAAACATCACACTTACTGGTAAAATATTGAACACTTTCTTATGAAAAGTGGGAAAGGCAAATGAGCCCTCTCATTGTTCCTAATTCTACAACATACTGGAACATAGCCATTGCAAAAAGGCAAAAAAAAAAAAAAAAAAAAAAGAAAACTTATAAATCAAATAAAATACATACCTGATGGGAAAGGAAGAGGTAAATTTTTTTTTTTTTTTTTTTTGCTAGTGTGATAATTGTTTATGTGGAGAACCTAAGAAATCTATCAAACAACAACTAGAACTCATAAGTGAATTTCAGAAGCTCATAAAATAAATGTACAAGCCGGGTGCGGTGGTGCATGCCTGTAATCCCAGCATTTGGGAGGCTGAGAAGGAGGATTGTGAGTTCAAAGCCAGCCTCAGCAATTCTGAGGCACTTAGCAACTCAGTGAGACCCTGCCTCTAAATAAAGTACAAAAAAGGGCTGGGATGTGGCCCAGTGGTCGAGTATACCCCTGAGTTCAATCCCTGGTACAAAAAAAAAAAAAAAAAAAAAAAAAAAGTTAAAACAAAAAATGGGATTAATTTAATAGGATACATACAAGACCTCTATAAGAAAAACTCAAAAGCAGTGCTGAGAGTAATTAAAGAAGACCAAAATCAATGAGTATTTATGGATAGGAAGACACAATGTTGTTAATTCTGCCCAAATCGGCCAACAGATTCAACATAGTCACAATGGAAGTTCCAGAAGGCCTTTCACTGAAATCAAAGTCCTGATTCTAATATTTATATAGAAATCCAAAGCACCTAAGCCATCAAAAGTAATCTTGATAAAGAAAAACAAGGTTGGAGGAGTAATACTACCAAACTCACCAGTAAATAATCAAGATAGTGTGGTATTGGCATAAAGATCAGCTGCTAGGTTAATGGAACAGAATCAAATGCCCAGAGACAGAATCAGCTGGTCATTGGATTTTTGACAAAAGCACCAAAGCAATTAAATACAGAAAGGAAAGTCTTCCATCTAAGGACTTTAACTCCTACTTTATATAATACACAAACCATAAAGCTTTCAGTAGAAAACAGAATAGAGATTGGCGAAGTTTCCTTAGATAGGCTCATAGAAGAAAACCCAACAAACTAACATCTATCGACATAGGAAGATTTCTGCTTATGAACAGATACTGTTTTTTTTTTTTTTTTTTTTTTTTTTTTGTACCAGGAATTGAACTCAGGGGCACTCAACCACTGGGCCACATCTCCAGCCCTTTTTCGTATTTTATTTTATTAGAGACAGGGTCTCATTGAGTTGCTAAGTGCCTCGCCATTGCATGAGGCTGGCTTTGAACTCGCGATCCTCCTGCCTCAGCCTCCCAAGTGCTGGGATTACAGGCGTGGGCCACTGCACCTGGCTATGAACAGATACTGTTAAAAAACAAGTAGGAAATCTAGAATCTGGATGAAAAAGGACATTAGACCACAACTGGTACTCAGGATGCACAAATCACCTCAACAATTCCTTAATCAAAGGAGAAAAGCCCAGTAAAATGGACAAAATAATTGGACAAGCATTTCACAAAGAAGATGCAAACCTAACTGGTTACCACGGGTTGAGGTGCTCAATATCATCAGGGAAATTCAAACCACAATGTGATACCCTCACATTCCCTTCAGAAGGTCTAAAATGGAAAAGACGGATAATCCTGAATGGTGCCAAGAATGTGGAACAACTGGAGGGAGCTCTCGTACATTGTTGGTGGGAGTTTGTCAAAAGTTGGACAGTTTTTCATAAATGTAAGCACTTTCTATCCCATGACCCAGCAGTTTCATTCCCAGGTAATCATCCAAGAAAACTGAAAATATGTGTAGATAAAAATGTTTGCAGCCTGGCTCGGTGGCACATGCCTGTAATCCCAGCGGCTGGGGAGGCTGAGACAGGAGGATCTTCGAGTTCAAAGCCAGCCTCAGCAAAAGCAAGGCGCAAAGCAACTCAGTGAGACTCTGTCTCTAAATAAAATACACAGTAGGGCTGGGGATGTGACTCAGTGGTTGAGTGTCCCTGAGTTTGCACAAGAATGTTCCTAACAAAATGAATAGTAATCAAAAACAGGAAACAGCTCAGGTGCCCATCGACAAATAAATTCCGATCTATTCATATGATTGAATACTACTGAGCAATAAAAAGGAAAAAACTGCTGAGTATGGAACAACAGGGATGGATCTCAAAATATTTTGTCCTGTGAAAGAGGCCACCCATGAGCATAGACTATGTGATTCCAGTTGTATGTTGTTCTAAGAGAAAAATGTCATAACAGTAATTGACTCTGGGGGAAGGAGGGGCATTGGTAGGAGCTGGAGAGATTTTCTAGAATGTTGCAATGTTTATATCTTTTTTTTTAAGGTGTGCTTAACCACTGAGCTACATCCCTAGCCTTTTTTTTTAAAAAAAATAATTTTTAATGTGTACAACTCATAGTGCATGAATTTAGCATCTTTTTACATACAACTGTTTGTATACAAAGTATATTCGTACAATTCAGGTCTTCAATCATGCATTTAGGAAAATGAAATCCGTCTCATTCAACCACATTTTCTTTTTTTTTTTTTCCTTTTCTCCCCCTCCCTCCCCCCTTGGTCCCCCCCTTACCCTTCCTTCCCTTTGACCATTCTAGTGTTCCTCTAGTCCTCCTATGTACCCCCCCATCCAACAATACTATGAACTAGCCTCCTTATATCAGAGAAAACATTTGGTACTTGGATTTTTGAGACTGACTAACTTCACTTAGCATTATGTCTTCCAACTTCATCCATTTACCTGCAAATGCCATTAATTTATTTTCTTTTATTGCTGAGTAAAATTCCATTGTGCGTATATACCACATTTTCTTAATCCACTCATTTACTGAGGGACATCTAGGTTGGTTCCACAACCTAGCTATTGTGAATTGCGCAGCTACAAACATTGAGATAGCTGTGTCACTGTAATATGCTGATTTTAAGTCCTTTGGGAATAGACCCAGGAGTGGGATGGCTGGGTCATAGGGTGGTTCCATTCCCAGTTTTCCAAGAAATCTCCATACTGCTTTTCATAATGGTTGCACCATTTTGCAGTCCCACCAGCAATGTATGAGTGTGCCTTTTTCCCCACATCCTCTCCAACATTTATTGTTGTTTGTGTTCTTGACAGCTGCCATTCTGACTGGAGTGAAGTGAAATCTAAGAGTAGTTTTGATTTGATCCCTAGCCCTTTTTATTTTTTATTTTGAGACTAGGTCTGGCTAAGTTGCCGACACTGGCTTTGAACTTGTGATTCACTCACCTCAGCCTCCAGAGCCACTGGGATTATATTTGTGTACCACCATGCCTGGCACAATATTTATATTGATAGAGGTTCAAGTGCACAGGGGTGTGCCTTTGTCAAAAGTCAGCAAATGTATACTTAAGATTTGTATACCTTTTATTGTGTAAACATTTTACCAATAAAGAAAAAAAATAAAGAAATACTGAACTCTAGTTAATGTTATATACCCTAAAATATTTAGGGGAGTGTGTGCTGATACATGTATGCAATTGAATTTAAAGTATATTAAAAAAAAACAAGATGGGTAGATGAATAGGTAGATGGATGGGTATGTAATAAAGCACATAAAGTGTGAATAGTAGAATCTATGCAGGTGCTCACTGTAGGATTCTTTCATTTTTTTTTTTTTCATATACCTGAAACTATTTTTATAGTGTTAGAAAGAAATTAAAATAGTATCTACAAACTTTAACTGACATATGTGCACATATATATATGTATATATTTATCTCAATATGTATATATAGATCTCTCTCTCTCTCTCTCCACACACACACACACACACACACACACACACACACACTCACACACACACATTTCAAATATACCCAATTGGAAAGATGGTGTTGTGCAAAGATGTTAGTCTGATATTAATTTATACATTCAACACAGTTCAAATTTTGATTTTCATAGTGATTCTGAATTGAATTAGGCAAAACAGGTGCTGCCTCCACCAAAGAAACCCAGAAAAATGCCATTACATGTATATTATGTATATAGTAGTTAAAACAATGTGGCATTATGCAACAATTAAAACCTAATGTCAGGGATCCAAGATGGCGGATTAGAGGAAGCCGCACTTCAGGACAGCTCCATGGAAAGAATCCAACAAAGCAGATAAATTGCCTTTCATCATATATATATAGGCTGAAAATACCGATCTCCTGGATGGTTTGATTACCACTACCAGAGAGAGAAAGAGACAAGCTGTCTGCAGCGGCTGGAGCCGCGAGGCTCCTGCAAAACCGCCTGGGTGGTGCACAGGCCGTGCAAAACAAAGTCAGTGTGGGGAGACCGCGCTACTGCTGCAACCCCAGCCAAACTCACGGCACACCAGCGTGAAACCGGCGATAAAAACCAGCGATAACAGCCGGCGGGATTGGTGCTGGGGAACCACGGGAGACCGAGGGTCCACACACCAGTTCAAATCCACACTCCGCCGGACGCGACAGAGATCTGCAATCAGCAAACAGGGGCAGAGTGGAGCGGGCCACAGTCCGAAGCAGCGCTGTCTGCACCACAGTCACAGGTGTGGCTTCCCGGTGCCACTTCGGCAGGGAGACATCCTCCCAACAGCTTTGAAATCGATCGGCAAGGATACGGGAGTCTGAGGAGCTGCTGTTGACTGGAAGGAGAGCACCGCCATCTTTGAAAGCTGCAGGGGCTGGTCCTGACAAAGGGGAGGAGACGGAGAGCGACGGCTGCATCCATCCAGGGACTCTCCAGCTCTCTGAAGACAACGCACAATTGGGTGAGACTTGGGTGGTCAGCAGGGGAAGGCGTTTCTGAGGCTAGTGCAGCAGCCACAAGAGGCTGCAACTGTGGGTGGGCTTGGGGAGGGGGTGCCTTCTGGAAGGTCCCCTTCCTGGCGCCATTCATCTGCTGAATCACACAATCCCCCTGGGCCACTCCTTCACTGAACCGTGCAGCCACTGGCCTAAGATGCAACCTTGATTTCACTAACAGGATCACAGACTGTGATCCAATAGCAATTGGTTTGAACTGGAAAGGAAAAAAAGAGGGGGGCTTCCCAGGGCCCGTTTTGTCTGAGACTTGGGGTTCGACTTTTTTTTTTTTTTCTTTTTTCTTTTTCCTTTTCTTTTTATTGGTTTGCTTGATTTTTTGGATTGCAGGGAGGTTTTTTTTTTTTTTTTTTTTTTTTTTTTTTTTTTGTTTGTTTGTTTCTTTTTCTTTTTCTCTTTTTGGCTTTGTTTTGTTCTGCCTTTTTTTTTTTCCTTCCGCATTGATTGTTAGTGTGTTTGTTTGCTTCCGCTCCTTTTTTCTTTCATTCTTTTCCTCCTTCTCACTCTTGTATCTTTTCTTCCTCCTTCATCTTTCATGTTTACATCCTGCCAGTGCATACTAAACAGAGGCAAAAACAAGTTATACGCAGAACTTGGGATTTCTAGAACCGGCGCAATTGAACTGGGTAGCAAAGTGGTGTTATATATAGTTTACTCTCTATTTCCTTGATTCTCTCTCTCCTCTCTCTTACACCAATTCCTACCCTTTTATCATTTTTTTCTCTTTCCAACTTACTATATATATAAATTGATCTTTTTACCTAATTGTCAACCCCATTCTCTTTCTTCCATCGTCTACTGATACTAAACCACTTCCACTAAACCATTTCAATAGATATCTCTTTTCATACTTTCCAAGAAAGAACAATTCAAGACACTTCCTTCTTCCTAAACATAACACCTCTGTATCCAATACTTGAAGCTATAAAACCCTATCAGAAGCGTACAGAGTAAATTGGAAATAATATCTGGGTTAACAAAATCTGTACATTGTGATCAAACTTGGATTTTCTGAATAGAAAGTGTTAGGTTTTAAAAGTGTAAAGGAATTATAAGGTGATCTGATAGCATTGTACTACAGGAACAACATAAGGCTTTAAGGTAAAATCGAAATAGTCAAGGTCCCACAGTGCAGGAAGAATAGACACACAAGCAACATGAAAAAACAAGGAAAGAAAATGACACAAACAAATCAAGATACCTCATCGGTAGATGTCATGGCAAGCACAGTTGGTCAAATGCCAGAGATGGAATTTAGAAATTACATATGCCAAATGTTTATGGAACTTAAGAATGAACTCAAAAATGAGATGAGGGAGCAGGTACAGGAGGCAAAAGATCATTTTGACAAAGAACTCCAAAAACAAATACAGGAAGTAAAAGATTACTTCAATAGGGAAATAGAGGCTCTAAAGAGAATCCAAACAGAAATTCCAGAAATGAAAGAAGCAATAAACCAAAATAAAAGCTCAATTGAAAACATCTCCAACAGAATAGACCACTTGGAAGAAAGAACCTCAGACAATGAAGACAAAATATATGTCCTAGAGAAGAATTTAAACCATACAGCAAAACTTGTTAGAAATCAAGAACATAACATCCAAGAATTATGGGACAGCATAAAAAGACCAAACTTAAGAGTGATCAGTGTAGAGGAAGGGGCAGAGTTTCAAGCCAAAGGAATGAGTAATCTATTTAATGAAATAATTACAGAAAATTTTCCAAGCTTGAGGAATGAAATGGAAAACCAAGTTCAAGAGGCATACCGAACACCAAACAAACAAAATCTCAACAGATCCACACCTAGACACATTGTAATGAAAATGCCCAATACACTGAGCAAGGAGAGAATACTAAAAGCCACAAGAGAAAGGAAGCAAATTACATATAGGGGGAAACCAATCAGACTATGTTCAGATTTTTCAACCCAGACCTTAAAAGCAAGAAGATCCTGGAATAGCATATTTCAAGCTCTGAAAGAAAAGGGATGTCAACCAAGAATCTTATATCCAGCAAAATTAAGCTTTAGATTCGAAGATGAAATAAAAACCTTCCACGACAAGCAAAAGTTAAAAGATTTCACAACTTGAAAGCCAGCACTTCAGAGCATCCTGGGCAACATTTTTCATGAAGAAGAAGAGAAAGATGATAACGAAAATCACCAAAGGGAGATATTAAACTAAAGGAAATACCAACCAGAAGAGAAACCAAATAAAGCTAAAGACCATAATTCAAATAAAAATGGATGGGAATAAAAATCACATCTCAATAATAACCCTGAATGTTAATGGCCTAAACTCGCCAATCAAAAGACACAGATTATCAGAATGCATTAAAAGAAATGACCCAACAATTTGCTGTCTCCAAGAAACACACCTCATAGAAAAAGACATCAACAGACTGAAAGTGAAAGGATGGGAAAAGTCTTATCACTCACATGGCCGGCGGAAGCAAGCAGGGGTTTCCATTCTCATATCAAATAAGGTAGACTTCAAACCAAAATTAATCAAGAGGGACAAAGATGGATATTTCTTATTACTTAAGGGAACCATCCATCAACAGGATATAACAATCATAAATCTGTATGCCCCAAATAATGGAGCACCTACATTCATCAAACAAACGCTTCTTAAGTTCAAGAGTAAAATAGACCACAACACAGTTATTCAAGGGACTTCAACACACCTCTCTCACCAATGGATAGATCATCCAAACAAAAGCTAAACAAAGAAACTTTAAGCCTCCTCAAAACAATTAACAATTTAGACCTAACGGACATATATAGAATATTTCATCCCGCAGTAAACGAATACACGTTTTTCTCAGCAGCACATGGCTCCTTCTCCAAAATAGACCATATATTATGTCACAAGGCAACTCTCAGCAAATATAAAAAAATAGAGATACTACCCTGCATGCTATCGGACCATAAAGGGATGAAATTGGAAATCAACGACAAAACAAGGAATAAGAAAAACTACTCCATCAACTGGAAGCTAAACAACATGCTACTGAATGAACAAGGGGTTGAAGAAGACATCAAAGAGGAGATCAAAAATTCCTAGAGGTAAATGAGAACACAGATACATCATATAGAAATCTCTGGGACACTATGAAGGCAGTAGTAAGAGGAAAATTCATTGCACTGAGCTCATTCCTTAAGAGGAAAAAAAACCAACAAATAAACGACTTAACATCACACCTCACAGCATTAGAAAAAGAAGAACAGACCAACACCAAGAGCAATAGAAGACAGGAAATAATTAAAATCAGAGCAGAAATTAATGAAATTGAGACTAAGGAAACCATTCAAAGAATTGACAAAACTAAAAGTTGGTTCTTTGAAAAAGTAAACAAAATTGACAGACCCTTAGCGATGCTAACGAAAAGAAGAAAAGAAAAAACTCAAATTACTAACATTTGTGATGAAAAAGGGAATATCACAACAAACACCTCAGATATACAGAATATAATTAGAAATTACTTTGAAAACTTGTACTCTAATAAAATAGAAAATACTGAATGCATTGACAGATTTCTAGAGTCATATGATTTGCCTAAACTGGATGTGGAGGCTATACATAATTTAAACAGATCAATTACAAGCGAAGAAATAGAAGATGTCATCAAAAAGCTACCAACAAGGAAAAGTCCAGGACCTGATGGGTTTACAGCCAAGTTCTATAAGACTTTCAAAGAAGAACTAATACCAATGCTCTTCAAACTATTTCAAGAAATAGAAAAAGAGGGAGCTCTTCCAGACTCTTTCTATGAGGCCAATATTACATTAATTCCAAAGCCAGGCAAAGACACATCCAAAAAAGAAAACTTCAGGCCCATATCTTTAATGAACATAGATGCAAAAATCCTCAACAAAATCCTGGCAAATCGGATACAAAAACATATCAAAAAGATAGTGCACCACGATCAAGTGGGGTTTATCCCAGGGATGCAAGGCTGGTTCAATATTCGGAAATCAATAAACATAATACATCACATCAATAGACTTAAAGACAAAAATCATATGATTATCTCAATTGACGCAGAAAAAGCATTTGACAAAATACAACACCCCTTTATGTTCAAAACACTGGAAAAACTAGGAATATCAGGAACATATCTTAACATAATAAAAGCTATTTATGCAAGGCCCCGAGCTAACATTATCTTAAATGGAGAAAAATTGAAAGCATTCCCTCTAAAAACTGGAACAAGACAGGGATGTCCCCTTTCACCACTGCTATTTAACATAGTACTGGAAACTCTGGCCAGAGCAATTAGACAGACGAAAGAAATTAAAGGGATCAAGATAGGAAAAGAAGAGCTCAAATTAGCACTATTTGCTGATGACATGATAATCTACCTAGAAGACCCAAAAAACTCTACCAGAAAACTTTTACAACTAGTAAACGAATTTGGCAAAGTTGCAGGATACAAAATCAATACACATAAGTCAAAGGCATTTGTGTACATCAGCGACAAAGACTCTGAAAAGGAAATGATGAAAAATACCCCATTTGCAATAGCATCAAAAAAAAAAAAAAATACCTGGGAATCAACCTAACGAAAGAGGTGAAAGACCTCTATAACGAAAATTATAGAACACTAAAGAAAGAAATTATAGATGAACTCAGAAGATGGAAAGACCTACCTTGCTCTTGGATAGGTAGAATTAATATTGTCAAAATGTCCATACTACCAAAAGCATTATACAGATTTAATGCAATTCCAATCAAAATCCCAATGTCATTCTTCAAAGAAATAGAAATAGCAGTCATGAAATTCATCTGGAAAAATAAGAGACCCAGAATAGCCAAAGCAATCCTGAGCAAGAAAAGTGAAGCAGGGGGCATCACCATACTAGACTTTAAATTATACTATAGAGCAATAGTAACAAAAACAGCATGGTATTGGCACCAAAACAGACTGGTGGACCAATGGTACAGAATTGAGGATACAGAGACTAATACATATAATTACAGCTATCTTATATTAGACAAAGGTGCCAAAAATGTACAATGGAGAAAGGAATAGCCTCTTCAACAAATGGTGCTGGGAAAACTGGAAATCCATATGCAACAAAATGAAATTAAACCTTTATCTCTCACCATGCACAAAACTCAATTCAAAGTGGATCAAGGACCTAGGAATTAGACCAGAGACAATACACCTAATAGAAGAAAAAGTAAGCTCCAATTTCCAACATGTTGGATTAGGCCCCAAGTTCCTTAATAAGAATCCTGTAGCGCAAGAATTACTACCAAGAATTAATGAATGGGATAGATTTAAACTAAAAACTTCTTTTCAGCAAAAGAAACAATCAGTGAGGTGAATAGAGAGCCAACTAATTGGGAACAAATATTTAATACATGCACATCAGATAGAGCACTAATCTCTAGAATATATAAAGAACTCAAAAAACTTTACACTAAAAAAACAAATAACCCAATCAATAAATGGGCTAAGGAATTGAGAAGACACCTCTCAGAAGAAGATACACGATTAATCAACAAATACATGAAAAAATGTTCAACATCGCTGGCAATTAGAGAAATGCAAATCAAAACTACTTTAAGATTTCACTTAACTCCAGTCAGAATGGCAGCTATCAAGAACACAAGCAACAATAAATGTTGGAGAGGATGTGGGGAAAAAGGCACACTCATACATTGCTGGTGGGACTGCAAAATGGTGCAACCGTTATGGAAAGCAGTATGGAGATTTCTTGGAAAACTGGGAATGGAACCATCCTATGACCCAGCCATCCCACTCTTGGGTCTATTCCCAAAGGACTTAAAAACGGCATATTACAGTGACACAGCTATCTCAATGTTTGTAGCTGCACAATTCACAATAGCTAGGTTGTGGAACCAACCTAGATGTCCCTCAGTAAATGAGTGGATTAAGAAAATGTGGTATATACGCACAATGGAATTTTACTCAGCAATAAAAGAAAACAAATTAATGGCATTTGCAGGTAAATGGATGAAGTTGGAAGACATAATGCTAAGTGAAGTTAGTCAGTCTCAAAAATCCAAGTACCTAATGTTCTCTCTTATATAAGGAGGCTATTTCAAAGTATTGTTGGATGGGGGTACATAGGAGGATTAGAGGAACACTAGAATGGTCAAGGGAAGGGAGGGTAAGGGAGGGAGCAAGAGGGGAGGGAGGGGGAGAAAAAAAAAAGGTGGTTGAATGAGACGGATATCATTTTCCTTAATGCATGATTGAAGACCTGAATTGTACGAATATACTTTGTATACAAACAGTTGTATGTAAAAAGATACTAAATATATGCACTATGTGTTGTACATATTAAAAATTATAAAAATAAAATTATATTAAAAAAAACCTAATGTCATAGAATAGAAGGGAGAGTCATGAATTATAGTAGAATATTTATGAGATTAACAGGGGCTAAAAGAATTGTTAATTATTTGGAAAGGGATGGACTTTTCAATGATGGTTGGAATGAAGTCAAATTAGAACTTTACCTCATATCATCTATCAGATCAAATTATAAATAGATCAAAGAGTTAATTTGAAAACATGCAAACAGTTCTTGCTTTGAATGGTTATGATACACAAGTTTTACTTAATACAGTATTGTGAAAAATTAAGCTTTCTTCTATTAAAAACTAGAATAATATATAATAAACATTCAACTGACTTTCAGGTGATGAATGATGTTCTCAGCCTAAAAGCTTTGGAAGAAATCTGAAGGATAACAATAACATATTTGATACCAAAAAGAAAAAAAAAAAGAAAATTTCTATGTCTTCAAAAATGTTATTAGCAACAGTAAAATAAAAATGTCAAGATTAGAAAAATATTTGCAATAAAAATGGCAGAAGGGTTACTATCCTTAATAGATACAGAGATCTTTTAAATCAATAATAATAGAAATAAAATTAAAGAAGAAATAGCTATAAGACTTGTGCCTATAATTTATTGAAGCATGAAGGCAATAACTTAATAGAAATTTCTCACTATTATTGAAATATTTACATCATAAATGGAAGGCACAATTTTATTTTACAGTTGCAAACATGAAAAAACTCCAATCTTCCCTGAGACAGTTTTGTTAGTTGGAGTTTCTCTGGTTTTTCTGTTAAGGTTGATGAAACGATGGTAAAGACTTTCATGTGCCTTTGATGAAATTCATTTGGAAAAATAAGAGGCCCAGAATAGCTGAAGCAGTTTTTAATGAAAAAAGTGAAGCAGGATGTATCACAGTACCATACCTTAAATTATACTACAGAGCTATAGTAACAAAAATGACATGGTATTGGCACCAAAACAGACATGAAGACCAATGGTACAGAATAGAAGACACAGAGACAAACCCACATAAATACAGTTATGTGTATTTGTGTATAGACAAATGTGCTATAAACATACATTGGAGAAAAGATAGTCTTTTCAACAAATGGTGCTGGGGAAACTGGAAATCCATATGTAGCAAAATGAAATTAAACCTCTATCTTTCACCATGCATAAAACTCAACTCAAAGTGGTTGAAGGATCTAGGCATTAGACTAGAGGCCCTGCTCCTACTAGAAAAAAAAGTAGGACCAAATCTCCATCATGTCAGCTTAGGAAACATTTCCTTAACAAGACTCCTTAAGTGCAAGAAATAAATCAAGAATCAATAAATGTTGTTGCTTCTTAACAGCAAAGGAAAAAATCAAGAATGTGAAGAGAAGGCCTACAGAATGGGAGAAAATCTTTGCCACCTGCACCTCAGATAGAGCATTAATCTCCAGGATATACACAGAACTCAAAAATTTTAACACCAAAAAATAACCCAATAAATGGGCAAAGGAACTGAGCAGGCATTTCACAGAAGAAGAAATATGAATGGTCAACAAATATATGAAAAAATGTTCAACATCTCTACCAATTAGAGAAATGCAAATTAAAATACACTGAAATTTCATCTCACTCCAGTCAGAATGGCAATTATCAAGAATACAAGTAACAATAAATGTTAAATGTTGGTGAGGAGTGGGGAAAAAGGTACACTCGTAACATTGCTGGTGGGACTGCAAATTGGTGCAACCCCTCTTGAAAGCAGTATGGAGGTTCTTTAGAAAACTTAGAATGGAACCATCATTTCACCCAGTTGGTATATTCCTTGGTATATACCCAAAGGACTTAAAATCAGCATAGTATATATGGAATATTACCCAGTCAAAAAGAAGAATGAAATTATGGCATTTGCTGGTAAATGGATAGAACTGGAAAGTATCTTGCTAAGTGAAATAAGCCATTCCCCCAAAACCAAGGCTGAATTTTCTCTTTGATATGCAGACGTTAATGCACAATAAGTGTGTGTGTGGGGAGAACTGAAGTTTATTGGATTAGACTTCAGGGGAATGAAGGGAAGAGGGGGGGATGGGAATAGGAAAGACAGTGGAATGAATCCAACATAACTTTCCTATGCTCATATATGAATACAGGACCAGTGTAACTCCACATCATGTACAACCACAAGAATGGGAAGTTATGTTCCATATATGTAGAATATGTAGACACTCTACTGTCATATATATCTAAAAAGGATAAATAAAAAAATAAAAAAGAGAAAATACACAAAAATTTACAAATAATGGCAGTCACTGAATGATATGATGTGGATGATCTATCTTCCTTTTGGGTTTTCTAATTTTAAAAAAATTGAAGAACAATAATTCTAGAAATAAAAGAGACACTTGGATACTGTGTCGAGATGACTTTTATTTCAGCATCTGGTACAGTGCCTGGCACATAGTAGGTGTTCCGCACACTGTAACAAAACTTCATTGAGAAGTAATTCACATTTCATGCAATTCATCGGCTTGAAGTATAGACAATCCTGACTTACCATGGCTTGATTTACTACTTTCTTTTTACAAATTTTAGGATGGTGTGAAGCTGTCACCAGACGGGGGTCTAAGGAGGTCCCTCCAAGTGGGCCTCAACATCGGCCCTGATTGGTTCTTGCTTTACGCTGCTGAAAAGAATTTTCAGGATATGTTAAAAGCAAGACACATGCAAAGTTTTATTAAAGGACAGCAAAGGTATACACACCCCAAATGCAGACTGTAGGCGCCCTTGAGCTCTCAGAGAGCAGAAGATGAGTGACACACCCAGAATTGAGCTCTCTAAAGACACATAGGATTTTCCTGGGGAAAAAAGTGCAGGTTCCCAGGCAAGCTTTTGTGAACACCAAATCCCATGTCAATCACTGGATATTTGGGGTTCAGCATGTCTCTTCTTGGTGAAGCAGTCTAGCCATAAATCAGTTGTGGGTGCATTGTGTAAGTCTGTTGACGTTTAAATCGTGTTTTCTTTCTAGTTGACCTGGTGCAAGTGTGTGCTGGAGGTTTTGTTCAATCTTACTCAAGACACAAGCACGTCTGATCATGTTCATTGATCTGGGTCTCCTTCTAGTAAGGGTCTCTTTTTGGCCTCTCCCACCCATCTTAAAGTGAGACACATTCAGATGAAACTGCACTTCAAGATTTAAATTTTGCTCTTTTTCCAGACTAATGATATGCAGGAAGACACTTACTGGTGGAAGCAGGGAGCTCAGCTCCCAAGGGAAATGACCAAAGCTCTGCCGTGGGTGCTACCTTAGGACATTGTGTAGGTCAGGAGCACCAAATGCAGTTTTCCATGATGACATTTTCAATTTGTAACCAATTTATCGGGATGTAATCCCTTTGTAAGTTGAGGAGCACCTATGTACAATATTTTAAAATATGTTCACAGATATATCAGCCGTCATCATAAACTTTAGAACGTTTTCATCACCTCCAAAAGGAACCCTGCCTTCTTTAGCGGTCACTCTCGTATCTCCCATTTCCCCCAGTTCTCAGCAAATGCTTAGATTTTCTTGTCTCTGTAGATCTGTCCGTTCTGGCCATTACATATAAACAGAATTCTATAATATGTGGTATTTTGTGACTGGCTTCTTAATGTTTTCAATGTTCATCTATTTTGTAGCACATATTATTTCTTTTATTTTTTTGTGGCTGAGTAGTATTCCCTTGTCTGGATATACACATTCTGTGTACCTATTACCAGTGGATGGACATTTGGGTTGTTTTCACCTTTTGACTATTATAAATGATTTTCCTATAAACATTTGTGCAGAAGGGTTTTGTATGACACAGGTACAGTCGTCCCCCCCTTGCCCGTGTTTTGGCTCTGTGTGATTTCAGTTACCAGCTGTCAATCATAGCCCACACTAGTCAACAGATAATTCCAGAAACAATTCATAGATTTTAAATGACTTGTATTATGCTATGTTATTACAAATATTCCATTCTATTGTTAGTCATCGTTGTTAATCTCTCGGATTGATAAATTAAACTTTATCAGAGACACAAATTAAACTTTATCAGAGACACGTAGGTAGAGGAACAACACAAGATATGTGGGGCTTGGTACTATCTGTGGTTTCGGACATCCTCAGATCGACTTATAACAGACGTCCCTCTGATAAGGAGGGATAGCTATATTCATTTGTCTTGGTGACATACTGAGGAGTGCAAGGTGGTATGGTAACTCTGTGTTTAATTTTTTTGAGGAACTTTCAGGCTGTTTTCAAAAAATGATGGTACCATTTTACACCCCCACCAGCAGGGTGTGAAGCTTTGGATTTCTCCAGAGCTGCAACACTGACTTCTGTTGTTTCTTGACTCTATTGACATCTCTGCTGTTCCTGTGGGTGTGAAGTGGTATCTCACTGTGGTTTGGATTTGCATTTCCCCGATGACTCATAATGTGCAGCCTCTCTGCTGTGTTTATTGGCCTGTCGTCTATCTTATTTGGAGAAAGGCTTATTCAGATCCTTTGCTTATTTTTAATTGGATTATACATCTATTTATTGTTAGGCTATCAGAAGTCCTTACTTGTTCTACTCCAAGTCCCTTATCAGATTTAAGATTTGCAGATATTCTCTCCCATTCTGTGATTGTCTTTTCTCTGTTTCGATAGTATCTTCTGAAGCATGCAAGTTTTTAATTTCGATGGAATCCGCTTGTCTATATTTTTATTTTTGTCACTTGTGCTTTTAGGCATCAATTCTAAGGTGCCGTTATGAAATATAAGGTAATGTCTCTACTTTTTTATTTTGAAGCTTGTCCTTTGTATTTAGACCTTGGGTCTATTTTGAGTTAATTTTTGCACATGGTATGAAATAAGGAGACACATTCTTAAACCCCTGGCTATGCAGTCGTGACAGCATTATTTATTAAAAAGAAGCTTCTTAACTCCATTTAGCATCCTTGGCACCTTGGCACCCTTGCCAGAAGTAAGTTAACCAGACAGCTGGGTTTATTTCTCCACTCTCAGTTCTATTGTATGATCCATGGTGTCTGTTCTGACAATACCACATCACCTTGACCACTGTGACTTTGGAGCTAGTTTTGAGATTGGGAAGTGTGAGTCCTCCAGCTTCATTTATCAGATTGAAGAAATTCCCTCTATCCCTAGGTTATTGAGTTTTTTTTTTTTTTTTAAATCATGATAAGATGTTGAATTTTGTCAACTTATTTTCCCCTGCATCTGTTGAGAATGATCATATTTTTGTGTTTTTTTTTTCATTTTATTATTATTATTTTTTTTATTCTGAATTCTTATATTAATTGGCCTTCTGATGTTATCAGTAGAACTTTGTTGTACGTGTCCTGGTCTAATAGGTGCGTTTAGAAATGAAATTGAACTTGCAGTGTTGTCTGGGGGTACAGGCTGCTATGGAGCTGTTACTGACCCGGACTCCCTCACCTTGGTTCCTCCCTCCTCTTCCCTGATTCCCTTTTTATTGCCAACACAGTACCTTACACCAGTCAAGTCCAAACTTACAACTTCAGCCAGGTAGACGTGTTTCAGGTTAATTAGGGGCCTCAGTCAATTTAGTTCACGGGCTGTAATTACAAGCACCTAAGACCTGCAATTTCTGTTTTAATTAAAATAAACAATGCAGAGGGGCTGACATCACACCAGGGCAACTGGTGTGCAAGGAATAGGTAATTACACCAAAGCAGAGGCTCTTGCTGCGAGGCAGTCTGTTGGGACCCGCAGTGGGGCAGCGGGCACGGCCATCCTGGTGCGTGCTAATTACCCACTGCCAACCACAGCTCAAACCAGAAGGGTTGGTTGTTGTCGGAGATGACATTAGGACACGCTTCTTTCAAGTTGGAGCTGAGCTGTGACCTCTGGGGCTTGTGAGTGTTTGTGTGTGTATTGACATATGTGATGTCCCTCTAAATGTATCCAACGATGACACGCTTCTACATGCCTGGCAACCCCCCCCCCCCAAAAAAAATCTTACTTTAACTTCTGGTTTCAGGGATGCTCTTGGGCAGGGTGTTACCCTTGCTTAGAAAAATAATAGTTCACCTGGAGAGGGTCAGACACGGGTTGTCTGCTCAGCCTTAGAAATAAGGAGAATCTGGGGATGAGGAAGTCCGGAGGGGGGAAAAAAGTGGAACAGGGTCAAGAAGAGGAGGGAACTTGGTGAGAGAGTGAGGTACCCCAGGAAGGTGGCCACTGAGGTTGACTGGCGGCCAAGGTGGCTCCAAGATGCACAAAACCGAGAGTTTTAATATTTAGTTTAAGCCAGGTGTGGTGGCTCACGCCTGTAATCCCAGCACTTGGGAGGCTGAGGCAGGAGGATCGTGAGTTCAAGGCCAGCCTCAGCAACAGCAAGGCACTTAGCAACTCGGTGAGACCCTGTCTCTAATAAAATACAAAAAAGGGGCTGGGGATGTGGCCCAGTGGTTGAGTGCCCCTGAGTTCAATCCCCGGTACCAAAAAAAAAAAAAAAAAGTTTAAAATTGTTTGCATTCCTATGACGTCAATGCCCTCTGGGACTGCCAACCTTTAGTGAAGTCATCAACACACACACACACACACACACACACACACGTGCACACACACACGTGCATGTGCTTCTCTATGATTAGTTTTTATTTTTTATGAAGGTCAAGGAAGGACTTAATTCTGCACTGGGGTAGGAGTGCAGGAGATCCTATATAAGTAAGAAAGTGAATACAGAGGTCCAGAAGGGACCAAGTCTCTGGGACTTTTCAGAAATTTTGAGCTAGCACTGGACTTGCTGCAGGATGTGAGGCAGAGTCCACATCTGATTGGAAAAAATAAATCTCACATGGCACCCCGCCACCTGAAACCTTCCAATGGCTCTTCATTGCCGCCAGAATAAAGTAGGTGCTCATTTAGCTAGTGTGGTGAGCTGAAAATTCACCCCTGAAGCCATCTGGTCTGAATCCTTGAAACCTGTACATATTACTGTTGCTTTTCTTTCAAAAAAAAAGTCTATGCAGATGTGATTAAGGTAAGGATTTTGAGGTGGGAGATTATCTTGGATTATCTGGGTGGACCCTAAATACTCTCACATGCCTCCTTAAAAGAGGGAAGCAGAGGGAGATTTTACCACGCAGGCAGGAAAGGAGAAGCGGAGATTCAAGCAACAGGATTGGAACCCAGAAAAGCTGGCAGCCCCCGAAGCTGGAAGACACAAGGGAAGGATTTTCCCCTTGAGCCCTGGAGGGAGCTCAAACCCACTGACACCTTGATCTTGGTCCAGTCAAATGGATTTTGAGCTTCTGGTGTCTGGGTCTGGGAGAATCTAGATTGCTGTTGTTTTAAGCCACCGAGTTGGAGAAACTAACCCACGTGGTGGCCTCAGCAGAGCTTCCAAAGTGGCCCCTGCCTTCTCCTGCATGCTCAGTGCATGCCCTTTGGCAGACCTTGGTCTCCCGCCCGCACACCTGTGTGTGCAACTCTGGCACCTGGAGCATCCTCCGGACTCCGCCAAGCCCAGGCGATGCCGTGAACCAGACCAGCGCGCAGAGAAGCAACAGCAGGCAGGGGAACCAGGCCCCTCTGAGCGCTGCTGAGCCGGTCTCGTCTCTCAGTCAGTGCGCCTGCCCTGGCTCCCTGGCTTCACGTTATGGGAGGTTTGGACATAGGTCCTAACTGTGACCTTCGCAGGTGTCCTCAGATTGATATCTTCTTGGACACAGTGAAATAAACGCAGGCTTTGGTGTAAAATGCTAACTGGATTGGCATTTTATCTTTATTGTTTCCAAGCTGTGTGACCTCATATAAGTGACTTAACCTTTCTGAATCTCAGTTCTTTCACCTAGACCGGGGATAATAAAAGTGAGTTTCAAGAGTTTTTATGTTTTGGATGTATACTTACGGAGCCGCCTTCTTTGTGTGGAAGTGCAGTCTTCACCTTTGTGTTGAGTGCATTTACTTAGAGTATCTTCCCTGCTCCCTCCGAGGCATCCAAGCTTCTCTTTTCTGAGAGGCCATAACTGGCCCATTAACCCAGCCTAAGGGAAATCTACGGGGCGATGGGTGGGGGGCGGCGCTTTGGGCCAAGAGGGGGCGAACGCGCAAGGGGAGGGGCCGAGCACGGCTCAGTGTGGGGAGAAGCCTTGAGCTCACACCGTCGCCCATTCTTCCGGGGCTGGGAGGCAGCTGCCATCTTTGCAGGTTCACAGGTGTGGTGCAGAGGGGTGTCCCTGGTGAGCTCTGCTCTGCATACCTTTCCTGGACCCACAATGCCTGCCTGGGGCTCGCAAGAGAGAAAACAGACGTGAGATCTGCCATGCCTGTTCATGAGCACGTGTGCGTGCACATACATGTACCAACCGCCCGGGGAGCTCCCGCATTCACAGACACACACACACACACACA
The DNA here is from genome assembly GCA_025594165.1 of Tamias sibiricus. Classification (NCBI taxonomy): domain Eukaryota; kingdom Metazoa; phylum Chordata; class Mammalia; order Rodentia; family Sciuridae; genus Tamias; species Tamias sibiricus. The sequence goes on from CM046659.1 coordinate 168,715,223, forward strand.
CACACACACACACGTCTGTGTCCTCACTTCGCCTTTCTATTGCCTTCATATTTGTTATTTCAGAGCTGCATTTTATCATCCTTTTCCCCAATCTGGATGTTTATCAAAAGCAACGAGGAAACTGAGGATCAGAGATGTGATGCTCCTTCCCCAAAGTCACACAGCAGAATTGAGCCTAAGCCCAAGAGTCACAAATGTTACCACCAAATCAGCTGTCTTTCTGCTCCCATGTGTGCAGGTGTAAACTCTCTCTCTCTCTCTCTCTCTCTCTCTCTCACACACACACACACACACACACACACATGCTTCTGCTCATTTGCACAGCAAAGCATCCTAGTGGGACAGTTATAAACGTGGACTCCAGTCACCCCATCTCTGCCACATTCTAATTATGTGACCTCCAGCTGCCACTTCACCTTTATGAGCCTCAGTTTCCTCACCTGTAAAATGGAGATGATCAGGTCACCCTGTTTCATAGAGTCGTAGTGAACATTAAAGGAGGAGATGGATGAAGGCTCAATGCACCCTGCCTGTCACACAGTAAGTGCTCAATAAATATTTGTGATGTCTATTATGTCTCAAGCACCCTTTGGGTATTGGGGATCCCTGTAAGTCAAATCCCTTCTGCTGGGAGATTCCTGAGCTATTGTTTCCAATATGACTTTAAAGGAAAGGCAACAAATTGCTCAGAGACCCTAGTTCTGGAAGAGAGACAAAGAGAAACCTAGAAGAGTCTGCTGTCAAGAATCGCTTTTATCTAACACCCTAACTCACAGAACTGCACCCAGCCCATTTTAGGGTCTTGCATCTGGGCAGAACTGGAGAGACAAGCCCCCAGCACACAGGGAAGCTTCCTCACCAGCGCCAGGGCCAGGAGGGCAGCCCTTGATCATCTCACCCCAGAGACCTGCACAAGCTGCTACAAGCTCTCAGAGGGCAGGAGACAGCAGCACCCCAGACGCCTCTGCGGTTTGTCTGGGCAGAATATCTCCCTTGCCTGGGCCAGGCTGTCTTTCTCCCTGGGGCTGCCTCAGGACCCCAGGAACCAGGATCGACCATGCTGAGCATCCCGTCCCTCTGTTCTGTCCTCTGTGCCCCGCAAAGAGGATTATCACTGCTCATGATGGCAACTTGAGCCCCTTTCCACCCCTGATGGAAGGGAGGTTTTGGATAACTCTACCTCGTTCTGTCGTCGTCGTGACGATGAAGTGAGATAATACATGGACACACACTGATTTGGATGCATGTTCCATACAAGTAGCAGCAATTATTGTCATTGTTATCATTACCGTGTCATCATCATTATCTGCGTTATCAGATCCTGAAGGCAGGCCGGCCTGGGATCAGGCCCAGTCACTAGCTGTATGACGTCAGGCAAGTAACATCTCTACGCCTCAGCTTCCTGCAGTGATCTCATTGAAGCCTCCTCCCTCCAGCCTCATCCAAAGTCTCCAAGAGTCTTGCCGAACAGTTTTAATAGTCCCACGCCTGTGGAAACGTGGGGGAGTGATCTTACTTTGATTGTCAGTTTCCTCATCGGGTGAATGGTGCAAAGATAATGATTCGCTCAGTGCAGTTCAGAGGATAGAAAAGAGAATGAATGGGCATTGCCCTGCTCAGCTCCTGGCCTGTGGTAGATGTTCATAAAATGCCCACACTGCGGGGGCGGGGGGGGGGGGTGTCTGTGCTCACAGCAAGGAGGCCGGAGGGCAAAGTTTTGGACCAAGAACTGTGGATCCTGTCACATCTTGACCCACAGGGCCCAGCCCTCCATGGTAGATCCTGGTTTTCTCCCACTTCTCCAGCTCCCCCCAGTCTCTTTTGTCAACCCTCTCTTCTCCAAGTCATCTTTTTTTTTTTTTTAAATTAGTTATTTATTTATTTTAGTTGTACACAATGCAATGCATTTATGTTTACATGATGCTGAGGATCGAACCCGGGCCGCGCACGTGGGAGGCGAGCACTCTGCCGCTGAGCCACAACCCCAGCCCCTCCAAGTCATCTTTTAAAGGCAGGTATTTTTCAGAATTCCAGCCTTTGTAATTTCCTCTTTTCTTTAGGGAGTTTTTCCTACTTGCAAAATTTGTTAGTTCCTCTGTCCTGCTAACATCCAAATCAAATACCCATGGCCCTGGGTTGTTGCTTGAACTTGGCATTGAAATAGCCAACGGTCCACTGAAAACCTGTACTGGGATGAACCAGCAGGACCAAGAACTTAACGTTCCTAACCCTGACTTGTCACCTTCTAAAACCCGTTTCATGTTCTGTTTTCCATGTCTCTGTGGTAGCACGGCCACTCACAGAGCTGTCTTAGAAATTATGTATGACCCTACACTCCTTCCTTTCTTAGGATCTTACATCTCCTTCCTTCCTCCCCCACCCTTCCTGTCAACAAATATTTGAAGCATTCACATAATGGCTGCTACATATCAATCATTGTACTGGTTGTTGAACCACCAGGTCATTAAATCCTCTTACTCTTTTATTTATTTATTTTTTGGGTACCAGGAATTGAACTCAGGGGCACTCAACCACTGAGCCACATCCCCAGCCCTATTTTGTATTTTATTTAGAGACAGGCTCTCACTGAGTTGCTTAGCGCCTCGCTGTTGCTGAGGCTGGCTTTGAACTCTCAATCCTCCTGCCTCAGCCTTCCAAGCTGCTGGGATTACAGGCATGCGCCATGGTGCCCTGCTAAATCCTCTTACTCTTATCCCTAAATGTCTAAGAATTGTTTTAGCCCAATTTTCCAGTTGCAAAAGGCATAAGGATACCTAGGAAGAAAAGAAATTAGCAAAATAATTGTGTAGCCCCCAGAATTTTGGATGAGATGGAGAAACTGGCTGGAGTCCAAGCTTCTAAGAACATCTCAACGCCCCCACCCCTTGCATATTTGGTTCAATGGCCAAACTGTGACTGCTGTGGCTGAGGCTGCCCAGGGACATTGGATGTGGGAAAGCTGACTCTCATCAACAAAGCACCCCGGATACCAGCCCTGCGGCTGCCTCTGGACAGCAGGCTGACCAGGCCCCTGTGCGCACTGAAGGATGAACCCCTGGGTTGCTTCCTACACCGGTAAAACCGAAATAAGGTGCAAACAGTCAGTTCCTCCTTCTGATCACTTCCCAGTGGGTGAAGGCTGGTCATGTGCGGTGGCACGGAGGCAGGGGCACCTGGGCATCCTTTGAGTTTTGGGTTCTGACTTCTACGTTGGCGATGGGAGCACATGATGTCAGACTTTTCCTAAACTGCGAAAGGCTGTTGACAAGGTGACAGACAGCCACCCAAACAATGACAGATTTTTAGGATTGACATCTACCTCGTACTCTTCACCTCCACTGTCGACGCCTGGCTCATCTTGTCACCGACCCACCCCCGGCCTGTGTCTCGCCCAGTGCTTCCCGGGCTGCTGCTGGTGCATGTCAGCTAAAGCCGAGTTCTGGCGCTGGCTAGTCAGTGTCCTCGGATGGGCCTGGGACTTCCGCCACCCTGTGTGTCCTTCACACTCCGACTCTTGTGTAGGGCTTCGGCCTCATTCTCTGTCACCATTCCTTCTGCTCCCATTCTTCTAGAAGGAACGGAGAGAGGAAGTCCATAAGAGCCATTGACCGGCCACTTCTCAGACATTTTTTTTTTTTTTTTTTTTTTTTTGATACTGGGGATTGAACTCAGGGGCACTCGACCACTGGGCCACATCCCCAGCCCTTTTTTGTATTTTATTAGAGACAGGGTCTCACTGAGTTGCTAAGTGCCTCGCTGTTGCTGAGGCTGACTTTGAACTCGCGATCCTCCTGCCTCAGCCTCCCAAGTGCTGGGATTACAGGCATGCGCCACCACGCCCAGCTCAATGACATTTTGAGGATGACGTGGTCACTCCTCTTGGGAATGCAACATAACTTAGAGTCCCAGTGAAGATTCTGTTCACTGAAGGCCCATATAGGGCATCCTTGTGCTTGTCGTGGGGATAATAGAAGTGACACCCTTCACATATTTCTTACATCGGACCAGAAATCTCTCCAATGGGGCTCATACTTCTGTACTTGATAACTCCGTGTGCTGGTCTTTTAAGAGGTGATCCATTGAGGAGGCTCTCCTGCCTGAGACTTTGATGGAAGGAGGGTTTCTGTGTCTGCCTGTGTCTTCTGGCCTCCTCTTCCCTCAACTTTCCACTTTGTAATTCCCAAGCCATGACCAGCACTCACTGCCCCCTCCCCCCGGCCCTTAACCTGATGTAATTATATCTGACAAAGCCAGGAGGGCAGTGGGCCAGCAGAGGGTGGGAGGGGAGAGGGACTGAGGGGCAGCTCATCACCAGTCCTGAGCAGCACAGGGTGAATAATTGTTTCGGGACCAAAGTCATGATTACAGGGTGTGACCTCAACCTCTAACTGCAGAGTCAGAGAAGCAGGGAAATTTCCTAAGAGAACCTTTCCTTGGTGTTCCAAAGGAGAGAATCTGAGGTTGGAGGCGGAAGTGACTTGTCTCAGATTGACTGGGGTCGGGACAGCCACACCGGTCAGCCCAGGACCTCTAGGCTGCGCTCCCTCGCCCTCTGCACAGCCTCGCCTGATTCTTGGTCCACGATGGGCAGTGTAGGAAGTATCCTGGGAAACCCAGCTGCATGCTGGGTGGGGTTGGTTTTCTCTCTTCCTGGGGGCCCCAGGCCAGGTGTGTGTTCCTATCATGTTCAAGTCCGCCAAGCTGTAGCTCGTGTGGGTGCCTTTCCTTCAACTCAACTCCTGCCTCAATTTCCCTGCCCAGCTCTCTTCAAGCTGAGAATGTTGCTGAAACTGTCTCATCCAGCTGGGGTCCTGACACTCTCCCCAGTCTCTGGTTGGACTGTCCTTTAAGCCTGAGGCACCCCATATGCCCATGACCTTGACACTCTCAGTGGTGGATTTTAAATACCACTTCTGCAAATAACAGTGCAAGAACCATATCTGAACAACCCTTTATCGAGTGACAATTACCTAAGTGTACACAAAAGACTTCCTCTGTGCCTTGGAGGCAGTGTACTCCCAGGCTGAGACTACCTGAGTTCTCCTCCTGGATTGCTTATTAGTGGCAGACCTTGACTATATTATTTGACAGCCTTCCATGAGCCTGTTTCCTCCCTGTGAAGTGGGAATAACATCGGTATACCTTTACCACAGAGCAATTCAGAGTGTTAAATGAGATGATACACGCAGAAGGCTCAACAGAGACCCTGGAATATAATAAGTGATAATAATAAAACTAAGAGCTTTCCAAAACAAAACCAAAACCAAAAACTAATAGTCTGTTTTTTTAAAAAAATTTTTATTGGTAATTAAGGTTAAATTATTACATAATTGAATATAATCATTTTAAATTACAAATCCAATGAATATGTTCATTAATCCCTTTTACTATCACCTCCCAAAATTTCCTGGTATCTCTTCCCAGTCTATCCCGTCTCCCTCCTCTGGCCCCAGGCACCCACTGATCTAGTTTCTATTACTTTAGATTGAATTTATTGTTTCTAGAGCTCATAAATAAAATCATAGCATTTATTCTCTTGTGTTCTGACTCATTTTGCTCAGCAGGGTATTCTTTGAGATTTATTCATGCTGTGGCATGTATCAGCATTTTGTTCTTTTTTAAATTGCTGAGTATGATGTCATTGTATGGATTATACCACTGTTTTTGTATCTGTTCACCTTGTTGATGAGAATTTGAGTGGTTTCCAGTTTGGGGTTGCTGTGACATTCCTCTAAACACTCACATGGGTCTTTGCATAGACATCTGTCTTCATTTCTTTGGGTGAATACCTAGAAATGAGATCACTGGGTTATATGGTAAGAGTATATTTAACTTCATGAGAAGCTGCCAGAGCATTTTCTAAAGTGGTTGTACCATGTGACATCTCTCCAGCTGCATTGGAGCACTCAATTGCTCTACTCTTTGTCAACACTTGGTGTTGTCAGTCTTTTTAATTTTAGCTGCTATCTTAATTGGTGTGCCATGTTACTTCGTTTGGCTTGCCACTTGTATTCCTGAGGACTAAAGATCTTGCGTGGAGTATTGACTATTCCTCTATCTTCTCTTGAGAAGCGTTTTGCCCATTTGAAAAATTTGAGTTTTTTTTGTTTTGTTATTGAATTGCATGAATTCCTTAAATATCATGGATACAAGTCTTCTGTTAGAATATTTTTGCAGTGTGTAGCTTTTTCTGTTTTGTTATCTTAATGGTGCCTTTCAAAGAGAAGACATTTTAATTTTGATGAAGTCCAATTTGTTATTATTTTCTAATGGGCTTTTTTAGGTCTATGTAAGAATATTTGCCTATTTGAATGTTGCCAAGATCTTCTGTTTCTGAGCTCTTTCATAGATTTAGCTTTTGAGGTTAGGTTTGTGATCAATTTTTAAGTTAACTTTGATGAATGGTATAAGGCAAAAACCAGGATTCTTTTTTTTTTTGTTTATGGTTTTTGCATATGCAGCTCCAATTATTCCAGCATCAAACACGTAAAAAATCTATCCTTGTCCCATTGGATTACCTGAGCATATTTGTCTAAAGTCAACTGACCATATATGTTTGGGCTTATTTCTGGACTCTGTATTATGTTCTACTGTTTCATTATAGTATAATGCTGTCTAGTCCCAGTAACTTCATTGTAAGTCTTGAAATCAGATTGTGGAAGTCCTTGAAATGTCCTTGCCTTGAAAAATTGTTTTGTCTCTTCTAGGTTCTTTGCATTTGCACATACATTTTACATTTTTTAAACTTCTTAAAAAATGTCTGAGATTTTGACTGAGATTGTATTGCAATTATAGGTCAATTCAGGATACATTTTTGTTTCAACAATCTGAGTCTTCCAATCCATGAATATAGTATATTTTTCCATTTACTTAAATCTTTATTTTTCTCTCAATAAGAGTTTGTAAGTTTGACTGTATAGTTCTTGAGCATATTTTGTTAAACTTATCCCTAAGTATTGCATATTTTAAAAATGTGCTGGGGAATGAAGTTGGTATATGTATGAATATACCATGATGCCTTCCAATTTGATATGTAAGTAAAATGCATCAATAAAAATATAAATAAATAGAAAGAAAACCAGTAGAGTAGAGGAAGAGGATCAAGGGGAGGGAGGAGGTAAGGTAAGATGTTGGTACTAGGGATGAAATGGAAAAAACTCTTATGTATTCATGAATATGTCAAAATGAACTCCACTGTCATGTATAACTGCAATACACTAAAAATAAAAATATAAAATGTATTTATAAGCAATGAGATTTGTGAATGAGATTTTAAATTTCTGTTTCCAATGGTATGCCATGAGTGTACAGTATATAGAAACACCAATGACTGCTAGGCATGGTGGCACGTGCCTATAATCCCAGTTACTCAGGAGGCTGAGACAGGAGGATGGCAAATTTGAGGCCACCCTGGGCAACATAGCAAGACCCTGTCTCAAAAAAAAAAATGCAATTGATTTCTGAATGTGGACTTTGTATGCTGTGATCTTGCTAAATGCAGTTAATTCTGTTAGCACTTTTGCAGAGTCTATAGAATCTTCTCTATTTTTTCATCTATGACATAGGTATAATGTGAGTGTGCTCAGGGTACTGTCATGGAGATGAAATAAAGTAGCACACATAAAGAATTTATTCTGGTTCCTGATATATGTGAAACAATAGTAACAGAACAAATAGCACCATATGAACTATAGGCTACATTTACCTGTGCTGCTGGAAGTGATGTTATGGGTGGGTCTTGGGAGCCAATGGTAACCAGAAAGGTATAGGAAGGGGGCTTCTGAGATGCTGGGAATGTTTTGTTTCTTGGTTACATACGTGTGTTCAGTTTGTGAAAAACCAATGTACCAAGCACTTATGATACATGTGGTTTTTCCTATGTTCATTACACTTCCATAAAAAAACAAAACCAGAGATGAACAACTAATGTACTTTGAGTGCTTGTCCTATAACTTGTCCTGGTAGTACTTCTCTTTACATGAATGATTTCATTTAAGCCTGTTAGTTGGGTGCTACTATCACCCCCATGTGCAAAAGACCCTTCTGAGCCTCTGAAAGATGGCGGCACCGTTCAAGTTCAGAGTGACTGAGTGGGGGAGAGGTCAGTATCATTCCTGCTCTTGTGTCCTTACCACGGTGCTGTACAGCCTTGTGTCAGAGTTGGTTGGAAAGTATAGGAAACCTTCAGTTCCAGGGGCATGCTGGTGAATTCTGCCTTACCCAGGTGAGACAGGGTGATTCTGAGCTGGACAAGTTGGGAGTGGAAAGGGCAGCGGGAAAGGTGCTGGCAAGGTCTTGGGAAGACCCAGCTGGCCCAGCTGGGTTTCCTCATGCCCTCATTCCTCACTGCCAACCTGGTCTCTCAGAACCAGTCCACTCCCCACACAAACACTGAGTAATTGCCCGATTTGGCCTGAGGAGCGGGGTGTGGGTGGGGGGACGTTTCTTTTTCATTAAAAGGTTGGAATGAGATTGTGGGAGGCGGAACTCAGCAGGGGGAGTTGCCTCAGGAAAATGTGCTGACTGGTCCAACCTTATCAGCCCCAAACACATGTTTCCGGTACCTTCTGCCACATATTCAAGCCTTGCTTTCTTCATCTGACACTATTAATATTCCACTCTTACCAAGGTTTCAGGAATGACTGCATGAGGAGGTGTGGGGATGAGAGTGAGAGGAAGTAGGAGACCAGGATTTCAATTGTCTGTAATCTACCAAATGGATTTTTAACAAGTTTCTTACATCTCCCTGAGCCTTAGTTTTCTAATCTGACAAATGGGCATTTTTCACATACCCTGTAGAGTCTTTATGAGGGTCCAACTTCATGATAGACATTAAAGTACAGAGCAGAAACCTGAGCACAGTAAATGCTTCATAAAGCTCAAAATGTTTGTTCAAGCAGCTGCACCCCTCTCCCAACCTTGGGTCTGCATGACGCATGTCTCTGAGAGATGCTCCTTAATTCCTAAGAGCGGTGATCTCTCCCAGAAGTCTCTCTTGTGCACCTGTGCAAGCTCATACCACGTCTACATGACCCACTCTAGGGGACTGGAATGTAGTCAATTTTTTCTCTACTTTGGACCACATGGCATCAATCAGCTTTTCCGACTGAATTGGGTAGGCATTTGGGTCTCCCTTCCCCACTTCCATCTGAGGATCTGGTCCTGTCCAAGATGGCAGCCTTCTTGTTGAAATGTAGGCACCATTAGAAGCCAGGTGGGTCAAAGAAGAGGATTCTTTCTTGTGAGATGAAGGCTGGGGAAGTTCTCAATGACTGAGCTTGGGACTTCAAGGATCATTTTGACCCTGCAACCCTGGTGCAGATGAATATCCAAACCTGTAACTAGGATGATAATGGAGTATCAGGTAGAGGCTAGTCCTTGGCTCTGCCTCCAACTTTCTGTCTCTTCCTTCATAATACACGCATGAGAGCTGAACCAGGCTGGGTTCATACTTGGACTTGTCCTCCTCTTCCCAAGTTCCCCTAACAGGCTATGCCTTCTCTCAACTCCATATCTTTGCCCAGCTCCTTCTATTTGGAACATACTTCCATCTTCCATTTCCTTTTACATGGTCCAGTGGAACATCTCGGCATGAACCCCATCCCTCTAGAGAGATTTCTCTGGCCCTATTGGTCTAGGTCAGAAGCTCATTCTCTGTGTGTCTGTAGCTCCTCCTGTTCCCCATCACAGAAAGTGCACTCTACTCCAAGTCCTGGCTGTTTGGCAGTGTTCCCCACACCCCTTAGACAGGTCAGCTCCAAGGACAGGTGATCTTGTGCTTATTGTTATTCTGCCAGTATCTGGTGCATGATAGGTGCTCAATAAATATTTGTTAATTGAATGAAAGTCTCAGATCAGCATTCAAATCTCACTTTCATGTGTCAGGTAGTGGGCACCTAGCTTGGGTATTCTTAAGCAGTAACTGGAGAGACTCTGCAATTTAGGATGCTATGAAAACCATGAACATGTTAAAGAACACTGAACCCAGATTATAGAATGAGAAGCCTATATGGGTAACTTGAAGACATCCATGATGTAGTGTGGGGTAGTTTTGATTTCGTCATCACTGTGTATCTGGTGCAAACCCAAGGCTAGGAACAGCCAGGAGAGGGGACTATGTTTTGATTCTTCATGGAGACCCTCCTTCTAAAGTTACCTTGCTTTTCTTGCTCATATGTGTCTGACCTCACATTACTGTTTGTTTTCAGGAAACCTCCAGCTTCTGCTTCTGTTCTTGCCCAAAGTTTACTTTATGGACCATCAGTGAAATTCCTAAATATTCCCAAGGATTTCTGTTTCCTCTAATATACTCTGGAAAATGGCTGCCCTTGCATTTGGTTCAATGGATCACCCTCTTTCTCTTGCCTACATGCCTAGAGCTACAATTATGATCCATAACCCTGGGCTTCTCATCCATGATTAGAGTGGTTGGAAAGAGTTAATGAAGAGGCTATTTTCTGGTATGCTATTGTTCTGGTAGGAAAGGTTAACTTGCTGAGATTAATTTGAGCTGAAGCTGGATTCTTCCACTGAGAGGAAATGTGGCCACTGGCATTCATGGTACCACTGTTAATTGTCCCCTCATCCATACTCAACACGGAGACTCACCCTGCATTATTGACAGCTGATCTCAGTTTCTCTTTCCCTCCTGTCTGTGGCAAAGGGTCTGATGGGCTCACAGGCGTTCATTCCACCATGCTGCCGATTGTGACCCATGACCCACGTGCTGGGGCTAACAAGGTGAGTCAGATATTGTCACTGTTCTTGAGGAATTCAAAGTTCTAGATACAAGATATTTAAATAAATAAGGGTAAATGGGAGTTGCTCTCAATGGATAACAAGAAAACTAGCGGTCCAGGAAGCATGTGCAAGAAAAGCACCAGAGCATAAAAAGATCTGATGTGTGGAGGGAACTGGAAGAGAGCAGAGTGTGCAGTGTAGATCCTAGTGGTCTCAGGGAGGAAGGGGAGTGGCAGTCACAGTCTACTGAGCCCCATGAATGGTGATGACTTTCTCCTTTGCTATACCTTCCCGTGCCTTGCCAGGGTTGTGTCTCATTCCAGGAGATGACATGAGTTGGAGGACTGCAGATTCAATGTTTTCTGAACCAGGGCTGTGGTGCCTGGTTGCATTGGTAAAGTCACTCTGCAAATGTTAATCAACTCAGAAAATTTGGTCACACTGATGTGGTCCACTGATTTCACACAAAATTCTTCCAGTGTCTTGGCCTCAGTTTTTGCATTCAAAAATGGGGGAGACAAAAATAAAACTAAGTCTTTTAACCTTGATTTGCTAAAGGTCTAAGCTCCAGGCTCCTGGACTTACACCCTTCAGGGCTATTGGTTTTGACTGATTGACACTTAATGCCAGTCCCTTGACAATTTCCTAATGAAAGCTTATGCCAGGTTCTTGAAGTTGATGTTGTACAAACCCAATGGCGTGTTCATTTTTGTTGATGCAAGATGATACCCGCGTTAGGCGCTAGAGGAATTTTGCAGAAGAATTTATAAATCCAAATAAGGATGCAGATTGTGTTTTTAGTCATCAATGGAAAAGAAGAGGAGGAATATGGGTGTGTGTGTGTGGATTATGAAAACTTGGCCAGGGAGTGGTTTCTAGTACTTGGAAGATAGACTTCATCCCTTGGGAATCCTATTTTAACTCTTGATTTTTATTCCGTAACAATTCTTTAAGTTTCATACTTTTCTCAGATTCTCCTGTGTTTCCTACTCCTTCTAGAATATTCTTTATGGGCTCCATGAGCCGCCCCCCCCCATGTCAAACTTCCCTCCCGGCTTTTAATGTACTCCTTGTCTTCTGGGAAATGTTTCTATATCCTGCAGTTCCTTGAACTCAGCAAGTCTCAGCCTGAATTGATCTTCTTTCCTGCTGAACTTGCTTCTCCTCTTCTTTTCCCTGTTTCAGGAATGACACCATTCTCTATTCAGTCACCATAGGTAGAACCTGGCCATCATCCTAAACTCCTCCCTGGCCCTCACTCCTACATCTGTCAGTCACAATATCCTGCCCGTTTGGCTATTGTGACCACCCACTACTAAAATAAATAAATAAATTAAAACAAGTCAAAACAAAAGAAAACAAAAATTGCCTAGAGACTACCCTGTTCTCTCTAGCCCAGTGACTCCTTACCAAAATTCAGCTCCAACTCTTTGTCACTCCTACTGGAGAACTAAAATAACCTCCTCCTATTTGGTTTCTCACAATTCCTCATTTTCCAGTTTGACTTTTCCTCTGATGCTACAATGATTTCTTCCTTTCTTTTCTTTTCTTTTCTTTTTTTTTTTTTTTTGGTACCAGGGATTGAACTCAGGGGCACTTGACCACTGGGCCACATCCCCAGTCCTTTTTTGTATTTTATTAGAGACAGGGTCTTACTGAGTTGCTAAGTGCCTCGCCATTGCTGAGGCTGGCTTTGCACTTGTGATCCTCCTGCCTCAGCCTCCCAAGTGCTGGGGTTACAGGCATGCGCCACCGCACATGGCCCTACAACGATTTTTTAAAAACCTCAATTCAGCCAAGTCTGTCTTCTACTTGAGATATCATGTGAGGTCTCATGGCTGATAAAATTCAAATTCCCTAGCTTGACATATGAAGCCAATCACATCTGGCTCTGCATAGGCTTCTAGCCTGACCTTCCGTAAGTGTTATTTCCCCCACAGAGAGTACTCGATCCTTCCTGGGTGCGCCTTCTTCTTTCTAAACTCCACGCCTTTCTGCACTTTGCTCCTGCTGCTTGGTTTGCCTCCCAGCAATGTCCTTCTTGGTTCTGCTGATCTATGACCCCTGCTGACCTCATGGACCTCATTCCTCACCCTTCTTCCCCTCTCTTTGTGTGGCTCTTGCTGCTGGCATTCAGGGAGGTCACCTCACCTCCTGAAATTGCTCCTCACCAAGCATCAGGATGTCCTCTCAAATTCCCCAGAGGTGCCCATGACTATACACTCCAAGGGCTTTTGAGATGGCCTATAGAGCCTTCTCACTGATGTCCTCTCTGCACCTGATGGATATGTCGTGTGCTTTCCTGGGTTGGTCTTAAGCCACGTGAACAAGGGGCAGACCTTCCTGTGGGAAGGGGACTGTGCTTCTTGGTTTCCCCACAGGACCTTCATCTATGCTCCCTGCTCACACTTGTGAGTAGAAGGCAGTACTATGCTAACCTTAAAAGAGAACGTATTCTAGAAGTGCAGTAGTTATGGAAGAAAGCGTTCCAAACATGATTGGAAGATAGTTATTTTTTTTTATTTGTAGGTTATAAGATTCTGTAAATTTGACACCACTAGAAAATGATGGTTCACATTTTTCAACCTATTCTTAGTAGGGCTTGCTTGCATTTGTGGTCTTCATCAATGAAACGTAATAACCACCTTTGAGTTATTGGGAGCCCATATCCACAGGTGGTATGATAGGAGATGTAGCACTGTGTGTAATGATGCAATTGGCATTAAAAGTGTTCCTAGGGAACTGCGCAGGCTCAGAGATCTATGTTATTTCCAGACAAGCAGACTTTGAAATGCCATGTGCGTAAATAAACATTGTTCCTTTTTAAGCTCAGGGTGGGAGATGTCAAACTAGCTAGAGGTGTGCATTAGGGTTCTCCAGAGGAACAGAACCAATAGGAACATATACACCATTAGACAAAGAGCACCTGGCTCACATGAAGGTGGAAACTGAGAACTCCAGTGATCTTTGATCTGCAAGCTGGAGCAAGGGAAGCTGGGAGTGTAGTCCCAGCCAGGTTGGTCCAAGGGGCTGAGAATGAGGGGAACTAATGGCATAAATCCCAGCCCAAGGGCAGGAGAAGGCAGATGTTCTAGGTCAATCACGTAGACAGGAAGACAAAGGGGTGAATTAATCTTTCCTCCATGTTTTTGTTTTATTCACACCCTCAAAAGAATCGGCTGATACCCACTCACACGGCTGTCCATTTTCCTGAGTTCATCTGTTCAAATGCTAATATCATCAAGAAAGACCCTCACAGGAAGTAATGTGTAACCAGATACTTGGACACCCACGGTGTAGTAAGGTTGACATGTAGACTTAACCATCACAAGATGGTTCATGGATGGAGGAAGAGATCATACCTGGACATGGAAGAATCTTCCTATGCACTGACCCGACAGTACATAAGTATGTTATTACCTCTTCTTGACCCATCTACGTCTTCATTTGTAAACCCCTCTGTCTCACCTGGGCTCATGAATTTTGTACTATATTTTTAAATGGAACTGATTGTTTGACAGAGCACTACTGAAATAATTTGCTCATGGCCCCACACACCTTAGGGACAACTCTGCTCTGGAGGACAACTTTATATATATGTTGTAACGATCCCCCTGGCTCTCTAAAGGGAATATTATGCATGTGCATAGCCTAGTATGTTAGGATGGGCTACCTCAAAGAATCTTCCAAACCTGGTGTATATCTGTCCATCTGTTTTTAAAGAATATGAGAGCAAGAGTTCAAACAGACAGAACTCCGTGTTCATTGAAGAAAGAATGCCCCAGAAAAATCCAATGAAAGTGTTATTCACAAGGGATTACTACAAAGGTACCCAGTTGTGCAGGTCCATGATAGAGAGGTTAAGTGTGATTTTTTTTTTTTTTTTTAATTTTAGAAGTAAAGCTCATGCGGCCAGTGACAGATGTAGATACTATTCAAGTCCCTGTGAATTCAATCCCAATATCCATGTGCCTTCCATTGTATCATATATATATATATATATATATATATATATACACATATATATACATATATATATATAATTTTTTTAATTAAAAATTTTTTTTTTTTTGCTACTGGGGATTGAATTCAGGGGCACTTAACCACTGAGCCACATCCCCAGCCCTTTTTTGTGTTTTATTTAGAGACAGGGTCTCACTGAGTTGCTTAGCACCCCACCGTTGCTGAGGCTGGCTTTGAACTTGCGATCCTCCTGCCTCAACCTCCTGAGCCACTGGGATTACAGATATGCGCCACTGCGCCCAGCCCATTGTATGATGTTGATATGGGTAAGCTAGAAGTCATTATGCCTCCATAGCACCTTCTTTAATGGGCTTGGATTTAAAAAAACATAGTCAGAAAGGGCGTTCAATCAAACACTTGGAGAAATGACGTATGTGTGTCAAAGCCATGTCAGAAAGGCTAACTCAAGGGCTAACTCAAGAGTGACTTCTTTTGAAAAACCACTGATATTAAAAGGAGGCTTTTCTTCTATTTGGAGGTGTGTGACAGGGAAGGATGGGGTCCACGCATGAGGATGATGGCGCGCTGTTGACAGGTACTGGAGAGAACGCCAAGTTGCTCAATTTATCAAGGGAAAGGGCCTTTAATCTGGGAAGATCGAAACTCAAGATAGGAGACAGGAGAAACACAGAAGGCACACCTCACTGCTCTTAATTAATTCAAGTCCCAATCCCACATAAATTATAGCCCAAGGTCCTGAAAGGACTTGTATAAGTCTTTGTGGAATCTGTCCATTTTATTTGAAAATCAGACAGGGAGGGAGCAGGGCGCCAAAGGACTGGGGATGGGCACGTCTTATCTTGATTCTCAAAACCTGGGTTCTAGAAATGATGGGCTCAGGGCCAGTCTCTGGCAATGAACTAGAAATAATGATTTAAAGGGTTATGTGCACTTAGAAGGAAGGAATCAGTTTAAAGTCCTAAGAGTTTCAATGAGTAATTCCAAAATTCCCTTATTCCTCTTTTAAAATATAAACTTTCTAAACTGGTGCCATGGATAGTTGTCATTATTTTTCATCTTTTACCATTTAGACTAATTTTGGGGAATTCTCCTCTGTGCATCTTGGTGAGCCGTGGATCTGTCTTCTACTTTTAAGCTAAAAATAGTGCAAATGCCTGACCTCTCTTGCAGCAAGAGCAATGGCATATGCTTTGACTTTGGCCAATCAGAGGTAACCACTCATGACTTGGAGATGAATTTAAATAATGCCAAAGAGTACAGATGGTTGGTGAAGGATCAACCCTGTTATTTGAGTTTCCATAAATGGTAGTGGCACAAATATTCAAGACAGTGTCCATGCCAGTCAGATCAGAGGGACAGTCATAACACTTTCAGCCCTGACCCATTCTACTCTATGATGTGGGGGCTTGTTCTTGGCTGTTGATCTCTGCCCAGTTCTCTGTCCTATTAGTAACTTTGTGAGCTTCAAAATAAACTTCACGCAAATGCCTTCTAGGTATACCTCAGCCAGAGTCATTTCTGTTGCTTACAGCAAATAACCCTGAAAGGACTTTCATATCTGATATGTCTGGGCATTTATAGTGTCTGTTGATTGTAGAAGGCATTTGTCAAAGATTTTCGTGTTCAAAATTAAGAGCAAGATGGAGAATAGTGGGATGCAGATAGTGTAGTGAGATGAATAGGATGTTTATATCTTCAAATGTTGAGTAATTTACCTAGGTTTGTCTCCTAGGAAGCCCCTAGCGATGGCTGTAGTGGATACAATATTATTGGTCCTCCAAAGATGTCTGTGTTCTAATGACTGGAAACTGTGGATATGTTATGTTAGGTTACATGACAGAGGGAAATTATGGTTGCTGCTGGATTTAAGGTTGCTAACCAGCTTTCTTTAAAATAGAGGATTTATTCTGGATTGTCTAGGTGGAACCTATATAATTACTGGATCCTTTTAAGTAGAAGGGATGCAGGAAAAAGAGTGAGGGAAGGGGCTATGATGGTGGGCACAGAGTCCAAGAGAAAAATATATTGTTGGCCTTTAAGATGGAGAAAAGAGCCAGGGGTCTAGGAATTGTAGGTGGCTCTAGAAGTTGGATAAAACAAGGAGCCATATTCTCCATTAGAGGCTCCAAAAGGAACATGGCCCTCCTTGATTTTAGCTTAGTAGGTTTGTGTGGAATGTTGGATTTACAAAACCAGAAGAGAATACATTTGTATTTTTTAAAAAAAAATTGTTACAGAAACAGGAAACTAATACACATTCCATGTGTTTCTGCAATTGGCCTTTCCTAGTGGAATGCATTAATTGTTACACAGATTAATAAACTGGGAAGAGAGAACTAAGGTTCCAGTGGGGTGTCTCAGGCATCACCATAAAGTGGGGAGTATAGGAAAGGAAAAAGTAGAGGCAATGGGATTCTGGGACACTCCTTCACACTGCCATCAGAGCAAGGCTACTTTTATCTATTTTAGGTATGGGATTCTAAGAAAAATATCTGAAAGCTATTATCATAGATGAAGGTATTAATTATAATGAGATAATATTTATATGTAAAAATATTTATATTATACATAACATATATAATATGTTATGGAATATGTTTAGGAATTGTATATATTTAGTCCTTCCAATAGTTGTATGTATGTGTTATCTTTACAGATGAGGAAACTGAGGCTCAAAGAATTTACATAACCCCACCAAGCCTACACAACTTATAAGTGGCAAGGATGGGATTTTAACTTGGATAGTCTGGTTCTACAGATTGTGCTCTCAGGCGTCTTAATCTAAGTGGGCCAAACTTCTGTTTGGAAATACAAATATTTGTGGTACAATTTAGAAACCAAACATATTTTGTGTAATGGAAGATATTTATTTGGGAAAGAGGCAAAAGTCTACGTTTGGATTAATAGGCATATTTATACTGAAGCATGGATATTTCCAGGGAATGAATTCAGTTACTTGTTGGGTTGTTGTAGAGAGGTATCTCCATTGAATGGAAGGTCACCAATTTCTGGGCATATTATGCGTCTAAGATTCTAGGACCCTGAGATAGCAAAGTCCTTTGTACAATAGAATGGGTTGTACATGACAATTGTGAGCTCTCTGTCATTGGTAGCAGCATAGGAGAAAAGCTAGTTTTGGTGAGAAAAAGTTGACTTAAGGCCCCATTTTGGGTGTAAGATTCTAAGACTTAAGGGCTAATGAGCACAGGGCCAAATGTTTTAAAGCATCAGTGTTTAGCTTTAAGGAGCTCCATTTTCTTATCTGGCAGAGGAAATCTTACACTGACACATTCAGCTTCTGGGTTGGATATCCAGTCTGTGGGGATTGGGTTTATCCTAATGAGGATCTTTAGCAGCTATTAGAGCAGCAACCCGGTTGGTATAAACAGATTGCATTTTCAAGAGTTGATGATTTTGGAGGAAGAGAAATTGGATCAGGATTAGCAGTTCTTATAAAGATCCAAGTGTGAGAGATACATTTCTGGGCCAGAGAAGACAGCCAGAAGGCTTGGGCTGATAGGGGAAAGAAGAGGGTGGAGTTCAGGACAACACCCAAGTGAGGATTGGGGGGGGTGGAGCTGTCCAGAAGGGGTGGTGCTGGTGCCGCAGGCTGCAGGAACACCAGGGCACAAGAAGGTCCACAGGGAAGTGTCTGGGGAGGAGCCCTGTGGGAAGTGGGTCATAGTCTTGGATGACTTTACAGATGGTTTAGTCAGAAGTGGGCCAGGAGCTGGAGGTCAGGCTTAAAGACAGGTGGAGACCCATAATCCCTACTCCACCTGTGATTTAGGAACCTGGCAAAGACAAAGGAGAGCCTGGTCATGGCATGGTTTGTAAATGAGAAATGGGCCTCTGGGTGGGCTGAAAGACGCAGATAGAGGTGTCACCAGGCCATGAATCCCACTGAATGGAAACCCAGCATTACTATCAGCCCATTGCCATCACTGGATGACAGCAACCAGATATAAGGGAACAAGCACAATCCTCAGAGATAAGCTCTCTTCTAAAAAAGTCTTCTGCAGCCACTATATCCCTCTGGACCTTCAGACTAGTCACTATCTCCAGAAATTCAACCACCTCTGCTTATTACTCTAAGACAACCATTTGCCTCACAGTTACTATTTTGATAATATTAGTCTTTTTTTAATTTCTCATTAGTGCCATAGCTGTCTTTTTCCACATAGGAAACTATCTGAGTCAAATAAGTCAAATTGAATGATAGTTAAGATGTCTTTTACTGAGGGCTTAGAATGCATCAGGTCATGGGCTAGGCATTTTTATCTTTATAAGCACAGTTAATCTTCACAACACATCTAAAATCAAGGAACTCTGAGTCACACATTGATAGTGTTAATAGCATATCATTATTGCTATTTCTTTTCATGTCTTATTGCATTGGTTGGATGCTGTTATCTTTCTAGTGCCCTCACATCTTCCCAACACTGATTTGGATTTGCTTTCTGAACTCCAAATTTTGCGTCAGGAAACTCTTGTCCTAATTTTGTGTCACCCTCAAACTCTGTTCCTTATGATACCACTCAGGAGACATATCTCACCTGTTTCAGTATGGCAGAGAAAAAACATGATTAGATATTGTTAGGCAATTGATTGTAACTGTAATTCTAGATATCTTTTTGTTGTACTGGGAATTGAACCCCAGGGTACTTTACCTCTTAGCCATTTCCCCATCCCTTTTTATTTTTTATTTTGAGACAGGGTCTTGCAAAGTTGCTTAGGACCTTGCTAAGTTGCTGAGTCTGGCCTTGGACTTGCAATCCTCCTGCCTCAGCCTCTAGAGTTGCTGGGATTACAGGTATATGTGACCATGCCTCATTATAATTTCATATTTATTTTTAAATAAGGGCTCTACTAATACATAGGAAATTGGGATTATGGACAAACTTTAGAGCACTGAGTTGACAAGATCTGGTGAGGGCCAGAGATCATTCAAACAGGCGAATTTCCCAGGCCAGTAATCATGGCTAGTAGTAATTGAACATATACTTTTTTCCTGGCATTTGTTTAAACCATTATCATAGTATTTCATTGTCACAACTGAGAGGCAGGTATGTTACTGGCCTGTAGAGGTTAGAGGTTAGAAATCCTGCCAAATGTCCTACAATGCGCAGGACACCCTTGCAATTTCCCCCCAGCCTCCCGAACTGAAATGTCAATAGTACTAGGATTGAGGAACTTTGGGTTGAACTCTGTGCTTTCTAACTGACATGAAGTGAGCAGCTTTCCTCCTCCAGGCCCTGATGCCATGATGCCTTGTTTCCCATCAGGCCCAGAGCAATGGAGCTGGCTGGCCATGGACTGAAACTTCTGAAACCGGTAGTCAAAATAAATTTTTTTTTTCTCAATAAAAGAAACTTTAGACTAAACTCTCTTTGTGTTTAATCTCATTTAATCAATCATCAACTAATCCCATTAAGAAGGCACTATTCCTCTTACTATTACTGTACCCATCTCCTCATGAGAAAACTGAGGAGCAGGTATATGAAGCAATTTGTTCAAGTTCACCAAGCTAGAAGGCAACAGAACCCAGTTGTTGTTCCAAGTTTGGTCTACTCCAAAGCCTGTGCACTTGGTCATTTTGCTGGAAGCTGGAAGGGCAGGCCAGCTGAGTGTGTGGGTCAGAACAAGGAATATGGCCTGGGACTGACTCTCAGAGCTATTGGAGGGGCCCAAAGATTCCTAGTAATTACCAATATTTTCTGCCATTGCAAGAGAACAAGCGAACTTAGGCCCTACATACTGGGAAGAGGGTCTCCCAGCCATCTTTGGGTTCACCTAAGGGCTTATCTTGGTTGTTCTCAGCTACCATCATTCCACATGCTTTAGCATTATGGTCGCATGACTCCGATCTTTGCAGCTTTGGAATGGAGGGCAAGAAGGAGGCTGGCTGAGAGCAAGTGACAGTGTCAAGCAAGTGGCACTGCCACTGGCCAGGAGTCAGCTCTTCTCTAATTTTATCTGCAATCATACTCAGGATATCAGCACACCAGGGAACTGACAGATGCTTGCTCATAGGCCTGGCACATAGTAGGCCCCAACAGAGTAAATGAATAAGTCAAATGGGCGAATACATATGTCTTCTGTGAGGTCAAACCTCGGAATACAGTCAAAGGGCTGGGCATGGTTCAAAGAGGGGAGGCAGGGCTGGGCCAGTGGGTGATGCATTGATGAATAGGATGGTGCCAAGTCGTCAAGAGGGGCCCTGGAGCCGCACCTCATAGAACACAAGTCATAGAAAGCTGCAGGGAGGTCAGGCTCCAAGCACCTTGGAGACTTGACTAATGTTTGGACTGCGTCATTGGAATGCTTTGGCAAGCAGCCTTAAAACTGAGTGACCTCCAGCCCCAGGGCCGTCAGAGCCTAGACTCTTCCTCCCCAAGACCTCCCCTGGGTAAGGGTTGAGGCCATGGATGGACTCAGGAATTTGGTTTATTGTTCTTGAGGTGGGAATAATTCTCAATATTCTGGTTTCCCCTTTCTAAGCCCTTTTGAAGGCCATATTTATACAGGAAAACTGGCTTCATGGAATCCAGAGAAACCAGAGAAAGTCATATAACTCTGGGATCTTTGTTGTTTTTACTCCTCTGTGGAAGAAAGGGGAGGAGGGGGCAAGGGAAGAAAGAGAATCAAAATTCATTGACGGTTTATTTTGGATTGAGAGCTTTTCATGGTCAAATTAGGGAGGTGGCACAGTGCCCCGCCTCAAAGCACAGAGCGAGGCAGGCCTGGGTCACTAGTGACTTGGCTCTGTGTCTTAACCTCCCTAAATCTCAGCTTACTTAATGGTAATATGGGGATATTTAGACCTACTTTTTAGAGTCGTGATGAAGCTAATGCTCCAATGATGAGCTAATGCTCCAAATGTGCTTAGTGATCGGCACAAAATAAGTGCTCACTAAATGTTAGCAAGCATGGTTGCTATTTTTAAGTTTAAAGGTCTTCACCACCCTAAGAGGTGGGATTCAGTGCCTCCATCTGTGCATGAGGAAGCCACAGCTCCGAGGGGTTATTGTAAAGCAGCTTTATTCTCAGTTCCTCCGGCAAGTCTCCGCTGACCTTCAAGCCAGGTCAGGTGGCCCTTCTCTGTGCTGTGACTGGCCCCTGCACTTCCCTCTCAGTTTTGATTGCAGTACAGTGTGATTAGAGTCACAGTCCCCATCACACTGTAGGTCTGAGAGTACAGCTCTGGGCCTAGAGGATCATTCTCTGCAGTGTTCCCAGCAGCTGACAGAGAGAACTGGAAAATGGACTCTGTATCAGTGGATGGGGAGGCCATCCAAGGCCATCTGAACCACTGGTCTGAATGGTTTTGTTTCTCATCATGCGAGTGTGTGTGTGTGTGTGTGTGTGTGTGTGTGTGTGTGTGTGTGACATGAGTATATCATACCTTCTTTCTTTTTTAGGAACTATGAGTAAAGTGGGTGGCTGGAGATATCCCTTAGATCTTACCAGATCTCTTCTCTTTGACCTGGGGTAAACCCAGTCTATTTTCCTGCTCCTTCATGTCCATCTCTCTCCTCCAGTTTCTAAGGAATCCAGGGCACAACCTGGTTCCCAAGGAGAGGAGGTAAACATGCCATCTGTCTAGAAGGAATTGGAAGTCAGTTATGTGCTTTCTTGGTGCAGAAATATGTGAATTGCGATAGGTCCTTGCAAGTTACAGGGAAACAATGGCTGATTTCAGCACAAGGTGCTTAATCTTTCAACAACTCTGTTTCTTCCACTTTTCACTTCTAGCTCATCCAGTTCTCCCATCTCTCATGACGATTGCTAAATATGGGACTCTGCCAGCTCCTGCAGGTTGCGCCCATCCCTGTAGAAGAGCTAGCTCTTTCTCACTCACTGGTTCAATCACTCCTTCATTCATTCAGTGCTTTGAGCTACTCTGTCCTGGGTCCTGGATGGACAAGTTTGCACAAAAGTTTGCATCCTTGTCCTCTGCAGTTTGGCGGGAGATACGAATCCATAATTATAAATAGATAAAAGTGCTCAGGAGGAAAAAGGAGTTATTGGAGGACTTGACCTAGATGGGATGCTTAGGGAATACTTCCCTGAGAAAGTGAAACTGACCAGGGATCTAAGAATGGATAGGAGGTGGCTAGTGCTTGGCAGTGGGAGAATGTTCCAGATAAAGGGACCAGCATATGCAAAGTCTTGGTAGAGAATTGGAACTAGAAGAAGGCTGCTAGGGGCCACCATGGAAGGCGGAGGCCCACAAGGTGGACAGACAGGCAGTGGTAGATTGTATGGGGCTTTTCAGGCAAGGTAAGGATTTGGCTTCTATTATTAGAAGAGGGGAAAGCCTAGAAGGACCTGAAGAAGCCGTGGGATAGGATTTGATTTATTTTTTGAACATATCATTCCAGATGCTATGGAGATAATAAAGAATGCCCAAGAAGATGTTGGAGGGGGGACTAGTGAGGAGACCAAGGTGGTTGTCCAGGGAGAGATAGTAAATGTTTGGATCCTCAGGATGGTGTGGGGATTGGGGAAAATGGTGCTGAAAATGGAGACTTCTAGGTTTTTGGTTTGGCAACTGGAAGAACGGTGGCGTCTCTGAGATGCCAAGTGTGCTGAGAAAGGGTGAGGCTGCCTGGGTCGGGGAGGCAGATGAGGACTCTGGCCCTGGGCCCGTAAGCTCCAGACTCCCTGGGACATCTGGGGGTAGATGCTAGTAGGCAGTTAGGTCTGTGTGTGCACTGTCCCACTCTGAGGTCTTTGGAGAACTAATTCTGGAACTCACTGATTTTTTCCAACAGTGCTTCTCTGTCGTCTAGTTTTGGTCAGACCACGGTTAAGGTGTTTGCCTTCCTTTTCTTTCATAGTTAAGATTTTTGAATGAGAAAACGTGGTCTTTCCCAACAAAGGTAAACCTGGTTCTATTGATCGCAACTGTGAAAGAGATATAATGAAGTGCCTGGCTGAAAGGGCTTCTGTGAGCCCTCGGGCAACATCTTCTCTCAGAGAGAGATCTCTGAGCCTGGGGTGGGACAGGCCTATCTCACTCACAGAGGTGGCAGGGAAGGATCTATTGAGTTTGAGGATTGTATCTCTTTTTGTTTCTTTGTTTTGTAATCAATGATTTCTGTATATATTTCTTTGGTAATTTTAAACAAGCTATTCATTTGATTATTGGTTTATTTAGCCAATTTTTATTGAGCATACTGCTTTGGGTGCTGAAGACACACAAATAATAAGACAGATTGGGGTCTTGGCTTTCATGAAGATGGAACTCTGGTTGACAACAGGCAATGGTCATGGAAACAAACTTGGAAACAAGATGATTTTTGGGGTGACATTAGGGAAAGTCTCTCTGAGGAGTGACATTTGAGTAGGCCTTGATAGGTGAGCCAGTCAGTCATACAAAGGGCGGGATGGAGGTTGGGGGCAGCTGTGGAATCTGTCACATGGGGGTCCCGAGGATGCATTTTGGAGGAATAGAAAGAAGACCAGGGTGTTGGCTCAGAAAACCAAGGGGGCAGTGATGGGAGATAAGATTGTGGAGGCCACAGGGGCCAAATCAGGTCAAACTTTGTAGGTTATGGAAGATTTTTCTCTAAGTACACTGGGTGGGTTCAACAGGTTTTAAGGCAGGAGAAAGATCGGCCCTGATTTGTTGTCTAAAAGGATTTTTTTCTAGTTGCTGTGTGGCAAGTGGATTGTTGGAAGGCAAAGAGAAGGATTAAGGAGTCTGGTGAGTGGGATGTTGCAGGTGACACGGGAGGGGGACCGAGGCCTGGCCACAATGGTGGTGGTGAGCACTGGCACTCAAGCCTTTCTTCTGTAAGCGTCCGTGGATCACAAATATCCCCTGCCCAGAGGAATTTAGGATGAATTCTGTTATCCATTGCTTACCCCAGCTATCATTATAGCTATTTTCCAAAACAAAAAGGATGAGTAGAGTATCTTTTTCCATTAAGCAATCTATACATTTGGTTTCTCTTATCTTCTAGCCATCATTGCTGTTCTTGTTGTTTTCACCGATTAAGTCATTGACCAGTGAATGATTTGTGTCTTTCTTGGGGAGACCTGATACCAGAGATAGAAAGATGTACAGGTGTTTATTCCTCTGGATATGCAGGTGAGTTTGCTGTCTAGGTCTAACTGGTAATAGCCATCTAGGTTTGGGGACACATTCCTGAAAGGTTGAACTGCATCTGCAAAATCATGAAAAGGCAGGGTTTGTTTACGAAAAGCCAAATAGTTCACTGTGCCTGGATCATATTTGAAGTGCAGGAGGAGTGACATAGCAGGGGTGAGGGTGTTGACAGATGAGAGTAGAAAGACTTTGGTAGATAGGACTGGGCCTCATTATAGACCTAAGGAAGGGTGTAGGACAAAGAAGGGACACGCTCACGTGTGTGCTTTAGAAAGATCACCTTAGCTACAGGGAGGAGACTGGATTCAAGATGGTGAGGCTGGAGGCAGGGGAAAAGATTAGAGGATGCCACCATTATTCCCGGGAGCAATGATCAACGATCAGTCCCTGGCTTTAGGAACAGGAGTTGGGATGGAGAGAGGAACAACACGGTGGCTATTTAGAAGGTAGAGGTGGCAGCTTCATGCGGCTGATTTGACGTGGAGGGAGCAGAAAGGAGGCAGAGGCAGGTTGGGAGGATTCCAAGATTTCTGGCCTAAGTGAGTGGAGGGACAGCAATGTGACAATAGATGGTTGTAGCTATTAAGATATCTTGTTTGTAGGCTGTAGAAAACAAATCAGAAGGAATTGTAGGCTGCAAAAAAAAAAAAAAAATTGCTTCAGTTCTCTATGGCCTCCTGTTTCTTTGCCCCTTTGAAATGTATCTTTGAAGTTCCTGGCATCAAAAGATGGGAGTCTATGTCCCCACTCCTTGGAGCTGGGCTGGCCCTGTGACTAGATTTCTGGCCAACAGAATGTGGTGGAAGGGATGTCATACCAGTTCTAGAGGCCTGTGGACGTGACTATCTTGGAGCCCTGCCCCGCTGTCATATGCACGAGGTAGCCTGCTGGGTGAGGAGGGGCCTTGTGTAGCCAGAACAAGCCTTTCTTTCCAGCTGGGGCCCTTCTCAACCAGCCAGGCCGCAGCTGACCCAGAGGCTGCTTGAAATCCATCACTGAGCCCAGCCAAGAGCAAACTCGCATGGCCCGGCCCCAACTGCCGCTGATCCACAGAATCATGAGCTAAACAAATGACTGTCGCGTTAAGCCACTTAGCATACGGGTGGCCTATTAGAGAGCAAAAATGAAGGGATACGGGTATTTTTGAAACGTAAAGCTGAAATCAGTTTAGGAGGTTGTGCCGCCGTCATCCTATTAGATAAGCTTTGCTGGACTCTCTGGCGTCCCTGGAGGGACAAAATTAGAATCCGAAGCCTCCTGAAGAACTGTCTCATCCAGTTCTAGAATATTTCGTTTAATGACTCCTTCAGCGTACACATTTCCCAAACTGCATTTCAACCCTTTGATGACCTTAGTCCTCACCCCTGTCAAAATGAGGTTGTGCTAGGCAAGGTGACCCACCCTCCTTGTTTGCCTAGGATACTCTTAAAAGTCCTGCATCCCTGAAGACCCTTTAGCCTCAGGCAAGCCGTGACAACTGGTCACCTTACACCTCCACTGTACTTCCCTGTTTGCAGGTCATCTGTACCCACATTCTCACCTTGATAGCAAGGTTGGCTTTATTGCCTCCTGTTTTATAGACCCAGCTGGTCCGTAGTGCCTATTCAGGATCCCCAGCTAGAAGGCAGAGAAGAGAGAGGGGTTGAACCCAGATCAGCCTGATGCTCATGACTGAGCCCGTCTCTCTACACCTGCTGCTTCTGGGGTGGCTACACCAGCTCCTTAGTGCTAGGCCATGAGGATAAGGGCTACATCTCTGATGCAGTCCCCAGCAGGGCCCAGTTCTCCATGCCAATGATTTACAAACACATCCAGTGAGTTCTGACACCCGGAGAGAAGAGTCCCTGGCCTATTTATACCGCAGCTCCCTCTCTACAGAGCAGTGGTTCAGGCTGCTGGCCACTCTGCTCCGGCCCCTCAGAGGCAGGAAGAGCTGTCACCTCAGATCTGAAAGTGGCCCTATCTATGAGACTCAGCTCCAGAGACAGAGCTCAAAGGATCCAGAAGGGAAAGGGAAAGGAATAGAGAACTGGTTTCGTCTCTCTCAGGAACCTTGTTGGTTCTTTCTCGTGAACTCTTTGTTTTTTTTAAAAAAATCCATTTTTCATACATTCAAAATTCCAAGCTGCTGAAAATTTCCTCCTGTGATGAGACGCATTCAGAACAAAACGTGCGGCCTGATTTGTCTTTCCCTGAAATCAAAGGCAGTATTCTAAAGAGACTGCATTTGCCACACAAAGGTGGCAGATGTTTGTAGAGATTATAGCTGCACAAGCATTCTGTGTGCTCAATCTTGGGAGCATTTCAGTTTTGAAAAGAGAAACAGTTTTGTGTCATTCCTGGATGCCCGGGAAGCTTCTGGTATCTCTAGCATGGAGCCGTGGCTCAGGTGACGTGTGGTAGAAGGCAGTGTGCTGGCCTGGACTCCTATACTCCGGTTCTTCTGCAGAGTAGTTTCAGAGTAAGGCTGGGAATTTTTTCCCCTCTGGTGCTGGGGATCCAAACCCATGGCCTCACACATGCTAAATGCATGCTGTACCTCTGAGCGATCACCCCAGTTTTTAACTTCCCGAACATATTCACCTTCTTAACAGTCCCTCCTCTTGACCTCCTGGGCTAAGGTTAAGACAGGCTCCCAGATTTCTCCCCTTCAGTCATTCCTGGGATATAATCAGCCCCAGAGTCCTCTGTATTCTATCTCCAGAAATGGAATTGAAAACCCTTTTTCTTACTTCCCTCCACAATGAGGATTTCACCCCTCTCTTTACCCCATCTACCAGAAACATTGTCACACCTTGTCACACCTCCTACACTGTTTTATAATGATCTGTTCTTGGGTCTGCACTGGGAGGTTGGAGGCTAGATTAAGCTTTACTTCCTCTGCAGCTAGCACAGGGTCTGGCATCTATTTGGCTTTCACTGACTTTCTTGAATGAATGAAATGATGAGGTACATGATGGATATTCCTTAACCATGTCCCACCAGATGCTCAGGGCCCCCGCCCCCGCCTCTCTCTGTTGGTGCACATCTCATTTTTAAAAAAACAAAACGACTCCGATGCATCCTTCAAGATCCAGGGCCCGTGTCACCTCCTCCAGGAAGCTGTCCATGATGTGCCGCCGGGTGTGTGGCTTATTTGCATTTCTCTCCATGCTTCTGCACATCCTGTGCTTGTGCACGTGAGAAGCCACAATTCAGGATGAAATGTAGCTTTTTTTCTTGGTTGCCTCTTCCAGGGATGGCTGGTAGATTAAGTTTCAAGCTCCTGTTTTACCTGTTGTTGGTGCTGGACATGGTGTGGAGTTGGATTCTGAGGGTGGCTTTTCACCATTATATGGTCTGATTCCTGCCTAACAGAGGCTGCAGGCTCATTTCCTCACCAGGAGTAAATCTAAAGGACATGTCCTCTTTAATAAAAGGGAAATCTCTCGTGTGTGTGTGTGTGTGTGTGTGTGTGTGTGTGTGTGTGTATACATGCGCATGAGCACCTGCTGGCTGGTGTGTCTTCTGGAGAATTAAACTTGGCCAGTTCAGAGAGGCTAAAGCCTGGGAGGAGAAGGGGCTTACAGGTATTCTTCGGGCTCGATTCTGTTCTCTGGGCTAGGTGGTTGATGGATAGGAAGGTCTCTCCTCTTTTCACAGCCTGCTCTAAGCCCCACAGATGCTAGATGTGAGGTGTAGTACTCGGAGAGTCACTGGTGTGGATTTGGGGTTTAGAAAGATTGGGTGGCGCACACCTGTAATCCCAGCACTTGGGAGGCTGAGGCAGGAGGATCGCGAGTTCAAAGCCAGCCTCAGCAATGGCGAGGCACTTAGCAACTCAGTGAGACCCTGTCTCTAATAAAATACAAAAAAGGGCTGGGGATGTGGCCCAGTGGTCGGGTGCCCCTGAGTTCAATCCCCGGTACCAAAAAAGAAAGATTGGGTTAGAATCCCCACACAAGTACTTACTAGCTGTATGGTTTGGGGCAAATTCCTCAGCCTCTCAAAACTCTTGTTTCCTTAGTCATAATGGAGAATTCATACGGAAAGCCCACTTTTGCATTATGCACCAGGCTCAGTGGTTAAGCTTAATTTTAATTTTTGATCGTGGCACCAAGCACACGGAAGGTACTGTCTTAGTCACTTTTAAGTGTGCAGCCCCGCAGTGTTAAGCAGGTTCAAGTTGTTGTGTAACAGATGTCCAGAACTTTTTATTTTGCAAAACTGAAACTCTGTATCCATTAAACAACTTCCCATTCTCCCCTTCCCCCAGCCCCTGGTAGCCACCATTCTATTTTCTGTTTCTATGAATAGGACTAATTTAGATTATTTCATCTAAGGGGAATCAAACAATATTCACTTTACTGTGACTGGCTTATTTCACTCAGCATAATGTCCCCACAGTTCATCCAGACTGTAGTTATGTGACAGAATTTCCTTCCTTTTTGAGGCTGAATACTATTCCATTTTATATATAAACTACATCTTGCTTATCCAAATTCATCTGTTGATGGACATTTGTGCTGTTTACACATCTTGGCTATTGTGAATAAGACTGCTTTGGCCATGGGTCTGCAGATATTTCTTTTGAGATCTTGCTTTCTGTTCTTTTAGAAATTTATCTAGAAGTGGGATTGTTAGATCATATGGCAATTCTATTTTTAATTTTTGAGGACTAGCCATACTGTTTTCCATTGCCATTGCGACATTTTGAATTTGCACCAGCAGCACGCGGGGCTTTTATGATACCCAAATCCTCACCAGCACTCATTAGTTTTTGTGTTTTGGTTGGTGGTAGCCATCCCAGTGGGTGTGGAGGGAGATCTCATTGTGGCTTTGACTTACATTTTCCTAATGATTTGTGATGTTGAGCACCCTTATCTTCATCTTTGTAGTACAAAGTTTAAGTCTTCTGTCCATTTTAAAATCAGGTCACTTGTTTCTGTTCAGTTGTAGAAGTTCTTTATATATTTTGTATATTTACCCCAAGTATTTGCAAGTATTTTCTCCCATTCTGTGTGTTGTCTTTTCATTTTGTTGATTTATATCTTTTTTAAAGGATGCATAAGATTTTTTTTATATTTCATCACCATATGAAACTTTAAAAAATTATTATTTTTTGATGATTGACACATAATACTTGCATGTATTTAAGGGGTATAATGCGATGTTTCAATTCATACATTGTGTAGTAATCAAATCAAGGTAATTAGCATACCTATCGCCTCAAACTTTGATTTTGTTTTTGGATGCACAGAAATTTTGGATTTTGACATAGTCCCATCTATTTATTTTTGCTTTTTGCTGCCTGTGCTCTTGGTGTCATAGTCAAGAAATAATTGCCAAATCCAGCGGTATGAAACTTCCCCCTTTATTTTCTTCTAGAAGTTTAGATTTTAAATTTAAGTCTTCAATCTATTTTAAGTTTAGTTTTACAACTTTTTTTTCCATTGGACATCCAGCATCCAGTTTTCCCAACACCTTTGTTAAAGAGAATGTCCTTCCTCCATGGAATGTCGTCTTGTCAAAGATAATCTGATCACACACAAGGTTTTATTTTTTTTTAATTCTATATTTTATTCCATTGGCCAGTATCACACTGTTTTGATTACTGTAGCTTTTAATATCAGTTTTGAAATCAGGAAGTGAGACCCCCCCCCCCCCAGCAATTTGTTCTTCTTTTTCAATGTTGTTTTGACTATTTGGGGTCCTTTGAGATTCCATATGAATTTTGGGAGTGGGTTTTTCTTTTTTTTTTTTTTTTTTTTTTTTAACTTGCATGGTTTTATTGATTTGTCTAAGATCATGTAACAATCGCCATTTTCCTGACTTTTTCTTTTTTTTTTTTTTTTTTTTTTAATTTTTTTATTATTTATTTACTTATTCATCATGCACAAGTATAGTATCTTTTTACATACAACTGCTTGTATACAAAGTATATAAGTACCATTCAGATGGTGCAACCGCTATGGAAAGCAGTATGGAGATTTCTTGGGAAAATGGGAATGGAACCACCCTATGACCCAGCCATCCCACTCCTGGGTCTATTCCCAAAAGACTTAAAAACAGCATATTACAGTGACACAGCCACTTCAATGTTTATAGCAGCACAATTCACAATAGCTAGGTTATGGAACCAACCTAGATGCCCCTCAGTAGATGAGTGGATAAAGAAAATATGGTATATATACAAAATGGAATTTTACTCAGCAATAAGAGAGAATAAAATAATGGCATTTGCAGGGGAGTGGGTTTTTCTATTTCTGCAAAAATGCCATTGGGATTTTGATAGAGATTGTACTGCATCTGTAGATTGCCTTGGCAGGATGGACATATTAACAATATTAGATCTTCTAATCCGTGAACAAAGGTGTATTTTCATTTATTTGTGTCTTCTTTAATTTTAGCACTGTTTTATGGTTTTCAGTGTACACATCTTTTGTGTTTTTGGTTTATTCCAAAGTATTTTATTTTATTTTTTTAGGTCATTTTAAGTGAATTGTTTTATAATTTCTTATAGAAATTCAACTGATTTTTGCTTGTTGATTTTATATGTTGCAACTTTGCTGAATTTGTTTATTAAGCAATTTAAATATGTGCTTGTGTTATCTCATTTAATCTTCATAGCCGCCCAATGAGATATATACACCATTACTCCTCTCATCTTACAGATGAGGAAACTGAGGCTCTGAGTGCTTGACTATCATGCCTAAGGTCACTTGTTTGGAAAGACTCCCAGTCTGGATGCAATCTCAGCAACATGGCTTCACATCCATTTTGGCATGGCACTCATAAATAATCTGATAAGGACTTTTATAAGGGTTACGTGAGTTAATTTAAAAAAATGCCTAGCAGAAGGCCTTAAATGCTTAACAAGTTGTAGCTTTATTTTATATACTTAAAGAAAACTTTAGTGAGCTTGCAAAAGGACCCACAATATTCAAGTAAAAAGAAAAAAATTCAAAGGGGCTTTCTCCTAAAACATATTCTAGCAAAATATTTTAATTGTAAAAATAATTTATCTTGATATTATAAGCGTCAAGGAAGGAAAAAAATTCTTTACAAACAATATAAAATGGACTGTCTATGGACTTTTCCTCTGCTTTCCTAAATGAAGGAGTCTTTTTACAGGGTTTCAAAAGGAGAAATTTGGGATCAAAGAATTCTGAAGACTTCATAGTAAAAATAATAGTAGGGTTTTTTTTTTTTTTTTTTGGTAATGGAGATTGAACCCCATGGTGCTTTACACTTTACCATTCAGCTACATCCCCAGCACTTTTTTATATTTTATTTTGAAACAGGGTGTTGCTAAATTGCTTAGGGCCTTGCTAAGTTGCTGAAGCTGGCCTCAAACTTGTGATCCTCCTGCCTCAGCCTCCTGAGTCACTAGGATTACAGGCGTGCACCACTGTGCCCGTAATAGTTATGCATTTTAAAGATCTCAGGAATCAAAATAGACTTACACTAGAGATGTAAGACAAACCAACAGGAAGAATGTGAGAATGAGGGAATTCTGTAGGAAAAGGCATGTAGTTCTTTCAGGCAACTTGGACTCCAGGTTTAGAAATCCAGCTGGCGGCTGTATTTTCTGGTAATTCTGCTCCCATGAATTTACCCTTCCACTACCTCTACCTCAGCTGACATTCTGCAACTCACTGAGACCAAGAAATATATTTCCCTACTTGGATCTGTTCCTTAACACAGGTTTTATCATTTACTTCAGGAAAATGAGGGTGAGGAGATGTGAAGTGATCAGTGGTTAGCCTGATCCCCACAGTTACTGAGTGCTGTTATGGGGTTCTGGTTGAGTCTCTCAGACATAGCTACTGCCCAACACTTTGGTGCACTATGCCAGAGCAGAATGGACACTCCCTGACACAGGCCTCCAGACCCGTGTTACTGTTTCTTTCCCCCCGCTGTTCCGATTTTCTGAGTTTGGGGGGGCCGGGGTCGTACCAGGAGGCAACTGCAGGCCCCTGCTTTCTTTGATGAGCTCTGCAAGGCCGCACGATATGGCAGGAACCCAGCCTTCCAGGACCACACCCGGCCCCAGAATCTTCCTGCCTGGTGTATTTCTTTAGGGAAGTCTCTCAGATCCTTGGTTAGAAAACCAAGACTGAGCAAATCTTCCTCTTTCAAGATAACCCTCTCTATTAGCCCAAAGGCCAAAATGAAGGGAAAAAACTGTGGCAGAAAAGGACCCTGACATGCCACACTCATGTTCTGGCCTTGCTTTTTTTAGAAAAGGAACTCTTTCCCATGGCTAGAGGAGAAGTCAGACTTTCCTGTTCCTCTTGGGCCAGGCATGAAGCAATTTTCAGCCCTGATGTTGACACCGGGTCAAACCCTCAGACTGTCTCCCTGGACGAGGCTCCTGGACTTCTGAGCTCTGACCTTTCCAACAGGAAAATGACCAACTGACCACAGCAGCAAGAAGCATGCACGGCCTTGGTGGAGGGGAAGCGACAATAAGGGATCCACGCAAAACAGAGACTCTGGTGACCCCCAACTCGGCTTGATCCCCAGCTCCACTGCCGAGTGGAGGTGTGGGAGGGTGCTGGGCAAGTTGTTTAAGTTTTCGGAATCTGTGTCTCACCACCAGGAAATTGGGGGAATTGTGCTATGCACACAAGGGATGGGGAAAAAAATGAGAAAATCTATGCAGAGAGCTCAGGGCATTGCTCGGTATGTAATAAGCACTCCGTAGGCCTTAGTTACTCTGAAGGTTACTGAAGGCTGCATCTGAATCCTTAGTTTGAGCAGTCATGTGAGTGCATTTCTTCTGAGGCAGACTGTCCACCTGAGAGAGAGGACTCTGGACTCAGGGTGATCTGAGTTCAAATCTCAGCTCTGTCAATTCCCAGTCAGCAGTAGGAACCTGGAAAAGGTAATTCTCTACATTGAGCTTGACTTCTCTTCTTGTGCTTTCCTTGCCTGGTTCTTGTTGGTGGGGGTGGGTGGAGGAGGATTAGGTAAAATAATTTATGCATGTGCCAGACAAATGGTAGATATAGGATAATTGTTCCTTTTATTATTAAGGAGTCAAGTAAATTCCATTCAATGGATGGTCTGGAATTTTGTGGGTCTGATCACCAGGGAATATGTGAAGATGGGCCAATTCTTTGGTCTTGTAGTGTATAAAGAGAATCAAAGGGAAAAATCAAGGTCTAAATTGTTTTTTATTAATTGAATCACTCATTTTTTTCTTTCTTTTGGTACTGGGGATTGAACTCAGGGGCACTCGACCACTAGGCCACATCCCCAGCCCTTTTTTGTATTTTATTAGAGACAGGGTCTCACTGAGTTGTTAAGTGCCTCGCCTTTGCTGAGGCTGGCTTTGAACTCGCGATCCTCCTGCCTCAGCCTCCCAAGTGCTGGGATTACAGGTGTGCACCACCGCGCCCAGCTTGGATCACTCATTTTTTCATACTCTCAGTGCATGACTTATTTTAGACCTCTGATATCTATTTGTCAAATTCAAAAAAAGCTTTGTTAAAGCCAACATAGTTTTGTATGGGCAGAACTGTACTGGTGGGCAGGACCCCAGGTTTAGAAAAGCTCTGTGCCATCTTGAAATTCTAAATTTTAAAATAAGGACCCTTCATTTTCATTTTGTATTGGGCCCCCAAATTATGCAAAGGGCCTTGTGTCCAGGCAAATGAAAAAATATTGGCAGAAAGTTGAAAGAGCCATCATTTCCTTCTTTACATTTTCCACAAGGCTTCTCATATTGGAAGAAAGTCCAAGCCCCATATGTAATTTAACAGGTGTCACCTGATGGCCCAGCCTGCTTTGTGGATTTCTGTGGTCATACTCCTTGTCCCCTGGCTTCTTCAACCCCAGCCACTTGGGCCTGTCCCTTTAACAGATGAGCTCTCTGCTCCTTCCCCAGCTCATCCCATGGTAGCTCAGTTATTGTCTCAGCTTTTCAGCAGGCCCCCACCTCCACTTCCCAGTTATCCTCTGTCTTCTCAGCTTACCTTATATGCTTCAACAGCCACACCCCCTGCAACCTCCACCCACCCCGTGCGTGTGTGAAGAAGTGAGGCATGACCTCCATAGCAATGGAAATACTGGATTACACACTACTTGCCCCAAAGCCCCACTTTCCAGAAAAAAACTATTGAGGCTGAGAGAGAGGCAGAAACATATTCTGTAGCAATAATAATTATAGCAAGAAACCCAAACTAAATGAAACAAACAAACAAACAAAAAAAAAAAACATAGATCTCAATACATGCACAGGATTAAGTGAATTAATATTTGTAAGGCACTTAGGGACTGTTCCTGGCACAAGCAAATTGGTCGCACATTGAGGACTAGTCTCTTGAGCTCTTCTGCTCTTCCAGGAAACTTGGAAGGTCCTTACTTGTGTCATGTCACTTAATTCTCCAGCCAGCCAGTGAGGTGGGGTGGTGGTGACCTGTCCCCATTTTACAGATGAGGAAATGAAGACCCAAGCTAGAGCCTGGCAGAGCTGGGACGGGGCCCCCAAGTCTGGTTGACACCAGGGCTGGGTTCCTGGCCGCTGCTATGGGTGGCAGTCAGGGGCAGAGCTGTCCTGGCGTCTCTGGGCTCTTTCCCAGGGCCAGGTCTGGGGCTGCTGTGAGTGGGAAATGATGCTGATTCACGTTCACTCTGCCGGGAAGCCGCCTTACTCATTGGCTCCTTCATGCCACAAGCATCCCTTGCGTCTCACCTGTGCAGGTTCGGTGCTGGGTGCTGTAGAAAAACAGGTGAAGTCAGGTGTTTTCCAGGTGTCGAGGCAGCAGGCCCTCAGCCAAGAGGGTCTGGCAGAAAGTGGGACACACACTGGAGAGCTGATAAGCATGGGCTTGCCCAGCTCGCTGCTCCTCTGGGTCGGCCCTGCGTGGTGAGTGCAGCTTGCCTGGGGATCATGAGCCACTGGGATCCTGCATGTCTCAGAGCAGACCAGGCTGACCTTTGAACCCAGGTGGCCCGCTCAGATCTCGCATGCGAGGCCTGCATGTGGAGGGCTGTGCCACAGAACTCTTCTGGCTCTGGATGTGTCTGAAAGCTCGAAACACAGTGAGCACCCTAAACTGGGGAGAGGCCATATGGTCCTGGCAGAGGCCAAACTTGGGAGCTCCAGAGGCTTCAGCAATGATTCTAAATTCATTCCCCCCAGCACAACCTGGCATCTCCATCTTGGAACCGCTGGGCTGTCCTGCTCCCTTGTAACTTATTCTCAGACTTTCTCATTAACACCCCAACCAGCCTTGTGAGATTCAAGGTGGTTCCCTCAAGGTGAGTGTTCCCACTTCAATTCTCAGCAAAGACGCCCAACCCTATGACATCCGTCGACCTCATTCACCTATTCATGCATGCATTGATACATTCATTCAACAAATATTCACTGAGTTCCTATTGTGGGCTGGGGATTGTGTTGGGCTTTGAGGATGCAACTGAAAATAAATCAGTCATAGCTTCCACTAGTGGGGAGTCCATATTCAAGAGGGGGAGTAGAAATAGGGCACAGAGGAAAAATAATCACACATTTTAAAAGGTGCACAGAGAGAATGGACAGGAGCTGATTCCTTCCTTCTCATGATCAGCTCATGAGATCCAACTGTTAACTTTTCAGGGATTTTGTTGAACCAATTTTTAAACAAAGCAATAAGTTATGTAAACTCACAATTAAATAGATCATATTAAAATCAAAGTAAAAATGAAAAGCATCACTTTGTAGTTATTTTACAATACTGAAATAATGCTTTGGGGGTTATTTGCTACTATTGTATCTGTAACGGTGGAAATAACATATAATAGTGCATTTCTGTGCTTCTTTCTCCAACTCCTTCTTCAGTGACCTCATGTTAGTTGGACATTGACCATGATGGGAACATTTACACCACGAGAAGTGGCAAACCCAGCAAATCAGGGCTTTCGGTTTTCTTTGCAAACTGGTTGTTAACAATACCGGCATGGGAGAGGGAATACAGGGAGGGGGTTTTGACTTCAGTTTCATGAGTCAGGGGAGGACTCTCCAAGGAGACATGTTTTTGCCAAGATTGAGGATGAAAAGCAGTTGACCATGTAACCACTTACGTGAAGTTTCACGCAGTGGACATGGGCTCTGTGGCGTGTGCCTTTGTGGGAATGGGAAGGAAAACAATATGGCTGCTCAGGTGAAACATGAAGCTGTGATGTGATGGGGGTGAAGAGGGAGAGATGAGGTTGGACAAGCAGGCAGGGGCCAGACTGTGCAGTGACATTTGGGCCCTATGAAGGGGCGTTTGTTTTATTAAAGTACAGCCGGAAGCCATAGGAGGCTACGGTGGGTACCAAAGCCCACTAGAGGTTCCACCTGCAGCAATCAGGCCCAGCTGTTGGAGGACCACAGTACTGGACTACCACCTCCATGCACCCACAGCTTTCCCCATTCTGCCCCATGGCTTTCTCCAGAACTACAGAGGAGAGTTTGGCAGGAAATTAACTTCTCTGGGGGGCCATCTTCAGCCACCAGGACATGGACATTCCACTCTCAGCAGGCTAGGCCACTGTAGTGAGAGGGTCTGAGACTGAGTCTTCATGGGGGGCAGCAGGCCGTAGGAGTCTCGTGCTCATAGCAGGTCCCACACACCGTCTAAATCCTTATCTGCTTAGCCGCTCGAGTTCCCCTTCTAATTCCCTTCCACTGTGCACCTCCCTGCGCAGGCGATCCTTCAGGACACATGGTGGGGGAGCAGCAGACCCCATGACTCCGTGACTGGGAAACCTGCCCATTCTCCCTCTTTCTCCCCGGGGACCTGGCTCCCCTCCTGCTGTTCCCTTCAGAAGCTCTTCACAGCCTTCTGACTCATCCTCTGACTCAGGTGAAGTCTATTTCTGTTCCCACATCCTGCTCCCTGATGGCTGGAGATCACACCTGTCACCTCTGTACATGTGTGTGCCTGTATGTGTCAAGTACACGCGCATGTGTGTGCACGGGGGTCGTAGACACAGCATGTGTGCCTGAGGAGCACGGGGGTCCCTGAGTTCACTTGGGTGTATGTGAGTGGGCACCCCTCCCCCAGGCAGCCAGGGAGGACAGTTCTCCCAGCCCCCTCCCACCTTCTGTATCCACCCCCTAACCCCTCAGGAGCTGACAAGCATTCTCCAAGGTCCCTGGAGGATGGGCGGTGGGGGTTGTCACAGGAAGCCTCACCCTGATCTCCCCAAGATGATCGTATCATCAAAGGTGCTTTCTAACTAAGAAAATCCAATTTGATGACTCTGTTCCCCCACCTCCTGCATGTGGAATCTCCACTCTGTAGAGCTGACAGGAGCCTAGGGGCCCAAGTCAACACCTCGTCACATACCTCAGGTCTGAAACCATGCTCCAAATTCCCTAGCAAGCAAGGGGCCAAGCTAGATTTGGATGCTAAATGCTCTTAGCTGACAGCAGGCTTCTCGGTGTTTTCTCACCCTGTTGTCCCTCAGACAGAGCCCCCACTCCACCTCCGGCCTCCTGTGCCACCAGCCACAAGAGGCTGTCCACACTGGAAATGTGGCTAATCGGAATAGAGATGTGCTGTCAGCGCTCTCTAATTCCCTCCTACATCGCACCTCCCTAATTTCACCCATCTCTTTTTACTTTGTCAAATCTGGTTACTAGAAAATTAAAAATTGTATGTGTAACTTAAACACATAATGATTCATGTTTATGGCTTGCATTATGTTTTAATTGAGGTTGACCAACCCAGGGCCAACTGCTTGTTTTTATTTTTATTTTATTTTATTTATTTATTTATTTATTTATTTATTTATTATTATTATTATTATTATTATTATTATTTTTGCAGTATTTGGGATTGCACCCAGAGCCTTGCACATGGTAGGCAAGTGCTCTGCCACTGAGCTACATCCCTAGCTCTTGCCCCTCTTTTTCAGACCAAGTCTCACCAAGTTGCTCAGGCTGGTCTTGAACTTGCTATCCTCCTGCCTCAGCCTCCAGAGTAGCTGGGATCACAGGCTTGCACCTTGCTCCCAGCCATACTACTTCTTTTTATAAATAAAGTTTTATTAAAATATAGCAAGCTCATTGATTTACATGGTGTCTATGGGTGATTTTGCTCTGCGATGGCTGTGTTATGCCAGAGACCCTATGAACCACAGAGCCTAAAATAGTTACTCTCTGGTTCCTCACTGAAAAAGCTCACTGATGCTTGCTGCACTATACCATCACCTTCACTGAAAGCAGAGACTATGGGTTGCTTCTAGAAGAAGTGCTTAAGAAGTATGAGGTGAGGGCTGGGGATGTAGCCCAGTGGGAGAATGCTCCTACCATGCACAGGCCCTGGGTTTGATCCCCAGTATCGTGTACACACAAGAAATATTAGTTGATAAATTTTTGGAAGGTCAGTTTGTTGGAATTCCAGCAGAGGGAATAGTGTACGTCAAAGGATGGGTTTAAAAAGCAGCATGGCTATTCTGGGGTAGTCCTAGATGCCCACATCAACTTTGGCCTTGTGCTCTGTCTCCTGTTTCCTTCGAGGCAACCTCCAATCTGGCTCTGCAAACCCCAACAAATCAGCCAATTCCAACATCTCCAATGGCCTGGCTGTTGCCGTTAGGAGAAAGGCAAAACTTAGCACGGTCTTCTGGATCTTTCTGCACCACCTTGTCCCTTCAGCCTGGTCCTCTGCCACCTCCTGTCCCCTCCGGCATTCTGTGACTGCTCCCACAGTGCCCCACCCGTTCTGGTCTTCGTGTCTCTTTTCATACTCTTTCTTTGCAAGTCAAATACCCACCCTTTGAGGCCCAGCTCCAATAGTTCTTCCTTGAGACACAATGTGGCCTTTTGCCAATCTTAGTTTCTTTTAATAAGATAAATGATAGGCAGTATTCTGTTCCCACAGCACATTGTATCTTTCTTCACTGTTGTGCTAATAATTTAAAGTCGAGAATCTCACTTTTAATCTAGTACTTAATATATGCCAGAAACCACCCTAAACTCTCCCCCCTCCATATATTACTATTTAAAATTCTCACAGCTTTTTGAAATGGGTGCGACTTTATACCCATTTTATAGATGTAGAAACTGAGTTTCAGGGATGTGGTGTGGACATTGTGAGTGGTCTTGAGATTCAAACTCAGGTCAGTCAGACTCTAGAGCCCCAAGTCTTCACCTAAGCTCTGTGCTCCTTTCTGAGGGGACTTACTATTCCTCCATACCTGTGTCCCCTAGGTCTTTCCTGTCATGGCTTCCACTCCTCCAGGTCCTAAAATCAGTCCTGCTCGGGGCAGCCTAGTCCCTGCTCTGAGACTTCAGTGTGTGCACCATGAGGTAAGCCAAGCCCAGTGGGGACCTCTCCTGAGGCCTCTCTGGGGCTGCTCACTCAGGCCCCATCTTTGAGGGCCCAGGACAGAGTTAAGTGTAAGTTAGCTCCTCTTCATCTCTGGGTCTCGACATAAACGTTGCTTTCTCAGGGAAGTCCTCCAGGATTGCCCATGCTGGGATAGACTCTGGATTTATGTTTGCATAGTTCCCAGGTCTTCTCCTTCTATCTAGAAGACTGTGTTAAGTTTTCCCTTTCTCGTCTCACATTAAAAAGAAAATAAATAAATAAATAAATAAGTGAGCCCTGATTCTGTTTCCTGCCTGACTGTAAGCATCTTGGGGCAGGAACTTTGGCCTTGGTTGTATTTCCAGCCCTTGACAGTGAATACTTGAATGGATGAAGGAAACTCTGGTCGATCTCTTCACTTGGGTATCAGCCTCAGTCTCCAAACCCACAAGGAAGTAGAAAAGCCTGTGAGTTTCAGCCGCCATGCCCTCCCCTCCCTGAGTGACTTCATGTTGAAGACACCGGTACGTGCTGAAGGAGATGCAGAGGGACTGATGATCACAAGGCCAGTAATGTCTAACCTGGAACAGAGCTGGGGACACCAAGCATCCTCCTCAGCCTCGCCCAGGAACTCCACCCCTCCCCCATGTGCCTTCTGGAATATACTGGCCACCAGGCTGCAGGACAGGGGTAGGTAGGTGTCCTGTCTGCGGAAGAGCAGACAGGCCTGTGGCCTGGACAGTGAGTCAGACAGACTCCCCACCCTGACTCCACCCCGGGGAGTGAGGGAATTCAGCTGATCAGTCATCCATGCGACAGGTCCTTGGAGGAGTTTGATCCGGAATCACAGCCGAAGGGCTCCCCTATTCTCCGTCTCCTGTTGCTTCAGTGGGTGTGACTTCACGATTTTGACTTTGATCTGATTCGGGGAAGGCTGTGGCAGGTGAGGCCTGCAGCAGTTGGAATTTTTGTATCTGCCCTGCCCATCCTCTGAACATCTCAGGGCTTGGTTGGTGGGCGGGAGGCCTGCCTGCTAGGGACCCCTGGGAATCAGGTCTCATGGACACGCCTGGGACCAGGGTATGCTGCTCATTTTGGTTTACCTGGGCCCATCTGGTTTTAAAAATGGAAAAATCCCATTTCTCAGGAACTCTCTTTAACAGTCCCAGGTAAGCCAGCTGGGACCCGTGCACCCCTGTGGTTAGTCTCAGGACCATATGCCACACCACGGGGTGCTGGCCTTCTTTTGAGGTTTCCTTGTGGACTGGGACTCAGGCCTGTGAATCTGGCCAGACCTCAGGGACTGGCATTAGCCCTTTTAGACCCAGTGTTTAAGACCCTGGAGGTTCTGCGAGGTTTCTGCAAAGGGAGGGTCTGGGACATCTGTTCTACTGGTCTTCGATGGTGACCACACTGAACTGGTCTGAATTTTGGAAGGTATGTCCAGATAGAGCTGGATACAATAGACAAACAGTGCAAGGCATCTGTGCAATTTTACAGTTTCTACTAGTTAGATTTCAAAAAGAAGCATGTGCGATTAATTGTAATAATATATTCTATTTAACCTGGTTATCCTGAATATTATTATTTCAGCATCTAATCAATATACAAATTATGAATGAGCTCGTTTACACTCTTCTTTCCCCATTCTCAGTGTAACATCTGGCAGGTATTTCATACCGCCAGCACATCTTGGTTGGGAACGGCCACATTTCAAGTAGTCCACGGTGGCCACGTGTGGCTAGTGGTACTGGGTGGTGCAGAACTTGGTCCTTTGACAGCAGGGGTAAAGGATCTGTGTCTTAAAGGACTTCCAAGGTCTCATTGGTCCATTGTGAGGGCCCATTTGTAGTTCTTGCAGATCAGAACTTATCTGTGCATTTCAAGCTCATGGTCTGCCCTGATCTGATGCTTGGGAACAATTGGAGACTAAGGTCTTTCGGGGAAAAAGGTGGTTTTGTCATGTTCAACTTTGTAGAGCAGCTGGGGCACTGGAAGGAGCGTCCATGAGTGTGGCAGGGGAGGGGTGCTCTCCTGCTGCCAGAGAAGGGGTATTGTCTTTGCCAGTCCCTGTCCCAGGGGAGCAAGCCTCAGCTAGGCCCCGAAGAGGCTCCCCTGTGGCCCGTGACGACCCTTCTCCCTGCTCCCTAGATCCTGGAGGGGCAGTTTGTGGACTGCATTCTGGGCTCAGCCCCATTGGAGAATCTGGTGAGCCCCAATGCTTCTTAAGAATCATTTAAAATTTTTACTTATTTATTTATGCTTTTACAAATGGACACCCACAAGTATACTTGCTCTTGTTAGTACCATTTTTCTAAGGTCCCTTGGGGCATTCTTTGTACCCGAAATTAAACATTTCCTTGAAAAAAGTAGCGTTCTGAGCTGAGGTTCCAGAATGTCTAGAGCTGAGGGGGGGGGGGAGGGAGAGGGTGGGAGGGAGGGAGAGAGGGGAAGGGAGGGAGGGAGGGAGGGAGGGAGAGATGGGGAGATGGAAAAGACTAGATATTGCAGAAGACAGGGAGCAGCCGGAACATGTGGGGGTGGGGGTGCAAAGGGCGTGGCCACTTTGGAAAAGAGTTTGGCAGTTTTGTGAAGAGTTAAATATGCATCTAGCTTACGATTTAGTAATTCTATTTCTTGATATTTATACGAGAGAAACGAAAACATATATCCACAAAAATCTTTTACAAAAATATTCGTACCAGCTTTAATCACAATAGCCTAAAACTGGAAACAGCTCAAAAATATTCATTAGCAGGAGAATGGGTAAAACTCTATGGTCTATTTATACAGTGGAATACAACTCTGCAATAAAAATAAACAGATTAGCAATACACACAACATGAGCAGATCTAAAAAAAAATCATGCTGAGCAAAAGAAACCAGACACAAAAGCCTTCATCTGCATGACTCCACATATGTCAAGTTCTAGAACAGGCAAAACTAACTTGTGAGAAATCAGAGCAGTGGTTTGCTTCCTGGGAGGGGGGTTTTACTGGGAAAGGGCATGAAGGAACTTTCTGGGGTGGTGGGAATGTTCTATGTGTTTCCATCAAAATGGAAAGACTCCTCAAAATCTGTGCATTTAACTGTATGTAAATTGTACCAAAAATAAAAATAATAAAATGAGAGAGAAGCCAGCCAAGGAAATGAATTGTTCCCAGGGCACTTAGGGATTGGTGAACACCTAGTCATTCCTGGGAATGGCAGTTTCTCTTACAAGTGGCCAGCCTCATTCTCTAAAGTGAAGGTGATGTGTGTAAATGCACCTACAAGATTAAGTAGACTGGGGGAGTCCTGCGAGTAGGATCAGGGTCTTATTCATCATGGTGTTCCCATAGCCCAGGGTGGGGATGGGTCCTTAAGAGGTACAATGGAACTATTT
Source organism: Tamias sibiricus (assembly GCA_025594165.1). Lineage (NCBI taxonomy): Eukaryota > Metazoa > Chordata > Mammalia > Rodentia > Sciuridae > Tamias > Tamias sibiricus. The sequence continues at coordinate 168,758,721 of CM046659.1, forward strand.
ACATATAAGTGAATAACAAATGGGTCTTGACTGTTAATTCCTCATGGGTGGTCTGAAGCATGGTCTCAGCACTGGAAAAGCAGGTCATTTGCATCTCCCAACTAGAGAACATTGAGAAGCCGACCAACCTTCCTTTCTTCCTTCTCTCCCTCCATTTCTCCCTCCTTCCCTTCTTTCCCTCCCTCCCTTGTTTCTTTATCTCTTCCTTCTTTTCTTCCTCCCTCCCTTGTTTTCTCTTTCCTCCTATTTTCTTCCTTGATTTATTTCTCCCCCTGCCCCACCTCAGAGGAATAACAATCAATCAAGGATCTTTGGTTTACTGAGTCCTTACAGCACTGTGTCTATGGACCTAAGAACTTTTCAGAGATCTATGAAAAGAGCTCAGGCCTGAATAGGTAGAGAAGAGTGCAAAGCAAAAGAGTGAATTTCAATTAAATGTGTAGAAAACATCACATTTTGTCAAAAGTTCAACTCAACTCAACTCCTCTAGTTATAAGAGGAATTATATTCAGTGTAGAAATAGATCTATTTTAATGCAGCTGAATGATGCTGTGGTGGTGGTAGTGTGTGTGTGTGTGTGTGTGTGTGTGTGTGTGTGTGTGTTGGGACAAGGGACTCCCAAATTATCAAACTAACAGTAAATGGATATACACTTGACACTGTGGAGAACTCACTTGTAATTCCATATAAGAAAGTGGAAGAGAGTAAGAGAAGAGTGGAAGAGTTTAGAGTTACTAGGACTAACATCACATTTGTTTTATGAAAGAAATCACTGTAATTGCAGGCAGGCTAATATATATATCCAAAGCCAGAAAAATGGCCCCTTAAAGATATCCATGCCAGGTACAGTGGCACATGCCTATAATCCCAGAAAATCAGGAGGCTGAGGCAGGAGGATTTCAAGTTCAAGACTAGCCTCAGCAATTTAGGGAGACCCTGTCTCAAAATAGAAAATAAAAAGGGTTGAAGTTGTGGCTCAGTGATAAAATCCTGCTGGGTTCAATCCCTAGTACAAACCAACCAACTAACCAACCAACCAACCAACCAACCAACCAAAAATGTTCAGTCCTAATATAATGTTACCTTATATTACAAAAGTCCTTCACAAATGGGATTAAGGTTACAGACCTTGAGATAGAGAGTTTAGCTTGAATTATATAGGCAGGCCTCCCCAAACCACATAAAATCCTTAAAATCCAGGGATTTGAAACTGTTCTATTATGGTGTAGGGAGAGTCACTCATATCGAGAATAAAAACTCTTTTTGATTTTCTGTCTCTGATCCAGGGGTGACAAGAATGAAGTCTAGCTTTGCAGAACCCAGGAAGAAGAGGCACCTAGGAGACACTGGGATGTGACGGCTCTTTAGGAGCGCATGCTGTAGAACTTAAAGAAGCATCTTTTTTCCCTCATAAATTGACTATAGGACATATGCTTTAGAACTCAAAGCAGCATCTCTTTTCATATAACCAATTATAGAACTAATTGCAAACTGTTTTTATCTGTTCATTAAGGTAGATATAATTAAAGCAACATTTTGTTAAACTAGTTTGAGTGCTTTAAAGCAATAATTACCACTTTTATTTCTTTGAGACTCTTTCTAATTTGTCTTGGCTCTTTCACCAGCTATCTCATGTTCTCTCTTGCTCTCTGTTCTCCATCAGAAAGTTTGGCCCCTTGGCCCCGTACCCCTGTCTTTATAGTTATCCTTCAGATGGGCTCTTAAAGATCACTTTCTAGGCTGGGGATGTAGCTCAGTGGTATAGTGCTTGCCTAGCATGCAAGGGGTCCTTGAGTTCCATCCCCAGCCCACAAAGAGAGGAGGAGGAGGAGGAGAGAGAGAGAGAGAAGAGGGGTGAAGGGAAAGGGGAGGAGGGGGAAAGGGGGGAGAGGAGGAGGAGGAGAGAGAAGAGGGGTAAAGGGGAAGGGGAGGAGGGAGGGGGGAAAAGGAGAGGGGAGGAGGGGGAGGGGAGGAGAGGAGGGAGGAGGAAAGGGGGAGGAGGAGAAGGTGGAGAAGGAGGAGGAGGAGGAGGAGAGAGAAGAGGGGTAAAGGGAAGGGGGAGGGGGAGGGGAAAGGGGGAGGGGTGGAGGGGGAGTGGGGAGGAGAGGAGGGGGAGGGGGAAAGGGGGAAGAGGAGAAGGGGGAAGAGGAGGAGGAGGAGGAGAATAAGAAAAGATCACTTCTTCAGGGTGGCCTCCCAGATTTCCCCAGACTGGGTGACTCCTCTGGTGTTCATTCCCACAGTTCCTTCTGTGTATTTGCCATATTATGCTCATCAACATCGAGAGCTTGACTTCCAACTGCAAAGTCAGGGCCATGCCTGGGCCATTTTCCCTTGTGTCCCAAGTGCCCAGAACAAGCTGGTTTCCAGGCTGCTTCTGAGGAGAGTGCAGTGCCTCCTGGGAGCAGCTGCCTTCTCCTGGTGTCTGGGTCCCCACCCAGGTGGCCCACCTGACTGCCCCTCTGCCTCTGACCAGCACCCTGTGGGAAGCCCCCTGTGCCCTAAGTACAGCCTGGTGATCCTTTCCTGCTCTTCCTGGTTCCTTGTGGGCTCAAGCTGGGCCTCTCCTCTGCTTTTCTCCCTCCCTCCTGAGCACCCTACAGGAATCTCAGGTGGGAGACTCCAGCTCTCTCAGGACTGCCGTCCTGACAGCACACATGGCTACGGGGGCTGACCTGGCCCGCACACAGTCCTGACGGGGGCTGATCCCTGGAGCGCATTGCGCAACCGGCAGTGAAATCCACGCCATGGAGTGCAGGACCTCTGACCTTGGAATCTGGGCTTTTGGATTGAGCCAGTGGGGGGTGTTCTCTTCTCCTGCCCCACCCCACCTTGTTTGTGCCCTACATCAGCTTTTGCCCTGAACCCTGCCCCTTCCCAGTATCCCTGGTCTGCTCCACCTACTGCCCAGACCAATGAGAGACCAGAAGAGGACCGTGGGCCGGGAGGGCGGGGTGGAAAGCCTTCACACCTAAGACAGAATTGCAGCAATCCTCGGCGGGCGCTCCAGGCAGCAGCTTCCTGGCCTCCACGGGAGCGGGGAGCATTCGTTCTCTGTCCCCTCTGGGCACTGGGGTGTCTGGAGGGTGCCCAAGTCTTCATGCCAGCTGACCTTCTCACCTGCCTCTGTACTGTCTTCCTGAGTCCTTCCAGGCCCCTGCGTCCCCACCACTGCCCCCAGTATCACTGTTCCTCCATTCCCCCACCAAGGACGCAGTAAGTGCTTTGGAGTCCACAGACCTGGTTCTCCAGTCAAATACCCGGCTGTTTGACCTTGAACGTGCAACTTACTACCTCTTTGGATCTGTTTCCTCATCTCTAAAATAGGCTTACTAATCCCTTTCTCCTAGGGTGATAATGGGAATGAAGTAAGGCAATTGTGTCAGTCTCCAAGGATCCCAAGGGGGCCTCCGGAGGAGGCCCTACCTCTTAAATTTCTACCACTTCCTTATTAAAATATAAATCCCTCAACAGATGAATCCATTGATGAGGTTAGAGCCCTCATGAGCCAGTTACCTTCCAAAGGTCCTTCCTCAAGGAAGACTGTTGTCTTGGGGACCAAGCCTTCAACATAGGAGCTTTGGGGGGCCATTTTCCATCAAAACCATAGCACCATGCACTCATTTTCTGAGCAACTCTGGCATGACAGGCCCTAAACTGGCGGCTGGGGTTCAGTGGTGATGAAGGCTGAGTCTGGATGGCAGGAGCCTACAACCTAAAGAGGAGACAGAAAGCTCTCACCTGGATACACAGAGATACCCCAGCAAATCAACAGAGCCGTGAACTCCTATTCGTGGTGGGTGATGCTAAAAAGCAAACAGAGGGGCTGTGGCTATGGCTCAGCGGAAGAGCACTCGTCTCACATGTGTGAGGCCCTGGGTTCAAACCTTAGTACCACATAAATAAAATAAAGGTATTGTGTCCACCTACAACTAATATATACATATATATATAAGCAAACAGATGGGAAGCAGTGATTGAAGTCACCAGGGTAGGGGTACCCCCCCCAGGGGAGGGGCAGGGAAGAACTGTTTTAGATGCCACCGACTAGACTCCTGGAGGATGAGCTGTACCGAGATATGTCGGTGATGACCAGGCTTGCCTCCAGTCCCCACCTTGAGGAATAGCCAGGCCCTCTCCAGGTGTGAAGGGTGCAAAATCACTGGCTCTTTGCAAGACTCAGAATTCAACTAAACTTGGTCTGTGACCTGAATTGGAGCAAAGAGTCCATTTTCCTGCAGCGGGTGGAGGTGGGATCCGCTGGGGGAGGGATGAACAACTTCCACCAGCTTCTCTCTCTCTGAGCATTTAAAAAGCAGTCATAAATAGATGAGAGCCAGGGAGGTGTGATTGATTTGTTTTATGAATCACAGAAGAGGCTGTAACTCACGGGAGATTAGGGCTGAAGTAAGTTGTACGGCTCTTGCATTATACACGGAGATTAATGACTGATCACACGAGGCCCCACCGTTAACCCAGCTCACCCACAGGGAATTTAATAGCAGGGCCATACGGCCGACTTTTAATGCTTGAACAAATGCTCCTGGCTTGTGTGTGGCCCTGATTCTCACCAAATGAGAATTTTTTTTTTCTTTTTTTGTTTTTGGTACTGGGTATTGAACTCAGGGGCACTCGACCACTGGGCCACATCCCCAGCCCTTTTTTGTATTTTATTAGAGACTGGGTCTCGAGTTGCAAAGTGCCTCGTTGCCATTGCTGAGGCTGGCTTTGAACCCACAATCCTCCTGCCTCGGCCTCCCAAGTTGCTGGATTACAGGCGTGTGCCACCGTACCCGGCTGATTCTCACCAAATGAACACCTGCCCCTTTAGGGTTCTAAGGGCTCAGGAGCTGGGGAGCGGCTTCCTATCTTGAGGAAAAGGAGCTAAGGATGTCCAAGGACACCCATGGCCTGGCCACCCTGTTTTTATTCTGAAAACAATGAGCAGGATTTCTCGGGGGGGGGGGGGGGGGGGGCTGAAGGATCATGCCACTTCTGCTGGCATTTACTGAGTGTCCCAGGTCCTCTACTGAAGCTTTCACAGATTCTCACTGAAATCTCATGGCAACTGTATGAGGTCAGCATTATGAATCCATTTTACACACAAGAAATGGAGGCAGGAAGCTGCATGGACTTATGAAGTCAGCATGGGCTGGCATCACATGGGCCTGGGTTGGAATCCCGGGTAATGAGTTTTTTTTTTTTTTTTTAGTATACCTTACTGCCTTGGAGCTGCAGTTGTCTCATTTGTAAAATGAATAATGTAGATCTTTCGCAGAGGTGCTCTGAAGACTATATGATCCTAGTGCCTAGCACTTAGTAGGTGCTCATTTAGAAGTCAACCAGGAGACTGCTGGGACAGGAAGGGGAAGCAGTGGAAAAACCCACCATGTGCCTCTGAGACAAACCCAGCACCCTGCAGGTGCTTCTGAAACCTTGTCTAGGAGCTCAGTGGGGCTGGCTAGTGGGGAATAGGTCCAGGCGGGGAAAGGAGAAGGTTAAGCTGAAGACTTGGCCATCACACACATCTCAGGCTAAGAGCACTGTGATGCATGTTGCCGAATGTAGTCAGAATTCAGGAACTGGACTGGCAACTCGAGCTGCAGGCTCAGTCCTCCTTTGATGTCTGTCCTGAGCAGGGCCGTCAGAGGTCCCAGCCGAGCTAGCACAGGGGCCGGAGGGGCTTGCGTTGCTGGTGGGCTCAGCACCCAGAGAGGCCACCAGAAGCCCTGGACATTGCTTCCCCTTGCCTGTTTGCCCATCTTCTTGTCTCAGCCTCTGCCTCTGCTCCCTAGACCAGGACATTGCCTGCCAGATGGGCCTGGGGTCTGGGTCTGCCATGATGTAAGGTCCCAGCTACTCTCTGGTCTTGGTACCCACAGAGAAGACCTGGGCTTTTCATGACTGCTTATATCCACCAGAGTCCTCCAGATTGCTTAGAAATCAGGATCTTGAATCACCAAATCTTGATATTAAAGAGAGGGAGCCCACACCCCTGTACAGCTTAACTGTAGGACCACTAAGGCCTTCCCCTCCTCTCACAGTGGGAATCGTGACCTTGATATTTATTGCATGGCTACGGCCCATCAGGTCAAGTTCTTCACACTGTCCACGTGAGATGATCCTCCCATCAAACGTGTCCCTACCTCCCCCGCACTGCTTCCCTTCTCCTTCTCTCTTGCTGTATTTCTGCTTAGCATTTAAAATTTTCTACTTTATAATCCTATTGAGCTTGTCTGTCTGCCTCTGCCCCACGACAATGTCAACACACAGGACAAGAATTTTGTTCTGCGCTGTAGGTTGAACCCAGTGCCTTGTGCATGCTAGCTGGGTGCTCTGCCCAGACCTCAGCCCCAGTCCCTGCCCTCTTTTAATTTTTTGTTTTTTTTTTTTTTTTTTGTATTTTAGGACAGGGTCTTCCTGAGTTGCCCAGGTTATCCTCGAACTTGTGAGCCTCCGGCCTCGGCTTCCCCAGTAGCTGGGATTATAGGCGAGTACCATGAACCTGGCAGAACAAGGATGTTTGCCTGATGCATGTGCTGCTCTATCCTCAGCCCCAGACAGTATTGGGCACACAGTAGGTGCTCAGTAAACATCAGTGGGATTGATTGGATGAATAAACACCCACGAGATTTCAGCGGCCTGGGTTTCCTGCCCTCAGAGCTCTGCTTCGTCCTGGCCTGGCTCATGAACTCTGATCCCTGAGCGGCTCACCAGGGGCTCATGAGCTCCTGATCTGGCCCCTCAACTTTGCTCCCTGGATTCAGTCTTGGCCTGTGGCCCGGGCTTTCCAGGAAATCCAACCCCAGCTGCTCCTAGTCTTGACTTTGTTGCTCCTAACTTATCTCTGAATCCTCACGGAGCGCTCCCTCCTCTCGGGGGCCCAGTCGTCTGGGGTCTGCAGTCCATCCTGCAGCCACTCAGCAGGTCTGCAGCTGGGCGGCCCGTCAACAAGTGCAGGCTACGCAGAGCCAGGTTATCCAGGCTTCTGGTTGATTTTAGTTCTCCAGGGAGGTGAGAGAGTATGGGGAACGGCATGGGAGCTGGCTGGAATCCTAGCTCCCACACTCGGAGGCTGTATGGTACGGGGCACGTCAAACTCTTTGAAGTAAGCAGTGTCAGTGTCCCAACTTTATTCCCCTGGGTCCCTTTACTGTCCTTGTACACACTAGCCAACAGCCAGCATGGGTGCCCTGTGATTGTAGGAACCCTTTGTGACTGCGACTTGCAATGCATGGAGTACAGAAGCCCAAAGTGACTATGGGGGCAGGGGGTGTACATTCTCCAGCTCCATCGTCCCCCAGTTGGGACGACCTGGATATGTGACCTACCTGTAGGGCTTCCTTAGGGGACCCAGTCAACCTCTCTGTCCATGGAGCTTGGCTTGATAGAACACCCTTGCTTGTCACCTTCCCTCTGTGGTTCTACTTCTCCCTACTCTGTCCCTTGGTCCTGACTGTGCTTTCAAGGATCTTTGTCTTAGACAAAATTTATGGACATTCCACAAAATTTCTGGCCAATGCCTTTTCAAAAATGTCTAGGTCAAAAAAGACAAAGACTGGAAAGATGTTTTAGATTAAAGGACAGTAAGGAGACAAGAGAGTTTAATACAATACATGGTCCTGGATAGGATCTCGAACCAGGTAAAACAAATAGCTTATCAAAGACATTACTAGGATGATTGATGGAAATTCAAATTTGAACTTTACAGGTATAATAAGAGTATTGTTATAGTGTTGAATTTCATGATTTTGTTAATTACACTATGGTCATATTAAAGAATGTCCTTGAGCCTAGGACATAAACCTTAAATATTTAGTAGTAGAGGTACATAATGTCTCTAAGTTAATTTCTTTCTTTCTTTCCTTCCTTCTTTCTTTTTCCTTCCTCCCTCCCTCCTTTCTTTCTTTCTTTCTTTCTTCCTTCCTTCCTTCCTCCCTCCCTCTCTCCCTCCCTCCCTCCCTTCCTTCCTTCCTTAGATTGGGGATTAAATCCGGAGGTGATTTACCACTGAGCTACATCCCCAGCCTTTTAATTTTTTTTTTAAATTTCTTATTTTGAGACAGGGCCTCGATAACTTGCCCAGGCTGGCCTTGAGCTTTCGATCCTCCTGCCTCAGCCTCCTGAGTCATTGCTGGGATTATAGGTGTGTGCCACCATGCCCTGCTTCCAACTGACTTTCATTCCTTAAAAGCAAACAAGGAAACAACAAACAAAATAATGGGAGATAGAGGGGTGGAAGGAGAAGGAGAAAGACAAAGAAAAGTAGGAGCAGAACGTGGAGACTGGCAAGTATGTAGGCACCCCTCATGGAGTTACTGCACCTTTCCTTTAAATCTGAAAGGAACTTCAGTCTTGGGGTCTGCCTCCCCAACTAAGATGATCCCTGAGCCTCCGTTTCCTTAATTGCTGAGTGGAGACCAGGTCCTCACGCCACCAAGCTGCTGCAGAGATTAAAGTAGCTGCTACTGGAGACAAACCTGGCCTAGAGTGGGTGTCCCCTTCCCACTGGTTAGTGGCACATTCCGGAACGTGGGGTATGGAGTGCTTGTGAAGGTGTCTGTGAAGTGCTCCTGGCACATCACAGAGCCCCCCGAGAAGCACACTGCTGTTCCCAGTTCTCTCTCTCCCAGGCCACGCTCAGCGACTCTGCTTTGCTCGTCTGTCTGCAGAATCCTTCCCTGCTTGCAGCTGTGGTCAGTGATTTTTGTAGATTAAAAGAAAATCTAGGGGTGGGGGGAAGGGCTTCCTGGGGAGATCAAAGAGTCGGCCTAACATGAAAGAAACCTTATAAAACTATATATATATATCTATTAGGAACAAAACAAAACAAAAAAGCCCCAACCCAGGAGCACGATCCATATGTCAGAGTCAATATGTCCCAGTGTCTGCGAGCTGCGCCCTGGACTCGCCAGCCCAGGCAGGAATTGCTGCCTTGCCCAGAAAAACCAGCTTCATAAAAGGGAGATTTTTATGGACTTTGGCACAAGGATGAGGCAGGATCTGTATGTCCGAGGCTTTGTGAAGACTCTCTAGGAACTGATGTGGTTTCTTTTACCCCTGCTTTTTTTTTTTCCCCAACAGTTTTATGGAGGTATAATTAATATTAAAATATACGCAGATTTAATGCATAAAATTTGATGAGTTTGGACATACGTACACACCTAGGATACCATCACCACGATCAGGGTGACTTTAACCCACCACCTCCACTGGTAAGGACACTTTAAATGAGATCTTCCCTCTAAATAAGTTTTTAAGTGCATAATAAGTGTATGGTTAAAGATTCGCACAATGTTGTACAGCAGATCTCTAAAGCTTATCCAGCTATTTAGATTAACTGGAATTTTATAACCATTGAATAACAACTATTTCTTATTTTTCCCTGCTCTGGCCCCTGACAACACCATTCCATTCTCTGCTTCTTTCAGGTTGGCTGGGCACGGTGGCACACATCTGTAATCCCAGTGGCTCGGGAGGCTGAGGCAGGAGGATTGCAAGTTCAAGGCCAGCCTCAGCAATTTAGCAAGGCCCTAAGCAACTTAGCAAGACTCTCTCTCAAAATGAAAAAATACAGAGGGCTGGGAATTAGCAGTAGAGCACCCGTGGGTTCAGTCCTCAGTATCAGAAATAGAAATAAATAAATAAGAACATGCAGTATCTATCCTATATGGAAACCACAGCCCTGTTCTTGGGGCCTTTTGACTGATTGAATCTCACGTATCCAAATTATTTAGGATAAACTCCAGTGAGTAAAGGCAATTGATTATGGATTCTAACTATATCTATAATATATTTTTGCAGTTACTCCTGGATTAGAGTTGGGTTAAATGACCGGAGACCAACTAGCCAAGCTGATTTATAAAGCTGATCATTGCAGTCATCAGAACTACTTGATGTCATCTATACTGTCTTCTAATATTTTCAGAATGCTTCTCTACATCCTCATTTAGAGTGCTCAAGGTCAAGCCCAAGGCTATCTTGACCAAGGTATTCCTGCATCCAGCCCCATGGTCACCAATCCAACCCAGTGTGGCATACTCCAATTCAGAAACCATTGGGTTCTCCCGCTGGATGATGGGATAAATACCATAATCACTTTGTACCAAAGCTCCAGGCCACACTGCCTGGATCACCTGTGTCCCACCTTTCCTTCTGCACATCATGATAACAGCTGACATTTCTTGGGCAACTCTCAGTTCCCAGGTGCTGTGTCCTGTGCTTTGACATAAGTTGTCTAACTTAATAATAATAAAAAAAAAATCATATTTTGCAGATGGGGACACTGAGGCACAGAGAAATTGGAGTGCCCTGTCTCAGTCACCCAGGTGGTTACTGGCCTAACTTGGGCCCACAAAGTCTGACTCCACAGTCCAACACTATGAGCCTTGCATTGGGCTGTCTCTCTGAAGAGTCTCTCCTCATTTACCCGATGATCTACTTATCCCTCAAAATCCATCTCTCATGTCACTTCTTCTCTGAGCCTTTCAAATTTCCCAGGTAGAATCGGCCACCCTTTCTTTCTTTGCTCGCTGCAGTTTTTGTGTCCCTCACTATAATGACCCGATGAAGTGGCTGCCCTCTCACCTCCCTGGCGAGAGCTTTCAAGGACAGGCAGTGTTCTGGCCCTGTCTGCTCCCCCAAGACCCAGCACAGGGCCTGGCCCTTTATAGACACCAATCATTGTTGTCAAAAAGGCTTGACTGTTTGGCACGTACTGTCTCTCCACAGTCCAGCTAACGACTGGCAGGACCGCTAGCTCTCAGTGACTGTGCATCAGTCTGGATCAATGTTCTTTCTCTGTAATAAACTTGGATATTGATTTCTACTCCCAGTTGCCACTGCAGTAGAGTGTTGGTGACCAGTGGTGGCTTATGTGTGGGAGGGTAACTTGATGGACTCACCTGGGGTAGGCAAACTTGCCAGGGGCCTGGGCTGTGTGTTCATGGGAGGTGACAGTGTTGGATGCTACTTGGCTGTCAGTCCTTCTAGCTTCCTAAGGCTCTAGTGTCCGCGTCCCCTAGACTCTAGATAAGATGCTGTTCAACTTGCCCTCTTGTTAGAAGGAGCACCTGCTCATGTGTCTTTCTGGTGGGAAGGGAATTTTCCCCAACCTCTGGAAGGGCCTAATGTGATCCTTTCTAGGAGGGAACAGTCGTGTGAGTCCCAAATGGCAGGCACATGAAGGCTAGTGTCACGATCACCCTCTTGCCTGTGAAGACTGCTGGTGCTGTGGTCTCATTTGCTCAAGTCCCAAGCCTCAGTGGATGGCATTAGGAGAAGGCCTTTGGGAAGTGATGAGGTCACAAGGGGAGTCCTTCCTCGTGGGATTAGTGTCATGAGAGAGCTTTCCCTGTGTGTTCTCAGCCATATGCAAAGACAGCTAGACTGCTTCCTATAAACCAGAGAGAGCCCTCACCAGACACAGCATCTGCTAGTGCCTTGATCTTGGATTTTCCAGCTTCCAGAAATAAATGTTCTTGTTTAAACCACTCAGCCTATGGTAATCTGTTATAGCAGCCCAAACAGACTCAGGAGGCTAGTCATTGCAAGATCTGAGCAGTGGTCACCCTAGACTCTGAGGACGGAAAGGAGAAATCGAAGCCCTTGAGTCCCCCTTTGTTGTGCTTGGTGGCCTCAGCTGTGCTCTCAATGCAGCTGTGACGTGTCTGCCCTGGCCTTGTAGGATTCCCCAGCCTTCCTCCATGTCCCCCAGCTGCACTCCCCAGTTTCTCTGGACCGGGTGTTTCTGAGGGTGGGGACTATCTCAGTCACCTGTGTTATCCTAAGTAACTCTCTGGTGACCGTCAATCAGGCACAGATGACAAGACATGGTTGCTTCATCTGTATGGATGAGATGATTGGCTGAGACCTGCCACAGTTTTCCTGAAATGCTGATAGAGCTAAATGTCCTCAAGGCAATGGAGAAATCTTCCACGATCTAGTTAATTTTATTTGTGTTAGTGATAATAGCAATTATATTAGTATATTAGTGGAAAATTCTCCTTCACCCCCAAATATTTTCATTTGGATGTCAAAGATCACTAGGTGTTTGTCAGTTCTCCTTTTTGCTCCCTATTCTGTGGCTATGGTGTTGAGCCACTGAAACACAGGAGCAGAGGTGAGTTTGGTGGTGTGGTCAGGTGGTGAATCTGCTCCTTGTTTGAACCGGGTGGTGGACTAGCTGGGAGACTGTGAGAAGGACACGAAACTTGGAGGCCAAACAAACTGAGCCCCATCATGGTTAAGGCATCTACTATGTATATAATTTTGGATAAATATCTAACCTCAGTTTCCACACCTGTAAAATGGGAATAACCATTAACATTGATCAGAGTGCCAATATAGGAAAGATTCAGAGATAGGAAGCTCAGGCCGATCGGGGAGACACAAAATCACTTTAAAAATTGCTCCACGATGCCTGTATCCTGGCAGGGGTCAGTCCAAGGTCACTATGGGAACCTTAATTACCGGGGAACGATCCTGTGACTATGTGAGTGCCGTGTTCTTGGCTCCCCACAGTCCTTGGCCTGGGCAGTTCCTGGCTTGGTCTCTGGAACCCTGTCAGCAGTCGATGATGCAATGACTCCTTGGATGTAGCGTCCTGCGTACAACATGTGAACTTAGCTTCCAGTGCACGTTAGTCACAGGAAATAGAAAATGATAGCTTTCAGGAGGCAGCGGCTAAATGGCAGATGGCAGCAGGCGCTGGCTTTGGACACTTGGTGGAAACATGTACTTTGCTTGTAAGGATCCAAACCTGTCCCTTGACCAAACCACATGAAAAAGGAGTACACTGTGTGACTGTGTTCAAGGTGAAGAATTCATGGGGTGAAAAGGGGCCAAGGTAAGGGCCAGGGAGGACTCCTGGTGGCCGATGTGTTCCGTGGGTCCCCTGGGCCTGCCCCAGGGGGCTGAGGATGGTTCCTGCAGGCATCAGTCCAGTACACCTTTGCACCTGGGAGTGGGGAGGGTCAGCAGGGGGCAGGCCTGGAGCCCTTAAAGAGAGAGTGTCGAGTGCGGGGTGCCAGGTGATCTGAGCCAGTGCACCCCACTCCTGTCCGTGCCTCAGTTCCCTCCCTGGAGAACCTGATGCCGCGCTGCATTCTGGGCAGAGCAAAGAAACGGAGGAAAGTGATGGTTATAAAGTTCTTTGATTTCACAAATCACCAAATAATAGCATTTAATTATTTATAACAGGTTTTGAGATGTTGGGATGAAAGCTGCGGAGACTCCAGTGGGTTATTAACTGGTTGTCAGAGACCTTTGTTCAGGTAATAGACGTAATTACCACATTAATTTGATCCAGTGGTGAGGGAGGGGAGAACCCCCCACCCCCGCTTCCTCCCCGCTCCCTCACCAGCTCCTCCTCGCCATCCCGGAGTGGGAGGTGTGCCTGCCTGTCCCGGGCCCTGGTCCTTATCTCCTGTAGGGCCTGGGTCCCACGGTTGTCATCACCAGGGAATGCATTGGGGGCGAGGCCTTCCCGGGGTTTGGGGGGGTTGATAAGGCTGGTCTCTGCTGTCCCTGTGCATCAATCATCAGCTCTAATTAGACTGTAAATGTCCTATTTTCCCCCCTCTCTGGGCTTGTGGCAGGTCACATGGCCGATATGTAAATCTCAGCCCTCGGAGCAGTTTAATGGCTGCGGTGACCATAGGTAGTAACTCAGGCTTCCCATAAACGGAAAATAAAAACAACAACCCATTACAGATGATGGTAGGTCTGCAACCTGCACGCAGCGCGTCGTAAACTTGAGCGATTGCTCCTGTGCTTGGCTGTGGACAGGACCAGGGAGGGGGTGCAAGGTGGAGGGAGAGGAGATTTGTGACCTGCAATTTCCAGGTAGTCTCTCCCCTCTCTGTCCTGGCCCCACCAGGGATTAGGGGACTGGGAACTTCAACCTTCCCTGCTGGAGCAAGCCGCAAGTGGCTTCTCACCAGGCCCCAACTCTACTATGGGTGGGGTTTATGTTGCTGTACTCGTTGTGAAGCTGGTGTATGTGTGCCCGGGGCTTCTAGGGGCCACTGTGGTCCTGCTGCCCCTCATGTTGTGTCACCAGTGTTTGAGGGGCAGCCAAGCTGAGCAGAAATGTTAAATGCCATGAACGCGACATGTTTGCTCGTTTTAGTCGCTGCTGTATTGCCAGTGTCTAGAGAGGAGCTGAGCACATAGTAGGTGCTCAATTAAGTTTTTCTTTAGTTTTTGAATGGAGCAATGAATGAATAAGTAAAGTTTTGGGTTTGGGGGCCTGTTATGGATCCCAGTTCTGCTGCTTCCTAGCAGGGGTAAAGTGGGATAAAGTCTCTGGACCTCAGTGTCCTCATCTGTAAAATGGAAATCAGGTGTCTATGTTGCCTGGGTTGTTGGGAAGGTTAAAACAGATGATGTTTCTAAACATCCCCAGCCTTGGATGGAATATGTGTCACTTCAGAATGACAGAGGATAACATAGCGGCTTAAAGAGGGCAAGAGGTTTGACAAAGTTTTCAAGGGATGGAAACTGTAAAGGGGAGAGCTCAGACACTGTCATCACTACGATTCAGTTCTGTTTATTGTTCTGAACTATATTGCAGACACCAGAGGGTATCAGGTATTTCCTCTCTACTCCAGGGGTATCTGAGAATTCATGACATGTTCAGGTCCAATGTCTATTTCAGCAAGTGTTTATTGAGCATCTGCTTCATGCCCACTTGGGCTAGATCCAGGGATTGGAGTGGGTAAAACCAAGCCCCTGCACTTGTTTTGGAGGAGAACACAGAGTGGGTATCTGATGATGGTGAATGGGAAGCATCCCTGCAGTGTCATGCAGGGAATTCTTTGGGAACTCAAGGCAGAGGGATCCAACTCTGTCCAGGGCTATCTCAGAGAGGACGGGATGCAAATAGAGTCTTGAACAATGAAGAGAGACACTCCCAGTAGAGAAGGGTGTGGAGGGGGAGCAACAGAGAGAGCAGAGGGCAGGGTTTGGGGAGTGCATCTGGATAGAGTATTCAGGGTTGTTGGATAACTTGTTGGGAAGTAGGAGTAAGTGGCGGAGTAGAAGACTAGGCTGGGACGGAAGAGGAGGGCCTATTCCAAAAGATACATTTTTTTCCCTAAGGGCAGTGGGGCGCCATGGAGAACTCTAAGCAAAAGAACGACGTGGCTCCATTGATGATTCCATAAGATGACTGCTGATTGGCTCGTGCCTGAGATGGACCGAGACACAGTAAACTCAGATTCACATGCAAATAAGGTGAAGTGAGTGTGTCAGGTGTGCTCGGCTTTGTCACATCTGATGAAGCTACGGGCCAACCAACTCCAAGAAGCAACAGAAGTTGGAGGAGATATGGAAGGCTCTCCCTCCAGTACTTGCAGAGAATGGCCTTGGGACGCTTTGATTTTGGACTCCTGGCATCCAGAATCGTGAGAGGATAAATTTCCGTTGCTTTAAGCCACCCCAGTTTGTGGTAATTTATTGTGACAGCCCTGGGGGGAACTCATAAACTTCCATAAGAAGAGATGAAGAAGGTGCTGTTAAAAAAAAAAAAAAAAAAAAAAAAAAAAAGCAACAACAAAGCCTGACTTTGGTAAAGATTGGAGAAAGTGCCTGCTACGGTTTGGATATGGTTTGGATGATTCCCAAGACTTCATATTTGACATCTAATCCCCATTGTGAGGTATTAAGAGGGCGGGCACCTACTTTGACTATAGTGTTCACAGGTGGGTGATTAGGATTAGATAAGGTCATCAAGGTAGATCCCCATCACGATTGCTGGTGGCCTGACAGGAAGAGGACCAGACAGACACAGGTACGCATCCATGTGATGGTCTGTGCTGCTGCAGATCTCTGCCCGCAAAGAAATCCCAAAAGTGGACCCTTGACTTTGAACATCCAGAACTATGAGCCCACATTAACCTCTTTTCTTTATAACATACCCAGACTGTCGAATTGTGTTAGCAACAGAAAACGGACAAATACAAAAGCCCTGGTCATCTTCCTTCCTTCTTCCACCTCCTCTCACTGTCCCACTCTCTCAGAGCATCGTGTGTGTCTCTGTGTGTGCATGCATGTGCACGTATCTATATATTGTCTACCATTTGTTTTGTGTTTGCATGTATGCATATGTGCATCTATATGTGTGTGGGTGTGTGGATGTGCATGTGTGTGCATATGTGTGTCCATATGAATGTCTGTGTATGGATATGCATATGTATGTGTAATTGTGTTTATGCCTGTGTAGGTGTGTGTGTTTTTGCTTCCATATATATATATACATATGGTGTGTGTGTGTGTGTGTGTGTGTGTGTGTGTGTGTGAGCTCCTCTAGCATGGAAGACTTTCACCATTGAGGAACAGAGGAATCTGTGCTACTGGTTCTGGGTCACCTTCCCAGGGCACGTAAGGACAGCGCTGGGCTCCGGGTCGTCCTCACCTGCCCTGGCCGTTGCGCCACCTCCACAAGCCACAGGCAGGGGAGGAGCGTGGCTTGTGGGGAGAGCTGGATACCCACGCATCCAAGCCAGAGTTTCACCTGCATCATCCTGGGTCTTCTGCAGCCTCTCCTGGCCTCCAGGCTTGGCAGGGAGTAGAGCGCAGAGCTGTCGAAGAGGCTTCCTTCACTGTTGAAGGCGTCGCTGCAGATCAGCTCTCAGGGAAGACCCCCAAGGCTGTCACCCACTGCTGTTATGTTCTTGGTGCCTCAGTTTGCTCACCTGTATTATGGGGATTTTTAAGTTGAGAATTTCAAACTCAAATATTGAGTTAGGATTTAAACTCAAATTTTAAGCTCATTTGGCCAGGTAGCCAAACGAGGGAATCAGGTTAATCTGAACACATCCTGACCCACAGAGGCGGATATTATCCCACGTTGCTAACTGTTGCTATGTGAAAAGTTGAGCTCAGAACTCCCAGCTTTCCAATCATTCCAGAAAAGGCAGAAATCTGAATTTGCACAAAAATTTGCACCTGAAATGTTTCATGGTGGCAAAACATTCTTCAGGTTTAGGACTGGCAGAGTAGAGGGGGCTCACGTCTCAACTTGCTTTGATCGGGTCAGGAGGGATGGGGATGATTAGAGCCAGTCTGGGCATCCATGTTTGCTTGTTGACCTTTGGGTGAAAGTTATGACACGGATTTCAGAGTGTGGGTCCAGAGTCAGGCAGCCTCTCTGTTCCAATCCCAGCTCTGTCTTTTTGAACTGTGTGTCTTTGGGCAAGTAACAACCACTCTGAGCTTCAGCTTCAGTGGACAGCAATGTCTACTTCATAGTAGAACTCATGCCAGGAGTAAATAAAAGAAAGCAAGCAAATGCTCCCAATTCTCAAGTGCATACCCTCATCATGTCGATGACAATGTCTTGTTCAGGCCCCAAACTAACGGCAACAACAAACTTGGACTTTTATTGTTTGATAACATTCAGATCAGAAGAAAGAAATTCCAGAAGTCTTTGAACCCAGAATAAGAAATAAACGCCAATTAGGCAGCCAATACTTTTTTCCCTTGGAAAATTCAAGGTATAATGTGGACGCTGGGTTATTTTCCCCTTAGATCCCAAGGCCATGCAGCAGAGCTATGGGCTGGGTGCTGGGGAGCTGGGAGAGGAATTGAATAAAATGGAAGGATTACCTGGAGACGCTAAGAGGGGCAGAGGGTGGTGAGGTTAACATGGAAATGGGCAGAAACCACAGAGAAAAGAAGCTGAGGTGGGAGTGGCTAGAAAGTGAATAAATTAAGTTGGGAATATCTTGAGCATTTCCTGGGATTCTCAGCAGTTGGGATGAACATGGCTGTGATCCATTTCCCAGGTCCTCAGACCTTGAGGGGAGACATTTAGTGAGCAGGAAGTATGGAAGCAGAGAAAGCTACAAAGGGGGAAGTTTGGAGAGCTATGGGATGCACACAAGGAAACCAGGCATCTTCTGGTGTCATCTCCTGGGTGCCATGCTGGTGTTTTTAATGGTAATAATAATCATGAACAATTATGGAGTACTTACTATCTATCTGCCAGGCATTCTGCATGGATGATCTCATCAAATCCCCAGAGCAAGCCACTGAAATAGATCTTTTAAAGAATTAGTGGATCTGGAAGGTGAAGTAGTGCCTGTAGTCACTTGGTCATCAGGTGGTGAAGTCTGGTTTGGGTATGAGACCTCATAGCGTACAATGCATGGACACGGGGAACTCGGAGCTCCAACTTGTCCTGTGTGGAGGTTGGCACCTTGAGCATGATGAAGGAGCAGCCCCCAACACCCCTTCTGTTCCCTTCCTCAAGGACATACCTAAGTTCCTATAAGGAGAGACCCCGGAAGCAGACACACTCAAAGGAAAGACAGGCATGTAAGAAAAAAGTGAGGGAGCTGTTTCCATCTCCTCCCTTGGCTGAGACCCAGTTGTCTCTTTCCTTCAGGGACACACAAACTTGGGTACACTTTCTCCAACAGGCTCAGGCCCTCTTTGAAGCCAGGTCTCCCACAGGGGTGTTTTGGACTTTCCCTTTTCATTGGCCATCAGCTGAGGGTCAGGAGGTGCCCAAGGTGTGTTCCTCTGAAGGATGAAAGAATTTGCCTACTGAGAATCCCTCTTCCAGGCAAGGTGAAGGTTGAGCAAATTGGTATTGAGCAATGAGAAAAAGAGGCACAGATACAGTTTCAGGACCAAATAGGACAACTTCTCTTTGTTGTTTAGAAACTTCAAATGTTCAGATACTTTCCCTCCCTCCAACTTCTGTTTTCCATCTTCATCTGGAAGTGGTCAGGAGAAAAACTGAAAGTGGAGACCTCTCAGAGTGAGGCTGACCTATCTTTAATGGAATCCTTATCTTGGGGTGGCCAGGGTGAAACCTTGGTGCTGGGTCAGGCTGCTGAAGACCTTGTTAACACAGCCCCATATTTAGTTATATGTTCAAAAGTAATGGATTGCTGCTACTTTTTCTATGTCAGGACTTGTCCTTGGACCTGGAGGTTCAGAGATGGTTAAGATAAGTCATCTGTGATCTCTCAGGACCTCAAGGACTAATGACAAAGAGAATACACAGTCAATATATCCCAAAGTGAAGAGTGAAAACAAGGTACCCTATGAAGGCTCTGGTGACACTGAGAGGAGAAACTAATTTATCCAGGCCAGGGAAGGTGATAAAGCAAACTTCTAGAGCTTTGATTTAAACTCTAGAGAACGTGGAAACTAACAAATTTTGAGATCCCATGTGATTCTGTCTGATTTTGGTGTTGGAGGATACGTGACAGCAAACAAGATAAACATAATTTTTGAAAGTAGTTCATGCCTTTATTCCGTTTCTGAAGGAAGTGCTCAATGGAGGATGGCCACTAACTAACTACTCTTCCCTGCTCAAGATCTTCATGTGAAGATCTCTGGAATTCCCTCCACTTCACAATCTCAACGGTCAGTGCCACCAGGGTCCCTTACTCTCAGGTCTCTTCTGTCTTTTGAAAATGCATTTCTTTCATATTATCTACACCTCAACTCTGTGTTAAATAGATAACTTGGTCTCTCTGCATCCCATAGGTGTCTTTTTTTTTTTTTGGTACTGAGGATTGAACTCAGGGGCACTCGACCACTGGGTCACATCACCAGCCCTTTTTTGTATTTTATTTAGAGACAGGGTCTCACTGAGTTACTAAGTGCCTCGCCATTGCTGAGGCTGGCTTTGAACTAGCGATCTTCCTGCCTCAGCCTCCCAAAGTGCTGGGATTACAGGCGTGCGTCACCGCGCCTGGCGCCCATAGGTGTCTTTATGTGCACATTGTCCTGATTCGGTCTCCTAAAGAAACGGGGAGCAGAGAAGACCTTGAGTACTCATATTTTAATGATTTTATTCCATATTTTAGTGATTTTTATTTAACTGCATTTAACTGCAGTTAAATGGCATTTCATTAAGGTGAGAATTAGGAGAGAGACCCTCCTGGCGAAGGGGAACCTTCAATCAAGTCTTAGAAACATAAAACACTCTCCATGACAAAGCAGTTAGGTGTTAACAGGACTGGGGCTGTCCACAAGGGAGGGGGTGGGAGAGAAGATGGGAGAGGTTAAACAGAACAGATTGCAAATGACCTTGAGGTCAACGGCTAGCAATCTGGACTTAGTTCTGAGTAATGGAATCTATTGAGCGTTTTTGTTGGCTTGTTTGTAATTTGGGTAAGATATCATCACATCTGTATTTTCAGAAGATGGCTCTGATGTCTCCCAGGAAGGTTGTGTTCAATGGAGAGAGAAAGGCAAAAAGCTAGAAAACTGGTAAAGAAGCTGTTGCCAAAAAAAAAAAAAAAAAAAAAAAGAATCCGGGTGGGGTGACCATGGATATAGGAAGGAGGGGATGGATATAAGAGGTATATTAGTGGAGCAGGCAGTAGAAATGTAGAAATGGCTTCTCTTTGTTTGGGTGGTCATGAAGGAAGGCCCAGGCGCAGCTGTGGTGCATCCCTATGCCTCCGCACCCACCCCTGTGTGCAGTAGGGTCATTGAACCTGTAATTAACTGCAAGTCAGGGCTTGGAAGCCTCTTTCTGAAGACATGGAACTGAGGACTGAGAATGAGCACTGGGTGTTGGGGGTGCTTATCCAGTTCTAGTTTTCCCGGCCACGCCCCACACCGACTCTCCTCTCCCAGGAACAGTCTGGAAGTACCATCTCTTTCTCAACCCATTACTCCTCCCTGCATGGCTTGACATCTAGGTGGAGGCAATAGGGACCTCTTTCCCAAGGGGCCTCCAAGAGGGAGGAGATGAGCAGCAGACCCAGCCTTCGGAGGACAAGGAGGACTCAGGTTGGATGAGTCATCTCACCTCCAGAGTAGCTTTCTTACGAGGTTGTGAACATCTTGGGATAACTCATATACAACACCCAGCCATGGGCTTGGCACCTAGTACGTCCTCAATACACGTTCATTTCCTATCACTGCATTTCGACCTACTGCTCAGGAGGAGAAGTAACTGATCTGGAAACTGTTAGAATGACCATTTGACAGATGAGGACATCGAGGACAGGAGCTGTAAAGACTTGTAAATCTCACTGGTTGTAGAATAGAGTTGCTACTGTTTTACAGCCAGAAACTCACCCCACTTCAAGTGGGATCCTGACCCTCGCCCCCAATTCCAGCTGGATTCTGATTTTTGTCTCCAAAGGACTTTTACCACTGAGGTTCTGAAACACACAACACTTTAGTTGGATTCTAAGGGCTGCCTAGAAACTTTCAAGATAACCTGTCCCCTCAGACAGAGTGGCTGGCCAGTGATTTCCTGGTGAGGAGGTTTGTCCCTGAGAGAGTGCATCACGGACTTCAAAGAAGCTGGGACCAAACTACTTTGCAGCAACTGTTTTGTAGGAGAACAGCAGGAGAGAAGGAAGGAGCCATATTGCAGGCTGTTGAGGGAGACCCTGGAGGCCTTAACAGGACAGCTCTCAGTGTCTGGGGACTTAACAAGGACAGATTTGGGGAACCCTCTTTTTTTCTGCCATGAAAGTCAGCTGAATTCTAGAACATTGTATTAGTCCAGGGCTTCATATCTTCCGGGCATTCAACTCATACAGTTCAGCTTCAAAATAAAGGTTGGAAAATAAAAATTGAAGTGCACACATGATTCTGCCATCGTTCTACTCATCGAGCGTGGGCACAGCATGAGCTCCTTGGAAGAGAAGTGAACCTGCCATCAGGGCTCAGCCAGCTGCTGTCCACGCACCTCCGCACGGGGGCACCTTGCAGCACCCAGAGTGATTGCTCCTGGAACCAAATTCCGGTTTTCCCCATTTTATCACTACACAATACTTCCATATGGCACTGCCCCAAGTGCGTATCTATTTGATTCTCCTAGGATCAAATGAAGAAATGGTGATTTGTCCAATATAGGAGAGAAATCTGGACGGATAGAAGGTGAGCGAGTTTCTCCTGAAAAATGGAGATTCATGAGGCTCCTGAGCTCTTGGTCCTTTTCTTCTGCTGAGGACACAAGAAGACTGAGCTATTCTGAACTCAGGTGGGGCCATGTGGGAGGTTCTGACCAAGAAGTTGTGAGCAGAATTGATGTGTGCCACTACAGGTCAAAGTATTTAATTGCTAGTGAACCTCCAGAGCATGGTAACTGTGGGTGGCTGCTTTGTGAGCCTGGTATCAGCCTTCCTGGCTATCTACAGGAGAAACACAGGGCACTGGGTGAGAGAGAAATCTTGGTGGTTTTATCTGAGATTTTGGGCTTGCTTGTTACAGTAGCATAACTCCACCCATTCTGACTGATACAGAGATTTTTGAATAGGGATTTTGTGTGCCATGATTATCATTTTATGGCTCCATTACAGCAGCAACAGGGCCACAATTTATAGAACCTTATTCTGCTTTAAACAGTGTGCTCAGTACTTCATCTATGTTATCTCATTCCATATTTCTCACTACCACACGAGAATGATTGAATAATTCCCATTGTTTCAGATGAGGGACAATGCAGAGAGTGGTCAAATACTTTGCCCAAATCCACAATGGCAGGGATGGATTGTAAAGTCACATTTTTTTCTGATACTCTTACTAGTGCTGCCTCCATTCTATCAGCTGTCCTTGTAGCTTTGGAGCTGGGTTCCCCCAAGAGAGAGGGCTAGGCACCTGGGGGTTTATTTGGCAATGGAATTGCCCCACCCAGCCTTGGCCACCTTCATGCCAGTCCTGTCCCTCTGTGTGCCAAGCCTCCAAGCACCTCACTTACCACCCTCCTCCTACACTAATGATATTTATTCTTGCCACGCCGGCAGGGTGTTCCACTGCCTAATTACTGTTTAGAAACCTCTGAAGGTGGAAAACATGATCTTAAGTGCTTAATGGTTAAAGGATTCACGTCAAGCCTAGAGAGGAGGGGGACTCTCAGGGGTTGGTGGCCCAGAGCAGGGTGGAGAAACTGGGAATTCACACCAGAGATGGTGCATTGTGTCATAGAAGGGCAGAGACAGGCTCTGGCTGAGCCTATTCATGCTGGAGTCAAGACTCAGATTATTTTGATTACGTGGCTGTTGGGATCATTATCCCCTATTGTCACCGCTGGATTCCTCCTGGAACCAAATTCTGGGCTTTCCCGTTTTATCAGTAATACAATAGCCCATTTATTGAGCACTTACTGAGTGAAAGGACCCTGGTTAAGAATCTGATAGTCATAATCTCATTTATTCCTTTCTACCATGATATAGGCTCTTGTCCCCATGGGGAATCTGAGGCTAACAAATGCGAAATGACTTGTTCAAAGATGCCTAGCTGTAAGGGGTAGGTCTGAGACCAGGTCTGTCTGGCTCTTGAGCCTGGTCTATTAAACCTCAAGCAACTGTATGTTTCTTTTGGATGAAATCTGAAAGAATGAATTTAGATGTCTTTGGAGTCACAATGACATGAATCTGAGACCTCAAACCTCATACTTGTGCCTTTTAATCTCTCTGAATCATTATACCTACTTCTCTAAAGTAGAAATTATGATTTTATGTATATATATAATATGCTTTATATATATATATTTCTTTCCTGAAGATTTTTCTGGAAGATTCTTGGGTCTTAGTTTGGAAAGGCAGTTTAACGTTGATTCTCTCTGCAGAAGACTCAGGAATCTGTCACTCTCTTGAATACCTTCCAGGACGGGGAGGTCATCACCATCACCTTCTCCAGGTTGTACAAAGTCCTCTCAGGGAGCTTGGATTGAAGGTGCAAGCTGGGCACAGCGTCACCCCAGGGGATGTGGGAAGAGTAGGAGGTGAGCAGCGGGGTGGGCATTTAATGGGCCGCGTCTTGGTGGGTGTCCAGGGGGCACGCCTGTGATGGTGATGACTAGGTGGCGATAATGGGCCATTTCCCTAATTGTCATTAATGACACCATGGGCCTGAGCATCCACCTCCTGCTTTCTCTCCTGCCACACCTCGCTGAATCGCTGCCGTGAATGGCGACACCCGACTTGCCGATATCCCAGCTTGTCTGGCAGACGCTGGTTGGTCTCCTGAAGTCTGGGGTAAAGGGTGAGCCTGGGTTCTGGGTCCTTCCAGACCTAGCCTGCACTCCTGGTCTGTCTCGCCCTGGATACAGCAAAAGCCTGGTTTCCTTCCAAAGTGGGAGGGCCAGGCTCTGAGAGCGGCGGCCTCCCGTGACTCTGATAATGGCCTGGATCAGAAGTCAGCCCCTCACCGGGGCTGGACGTGGCTGCCGGGGCCAGAGGCCGACTGCTGGCCCACGTGGGGAGGGGACACATTGACGGAGGGACACAGAGGGGCAGGCAGAGAGGCTCACAGATCCACAGGCAGAGGGAGGCCCAGAGCATCAGACTGAGAGAGAGGGGCAGAGGGGAGGAGAACAGGGGAGTAGGAAGAAATGAAGGAAGGGAGGAAGCGGTGGAGCCCGTCTTCACACGCGTTGTTCCTCTGGGGAGGCACGAATCCTCATGACCTGCCCATGCCCGCTTTCGTTCTATGCTAGTTGTGCAGGGACTCCCATGTACTAGGGGCAACAGGGAAGAAGAGGAATCGTGTCCTCGCTTGGCCACTTAGTGTGGACACTTTGAGCTCATGTCTTAGCATCTCTGAGATGTAGTCTTGGCTACAAAGTGAAGATTCTCTCTCCCAGATGGTCATGGAGCTGCCCTGAGTTGTGGATGGGAAGTTCCCTGGACACTCTGGAGCATGCCCAGAGAAAAGCTGGCACCCTCCTTCCCAGAGCAAGGCCTGCAGGGCCAAGGCTGGGCTCCCCCACACTGTGGCAGCTTTCCACAGGCGAAGTCTGCCCCCCACTTCGGAGCTGCCTGCAGGTGAGCTCTGCTGAGTGGCTCTCCCTGTGGGTCCAGGCAGCTCCTGAGAGGGAGTGGGAGGTGAGACGAGAACAGCACCACAGGGAGGTGACCATGTCCTGAGCATTCCAGGTGGGTTTTATCATCCCCACTTTACAGATGAGGAAACTGAGGCCCAGAGATGCTCAATGAGTGTGACAGCCCACTAAATCCATCAGTCCAGGCCTCAGCATAGCCAGTTAGGGGTTTCTCTTGTGCAGTTCACTATAGCCTGGTAGGAGGGAGGCAGAAGGGGTGATGAGTGTGTCACTTTGCCTGCTCTGGGGTCTGGCAGGGATCAGGAGGAGGGGTCTTGGGGCAGCTAGCATGCAGCCCCCTGTCCTCCTGCCTTCTTCCTTCTCCTCACTGTCCTCTGACCAGGGCTGACCACAGTGTAGATCATGCAATGCTTATGGGGACCATAGAGTGTCCTTCCCTTTCTGGGTCTCAGTCTCTCAAGCTGCAAAGGAAAAGGTGGAACTGAGTGGCCTTACAGGACGGACATTCAGACCCAGAGTCATTTCCCTCAGAAGGGACCAACTTGAGAGTGGGAAGGAGGAGGAAAACCCCAGGGAAGCTTACAGGGAGAAACAGATCTCAACCATACAACCAACCCCCCACACTGCACAAATTCAAACAGTGCTAATTTCCAGGAAGGCAAAGCCCGAGATTCGTGAACTGTTGGGGTGGCGTGATGGTGTTCCCAGGGTGAGATCTCCAGGCCTTGGGGGAGCCTGGGTCCTGTGTTCCTACTGAATTTCTCTTTTGGTCCCCCTTACTCTCTGGTCCCAAAGGCTTCACTCCACTCTGGCTTCTTTTATTCATTAACTTATTTGAATCATTTACTCATCCATTCAATAACTACTTCTTGAACCCAAGCATGCATTATGCTCCAAAGAGACAGTGGCAGATGAGCAGACGTGGTCCTGACCTTGCAAATATGGTGGTGGAGCAGGAGACACAACAACCTAGAGGGTTACATAAGACATTGGCAAGTGCCACGCACACGCACACACACACACACACACACACACACACACACACACACGAAGCTGGGTTGTAAGGCAGAGAAGGGGTGGGAAGCATTAGGAGTTGGGTTAGGAAATGCCTTTCTGAGGAGGTGACGTTTGAAATGGGATCTGACTGACAGGCGCCAGCCCGACAGGGACCTGAGGGAGGACATTGTGGGTGCAGGGGACAGCAAGTGCAATGGACAGGAGACAGGAAAGAGCTTGGCGTGTTCATAAATAGAAAGAGGACTTCTCACTCTCCCTGACTGTTCATAGTCCTGTGACCGAGGAGGACATAAAATTTGGACCGAAGCTTGCCTGCCTTGGAGACCTGCTTAAACAGGGAGGCAGCTCCCAGGCCCTTGTCCTGGCCATCCCAGTCCCCACTTCTGCTTCTTCCCAGCCCTCCTCAGGTCGCCCTCCCTGCTGCGTTCCCAGTGTGCCTCGCGGCCGAATCCAGGAAGTCAAAGATCTCTTTTTGGACACAAGCTCTTGCCCAACATTGAGGTCAGAGAATCTTTCCCCAGACAGAGGTCTGTCTGTCTCTGATGTGGTGTGCCTGGGGGCACATGGCATCTCTTTGACCCCGGCTCACAGATTAGGCAAGGCCAAACTGGGGTTGGCTAACACATCGTTCGTTCGTTCGTTCGTTCATTCATTCACTCATTCACTCATTCACTCATCAATTGTTATTAGCGCCGCCAACAGAGGTACGAATCACAAGACGACAGTTAATGAAAGGAAATTAAGCCCCTAACTAGGACCTAAGGCTCAGAAAAGGAGGAAGTAAGGCATAAATTGAAGCCTAAAAGATGTGTAGGAATTAGCCAGCGAAGGGACTTACAAGAAAGAAGAGAACTTCAGGTTTTCTCTGCAAAGGTCCTGGGGTGGGGGGAACATGGGGCATTTGAAGAACTGCAAGAAGTTTGCACAGAGGCAGGGACGTTGGTAAAGGACAGCATATGTGGCAGGTCCTGTAGCCTGTAGGGTCAGAGTTTGCAGTGTTACAGGGCTTTGCCCACCATAATTTTTTGCAGTTTTATTTTATTTTATTTTTATTTTTTGGACCACACAATGTTCCTTCCTACAGAGTCGGGTCTCTCAGAGGTAAATTATTGCAGAGGAAGAACAAAGATGGGAGGGATAGTCAACTGGCTAACTTTCCCTTAGGGAAGTGACCCTTGTGGCATCCCCTTCACTTCTGAGCCTGATTTTCCTCCTCTAGTTTCTGTGCTGCCTAAATGCTCCCCACCAGCTTCCCAAAATCTCATCTGGCTACCCACATTCCTTCTCTGGAAAACGCCACCCTTCCATCATGTAGGGTTTTAGGCCATAGTGATCAGGAGGTCTTTTGGAAAGTTTTGTGTGTGGCTTTGATGAACCTATGGCTGGACTGTCACTCAAAGAAGAAACACAGGAAACAAAGGGGGACGAGGAAGGGGCACTTGTTGAACTTGGAACTGCACAACTGCATGACCTTGAGCAAGCCCTTAACCCCTCTGACCTTCTGTCTCTTCATCTGAAAAGCAGGAATACAAATGATACCAATCTCTTAGATGGTGGTAAGATTTGAATGAATAACTTTAGCATGGTGATTAGCACGCGCAAGCCCTGTAATATTGCTTGTTAAATCCATCCCAGGGGCTGCTTCCCATAAACACTCGGCTGCTGTAGGTAGACCTGGTGTCTGGGAGGAAGATCTGACTGAAGGCAGAGATATGAGATTTATTGTTGTTCCTACCTGCTAAGTAAATGTAGAATTCGTGTTGAAGCATTTCAGAGAATCAACTCTTCAAAAGCAGCTTCAGATATTTTGGAGGAACTTATTTGCATCTAAACAATGAATATGCCAATTGCAAACCAAACCAGTGCATTTATCAGAGCCTGCCCAGGGACTAGTTGTTGATAACATTGAGTATTTAGTTGGAGTTATGGCATGTGTTCTAGGGCGATCAAAACCAGTCTGTTTTTTTTTTTTAAATTTGTTTTAATTAGTTATACATGACAGTAGAATGCATTCATGCACTTTGATATATCATACATAGATAGGATATAATTTCTCATTTTTCTAAGTGTACAGGTTGCAGAATCATATTGGTCATGTAGTCACATATATACATACGGTAATAATGCCTGTTTCATTCCACTATCTTTCCCATCCCCACATCCCCTCCTTCCCCTCCCTTCACTTCCCTCTACCTAATCTAACACTATTTTTCCCTAGTGCCCTCCCCCCACCCCGCCTTATTGTGAATTAGCATCGACATATTAGAGAAAACATTTGGCCTTTGGTTTTGTGGGACTGGCTTATTTTGCTTAGCATGATATTCTCCAACTCCAACCATTTACTGGCATATGCCATAATTTCACTCTTCTTTAAAGACGAGTAATATTCCATTGAGTATATATACCACATTTTCTTTATCCATTCATCTATTGAGGGACACCTAGGTTGGTTCCATAATCTAGCTATTGTGAATTGAGCTGCTATAAACGTTGATGTGGCTGTGTCACTATGGTATGCTGATTTTAAGTCCTTTGGGCATAAACCAAGGAGTGGGATAGCTGGGAAAGCAGTATGGAGATTACCCAGAAAACTGGGAATGGAACCAGTCTGTTTTTTAAAAAATGCATCTCCCTTTGCCTTTTCAGACTGGTCTTCCTCCCCTTTAGTCTGAGTTAGTGAAATGTGTGGGGCTCACTTACACTTTGGTCCTGAACCGCAGACTCCCATGGTCTAAATGGCAGACTGTCCTGTCGTGGGGTGAGACCCACAGTTGAAGCCATGCTCGTCTGTAGTCTGTGAGCTCATTCCAGGTGGCCTGGGTGGCGTCTGAGAGGAGTTAAGACGACAAACAGGATTTCTTCTAATCTGGCTTTGGGCTCTACATCTCTCCCATTCAAGGACAGACTAGGTGAATCAGAAGAATTAAAGTGTGAATAGCCAAAGAGGAGATGATTAGGCAAGAAGACAGGCCACCTTCAGGCTGTGGTCTCGTCAGTTACCTGTGGCCGGGGACTGCACCACCCCAAGCCAGTGCCTTAGGACAGCACCTTGCTTGGCTGGGTGGGTTTTCTTCTGCTCTCTCTGGGCTCTTTGTGTATCTCTTTCAGCTGTGAGCTGGGCCTGCAGGGATGGCTGGCAAGCCTACCAAGCCCCTTCTTTCTTTTCTTTTTGGTACTGGGGATTGAACCCAGGGGCAATTTACCACTGAGCCACATCCCAGCCATTTTTATTTTTTATTTTGAGACAGGGTCTTGCTAAGTCACTTAGGGCCTTGCTAAGTTGTGAACTTGCGAAGAACTTCCTTCCTTGGCCTCCTGAGTCACCCGGATTACAGGCAGGGGCCACCGTGGCTACGCCTGGCTTTTCTCTAAGGCGTGGGTCATCCTGACCCTCCTCCAGGCAAAGCCATCTTAGGAGAGATGTCTTATTGGTCAAAACAAACCACTGTCCAAATCTGAGTCACTGTTTAAACCCAGGTCACTGTTGGGGAGGGGACTGCACAAAGACATGGGCTCTGAGAAGGGGTTTCATAGTGGTCACTACTATGACAATCTATCCTAATAGTCCGTGCACTATTTTAATGATGTGTAACTTCAAGCCTGCCAAATCAAGAAAGGGTGGTGATGCAAATGTTGGTGATAATCCTGATACTATTATTAACAATGTATACTATTCTATTTAGAGCTTGTTGAATAGGAACTTAACTAGTGCATTTAGTAATTTAACCTTCACAGCAATTCTGCCAGTTCGATGCCACCCCTTAACAGAGAAGGAAACAGGTTCAGAAAGGGGCAGCACATATCTATAAGGACACTCGTGGTGGCTGTGATTCTTCCTGAAGTCAGAGAGGCATGGCCTAGATCTTTCCACTATGGGCCAGAGATGCAATTTCTGGACAGACTAAATCAGATTTCCGAAGGAGGCCCTTGGACTTGTTGAAGTGGAAGCAGCTTTCACCAAATAGCAGCTTGATGAGGTGAGCGGAGTGAATCACAAACATGAGGCTGATGTTTGTCTTCATCTGCACAAGGGGTTGGCAGTTTCCAAGTTTCCTTGGCAAGCAGGGTCCAGGCCTTGCCAAAACCTGGGGCTCTGGCATAACAGGCCCGGTGTCCAGGTCAGGCCAGGCCTCGGGCCCTCCTGCTGTCCAAATCAGAGCGCTGGCCCCTCGGGGCCTCTCCTGCTGCTTCTTCCTGTCTTTGGGCCCCAAGGACAGAACAGCAGGAGGTATCTCCACATGTGGGAGCAAGATGGCACAGTACCCTTTCCTGGATTTCCGTCAGAGCATAGTGCTGTAGGTGCCAGGAAGCCCATGCCTTGGAAATGGTGGCGGCAGGGCCCATCCTCGGGAAGAAGCTCTGAGCAGGAGGAACTTGGCAGAGCTGGACCGGGAGGCTCACCAGGGCCAACAGAGAGGTGGCATGCTTGACTCCTCTAGGATCATGGCTGTCAGTCGGAGCAAAAGCAGGTTTCAGACTGAAAGAGGTTGGACCAGACCCGGTTACTTAGCACCCCTCCCACTTTTTTTTTTTTTTTTTTAATTGCAAAACTTTTCTGAACCTGGAAGCTCTGGTGTGGCAACCCAGGAGGGGAAGCCGAGCGTGGCACGGCCGGCTTGTCTGCTGGTGCAGCATCTGGTGCAGTGTCTGGTGGGACTGGTGTTCTGCAGGAGGCTCGGGAGGAACACTGCTTGAAATGTGCTCTCCCGCAGGTGCCTGAACGCTGACTCCGTGATGGCAGGCCCCGCGTCTGCTTTATTCAGTGACCAGTGGCCGATACATATTGAGTCAATCAATCAATCAATCAATGAATGCGGGACATCCACGTCATCCCTTCCTCATGCGTTCAAGGCTCAGTCCCCAGCCTGACCATATTGGGAAGTGATGGAAACTTGTAAGAGACGGGGCCCAGTGTGAAGTCTTCAGGTCATTGGGGGTGTACCTAGGGATTGTGGGATCCTGAGCTCTTCCTCTTCCTCTCTTGCTCCTGGCCATGAGGTGAGCAGGTTTTGCTTTACCACATGCTCTCTGCCATGATGGGCTGCCTCACCACAGACCCCAAAGGAACAGGGACAACCAATCATGGATCAGAAGTTCCCAAACTGTGAGCCAAATAAACCTTTTCTCTTTATAAGTTTATTTATCTCAGATGTTTGTTATAGTAACAGAAAACTAACATCCTTCTAAACACCCTTCCATCCATCCCTCCCTTTCTTCTTCCTTTCCCTTCTTGCTTTTAATTTTTCCTTCCTTCCAAGTAGTTGGAACTATGCTAGGGACACAAAAATGAAACAAAACAGGTCTACCACAGAGCTATGTCCCCAATCCCTTAAATATTTAAATTTTGAGACAGGCTCTTGTTCAGTTGCCAAGTTTGACCACCAACTTGCAATTCTCCTGCCTCAGCCTTCCTAGTCACTGTAATCACACCACATGCCACCATGCCCAATCGATTAATGAATTAATTATAATTTTTGACTGCAGGAGACTATTTTTTGCCCCAGTAGCTAGGATATTAAAAAAAATGAGTGGCAGTTAGCAAGGTGAGTGCAAGTGTGAAGAGACAGGAGCAAGACACTTTTTCCAAAGAGAGCCAGAAGTACATGCAAAGGCCCTGGGGCACAAGGGATCCTGGTGCTCTCTGGGGAACAGAGAACAAAGGGATGGTGATATTCTGAAGCTGGAGCACAGGAAGCCTCTGAAATATTTTAAGCACACGAGGGGACATGATTATATTTGAGTTTGGAAAATATTCTCCTGCCTCCTATGTAAGATGTGCTTCTTCGTAACTGCTGAGAGAAAGTCTGACAGGGGACTGGTGGCTTATTCTTGGCAAATCAATTCATTTTTGATAGACTTCAGTTTCTTCATTTATTTTTCTGTAACTGAGGATTTAACCTAGGAGTGCTTTACCACTAAGCTATATCCCCAGTCCTTTTTTTTTGTTTGTTTGTTTTAAGACAGAGTCTCACTAAGTTGCTGAGGATACCACTAAATTGCTAAGGCTGGCCTCGAACTCATCATCCTCCTGCCTCAGTCTCCCGAGTTGTTGGGATTCTAGGCATGTGCCATCACACCGGGCCTCAGTTTCTCCATCTTGGTAGCGAGTTTGGATTTAGTGATACTTTCTGTCTACCTGGGTGCTCTTTCATCTCTGCTATCTCTCAGGGGACACTCAGTCCTGGGAAGAAGAAATTCTTTGTATTGTTCAATTCTTCTCTTAAGCACCTAACGTGAACACTTGGAAGTGAGTTCCTATGTGCCCAAGGACCCATACCTGAAAACACCTAGTAAGGATATAAATGAAAGCATCATATTGGTGCTCCCGTCCCTTGTGCAGTGTTATCTGCTGTACCTAAACAATACCCTGCAGAGGTTCTATTGCCTGCACCCACCTTCAGGAACAACTGCATGTGGACAAAGCCGAAGGCAGGAAGATGTTCATTTCAGTATTATTTATACATAGCGAGAGAGTGGGAGTCACCACTACTTGGTGGCTACTGAAATTTCGACACATTCATAGCATTCAACAGTAAGTAGCCACTAAAAGCAATAAGTGGAGCTTCTATGTAACAAAATGGAAATTTTCTAGGACATTCTGATGGGCAAAAAACAAGCTGTGGAACAATACCTAAAGTCTAAAAGAAGCATGGGGCTGCTGTGAGCTCTATGTAATCACACACCCAAGCAGAGAAGAAATATGTGAAGGAGAAACACTTAACTGATTACAATAGTTGCCCCTGAATCAGGGTGACAATTGTCAGGGGGACCTGAGCCTTCTTCGTAATATTCCTGTTTTCAAAAGGAAGAATGCATTCATATGCTTCTTGTATAAATGTAAAGTAGTAAAAAATAAGATATTGGGGCTCTCGAAGTTACTCAGGAAAATACTGTCCAGGTTTTCTACTGAAGTGGGGGTGCACGGTGGGGTGAGGATAGTTTCCCATTTCTTTTGGCTATATTTGATAAGACTTCTCATTTTTCATAATGAGAATGTATTTATATATTCATGGTGCAATAAGAAAGGGGAAAAAGGAAGTTAGCTCTTCCAATTTAGCTCTTCTCCTAATGAGCTCAGCAGCGAGGAGCACTGGGGGTACTGAGGCTCGGAGACCCATGTGACCGGCAGGAGCTGGCAGTGAGTCAGTCAGTCAGGGAAGACGAGGCCGACCGTCCACAGTGCCTGCCCGCGTCACGTGACGCCAGAATACAGCAAACTGGCTTGTTTTGCAACCCAGGCAGGTCCTTTAACCACAGGCCTGCTGGCTGGCCCCATGCGGCTGGGGGCGATGGTGCCAACCCTCTTCCCTCGAATGAGTCATGCCTCTTCCCGCAAAGCTGGGGGAGGATGTGGAGAAGTTGGTCTCTGGGGCAGAGGTGCAGCTACTGCTCCTGGGTCCTGCCAGGCAGGGTCCCCTGGGGGGATGAAGGGCCCCCGGGGTGCTGGGGGAAGTTGCCAGGGGTGGTGGTGGTTACTGCTCTTGTGCATAGAGTCACACAACCGTGGACATGTGCTCCAGACCATGGCAGTCAGTGCCCGGGTGTGGTGACCGTAAGGGGTGGAGCTGGGGGGGATTCCATCAGGCATCGAGTGAGCACCTATTATGATACTGTGCTCATGTGTCATGAATTACCTGCAAGGCGCTGATTGCTGGCCCCATTTTACAGATGATGAAACTGATCCTCAGGGGAGGTGAGTGACTTGTCCAAGTTCTAAGGTCCAAGCTAGTAAGAGGCAGAGATAGGACTTGAAACCCGCCGATGTGCTCCCCCATGGGTGCCTGGGAGACCACTTCTCCTGGGGCGCACGCTCAGATTTGCCGGTGGGAGGGAGAAGGGAGGGAAGAGAAGTGAGCGGTCCTCAGGGATGGCAGCCGTGACCTCAGATAGGATCTCCCTGCCAGGTTCCAGACTGAGTGCTTCTTGGTTGGATGCTCTTTGGTCCTCCCGCCGACTGGTGAGACAATTGTCCCTCTTCTGCAGATGGACAAACGGAGACTTAGAGAGTAAATGACTATCTAACCACACAGCCAGTGAGAAGAGGCAGCGTTCCAAACCAGGTCTGTGTGAGTCCAAGTCCTGCCCTTTTGTGGTGCGCACACGTCCTTTCAGCCTCCCCTGTGAGACCAGCGCTGGGTCCTCCCTCCCCTCTTCAGCCTCCAGGAGGCAAGTTCTCATTCACCCTCAGTACCCCGGGGGGCCTCACCTCCTTCACAAAAACTTTCTCATCACCTCAGCAGGAGCTTCCCACCAACATCCCCAGGGCTCACTGACCACTGCTTCACTCATCCATGCAGGGGACTCTGAGGGGTTGTCTTTTAGGGGAGAGATGGCATCACGTTCATCAGTTGTTTTTTTTCAATTCTCTGATCATGAGTTTCCATCCAGAAGCTAATGCAGTGGTTACATCATAGCTTTAAAATAGAGCCGCAGATCTGGATTTGAATCCCAGCTGGGCTAGGTGATGTTGGGCCGTTATTTTTCTTCTTTCGGCTCCATCTGTAAAATGGAAATCCTAATGTCCACTTCTCGGTCCTTGGGAGGATGAGTGAAATATTTATGCAAAGTGCTGAGCACCGTGCCTGAGGCACAGAGCACATTAATGCCATTAACCCTCTGGTCTTGCCCCGTCATGGATCAGGAGGTGACTGGCCGGGGAAGCATGGCTGCCCTTGTCACTGTGACTGCCCCTACTCCATTGGAAGGACCCCATGCAGATTTTTGAGTGCTGCCCATGATTTACATCCCCTGTATTCGTCAGAGGTGGTGACTAACACCCAAATTCAAGATGCAGAGGGATAGGCTGAGAGGAACAAATCCACACCCCCAAATTCATGTGTGAAGTAATAGAAAGAGGACACGTACTTTTTAAAACCCTTAAAAATGTTAATTCTTAATTCTGAACAAGGAGATTAAAACGATTTACATCAGTCATCTGATAAAAAAAGAAAAACTTTTTTCCTTCTGATTTCAGTGCTAATGGGATTGGATGGAAAATCACATATGCAGGCACTACCTGGGGCTACCCAGAGGCTGAGGAACTCTTGGGATACAGTGAGAATCCATCGTCACACTCTGATATTGATTCTGAGAACATAATATTGAAGAAAGGACCAGTTATAAGTACAAGATGTTGATTCCATCAGTATCTAGAACAGCAAGCACCTGGATCCTTCTTGATGGCCCATTTATAGGGGAGTGGCAGGACAAGTCATGGTGTATCAATGCAGTCATCTCCAGTGTCCACGGCAGAGCTCTAACACACACACACAGGATGCTTGGAAAGCAGAATACAAGCTGGACTTTACGCCATGAATGCAGCTGTGTTAAATCTGCGAAAGGACAAATGTGGGCAACGCAGGAAGGTCAAGGGCAAAATTGAAGGGTTACCGCTGGGGCTGGGGCTGTGATTTGCATGAATGCTATTTGGACTGAGTCACTAGGCAATCCTATAAGTGACCTGGAGAGGCCCTGACTTGGGGATTCCAAGCCAAGAATCTGGCCCACCAGGTTGTCCAACCCTTGCATGGCCTGCAGTCGGGCCTCATCAGAAATTTCACGAATGTATTTTTGTATTCAATTTGCCAGAATTTTGTTGAGGATTTTTGCATCTATGTTCATAAAGACATTGGCCTGAAGTTTTCTTTTTTGGCTATGAATATAGCTTCCACGCTGGCCCCAAGATGGAAATACGTGCAAATGCCTCTTGTCTGGGGTCAGAAAGCTGAATGACCTTCACCAGGGATTTTCAGGAGGTCAAAGCACTGGGATCTTGACTGGAAGGTTCCCCGTGAGTGTTCTATAAAGCTGGTCAACAGGGGCTGGGCTTGCTCGATGACCCTGGGGAGTGCTTTCTGTGGAGGCAGAGAGCCCTGCTGGAGGGAGGCTGCGTGAGGCCTAACGGAGCCGACTGGAGCCTGGTTCAGTTAAGGAGTTTGACTGCATGTGACCATCATGCCTTTGGGTGCACAGGGCCATTTCCAAAGCAAAGGCAAGAATGGAACCATCTCCATCTGAAAAGCTCTCTAAAGGGGCCTTTGAAGCAAGGCACAAGATGTCCAGTTCCCAAGCCCAGAAGCCTCCTCACTCTGGCTGGACCCTTCCTCAGATGCAGGCTCCTCCCCTCTGCTCCCCTTCTGGTCTCATCCCAGGCAGCCCTGCCTTCGCCCAGCTGCTGAGAACAGCTTTGCCAGTTAACACCCAACCCTGCCTCCAAACTCACACCCTGACAACTTGGATAACTTGAGTTGCTAAAGACTGGGCTCGGTTATGATTTTGTGATTTTGGCTTCACTGCCATTCATTCATTCATTCATTCATTTTTTTTTCATCTGTTCCTCCATTGCTAAGCACCACTTATTCTATGCCAGACATTGTTCTAGGCCCTGGGGATATGGCAGGACCATGGTGGGTCCAAGTGAATAATAAAAAGTCGAGAGAATAACACATTTTGCTAAGTTCTATAAAAGGAATCAACTGGGTGTTCTGCTGCAGAACAATGGGTGGGGGTGAGGGAGGCAGACCTTTGTTCCATTGGGGTGGCCGGAGGAGACCTTTCTGAGAAATGTCTGTTCAGCAAAGTCCAGAAAGAGGAGATAAAGTCCTGGTGCAAGGAGCTGGGCAGAGGCCCTTCTCTGACTCCTGTTTTCCTCTCTCCGACCCATGTTCTGTCGCTTTCTCTCTTTAGCTGATCCTTTGTTCTCATGGTATTTTGGCTTCTGGTTTCCTTGGTGTGCCTCTGGCCCTGTCTCCCTTCATCTCTTCTCTCCATTTTTCTCCTTCTTTCAGCCTCCCTAGTTGAGTCACTTTTTCTCAGCCTCTCTCTTTGGGTCTCTCGTGTCTCTTCTGTGCCTGTCACTTTCTTCTCCTCTCTCTCCCCTTTATTTCTCTGTCTCTACCTCCCTGGCCACAGCTCTCTCCCCTCCTCTGTCTGATGTCTCTTCCATTCCCAAGCACAGAACTCTGGGAAAGCCGTCTGACTGATATTGCTACTGACAGCTAAAGCCTGTAAATCATTCCCACGGCACATCTCTGGGAGGTGGTAAGCCGGCAGTGTTTTGTCTGTACCCCAGAAAGACAGGGTTTTTAAAACAAATATATACATTCTCAGAAATCCAAGCGATTGTATTTCTCCATTGATCCATTATGACGTTGAGGAAGTAGAAAGCTTGCCCGGTGCCTCTGGGGGAATTGCACAGTGAGCAAGCGGCGCTGGGCGAGGAGGGAGGAGGGAGTGGGAATTGGCCCAATGGGGCCTGGTCGGAGCCTGGGCTCCAAGGACCTGAACAAAGTTGTTTATTTGTAGAAGGGAGAGAGAACACTTCCTGTTGGGGGAATCGGAGAAGGTGACGTGATGTCAAGTGTCAGCTCTTTGTAAAGCCTCCCCCATCACCTCCCCCAGCCCTGAAGAGAAGTGACAGCTCATCCCCCTTGTCTTCACCTGGCTGCATGTGAGGGTCTAACGACTCAGGGGGTGCTCAGCTTTATACCCTGATGACCACTCCAAGGCCTCTGTCCTGTCTGGCTGAGCCAGTTTCCTAAAATGCTCATGGTTGATCTATGTAACCCCTACTGAGTAGAAAGGTGGCTTTGGGATAATGCTTCGGTTTCCTCTTTTCTAAGTTTTTTTTTTTTGGGGGGGGGTACCAGGGATTGAACTCAGGGGCACTCGACCACTGGGCCACATCCCCAGCCCTTTTTTGTATTTTATTAGAGACAGGGTCTCACTGAGTTGCTAAGTGCCTCGCCATTGCTGAGGCTGGCTTTGAACTCGTGATCCTCCTGCCTCAGCCTCCCAAGTGCTGGGATTACAGGCGTGCACCACCGTGCCCAGCTCCTCTTTTCTAAAATAAGGGTGTCTGAATGCTTGGAAACTACTAGATGCTCGGTGATGTGTTACTATTTATAATCACTGCCGTTAAATAACTGTTACTATTATCATCATCAAATTCTTCAGGCTTGGGTGTATTGTAGTTAATTGGACATAGAATACTAGCTCTCTATGTTATGTTTGAATAGAAATGGAGATTTTGGGTGCAAAGGCTAGTGATCACCCAATTGGACTTGTACAATTCCTACATGTGTTCTTTCACACCCGTTGTGCAGAGATATTTGAAGAACTTGGGTACCCTGGGTATGATAAGTGTTCAGGGGGGGTGACAGCTCCTCCTCCCCACTTCCTGCTCTGTTTGCAAAGCTGTCCTCTGTCATGCAGCTCCTGGCTGGCTCAGGGTCTCCCAGGGGAGTCCACCTGACTGGGGGACCTCAAAGACCCTGGGCAAGAGTAACTAACCCTCTTGGCCTACATAGCCTGGGCTCAACCTGAGCATTGGCTACAGGGCTTCAGGATGCTCAACTGACTTGGTTTGAGAAATTTTTGCCACTTTTCTTTGAGCATTAGGCTCTTCAAATGTAAAACAAGAATATCCTATACTTAGAGCTACCATGCTGATGTCCCCACCAAACTGTATGTTGAAATTTAATCCCCATTGTGAAGTGCTAAGAGGGTGGGACCCTCATCCTACTAAGGTATGGGGAGGGATGACCTTTGGTAGGTAATTGAAGTTAATGATGCCATAAGGGTGGGGCCCTAGGCCAATGGGACTGTGGCTCTATAAGAAGAGGAGAGACCTGAACCAGGACATTGCCTTGCATATGATGCCCTGTGCTATCTTGGATCTCTGGAGTCCCCACCAGCCCAAAGGACTTCAGCAGATGCAGTCACTTGATTTTGAACTTCTCCATCTTTAGAACTGTGAGCTGATTAAGTCTTAATCTTTATTCTTTATAAATTAGTTCATGGTATTGAGTTCTAGGAACAGAAAATGAAGGAAGGTAGAGCTTAAATGCAAGGATTAAATGAGTTAAGGCATTCTCTGTCCTTACTGTAATGGGAACTACTGAGGGCAAAAGTTATGTCTAATTCATCTTTGAACTCCTAGAGCTGTGCTGACCAACGTGGTAGCCACAAGCCACGTGTGGCTATTCGGCCTTTGAAATAGGGCTAGTCAGGGCTGAGCTGAGCGACCAGTGTAAAATGTACACTGGACTTCAAAAACTGAGTGTGAAAAGAATGCAAAATAACTAAATATTCTTTCTCTTGATTGCACATTGAAATGATGGTATTTTGGAGGTGTCGAGCTAAATAAAACCAAGGGGGAATTATTTGTTAAATAGTATTCATACTTTATGTTAAAGTAAATGTGTGAAATATATTAAACACACTGTGGAATAATAACAAAATAACTATTGAACAATAAGCTTATTATTTAAATTAATTCTACTTGTTTTTTTTTTCCTTTAATGTGGTCAATAGAAAACTTAAAATCACACACGTGGTTCGCATTATAGTTCTACTGAATGGTGCCACCTTAAAACACAGTGAAGAATCTGCTTAGCATGAGGTGGCGATAGATGGATGGGAGGGATAAAGAAATGGGTAGGGGAAAAAAAAATAAAAATAAGTGAATGGCCAGATAAATGAATTAATAAGTAGAAAGATGAATGGATGGGGGCAACTGGATAGACAAATGGAAAGAAATATAGAACGATGGAATAAAAGTGGCTAGAAATAAAAATGATAGATCAATGCATAAATAAATTACTACAAAGATTAAACAAGTAAGTGTCTAAGTACCACATAAATACACAAAGAAAAGAAGAACAGATGTCCCGGGAAACCAGGACTTGACTTTGACAAGAAGGCTTACTCCTCTTCCTGAGCCCTTGGAGTCTAAGGCTTTGACCAAGAAAAAAGATCTCCCCTTGCTCTTGGGGAATTTATTATTTTAATTGTTAGCCTTCATCAGAGGTTATTGGAATTTTTTTTTCCCCTTGGACAGTTTATCACTTGTAAATTATTTGTCACATCCTTGCAATTCTATCCAGATCCTTAACTTTCTAATCATGCATCTTTTATGGGGTCTCCTTTAAAGAAGCACTATAATTACGTGCCAAGGGTCCCCGTAAATTTTATCAGGCCATAAAATATTATACTTTAATTATTTGGAAGGGGAAGAAAGGCAAATGTTCCTTCTGCAAGACTGGTGATCAATACCGCAGGGCTCTGGGTGGCACAGGCAGGCTCGATGTCCTCCCTCTGGTGTCCCTCTTGTGTCCTGCCCCAGGGGGTATCTGCATACAGCAGTGGGCCCCAGGGACTGCTGCATCTTCCCTGTCTGTCTCATGGACCCTGGGTCATGCTAGGCTCTTTGGTATTCACCCTTTAAGCTATTTCTTTATGCACAGCAAGCATAAGAAGTTTGGGGGAGGATGCTGTTGGCTTCACCTTTATTACAGATGAGGAAACTTAGACCCAAAAACCAATTAGAGATGGGAGTCTCATCAGCTCTCTTGATTCCATGGTGCTTTTTGTTTTTTCTCCTTTTCTTTTTCCCAACAGGCCACAACTGCTACTGTGAATGCAAATCAGAGAACATATATGGGCTCAGAGGGTTGGGAACGTTTCATTCTAAAGGGTTTGATAGTCGAATTGCTTTGTAATGGTGGCATAAGTGCTTTGCATGGAACATTCAATCTGTTCATTTTCACTGGGTCCTGGTATTGGGGTGTTATAGTAAAAGACAGGCTCCTCCTTCTCTGGGGCTCAGGTCCCTTGGGGAGATAGGCATCCATCAGAGCATTCCATACACCATGGAAATTGTACGTCTAGTAATTGCTAGGAATGAGGGTCCATGGGGCTTTGAAAACTTAAACATGGGGGCTTCTAATGAGTTGGGAAGGTCTCTAAGGACCATCCTCTAAGTGATCTAAGATCTGAAGAATAAAGTAGAAGTTAGCTAGGCAAATAGGGCAGGGAAAAGTATTCTAGTAGAGGGCTGGCATATGCAAAGGGCCTGTGGTGGGAAGTTTGGGAAGAAAATAGAGGGGTGGCTGAGTGGAGTTCCCAATGAGGGACAGAGCTACTGGGCCATGTTGAGGACCTGATATCTTAAAAGCACTGACTTTTCAGGCCAAGGTTCAGGTGAGATAAAAGATCATTTTTCAAGGTGGTATAGGCCAGGTGACATTTATGCTGAGAATTTTCCAAACCCTTTACACCAGCCTAATTTTTTTAAGTGAAGTTTTATTGAAACACAGGCATATCAGTGTGTGTGTACGTGTCCTTGTTGGGTTTCTTGGTACCGTGGATGGCAGAGTTGAGCAGCGTGACACAGATTACATGGCCCTTGAAGCCTCAGATATTTACTAGTGACACTCCGTGCAGGAGAACAAGGGGTGGGGGACTTGAACGGATGACTCCTCTATATAAGCACAGGGGCAAACTCAAGGAGAGGAAGATGGGGAGGATGACTAATCCCCACTCACCCTTCTGGTCTTAGCTTCTATGTCATTTCCTTGGGAGCCCTTTGTTGTCCCCAATTGTGCCAGCACCCCTCTATAGTGGCTCCCCACCCTTCATTTCCTTTTTCGCAACACACAACACCATTCCTGCCACGTCTTTCTCAATGGTCTCCTCCCCGGGCAGGCTCTGGGCCCCACTGAGAGCCCTGATCACAGCTAGTGGCTCCTCTCCTGGCCCAGGACCCTGTACCTGGTGGGCAGAGGAGACCTAGAGCTGGATGGACTAGGATTTGGGGTGGGGCGCGCCCATGAGGGATGGAGTCTGCAAGGGACGCACTGTCTTTAGGCTATCCCACATTGCCCCTCCTTCTCTCTCTCTCTCCCCCTCCCTTATTCACTTCTCCTTTTTGTCCTGAAGCTGAACTCTTCCAAATTCCCTGCTCAGGGGTTCTCAGTGGAAGGATTGATCGATACACGAGAAACCTCTGGGCCTTGAATATGAGATGCCCATTTCCCTGGACAGGGCAGCGGTGTGCGTGACCAATCAATCCACAGACTCAGGAGGTAAGGGGGCTTACTTGGCCACAGCTGCACAGAAGGAAGATGACAGAGTGCTTTAGGAAAGTCCTCCCTGTCACTCTCTCAGAGTGACTCATCCTGTCCCTAGGTTTGCCTTTGATTAGCTCGGGGTGAACACTTTTTGGTGAACCCTGTGGTCACTGGGCTGGTGGAATCCCTAGCAGATTTTTCTTCCTAAAGAAAGTTATATATATATATTAATAATACGGACACTGGTGCTGATGGCAGCTGACATTTATGCCAGGAACTTTCCTAATCCTTTATTCAGGGGTCTGCCAGTCTATTTCTTTCTTTCTTTTTGTAAATAAAGTTTTATTGGAACACAGGCATGTCAGTGTGTTTGTACGTGTCCTTGTTGAATTTCTTGCTACCGTGGATGGCAGAGTTAAGGGGAGTGACATGAATGACATGGCCCTCAAAGTCTAAGATATTTACTAGCTGGTCCCTTCGAAATGGGCTTGCTAATTTCCCCTTGATGTCCAGCATTGCAACACAATGACTTAGTAAAATGATGCCATTTCATGGACCATGAAACTGAGGCTCAGAGAGGAGAATTGTCTTGGGCTGGGATTGTGGCTCAGCGGTAGAGCGCTCGCTTAGCATGTGCGTGGCCCGGGTTCGATCCTCAGCACCACGTACAAATAAACGCATTGTGTACAACTAAAGCAAATAAATAAATATTAAAAAAAAGACAGAGAGGAGAATTGTCTTGCAGATTTACTAACTCGAACCTAGAGAGTGGATCGTCAAACCTTGTGATCTTTTGGTGTGTGTCCCTAGAGTTGAGGGTATAGTCTGATCTTAAGGTGAAAAAGCAGGAGATGAGTCCTAACTGGTTCTAGAATTTTCCAAGAGGAAGATTCCAGCAGCACCTTCCTTTGGGCAAATGCTCTGATGATCTGTCATTACATAAGGATATCCATCAATGGGTAACTGAAAACAACAGTGGTCATTTACTTTGCTCCCCAATCTGCCATTTGAGTGGGGTTTAGAAGGAACACATAGCATCAATATGTGTGGTTCTCTTGGAACTAAGGGATGACCCCCTTGCGCGCT
This sequence comes from Tamias sibiricus, assembly GCA_025594165.1. Lineage (NCBI taxonomy): Eukaryota > Metazoa > Chordata > Mammalia > Rodentia > Sciuridae > Tamias > Tamias sibiricus. Next base: position 168,801,447 of record CM046659.1, read on the forward strand.
TGCCAAGCGGGTTCTGGCTCTTGGTTCCCCTCCCTGGGTGTCTTTCCACAGAATGTCTTGGGCTTCCTTATGGGACAGTGGCTGGGTTCTAAGAACAAGTATCCCAAGAGACAGGAAGTATAATTTGCAACTTTTTTTGTTGTTGTTGTTTGTTATACCGGGGATTGAACTTAGGAGCATTTGACCACTGGGCCACATCCCCAGCCCTCTCACTGAGTTGCTAAGTGCCTCACCATTGCTGAGGCTGGCTTTGAACTCGCGATCCTCCTGCCTCAGCCTCCCAAGTGCTGGGATTACAGGCGTGCGCCACCGCGCCCAGCAAATTTGCAACTTTCTTAAGGCCTGGCCCTGAAACTTGCACAGGGCCACTTTTGCTATGTGCTATTTGTCAGGGTCCCATAAACCTGCCTCAGTTCAAGGCAGGGGACAGAGACTCCACTTTGAATTAAAAGAGTGTCAAAGAATTTTAGGGCTATGTCTCTAGAACCCCACAGCAGATGTTGATAGTCATCTCAGGGTTCCCTTGGGACATCATTTTGATCCATTTTCTTGTGCAAACTAGGAGACCCTAGAAGAATAAAGAGTGTGCTAAATACCAGACAATAAGTACAAAATCAAATAGTCCCAGGCAAATCTAGCATGCCGTCACCCTGTCCCTGGGGGCAATGTTTTTGATGTCTCCAAGTCATCTCCAAAAGGTTAAATTAGGACCACAGTGTTCTTTTTAAGTATGGAATCTAGTTAGGAGAATCTTGATAGATTGTTTAAAAAAATAAAGAATAATGCTTTCCCCTCCTGGATTTGAACTTTTCAGTTATCTAAAAACTCATTTACAGGGCTGGGGTTTGTGGCTCAGTAGTAGAGCACTTGCCTAGCATGTGTGGGGCCCTGGGTTCGAGTCTCAGCGTCACATAAAATAAATGAATAAAATAAAGGTCCATCAACATCTAAACACATATTTTAAAAAACCTCGTTTACATGGAACTACTTCCTTTGCCAGTCTTCCAGCTAACTGTGCGGCTCTCCTGAACTTGACCACCCTCGACACAAGAGTACCCCCTTGTGTTCCTGGCTGTGGCTGTCCCGGTCCTCTGCTGGCTGAATGTTCCCTCCATGCTTGTCTCTGTGACAGATTCTGAGAAAGCAGAAATGGACAAAACAGAGTTCAGACTCTTGGGCCTAGGACTTACTGGGTACACAGTCCAGTTATCAGGTCACTACCCAGTGGCTGATAAGAACCACCACAAGTATTATAGTAGTCATAAAAATAGAAAAATGGAGGCTGGGCGCGGTGGCGCACGCCTGTAATCCCAGCACTTGGGAGGCTGAGGCAGGAGGATCGCGAGTTCAAAGCCAGCCTCAGCAATGGCGAGGCACTTAGCAACTCAGTGAGACCCTGTCTCTAATAAAATACAAAAAAGGGCTGGGGATGTGGCCCAGTGGTCAAGTGCCTCTGAGTTCAATCCCTGGTACAAAAAAAAAAAAAAAAAAAAAAAAAAAAAAAAAGAAAAAAAAAAAGAAAGAAAAATGGGAAAAAATCCAGAAAGATTTCATAGGGGAGGTGGCACTGATTTATTTTTTGATGATCTATTATGTCTCAGGCACCTTGCTAAATATTTTATATGTATCATCTCTTTCAATACTTAGAAAACCCCTTTCTAGGTAGACATGATTACTACCCCTCTTTTATAGATGAGGACATGGGGGCTTAAGTTCAGACAAGTAGCAAGTAGTAGGAGCAGAATAGGCGCTGGGACTGGAGTGAGGGAGGGTGAGTGGATATTTCCCAGCAGGCATGAGGCTTCTGAATGTCGAAAAAATGAAGGGACCGGAATCTTAGATTTAGCCAGCATGAGTCATCTTGAGCTTGGGCCCCTATTATTCTAAGAGTGATCCAGGGACCAGAAGCCTCACCCAAGAGTTGCTAAGAAATGCAGCAACAGGCTTCACCCCAGAACTGTGGACTCTGGATCTGCATTTTGAGAGAATCCCCAGGAACAACTTCTGTATGTGCAAGTTTGGGGAGCACTGTTCTAGCCCACTGCACTCCACAAAGTTTCTATCTTTATATTTGCCTCATTCAAAACCTTTCACTGATAGTTTCCAGTTTGCAAATCTGAGCAGTGGCTTGCAAAGAGTTTGAGGGAAAGTCAGAGCTCAATAATATTGATAGCTGAGATCCGTCTATGAGAAGGCTAGATCCTTCTATCCTTCTAATCATTCAAGTGACACTTTGCAGATGAACCGTTCCCAGCCTTGAGTCTTTCCCTCACCTCCACAAACTCTAAGAGAATCAGCTCACTGGTATGATTTTCTGGGCCACTGGTAGGCACCGTGGATCACTGGGTTCTCATATCATGAATCCACTGTGTGATAAACTGGGCACCAGTGCCCAGGGGGCAGGTACAGAGATGAACAGCTCTCATCCTGCTTTGAACAACTAAGACTGAATGGTAGGGGACTTCTCTGACTGCAGGTGAAGGTCTGGAGTCGGAACTTGATTCCTTTGTCAATCATATTCCTCGGAGATACTCTCAGATGGGAAGTGGGATAGATTGTGGCGCAGAATCCAGAAGGCTCAGGTTTCAGAGCTATTGCCTCTGACAATTCCCTCCCGGCCCTTGGCGAGATTTAACTAGTTCCTAAAGCCAGAAGCGGTGATGCTGATTAGAAATGCAGCCGCCTGGATGTTTATTTCCATCTTTTACTTTCTTTTGGAAGCTATGCCCTAGGTATCTCTTTTGCACACCAGCCTGTGCTGAACCTGGGATGGGAAGGGCAGAGCTGGTGGGGTGAGGGACAAATGGTGACAAGGTCTTAGAAAAGCAGCTGGTGCTGGGGACACAAGAGACAGGGATCGACATGGAAGACAGTGCTGCCATTTGCTGGCTTTATGTCCTTGACCAAGTGTCACGGCCTCCACAGCCTTTTGGGTACAACTACAAGTCCTAGCTTATGCCCGGGTGAAGTTAACTTCCCCTTTCGGGGCTTGGTCAAGGATATGAGAAAGCATCTAGCCAAGGATGCAGCTCGTGATAGATGTTCATTGATTCCTGGCTCCTAACCTCAGCCTCCAAGTTGTGCCAGGGGTGATCAACCAGGGGACTGGTTTCATTTCACAAACTTCACTTTCCCAAGGCCCCTCTCCAGCTGGTGGGGAAGTGACTGTCCTCACGTGCCTGAGAAGATGCATGTGATGATGGTGTGCCCCAAACAACCAAGGAGGATCTTTTTTTCTTTTCTTTTTTTTTTTTTTTTTGTACCAGGGATTGAACTCAGGGGCACTCGACAACTGGGCCACATCCCCAGCCCTTCTTTTTTGTATTTTATTAGAGACAGGGTCTCACTGAGTTTGCGAAGTGCCTCGCTGTTGCTGAGGCTGGCTTTGAACTCGCGATCCGCCAGCCTCAGCCTCCCAAGTGCTGGGATTACTGGCGTGTGCCACTGCGCCCAGCTCAAGGAGGATCTTTCAAAACCTGTGATTCCCTCATTGCTGCAGAGGAATGAAAGGGGAAGGGAACAGGCAGCCCTCCCTCTTGCGTTGCCTGCAGGGCTATGCTTGGTGGTCTAGGGCCATTTTTGTAAGATGGACTTCAGGTGATTGTGATACTTACCCTGAAAGCCTTTCTTCATTCATTTTTCTTTTGTATTCCTCCTCCTGCTCCTCCTCCCTTTTCTTTTAATAATATGCCTTCTATGCTCTTTAGGTGCACTTTCTTGAACTTTCTGCCACAGAAGTTAACCCTCAGAAAAGAGAATGGGTCTAGGCCCCAGCAGGCTTGGGAAGAGGGCTGGTTCCCTCCAGCAGGGCCACTGAGAGCACAAGGCAGTCCCTGGGAGAGCAACAGGGGGTAAGGCTGGGTCACAGAATGCCAGGAAGCTCCAGAGACCTGGGATAAACAGGCCATAACATCAACAGAAATTTCAGGACCATGAGAGGAGACCAGCAGGTCCCATTCCTTCTTCCTTGGGCCAGACACTACCCATCCGTGCATGCTCAGCTCAGAGGCACTTCCCCTGAGAATCTGCTTCTCCTGACATCGCTAAGGCCTCTGGTCTTAGCAGTGGGTGATGAGCAGTGTGTTCCCTGCAGCGAGGATTCTGCAGCCTTTTGAAGGCAGTGTGAGAAGTGGGTGTCCTGCTCAATCTCTCCTCCCAGTTGCATCTGGGGGGATGCTGCCTTGCATTCTCTGGTGTTTCCACAGGTGCACACTCTTGCACACCCACCAGTGTGTGCATATTTATTTCTAACCCTCCCCCCCCCACCCCCGCATATTTGCTCTGAGTGTTCTTGGCCTCACACAGCCCCCAGGTGCTGGCACCTGCACCACGTGCCTCATATCCCTTCCCCAAGCATGTCCTGCGCGGCCACTCCATTAGGGCGCTTACTGCCTGAGCTCCCAGGTGTTCACAGGCCTGAGGTTGGCAGTGACCGAGTGGGTCTTTTGGTGACATGTCCATAAAACCTCATAAATCATCTCTATACGACGTCGCATGCACACTTTTATTTTCCTCCATAAATACACACATTCTTATTTCCTAACAGCTCCAGCCTTGGCTGAGAGCCCAGTCCAGGGGTCCACTTGCTGTGCATTTGGCCAGAATACAGACAGGAACGGGGACTACTCTGCTGGTTGTTTGAGGCCTAAGACATCTTTGGGGACCTGGGCCAATGAAAGCCTGATTCGGATGGGACACGGGTGTTCATCTTGTCCAGATACAAATTATACCTCTCCCCTGAAAGCTGTTCATCTTTTTCACTGTCAACTTGTTTCATCCAAACTCTTCTACTGGGGTTCTAGGCAAGGGCTGCTATTAAGCCCATTTTTCAGAATTGAAAATTGAGGATTAAAAAATTGAGTGATGTTGAAGGAATGGGACTGGGAACAGGCACTTAAAGGATGCTCCGGGTCCTTCTGCTGCAGGTGGTTCATGGTCCCGCTTTGAGAATGAGGGTAGGTTGTGATTATGACTTGGGCCTCAGCGCATAAACTATATGTATATAGTTCTCTCTTAAAAACACCATATAACTGAAGTGAGAGTGAGCCTAAAGACAAACATTTGCTATATAGAGGGTTGGTGGACCCTAAAACTCTGAGGAATTTAGAGTTGACCCTCCAGAGAGGCTGGGTGAGGCCAGTGGAGGCTGGGCCACCTGCTGTCTTCCTAAGCCAGTGCAGTCCATCCTCATGTCTGGCTTTGCTATAATGTTGATGCACAGGCATCTATGTCTCTTTTTAAAAATAACAGCACTTACCTGCGAATGCCATTATTTTATTCTCTTTCATTGCTGAGTAATATTCCGTAGTGTATATATACCACATTTTCTTCATCCACTCATCTACTGAGGGGCATCTAGTTTGGTTCCACAACCTAGCTATTGTGAACGGATGAAGGTGGAGAATATAATGCTAAGTGAAGTTAGCCAATCTCAAAAATCCAAATGCCGAGTGTTTTCTCTGATATAAGGAGGCTGATTTACAGTGGGGTTGGGACAGGGAGCACAGGAGGATTAGAGGAACACTAGGAAGTTCAATGGGGAAGGAGAAGAAGGGAGAGAGCAAGGGGGTATAAAGGGGGAAAAAAAGATGGTAGATGAGATGGATATCATTACCCTAAGTGCATGTATGAAGACACAAATGGTGTGAATATACTTTGTATACAAACAGTGATATGTAAAAATGCACTCTATATGTGCATTACAAATTGCAATGCATTCTACTGTTATATACAACAACTTTGAATAAAAAAAAAAATAACAACGTTACCTTGCATGTTGATGTAGCTTTGACCTTTGCCAAATTCTTCCACAAATATCACCCAGTGCCCACAACAGTTCTAAGTAGTGGGCTGTTCTCATCTTCATCTTGTAGAATGGGCAGCAGAGCTGGTAAGGTAAAGTGTCACTCCTATTAAGTAGTGGAGGCTGGACTCTGAGCCCAGCTCTCCACCCTCCAATAGAGCTTTAAAACAAGCTTTAAAACTGCACAATGCTGTCTGAATACTACCTACCATTCACTTGATTCAGGGAGTTGGAGGGCTGTGGGCTTCCCAGGGGCCAGAACGGTATATGTTAGGAATGACGGGGCTGCAGTGAGTCTCCTTGCTATGAGATTTAATGGAAGGGAGAGAAGGCAGGACAAAGGGGCACGAGGGCAGGGGTCAGAGATGGGAGTTTCTCTCATTCAGTCCTATTTTGTGCTATCAAATAACACTAATTAGGTCCTGTGTTAGTCAGCTTTTCTTCACTATGACAAATACCTGAGAAAAACAACTCAAAGGAGGAAAGTTTTATTTTGGCTCATGGTTTTAAGAGGTTTCAATCCATGGTTGGCTGGCTGCATTGTTTCTGGGCCTGTGGGAAGGCAGGACATCATGGCGGAAGGGGGGGTGGCAGAGCCAAGGTCCTCACCCTGTTGCAGCTGGGAAGAAGAGAGAGAGAGAGAGAGAAAGAGAAGTCAGGGACAAAGTGTGCTCACCTCCCCATGACCTACGTCCTAGACTCCACCTCCTGCATGTTCTACCACCTCCCAAGAATGCCACCAAATTATTAGTCCATCAATGGATTCATCCATTGATAAGCCCAGATCCCCCATGGTCCAATCACTTCCTAAAAGCCCCACTTTTGAGCACTGCTGCACTGGGGTCCAAACCTTGTACCCATGAGCCTTTGGGGGACATTTCATATCCAAACTCCAACAGGTACCCTGTCAGAAGTGAACAGGTGAAATGTAAAACAAAGTCCTCAGAAAAGTTAAAATCTGGATCAGCTAGAAGAGAGGGGAGTATGGAACTCTCATCTTTTCTTTGATTTGGTATTCTGGGAGTCCCATTATGAAGGAGCCATGGATATACAGTCTGTGAAGTTTGCAGAGAAATAAAGTGCATGGGCCACAGGAGAGCTTCGTGAGCTCTGATGACCTTGCCTCTCTCTGGGTCCCCATCACCTGCAAATTATGCCACTGGGGAGTGGGGATGGGACAAGGCTGTTCCTAGGGAATGAGCTAAGTGGGGTGACTGAGCACATGACTGACCACTTGTAATTTTTGTGTTCATCGGTGATGCTTCCAGAATGCAGAGAAAGACAATGATATTATCTTGACTCTGCTGACCCATCCGGCACAGTCATAAACTCTGAGTACTTCAGGCTGTCCTGTGCTGGGCCTTCCTGATTCCTAATAGCCTCTATCTCCTAATTCCTGCTTTGAGCTTGGGGCTCACAGTACAATGAAGCGGAACTCCTGAGTTGAAGCTTCCTCTGCAGGTCTGTATCTCACCAACCAACGGGCCTAGGTAGCAGGGATGGAGGTTTGCATGAGACTTTCACTCCTGGAGAATTGATCTGGCCTCAGCATTCTATCTGCCCATAGGAGTGACCAACTCTGAGCCTTACAATGGCACCATTCCATATGGCAGGGTGACCACATGGAATGAGTCATTGTGGTCATGGAAGGGACAATGCTTTGTTCCCATTGGAGTAGACACTCACTGTGGACATACATTTGCCTTCTCTGCTGTCACTGCTTCTGCCAGAGCTGTCATGGATTCCCTGAGCATGAGCCACACAGTCAGCGTCTCACACACCATCACTTCTGAACAAGGAACTCATTTTGACAGCAAATGAAGATCAGTAATGGACTAATGCCTGTCAAACTCACTGGCCTTTTGTAATCATCCTAAAGCTGGCCTTGGATTATCTCCCTAATGCAGCGGGCCTGAGAGAAGTCTAGAATAAGTCTTTTACAGACTTTAATGGCACTAGCTGGATGGTAGCACTTTGTGGGGTTGGGGCATTGTCTCTCACGACGTAGAAAATCACTAAAACAGGGACAGTTTTCTCTAGAGCCCAGTTTCATAAGTCTGGGAGTAAACTCCTTTTACTATGACCCCAATAATCTAAGAGGAAAAAAAAAAAAGGTACAGACCTTCAATCCCACTGTGGCTTTAACTCTTCTGATCTAGAAGATTTAAACTCCCAGGGACAAGTTCTCCCACCATGGGGGTACAGCATGGAAGTTGAGGCTGCCTCTTGCCCTCCCTGGAGTCCTCATGCCAATGAACCAACAAAGAAGGAAGACACTTAGGCTGGCTGAGCTGGCGGGGCCCTGAGTATCAAGGAGGAACGAGGTTGTTACTGCGTAAAGACGGTTAAGTGAGTTAGGTCTGAGATGTCGGGTATCCCTCGAGTACCTCCTGGTACTCCCAAATCTGTGATTAAAGTTGGAAAATGGCAACACCCCAATGCAGGCAGGACAGGGAATGGCCCAGGAAGCTTTGGGTCATCTCATCAGGTGAGGAACCATGATGAGCCAGGTTACTCACCAGGCTCACGGCAAAGGGAGTAGGGGAACAGGAAGCAGAAATAATTATAACTACCAGGCCCAGCCGTGTGGCCAGTTGCAGAAGTGAGGGCTATAATAATTATGAGTATTTCTTCTTTATTTTGTAGTAATTATGCTTGCATTAACCAAGTCTTTTCTTTTTGCCTATCACCATTTCCCTCCCATCTAATGCAGATGCATTAAGAGTAATAAACTTATGCCAGGCGCCGTGGCGCATGCCTGTAATCCCAGCACTTGGGAGGCTGAGGCAGGAGGATCGCGAGGTCAAAGCCAGCCTCAGCAATGGTGAGGCACTTAGCAACTCAGTGAGACCCTGTCTCTAATAAAATACAAAAAAGGGCTGGGGATGTGGCCCAGTGGTCGAGTGCCCCTGAGTTCAATCCCCGGTACCAAAAAAAAAAGAAAAAAAAAAAAGAGTAATAAACTTGTAACTCTGTATTTAAGTCATGTGTGATCAAAGAGAGAGTGTGACTGAGCTAGAAGATGAATGGACGTCACCCAGAGATGGCAATGGAGGTGTTTAGGATATATCCTCTGCAGCTCTGTGACAGCGGGCAGCAGCTTCTTCTGTAGTTGCCCGTTGGCAGACAGATGTGTTTCCAAGCCCTTCCTCTCCCCTGCTTCCCACCCAGCTTGACTTCTTTGTTTTTTTTTTTTTTTTTTGGGTACTGGGGATTGAACTCAGGGGCATTTAACCACTGGTCCACATCCTCAGCCCTTTTTTTGTATTTTATTAGAGACAGGGTCTCACTGAGTTGCTAAGTGCCTCACCATTGCTGAGGCTGGCTTTGAACTTGCGATCCTCCTGTCTCAGCCTCCCAAGTGCTGGGATTACAGGCGTGTGCCACTGCGCCTGGCTCAGCTTGACTTTTTGACTGCTAACTCTGAGTCATGTAGTAACACCAGATCCACCACCAGACGCAGACTCAACAGCCCCCTGAAGAGGTTTTCACCAGCTTCTTATAATCATATAAGGTCCAATTCCTAGAATCAATTCCTCATTCCACACTACTCACAGTGTTCTGCTTTCTTGATTGACTGCCAACATGTTCAGAAATTAGTTTATAGTAGAGAAATATTTATTAAGTGTCTGTCACATGCCAACCACCTTCTAGTGTTCTGGACTATATCAATGAACAGGAGAAACATATGTGTTTATTTGGGACATGCCCACACTAAAATAATATTCGCCATTTAATTGAAATCAAACTTACCTGTCCTGCATTTTCCTTTGCTACATCTGCAACCCCACCCATCATGGACTTCCAGTTCTGGACGTGGGACTCACCTTTGTTTATCACATCACACTGGGAGCCCCTGCAGTTCCCCGGCTTCAGCACATTTCATGTGACTCATGGTGAGCCTGCAGATCCTTCAACAAGACCCTTTTATTAGAAGCCCATGTTCTTCACTCTTTTCACCCCTGGGAAGCCAAGGTAGGTTTATTGCCCTGAAATAAGCTGCACAGTGCTGTGTCTTCTTCAATTCTTACACCAAGCTGTGAGGAATATAGTATAATTTTTTATTTTACCAATGCAGAAAGCAAAATTCAGAGAGGTTTAGTAACTTGCCCCAAATCCCAGTGCTGAGAAGCAGAAGAACTAGGATTTAAATTCTGTCAATGTGACTTTGAGCGGGCTTTGTTGGCCTTATTCAGGTCATAAGTGAACCAATTCTTCAGCAAGGGGAAACAGATCTTTGTAGAATCAGACTCATCTTTAGCAATAGCCATCGCTATTCGGGGTGTGTAGCACTGAGGCCCACGTTGGGAGCTCAGAGCTGGGGGGATAGGAAAGATGAAGGCTGGGTAGCAGTACATTCCCACCCATGCACCCACCTTGGTGGAGGACACGGTCAGCTGAGCCTCACTCTGCAGCCTTGTCCCCCAAGGATCCTCTGTTGCAGGAGGGAAGACTCTAGCTATGACAGAGATCTTACATTCTACGAACTGGGTTTGGTCCTCTGCCAAAGTAGAACATGTCACACATCAGTGGTACCAGGCTGTAGTCCCAGGGACAGATCTGGGAGCAAGCTCTGGGCTATAACGAGGGAGCTGGGGTAACAGCTCAGCCTTTCCTTAGATCTTCTTCTTTGACCTCTTCTTGGAAGAGGAGACACATACTGCTACACGCACACACACATTTGATATAATATTGCACATAGTATTTCGTATCATGATTTTTTTCACTTATGTTTTAACTTTACTGCAAGTTTTTAAAGATTCTTCAAGATCATGATTTTTAATGATTACCTATTATATAACTTCACAGACATACTAAAATTTAAGGACCCGATCCCTTTACCAATGATTATGTAGGCTGATTCTATTTGTTCTACTAATATAGTATTTTTAAAAATCTTTCATTTATTTATTTATTATAATAGTACTATGCATTATAATCCATAATAAACATATAGAGCATCTTTTTACAAAACACCGTTTGTATACAATGTATATTCGTACCATTCAAATCTTCAATCATGCATTTAGGATAACGACATCCATCTTATTCAACCACCTTTTCTTTTTTCCCCTCCATCCCCCCTTGCTCCCTTCCTTCCCCTCCCTTCCCTTTGACCTTTCTAGTGTTCCTCTAATCCTCCTATGTACCCCGACCCAACACCACTATGAATCAGCCTCCTTATATCAGAGAAAATATTTGATATTTGGATTTTTGAGATTGACTAACTTCACTTAGCATTATATTCTCCAACTTCATCTATTTACCTGCGAATGCCATTATTTTATATTCTTTTATTGCTGAGTAAAATTCCATTGTGTATATGAACCACATTTTCTTTATCCATTCATCAACTGAGGGACATCTAGGTTGGTTCCACAATCTAGCTATTGTGAATTGTGTTGCTATAAACATTGAAGTGGCTGTGTCACTGTAATATGCTGTTTTTAAATCCTTTGGGAATTTTTATGAATTTCCTTGTGCAAAAATTGTTGTGTGCCTCTGAGAATTAATTTTAGGTACTTTACTAGGAATAGGCTTGTTAAGTTAAAGGATATGAATCACATTATCTGTATATGTATACATATATATGAGTATATATAATATATCAGTATTTGAATGTTCATGTTCATCTCACTACATGTTCTATAGCATTCAGTGTTATTGTTTTAATATTGCAACTTGGTAAGTAAAATGTTACATGCATAAGATTTCTGTGCTTTGTAGCAGTTCCATCATTTTTATAGATTTATTGCCATTTTTATTTACTCCTTTATTGCATTGTTTGGTTAATAATTGTTTTATCACTTTGCAAGAATTCTTTGTCTTTTTATTGTTAGTCTTTGTAATACTCTCTGACCTTATTTTTCCCAAGTTGTCATTGACCTTTTAAATTTTATTCGTTCAATTAAAAATATTTTGGAACTAAAGTATGAACCAGGCTCTGGGCTATGCTAAATTACAGTAGTAAACATGACAAGTATTTTGCCTGTCATCGTGAGGCTTGTGATCTGTCAGGGTAAGAGACACTGACTAATTACAGGTTTAGAAGCTTTATGAAAGAGCAGTTGGTCAATGTGGCAGGGGTCAAATCTCTGGGAGAAGTGACATTTAGGGAGAAAGCTGAATATCTTTGGCAAATGTGTTTTGTAACATCCTGAAAATTTACATTTTACTATAGACAATCTTCTCTTTTACTTCCATGTTCTTAGAAAGTAGTTCTCTAATATTTACTGATTTTTTTTTTCTATATAGCTCTGAATGTTTACCTGTGTTTTTGTAAACATATTTTCAGGGATTTCTTAAAGTATGAGATTTTAAATTAATCTGATATTTATTATAATGGAAGATTTTAGTTATTTAATTAGCTCAGTATTATTTATAAAAGTATGCTTCTTACCCCGTTTATTTATGATGATAATTTTATCATATATTGTTATGTTTTACACTAGATGAATTTAAGCTAGTCCATTTTGTTGAAGCGCTGGTTGATCCTTATCCTTTCTGTATTGTTTTAATATATTGCTTTATTATGTGCTATAGTTGTTAGAAGTGAAAGATACAAACTCATGTCTTCCTATTAACTTTTCTTTAACTAAAAAAACTTTAGATTCTACCATATGATTACCCTTTAAAACAAATTTTAGAAATATTGTTCTGCTGGATTGTTTGGCAGAGATATTAGTTAATATTATTCTAAACGTATGATTTAGGAATTTTATATATTTATTAATGAATATATAAATATATTTGTATACACATACAAATATATGTATTTATGTCGACATTAGAAGTATGTATATACTTGAGATTCAATGTATTATATTTCTAATTGACATAAAGAATGATTGTTAAATGAAAAAAATAATGGAAAGGCAATTCATATAAACGTGGGGAAAATTGATTTTTTAAAAAATTATGTCTTCTTTTATGTCTGGTGGAACTGTGTTAGGGTTTGTTAATAAATGTCCTTCACATTTATTGATACTATGAGATTATTTATTTATTTATTTTTAATATTTGGGATTGGACCTAGGGCTTCACACAAGCACTCTACCACTGAACTACATCCCCAGATGATTTTTTTTTTTTTTTTAAATTGAGACAGGGTATTGCTAAAGTACACAGGCCTGCCTCAAACTTGAGATCCTCCTTCCTCAGCCTCCCAAGTTGCTGCACCAATCAATATGCTTTAAAATAGAAATGAAGGGTTATTATATACATTTTACAGCTGTAAAAGTGATTGGTTTCCATTTATTTTCTAACATGTTATGTTATAATAGTGGAAAAAGGTGTTTATTTCATATCAAACTCTTTTACCCAATATTAAAATTAATGCATTTTTGGGATTTTTTTTGCAGATTATTTTGGGGTTTGAGGTAGGTCAAAATCGCGAGCAAATACTCATAATTTTGTTTTCTTTTTTTGTAACAGTTGAACCCCAAATTTTCTGATCTTATTGCATTGATTAGAGAAATTATTAGTAGTAATATCATAGAGAATATTCTTGACTTTCTCTTACTTTTCATAGCAGTGCTGTTTGTATATTGCAATTAAACATAAAACTGACTATCATTTTTGAGATAGACATTAATCATGCTGTTTTAGTTTTGGATTTTCCATTTCATTTAATCCAATTTTTAAGAGTAAGGGATATTAAATTTACCAATGAATTCTTTATGTTTGTCAAGATCATTGTATTCTATTTGAATTAATACATATAAGCACTTCCTAGCATTAAATACTTTCTTTATTAATGGTTGTAAATAACTACAATTTAGCATTTTAATGAATCAAATTCGTGGGTGTGCCCCTAGAACTTTTACAATAATCTTCAAAGCAAGATGTTTTGTTTTGATATTAATATAGTACATGCATATTGACATAAAAGAGCTGGAAGCAAAATAAAAAATAAATCAGGTTTTTAGTTTGTTTGTTTGTTTTGCAGTGCTGGGAATCAAACTCAGGGCCTTGCACATGTTGGGCAAATGCTCTACCACTGATCTACATCCTTAGCCCAGAAACAAAATAAATCAAACTGCTAGTAGTGGTCTCCCCTATGTTGGATGGTAGAATAATAGGTTCATTTTCTTATTCTTCCTTAAAATTAAATGTGGATTTTTAAAAACAGTTATCTGTTGTTTTGTAAATAAAATACACCAGGTTACAAAGACCACACCAATAGTAGTGGCTAAAATTACAACCTTATCTGTCCATGACTCTGAGGGCAACAACCTGGGCTGTGCTTAGCAGGGTGTTTCTTTTGTTAGTCTTGCCCAAGGTCCCATATTGCACTGCTGTCAGCTGGTTGGTCTGCTGGGGGCTGGTTGATCTGGAGAACTGCAGGTGGTATGGCTACTTCTGCTCCCTGCCATGATATTCTTCTTGATGGTAGAAGCAGCAAAGTTGACATGGCAAAAAGACATGTATACAGGGCTGGGAGAAATGATGGTAGACAACTCTGTAAGCAATCTTCTCCAAACATGTTACAATTTAAAAAAAAAAACATGAGCCTGGTGGCACACTTCTGTAATCCCAGCAACCCCAGAGGCTGAGGCAGAAGGGTTGCAAGTTCAAGACCAGCCTCAGCAATTTAGTGAGGCCCTATGCAACTTAGTAAGACCCTGTCTCTAAATAAAGTACAAAAAGGGCTGGGGACATGGTTGAGTGGCTAAGTGCCTCTGGGTTCAATCCCTTGTATCCATAAGTAGAGAAACAGTACACATTATAAAAAGAAGAAAAGAGCGTTGAAAAGGATATGGCAAAATAGACCCTCTTACACTTTGCTGAAGGCCTATTGAAAGTGTAATTAAAAAGTATTTCATGAGTGGCAAAACATGAATAAACTTTGACTTAGTTTTCTATAACTCAGAATTTATTCCAAGGAAATAATCAGAGTTCCAAGAAAAATTTATGTGCAGGGATTTTTAAGTAAAACATTTGATATGTGAAAAGCTATAGCACAGTCTAAATGCAAACTATTAGAGGAATTAATGATAACATACAGCTTTTCCCTATGCTGAAACATTATATGATCATTTTGTTATATTTTAGGATATAAAATCAAGTATAAAAGGTAGAATTTGTGTGTTCATTGTGACTCTAGTTTTGAAAGTTGAATATACATATATATACATAAATGAGTATATATACATATGCATATATATATTCAAAGTCACACACACACACACATACGTACATGTACAGGCATAACAACAGCAATTATTTCTGAATGGTGACTGGGTGGCTGGTAAGTTTTAACTAGTACGATTGCCAGAGCCACAGGTATCAAGAAGATGGCCACCTTGCCTCTTACATACTAGACAGGGTTGCCTTTAACTCTTGTGCATGTCCTGTGGAAGTCCACACTCTCCCAGAGTTCTATGGCTCCCGAGGGCTTGAGTTCCCATCATAACCTCTCATAGAGACTTCTCATCTTTAGGACTCCATTGCTGTCTTGTCTTTTGTGATCCTTCTTACATCCCTGTCCTGCATCTTGACAGATGCATGGGACATCAGTCCTTTATCTCCATTGCCAATCCTCTCCCGAACAATCTAGAATACGAGTATGTTGCATATACTGACTTGTATTAAGTAACTGTAGATCATAAAGATGGGTTATTGTCCTATGCCCTATAGAAGACAAAGAAGTTCAAAGTCATTGAAAGATTGTTTTTTTAATGTTGTTGTCATGAATACTCTTGGCAGTCTTATGAAAATTCTAGACCCCTTCCAAGTATAATGCTTCTACATGCATACAATAAAATACACCAGGTTACAAAGGAAATAAATGATGTTCAAAGTAAAGCTATCAAATCGCTAAGAAAAATCAAATTTGTGAAACAGCGAAGCATGTGCTTCTATATTAATAATGCATTAAATAACATGATAGTGGCTAGCCAGAAAATGAGTGGAATATCACAGTGGTGATAAGCATAAATGTTTTGAGATGTATGTAACAACTGTAATAAGGCATGAAAATAATCTGATTTCTATTGATTACAAACCTGCAAAAATGCCAATACTATTGTGATGGGCTATCTACATTCATAATCGAAGACTACACTCATTTTCAGTTAGAGGTTGGTGAAAATAAACATGTGATATTGTCCTTACTTCAGTTCAAAGACAGCCTAAGCTGCATCTGTGGACTTCTTAGAATCCCTGGGCTCTGGTCTAAGAACCCTTGTAGGTGACATTCCTGTTCCTCAAAGCCCTTTGACTCTCTTACCCCTGGGCATTTCACTTGGGTACCATTCTCTCACCAAATTACTTTCCGGGTCTCTCCCTCCCTTTCCCTTCCCAGTTTGTTCTGGGAAACTTGGAATTCTTCTCACTCCACTAATATAAATGATTCTGTAATCTCTGGTTCCTAATTTTAAAGTTAACTCTTGAATAACCACAACCCAGCAGGACTGAAAAGTCCAAAGAACTGGCCTCCTACTCCTTTTGTAATGGTAACAGCCTGGACAACTTTCCCACAGTACTTCCCAAGTTCAGGCCTTGTTTCATGGCTGGCAAAACTTTCCCAAAGTCAAGTCGCCTGTGCTCTTAACCCCTCTGGACTGCGTTGTTTTCCAGTTCTTTCTTGTCATAGCACTGGTCATCTTTAGGAGGTAAATGTTATTTTAAAACAATGTTCTGTTTGTTCTGTTGGTGCATTTCTAAATCTTCCCTGTGGTACTGGTTTCAATGTCTTCTCCTGATCTTCTGGGAACTTTCAGCCAGTGTGGAGGATTAGTGGAGACTGAAGCAGAGACTCAGAAAGAAACAGAGAGGGGACATGTATGGGACTTCATGGGTCCAGTCTGTTCTCAAGCTCAGGTGGAGCCTGAACTTCAGGCTTTCAATGAGGCTCTTTTAGGTTTAAACTGGCTCCAGTTTTTGCTTCTTATAACAAAATGCATTTAAGAAATGTATAACAGACTTGCATTACCTTCACAACCAGGAAGAAAACACACGTCATCAACAAGCACTGCCAGTGTGGGAAAGGACTTGTTCTTCTTAACCCTTGTCCCACGGCTGTTCCATTTGAGTGACAGTAGAAGTGATCAGAAAGAAGTGTGGTGGAAGTGACTTTGAGGAGACAGGTGCAGAGAGGTGACTGTTGCACACGTCACCTTCTCTGTGTCTGAGGTCACCCAAGAACAATCTGCCTCCTGTCCAGCTATAGCCAGATTCATATAGACCTCCTCTCTTAGCCACACTGTTTAGGACAAACAATAGTTTCTTGCATGTGAAAGGTTATTATTATTATTATTATTATTATTATTATTATTTTAATTTGTATTTCTGTATTTCCAAGCTTGTGGGTCCTCTTTGTATCTCCCAGAGCTAAGTGCCCAGGAGAAGACAGAAGCTCCATGGCCCTTGCAATCTATTGGCCCTTGTGGTTGGTGATGCTGGGGAGGGAGGAGCCTCCCACCTTGATTTGCATTTTTTAAGTGAGTCCCCTATCTCCTACCACAAACGCTTCCTCATAAAGGAAACTTACCTTTCTCTTCATGTATCGGAGGCAAATGTCTCAGATCCTTTGCCTTTATTGTAAGCCTGGTCTTATCCTGATTCTTCTAACCTTGATGTTTGTGTTTTGTCTCCCTGGTATCGAGTGCCTGTGTTCCCATCTTATTCATCTTGGATAACCCGAGTAGGAGTCATCCTACCCAGGATCCTCCTGGAGGACCTTGATCCAGATCCTACATCTGGTCATCTGCTAGGCTCTTCAACCCCGGGCTCTGGCTAACCACTGACACTCGGATAAGGAATGCCAAACTTGAATGTACTGGGGGCAGAGGTAGGTGATAGAGACCGGGTAGCTGGGATGGTTGTTTCAGTCAGAATTCTTCCATTTTCAAGTGAAAGAAATCCAGCTCAACCAGTTTAAGCAAACTGGGCAACATTTTGGCTTAAATCCAGGCATAGCTGGATTCTGATGGCTGGATCACAATGACTGGGTCAAGGCCCTCTATTGTCCTTCTTTACAATCTGCTGCCTTCTGTGTATATCTGATTTGAAGTGAGCTCTTTTTATCAGGTGGCACTAGGGAAAGATAGTGTTAGATTAGGTAGAGGGAAGTGAAGGGAGGGGAGTGAGGGGATGTGGGGATGGGGAAGATAGTGGAATGAAACAGACATTATTACCGTATGTATATATGTGACTACATGACCAATATGATTTTGCAACATGTACACTTTGAAAAATAAGAAATTACATCCCATCTATGTATGATTAAAAAAAAAAAAGAGAGAGAGAGACAAAACAATTTCCCCACTCCCCAATAGTCATCTTTCCCCAGTATCTATGAAAGAGATGTACTTGAGTACTGGGCTCAAATTTTGGACCAATGATAGAAACATATGGGATGGGAAAAGGGAAGGAAAGGGGTATTTGTGGAAGATCGAAATAATACATAGTCCAGTGTAACCAGCATGACCAGAAGGATAATTCTGTGGGGCCAGAAGGCGAGCAGACAAAGGATGCAGAGAGCAGTTGCCACGATGCTGCTGTGAATTTGGTCCTAGAGGCAGTGATGCTGGTGATGAATTGGTGGGGCGCTGGTGATTATGGGAGTGAGGGGAATACGTGCTCCAGATCCCACTGAGACCACAATCCAGCAGGATGGTGCATCCAATCCCATCAGTAGAAACACATGATTTCCTGTGGTTCTTGCCTTTAAGGGCAGAGAAGGCAGCACATTTGTCCTAGAAGAAAATCATTGCTGTCTGAGTCAGCACGCTCCCCAAGCCTGTGGAAGCAGATCACATGGTGTCTCAGAAACATACCTGTGTATGTTAGCAGAAAAACAGAGCAAAACAAGCCTCCACCACCAGGAAGGCAGGAAGTGTGGTCAGCTTCCTCTGAGCTCCAAGGGAGGTGAAGCCAAAATGAGAGGTCATTGGCTTTCACTAATGAAGAGGCCCAGAAACTGCTGATTTAAAGAAGAATAATAAAAAAAAAGCACCCTGGGGGACATTTTACTACACTAAGAAAATGTCCAATTTCATCCTTCATATAAAAAAGTAGGGGGGGGGCGGATAAAAAAGAGAAATGTTTTGATTTTCATAAAAGTCAATAGATTAATATAAAAGGAAAAAGTCCCCAGCCAAGAATGAAGCCACAGTCCTGTCCATGCGTACGTCTGAGCCGACTCCTCCGGCCTCATGTGAGCAACTGCATTTGGCATGCAGAGCCCTTGTTCTGTAAAAACTATTTCAGGAACACTTTGAAATGGCTGCCCAGTGATGGCTGCCTCATTTGGGATTTATTATAATATCATTAGGAGGGGTTATATCACTTGGTATAATGTCAGACACATTGTAGCCTGTGGTTTTATGATGTGGACAAATATCACACTCAGGAATAAGATGACTCTGAACAAATCAGTTCCATCTGGGTTCTACTGTAAATAGAGCCTCTGCCTTCTGCTGCAGGAGGACCTTTCTCAGCCTCCTCCAGCCCCGTGACCTTCTATCCTGCAGAGTCTTTTTCTTCTACGCCTCCCTCCTGTTCAGCCCCTGGGGCTTCATGGGAGGGGAGGGGGAGGTAGAGACAGAGACAGACAGACAGAGAATTCTGTAAGACACAGAAACCTAATAGAAAAGGCAGTGAGGGGGATATGCTTTCATCGAGTGCCTGTCACGTGCCTGAAGTCATGCTAGGTATTTCCACCTGTGCCACCTCACTACATCCCCGCAGCAAGCCAATAGAGCAAGCAGATACCACAGAGCTATTTTACATAGAACTACTGAGACTCAATGTGGTTAAACATAATACCTTGCTTAAAGTCTGTAAACTGATAGTGGAGGGAATGGCTTTTGAAGTTCACCCAAAGTATATTCCAAACCTGTGTCTGTCCCCTCGTGGTACCCTGCTGTCCTTCAAGGTCTGTATGTCTAAAAAAAAAAAAAAAAAACCCAAAAAAAAAACAAAAACCAAAAACTGTGTACAGGAGGGAGGGGACAGAGAAATGTGGATGCCAGTTTTATTTAGTAAGAAAGTGATTATTATTCATTTTTTATTTTTTTTGGTACTGGAGATTGAACTCAGGGGTCCTTTGCCTCTGAGCTACATTTTCAGTCATTTTAATTTATTTTTTATTTTGAGTCAGGACCTTGCTAAGTTGCTGAGGTTGGCCTCTAACTTGTGATCCTCCTTCCTCAGCCTCCTGAATCTCTGGGATTACAGGGGTGTACCATCATGCCTGGCCATGAAAGTGATCACTTTCAAAGCAGATAGGAATGTGGAGATCTACTTGATGGTTTCTAATAAATATCTGCCTACCCTATGACCCAGCAATGTCCTTCCCAAGAGAAAGACTACATTTGTTCACACAAAGACTTGAATGAGGATGTATTCATAGCAGCTGCTTCAGAATAGTCAAAAACAGGAAGCAAGCCAAATGCTCATCAGCAGGAACATGGATAAACAAATTGTGGTATGTTCATATAACAGAATACTACATAGCCATAAAAAAATAAACAGTAAGTTAATGTTTACTGTTTACTGTAACACACATCACAGTCTGGATGAGTTTTTTAATGAGTTTTTTAAAACCCATATTGACTTAAATAAATGCACACAAAAACATAATGTAAGATACCAGTTGCAAGAATTATTTTCAAGAATAATAAAATATAAACAAAGGTGAAAGAAGTCACAAGATGTTTATCTCTGGAGCAGAAGGTGAATATTGCCAAGAATGCACCTGAGAAAGTCTCCTGGGGCTGTGGACTTGGGTAGTCATTTACACAAAGGTAAAAATTCATCAAGCTATATGTTAAGATTTTACTGTTTGTATTCTAAACTTCAATCAAGAAGCAGATAATAATGAAGAGTTTAATAGAAAAGATAGAATGAGCTGGGTGCTGTGGCCCTTGCCTTTAATCCCAGTGACTTGGGAGCCTGAGGCAGGAAGATTGCAAATTCAAGGTCAGTCTCGGCAAATTAGTAAGACCCTCTCTCAAAATTAAAAAAAGAAAAATACAAAGGACTGGTATGTACCTCAGTGGTAAAGTGCCCCTGGTTCTATTCCCAGAACCAAAGAAAGATGAAATAGTTAAACTTAAAAAAAAAAAAAAAAAAAAAGGAAATAGTTAAATTTGTCACTCCCAAGTTCTTTAGAGAATTAGCTATTTTGTTACCTTCCACTCTTCTCATAAAAAAAAAGACAGTTCGGATGGGGCTGGGGATATAGCTCAGTTGGTAGAATGCTTGCCTTACATGCACAAGGCCCTGGGTTCAATCCCCAGCACACCATACACACACACACACACACACACACACACACACACACACAAAGACAGTATGGAAATGCAGAAAGACCCACATTATGCTGCAACATCAGATGTTGGACATTCAGAGAGAATAGCTAATGAATGGCTGATTGATTTATTTCTAGTAGTTCTTAATATAGAAAAGGAAGTGTCACTCTCTTCCCTTGATAAATTGAAAAAAGCATCTCCCACAGCCTCTGCCCATTTCCCCTCCCCTCTCTTCCTTCTCTTGCAATTGCTATCACTAGTGGATTTGTATTTAACAGAGTGTCATAGGTCAGGGGGTTTTAGGTGAACAGAAAGAAAAGCTGACCGCTTTCATTTTGGCGTTAGCCTGTAACGAAGTACTTTGCGTGGCTCTTATTTTATTATGTTCATAAGGGATCTTGTAGGTCAACTCATAAATTGGCATGACAGTCTGTTTATTTCTGCCAAAGAATCCAGTTAAAATGACATTGTTAATTTATTTGAACAGATATGTGTCAAAATCTCTTAAACAATGCCAGGATGTTAATATGGATGTCCACTGTCAAGTAACCCAAACTCAATTTTATGACTGTCCCTGGAAGGAGAGTTCCCATGTATTGGGATGGATTTTTACAAAATTTCTTCTGTCTATGTTGTTTATTTCCATGGTCTCAATAAAGCTGAAGAGAGAACAGCTCTTAGTGGAGCTTAAGAGAGAATGCTTCAGAGAACACAACAACAGCTGAGGCTGTGCAGGTAGATATTCTGGGATGTTGAGATAGTTCGTGAAAGAGTTGTCAGGTTTCTGGGTGACCTGGGTGATTGGGGTCAGAGAATCTGCTGTCCTGAATTTCCAAGGACTTTCTCTTCTCTTTGGTATGATTTCCAAAGTCTGCCTTTGGTCCCTCTGTTCATCTGTGGGAGTGAAAGCGATGACCCCAAGGTCTAGCTAGTGGCATCTTCTTCCTCGGTGGGGATGGTAGCTCTGGATTCCCAGGGGAGAATGGCGGATGGGTAAGGATGAGAGCTGCAATGGCTTGAAGGTGGAAGTGCAGACGAGTCTTGGATTTAACTCAATCTTCTAGTCCTTTTTCCTATGGACCATGATTGTTTCCACTTCTGTAGTTGGAAAAAAAAAAAGTGAGAGCAAAGTTTCTATCATCGCCGTTAGAGTGGAAGTGGTTTGGGCTGACACAAAACAGCCGATCGAAGAGCCAATTGCTGACCTCAGTGACACATGCCTAATTCCTGGTGCAAAGCTTGGCCTGGTAACAGGATCTTGGTCACAATTACTCATGGATGCTTATGGTGATCTGGACCAAGGCTCACACCCTCCCTGTCCATGACAGGAGTCATGTGCTGCTGAGAGATGTGCAATTCATAAGATTCTTTTATGTACCTAAGCCTGTGATTGCTATTAGTCGGTGAAACATGAGGATAATAGGGCTATTAAAAAATTTAAACTCTCAGACTTCCATTTCACTCTGTTCCTTATAAAATAGCTGTTTTCTCAGCTACATCAAGACACTGAAAATGTTATTCTGCGCATGTTAAACAATGTCTAAGTGTTTCCTCTTCTACAGACTCTGGCCAGTCTTTGCTTGCTAAGTGAATTCCACAAACATAGGTTGAGTACCCACTGTGTGCCAGGCATAGTTCTAGACAATAGGAACAAAGAAACAAAAGAGGTAGAGAAACTTCCTGATGTTGTGGGGCTCACAGTCCACAGTGGAATAAACAAATACACAATGCCAGGTGATGGGGGTACCACTAATGAGAAATAAAGCCAGGTTAGGAAGTGGAGAGGACAGAGTAGGGGGCATGACTGTAGTTAGGAGACCGGGAAGAGACTTTTTCACCAGGAGATATTGGAGCAGAGACCTGAGAAATTCACACGGCTACCTGGAGAAAGAGTCGTGGTGGTCAGATCGTGGCCAACTCCCGTGGGGTGGGGAGAGGTGCAGAAATGATCAACACCCAAAATCAGGTGAAATCTCCCAAGATCAGTGAACCCCGGGATCATGGCGGTCATTACTAAGACTTGAGAATCCCCATGGGCTAATATTTCCATGGTCATCTTGGGCTCTGAACTCTGCTTCTGAAAGTGCAATTTCTGATCTGCGTCATATCAACCCAGGCACCGTCAGCTCCTTCTTTGCCTGACCACCCCCCTGGCCACACTCATACACAGAAACAGCAAACATTTGCAGTAGCATTGGTAAGTGTGGTAGGTTTTAGCAATAGCTTGGCAGTAGGGTACCAAGGTGGCCCTTACATCAGAACATCACCAGCTGTGTCAGAGTGAATGTTGGATAACCTCCTCATGCAAGACATTCTTGGGTCTCAGGGCCTCTAGAGTTGCCCCACTGACTGGTTTCCCAGCCAACACAATTCCCATTTTATGGATTTTTCATTTCTTTACTCCTTTCCACCCCTCATCCCTTATGGATTGCTCCTGTGATCTCCAAACTTGTCTGGTTTCATTGGGTAGGAATGTTTGGCCTTCCCCCACCCCAACTTCATTTTTGACCAATATTTATGTACGCAAACATCAATGTGCTCAGTAGAACATGAGCTCTTTTTAATAGTGCTCACTTTCTTTTGAAAGCAGCAGTGATTAGAGAGAGAAAAATGCCAAGAATGAGTTACCATACTTTGGTGGACGCTGGGGTAGTGTGCATGGCTGGGCTGGCCTAGTGGTTGCATGAAGAGCTCAAACACAGGAGGGGAAAAGAGGGATGTTCTAGATAAGAATTGTTTAGAGATGTCATAAACGGAAAAGGCAAAGTAGAGGTGGATCTTAAACCAGAGAGATCCCCTCTTTGAGTGCAGGAGCCCTGTTTGGGGAGATGGCTAAGATTGCGGTTGACTACGGGCCATGGAGATGTTTGGGCATTGCCGCCTTCCGTAGTCTCATGAGACTTAGCCCGAGATCTCGAGAGATTTGGGCCAAGATTGCTGATCAGGTCGGCGCCATTTGGTTGTTGGTTGTTTGGTGGTGTGTGTGGTGCGTGTTAGAGTTGTTGTCAGAGTCGGAGAGAAAAGTTAGCAAAATAAAAGCCTGTTTGTTTCCAGTTCGCCTCTGAACTTCTTCCCGCGGCTTCGCTGCTCCAAGCGGCCATCGCTTCAGGTGGCAACATTTGAGCTTTGTTCTCTCTAGCTCAAGTATTCAAGATGCATTCAAGGGCTTCAGATCTAGAGGGCTGGGAGGCAGAGTCCTGGGACTATATAGGTTGAGAAGCCTGGAGAGGAGCCCATGAGGCTCCCACGTGACAATCTTTTTGTTCCTGCTAGTGTTCAGTGAAGGCACAACACCCGGAACTATAATGTATCCCAACACTCCGGAAGCATATTCTCTTCGACCCAGAAATCCTACTAGAAATGGGACCCACACATACACTTTTACGCAAGGGCTGTTCCTTGAATCAATGTTTGTGATGACAATCACTGGAAACATCCTCAAAGGACATAAGTAGGAACCGATTAAACTTTAAAAATGACACACTTCTAGCTGTTTGTAATTGCAGCTACTGAGAAGAATGAAGACACTGTTCATGGTCTTGAGATGGAATGATATCCAAGAAAATGTTATCCAGTGGAAAAGACAGAGGGCAGCAAAGTGTATACAGTAGGCTCTGTCCATGCAGTCTTTAAGAATGTTTCCAGTGAGATGGAATTGTGTATTGGCATTTACCTAATTTGTGCCTCATCTTCTGTCACCTCCTCACCTGGGGGTTCCAGTCTTCAGGAACGTTCCTGAGTGGTCCCTGGAACACGGCAGCTCTCCCCCTCAGCTTGAGCTCCTCCAAGGGTGCACTCTTCCTTTGCTGGGAAGTTCTACCTTTCAGGGAAAGCTGTCTTAATTTGGGTCCCTCAGCCTGAGTCCTTAGCTGCCTCCTGTCTCGCCCCCAGCAGGAGATCTGGCATAGCTCTGAGCAGGGCCTCTTGTGTTGACAGAGCCTGGTGGCTCGCTTCTGCAGATTCTCACCAGGATCTTTTTCCAAAAGCTAAGAACCTTCCGCACTTCTGAGGCGGGCTTTGCTCCTAGTGCAGGCTCAGCCCACCTGGATACTGCGGCTGCCACTTGCTTTCCAAGACCTCTGGGATCTGAAGCCTCCCCTGCATGGCGGGTGCTTCACGGCTTCACCCTTAGCCTCTTCCTGCTGTTCTGGAAAGTTCAGGGAAAACTCTGCATTTTGTATTTTAATGCATTCTTTGTCTTTTACACCAGTGTCTTTTTCTTTTTTTTTTTTTTTTTTTTTTTTAACCACAAAAAGCAAGCTTCAGAAAATCAAACAGATAAGTGCTAATAAACAGAGAGGCAAGGCTGGAGAGGTGAAGGGAGTTGGTGGCCTTGAGAAGCTGGGGATGGGGCCGATCTGGCTGCGCCTCCTTTGTGAGCTCACCATTTGCCAGATTTTGCTGCCCGAGCGAGTGCCGCTACTCAGTAGCCAAGATATAAAGGGAAGTAAGTTTTCCAGCAACTTGTTGGTCTTTTTCCACTTAGGAATATTGATTTTTCTCCTTACTCAGCCTGGGATGGCGCTGAATGGATGCATCTCTCTGGACCAGGGCCTCAGCAGGTGGGCGTGGCGCCAGAGTGCGTGACAATGCCCACCCCGGTGGGCGGTCTCCAGGAGCCCCAGGCCACTCTGGGATAGACTGATTATGTAAACGCTATGAGACGCCATAAAAACCTGGCCTGGTTTACACATGGGAGGAGGAAGGCATTCTGCATACATTATACTGTCCTCATCACGCCACTTACTTTAATGAGATACAAAATTGTGCCAGTTTCACAATTATGATGTGTATCAGAGCTTAATTATATGTACAGAATGGCATATTCAATTGAGTACACGAAAATGGAACAGTGATTTTTTTTTTTTTGTTTTGTTTTTACATGTCTCTCCTACTTTTTCCTACCTATTTTTCATATAAAGAAGTTTCTAGAACTTTTAGGCTCCTGACCCTGGTGGAGAATCAAATATCATGTGCCCCATCTCTTGGCTTTGAAAAATAACAAGAAAACACTGGAACCCCATGACTGGAGAGCTAAGGAGACTGAATAAATGAAAACAAACATGATAAAAATATAGTGGTGTTTGATAGTCCTTGCAAACAAGTCTGGCTTCAATTTGCAGGGATTTTTCTCATTTGTTAAATGACACACCAAAAAAAGAGCTAATAAAAATTCTGTGGTTAAAGGTCTTTTAAAAAGCACTAGAAAAGCAAGTTGAGAGTTGTTGCTGCATTTGTTACTAATTATGGGCAAAACTGGGGAAAGATATTGACCCTTGTGACTTGGATCTAGATGTGCTGATGAAGCCGTCGGCACTTGGGTGTCTGTCACTTTCTGAGGCCTGTGGTACTTGGGGGCCTAAGCAGGGAGAGCTCCAGGCCAGACCACCTTTCTTGTATGAATGGCTTTGTGAGGGGGCCTGGTGGTACCCCAGGATCCTTTTCAGGAAATTTCTCCAGTAGGCACAAGCGGGCTACGTACGAGGTGGCCCGTGGGAGGAAGGAAGAGAAGGCAAGTTGGACCATCGCCCTTGTCCTTGGCCTAGCCCTCAGTACTGGGCAGCAGGTGAAGGTGACTTTGTACCCCATGGAGGCAGCCAATTTTAGGGAAGCTCTTTTTCCACCCAGAAGTACCTGATGACTCCCAAGAACATCCCCGGAGCCTGGGTGGTGGTGGTGGTGGGGTGCTGCCACCTCTGCTGATGTGCGGGTGGACACACTGACCCTAGGGAAAAGCTGACTGACCTGCAGGAAGAACGTCTCCTACCAAGTCATTCATTCATTCTTCACTTGAGCTTCTCCTATGTACCTGCCCCGGTGCTAAGGGCCTATAAATGCATAATGAACAAGACCTCATCCTGTGCCCTGGAACATGGCAGCCCAGTGGGGAAGTCAAACAGGAAAAAGTAATGCCTATGGTGGCTCCTATGCTGGAGGAGGTTGCACTGCTTCCTTGGGTAGGAAGGATTTTGCAAAGGAGGTGATGGTTGAGGTATCATGAGAAAGCCACCAGGCAGGTATGTCAGAGAGATTATTCCTGGCCAAAGGGTTTGGATGGGGTAAGGCAAAGAAGCCTGAGAGAGCTAAGGGTTTTGAGGGCTCTCCAGGTTTGCTATATGGGAACAGGTCTCCAAAGAAGCACCTGGATCATTCTGTTGACTCCAAGCCAATTCAGTAAATTCCTTTTGATTCACATCCAGGGCTCTATCCAGGTGTCCGGTGTCCTTCATGCTGATGGGAGGGAATGGAGAATAACATATAAGACTTGGTTTTTGTGCAGAGGACTTCTTGAGTCTAGGAGAGGTAAAGGTTGTGCGGGAGGCCTGTTTAAGGCCTATGGTTGTCAGTGTAATCAAGAAGCATAAGGAGATATCATAGGAAATGCAGGAGCCCATTGGATGGATGAGCAGTCTGAGAAGCAGGAAGTGGAATTAGTTAGAACTGTCCCTTCAAGTCTGGAAGACAGAATGCATTCTGGTAGACAGAGGGGGGTGCATGAACAAAGGCATGAGAAGCAGACTATGCTAGGTGATTTCTTCTTCCAAATGTCAATATACCTCCCAAACAGTCTACAAATAAGATTATTATACACCAGAATCCCCTGGTGAAGGGGTAGGCATTAAATAGAAATATCCAGGATCCATTCCTGGACATTCAGATGTCATGTGGAATGCACATTTTAATCAACTCCTCAGAGGACTCTGATGCTCAGTACACAGGTGGCATTCCATCTGACCGGGGAGCAAAGGACAGGCTTTGGACATGCATAGACATGGGTTTGAATCATGGACTTGCCTCCTCGTTGTCTGTCGCTTGACACGACCTGCTTACTTGCCCTCAGCTTCACATTATTTGTTTCCAAATGGTGACAACAACAACTCAGAAGGTAGTTGGTGAAAACAAATGAGATAATATTCGTTACACCACTAAGGTCCTTTCTGGCTAGAAGTAGGTGGGGGAATCATCTGAGTTTTCTTCCTCTCCCTGGTTTGGAAAGTCAAAATGCCTGAGACCTCTCTAACTCTTGGTCCCGAGAAAGCAGCAGTCACAGGCAGGGAGGGTGTTAGCCCTTCTGGAATGAACTGTCGAGCATGAGGGTGACTCTTGGCCTCCAGCCTCTATTTTCTTGCCTCACACAGTGCCCGGAATTCTCCAAAATTGCCCTTTAAAACTGGGCCTTGGAAAATGTCTATGTCCAGTGAATATCTAGGTGCCTCCAAGGAATGCCAGTGGATAAAGCCCTCCTGAACTGTGACTTTAGTAAGAGTTAGTGAAGTCCTGCTGAATGCTAACACGATAGGCGTGTCCACTGTCCAAGCTAAAAGGTCATCATCCACTCTGGTGGTTTTAAAATTCTGCTTCAGAAGCTCTAGTAACAGGGCCTAGGACCACTTAGTCGTGCTGTGGACCACTGTAGGGGGAGCCGTCTCATCGTCTACGATGTGAAACGAGGTTCCTAAGGCTATGCAGTGCACAAACTGCACCACTGTCTATGGTGGCTCTATCAGAGTTGATTTAGGAAGGAGGGTTTGGGATGCTGATAAGCAGATGTGACTGTAGGTCCCCTTATGCTTTGAGAAAAGCTCTGTGGTATAAAGCGGGGTTTGGTGGAAGATTTTCTCTGAAGATCTGCCCTATTTGACCTCCCCATTTTGCAATTGGGCCACTACAATTGCATTCTGCGGATGTGGCAGAACTGGTACAATGCCCCCTGCTCCACTGGCCTGGGAAGGGCAGGCAGGGAGTGTCCCTTCCAGCAGTAGGCCAGGGCAGGAAGAAGTGACGGTTGCTGGTGCAACTTCTGTGAAGGGACACTGGTGAAGAAGTCAGTGCCCTGTCCAGGTGACTTCCCAGGCCTGCCTCCAGACAGCTCCGCAGCTCCTGCTGAGCAAAGGGCCCAGGTGCCAAAGGCATTTTAGGACTGCGTCCTTCAGCCCTGGAGCTGCTCACAGAGGCCCGCAGAGGCCCGAGGAACCCTGGGACTGTGGCTTGCTCATCGAGGCCACCCAGAGGCTTTGAAGAATCTACTTCCTCTTTTTGTTGCCAAGTTATAAGAAACGGAGAGAGAGGAGGCCTAGTAGCCAGGAAGGTGGGTTGAGGCAACCCTGGGAGGAAAAGGAAAGTGAGAGAAGGCAATGGTGGGTGGGCGGGGCGGGCCCCTCCCTTGCTGCTCCTGCAGCTTCCTGCTGGGGGCTCCTCTGAAAGCCCCCTGGAGCCTGGTCTGCTCCTGGGCGGGGGCTTGCAGTGAGCCTGCCAGACTCAGGCACCTCCAGGCCTGCCCCTGGGTCTGGTTCCCTCACCCCGGGGCTCCTCTGGGAAAGCAGAGGCCAGGCAGACCTGCCTGGAGCACTTTCGGGCAGCAATGACTTCAGTGCTTGTCCCCAAAATAAATGCACCACAGACAAGACAGTGTGGTCAGGGGCTGAGGAGTTACTGTAAATACCAGCCGGCCTGGGCTTCCTATTTCTGTTCCAATGACTCTCTGGGGACAGGCGCTGGCCGGCCCCTTCCCAGTCCACTCTCTTCTCCCTGCCACATCCAAGGAAAAGCCTTGGCCTGGATCTTCCTCCTTGGATTGTCCCAGGGACCCCTTTTGGGGTTTGCAGGAAGGACCTCACTTCCTCACCCAAACTGGACTAAGAGTAGGGTCTGACTTTCCCCAAGAAAAGACATGCAAACCCAAAGTGGGAGGTTCTAGGCTGGATATTCATGTTTTGTTTTGTTTTGTTTCCTCACAACAAAGCCCCAAATGCTGGAGTTATCAGAAAAGTGACAACGTCTGTGCCCGCTTCCTGCATTGCTGTCTTAAAGCCTTTGCATGGCCTATCCTGTGCGACCCTACGACACCCACATCATAGGGTGCTGCTGGTCTTATTCTGACACCCATTTTATAAATGAGGAAAACAAGGTGAGGTCATAAAATTGCTGCTGCCCCAGTGCACCCTGTCAGGAAGCCAGGAGTCAAACCCAGGCAGCCTGAGCCCCAACCTTCATTCTCAACCCGAGGCTGCAGGGGGCAGATTGCATCCATCTCCATCTGCACTTGGTGGGAAGAAGATGCAAAAAGAGGTTCAAGGTCATGGGCTAGTGAGTTAATGGGGTGGGTTTGAGTCAGACCTGGTGGGCTCCTCTGTCCTCCCAAGGCCCAGGGGTACCTCCTAGAGGCCAACAGCAACACATCCTTGGGGCTTTTGTTCTGACCCCTGGCTTGTAGCTTCTCCCCATCTTCTACGCTTTGCCAGGAATGAAGCAGCATTCACATAGCAGCCACATGGAATCTTCTGGATTGGGTGAGCTTGCTTGGCCCTACCTCTGGGAAGCTGTGTGGTTGTGGTATTACCTGAATAGATCTCCTTCTGGGTCCTTGGGTCTTGAAAAGGCATGCTACATTTGTAAATTGACTCCTACCAGGAAATCTCACAGCATTATCACAGGGTGACTGACCCACCCAGGAGATGGGCATGAATCTCATCCTACTCAGTACCTCAGCCATAGAAGGGAAAACTATGAAAGCCAGGCATTTTTCTAGTAAGAAGCAGTGATAGTATTGCAGATAGGAAAAGAAGAGATGGTGGTCTGAGTTGACCACATGAAACAAAAGTCAAATGCTGTGTCATTTCTTTTAAGAAGTTCTGCTGAGGCCAAATGGGAGCCACATCTCCCGCTCACCTGAGGCATTCAGTGAGCCACCAGGGTTGGGGAATAGTAGCTGCTTTCTACAGATAATAAAATGGTGCTGTCTCACTTGTTTTACCTCCTTGCCTTGGCTACTAAGACATTTATAACTCAAATTTACATTCAATTGTTGTAACTCTTCTCAAAAAGAAATTCTTAGAATACTTCTACTCCCTTTGTCCTCTGCATACTGGTTCCTGCCTTTTGTTTAGGGCAAAAATAAAAATTTAAAAATTTTATCTGAACTTTTATTATAAGTCACCTGGGATTCAGATAAAATACATTTTATAAATAGTAATTTGTGGCTAGTGTATTCCAAGTACCATATAGTTTAAGATTACAGTCACTATTCATTATGTTTATTTGTTTTTCAAAAGTTTATTGAGAACTGTGCATGGTGTCACATGCCTGTAATCCCAGATTTGGGAGGCTGAGGCAGACTGATCACTAGTTCAAGGCCAGCTTCTGCAATTTAGTGAGACCCTAAGCAACTAAACAAGACCCTGTAGTAACATAAAACAATAAAAATAACTGGGGATGTTGCTCAGTGGGAAAGTGTCCCTGGGTTCCATCCCCAGTTAAAACAGTTTAAAAAAAGTTTGTTGCGTGCCTCCTGTATGCAAGGTGCCCCTTCTGGTGCTGTGGATGCTGAGATGGACAAGGCAGGCTCTGTCCCTGCTCTTCTAGAACTTAGCTTATCGTGAGGGAGTTGGACACTGAATACATAAAATGTGCACATTGGGTACACACACCCTCCACAAACAACTCTGCACTCACTACGCACGTGGTTACACCCACTCTGCGCATACCACATACACACCAGACATACACCACATGCATCCCATGACGATGCACACATACTACTCTCTGTCTTTCTCTCCCTCTCTTTTATAATGAGGCCAGCTAGTGTTAAGTGCTATGGAAACAGTGAAGTGGGATAAGGAGGAATCCAGTGACAGGATAAGTGGGTGGGGCTGCTGTCCCATGGGGTCCCTAGGAAAGCCCTCCTGGGTGAGCTGACATATGAGCAAAAGCAGGTAGTGTCTGTGACCCAACAACAGCTCCCGAGGGGTGCGCTGACACCATCAGTGTCTTTGCAAAAATTGATTTTTTTAAATAGAGGGGGTGTGTCAGATTCAGAGATTCTAAATGATTTGAGGCCAAACTGGGCTTCAGTGCAGGCCGGTGTCATTTCCATCAGACCAGGGAGTCTGTGGCCATGGATAAGGGTTTTATACCTGTGTGGCTTTGCATATGGGTTCCCCTCTCCCTAGCTCAGCTTCCCTGGGTGGACTTGAACAAGGTGTAACCTCTCTGTTCCTTGTTTCCCCATCTGCAAAATGAGGTTTGGCTAGTCCCAACCTCACGAGATGATTCTGAAGATGAAGTGACCTGCTCGGGTCATCATCTGTCATTGTCACACGTGCTTCCGTCCTTCAAAAGAGACAAGGTATGGACCCTGGTCAACCAGTAGGCCAGAGTGAAGTCGGACGACTTGCTTGTGTGTCCTCGTCCCTCCTGGGCTTGGGGAGAGGTGTTCTGCAGCAGGGTGGACTCTGTGCCATCTCCCTTGAGTCTCTGTTATGGGGACTTGGAGGGGCTCTGAGGTGGGTGAGGAAGTTGCCCAGAGAAAAGCAGTTACTTGCTCTTCCTGAACATCATGCTGGGGAAAACCTGAGTCCCACTCTAACTGGCCTGCACCTTCCTCCAAGGTCCCCAAGGGAGGGAAATGCACAGAGGTAGAGCTTTTCTCCCTGAGCTGCAGTGTGGTGCCCTGTGCGCCTGTCTGGGTGCAGGGAGGGTGTTTTGGCTTAAGGTGGTCTTCTGTGGCTTCATTTCCTGTGGAACCTGAGCCTCATGCTCAAATGTCACAGCTTTACTGTAAGACCCAAGGGTAATGGTGTAGTGATTCCATCCTGCACCCCGGAAAGGATGAGGAATCAGGGTGCCAGCCTCTGAGGTTTGGCTGCAGCCCTCCAGCTCAGCACCTGGCCTGCCCAGTGACCCTCCTCTGTAGCCTCCACCACTCTCTTTAGCTCTCTGAAATAGCTCCTTTCCCTTTAGATGGAGGGAGGCAATGCTTCCTCTCTGTTGCTAGCCCCAGGACGCTGCACCAACTCTTTTGGGTCCTTTAACCCTGCACACATCCCTGCAAAAGCTCTATTTAATAAACTGCCCTCAATTATCCCCATGGAGCCCACCAGCCACTTCCTCCCAGAGTCCTTCCAGGACCCTTGACAGTACAATCCCGTGGTACCTCCACCTCCCAGAACGTGACAGTTCAGCTCTCCAGACAGGAGTGTCACTGATTTTTTTAAAAAGAGGTTTCTCACATCTATGCTAAAGAAACATTAAGTTCACCATCCTGCCAGTGGGGTGAGTTTTTGTAGAATAGCAAGCCAACTATTAAGAAACGTAAATGGCTAATGAACTGGAGAATTACCTGAAGTGTCATAAAATAAGCAATAAGTAAACAAAAAAAATGAGATCTCATTTTTACTCTCTTGATCCCCACTGTGGAGGTGTTAAGTGGCTTCCTTTGGAAAATATATCAAGAACTTTAAATTTTTTTTTATTCTTAGGAGTCATTTTTTTTTTTTTTTTTTTTTTTTTTTTTTTTTTTTTTTTGTGAGGGGCATCCTCCTGAGGACATACTCAGAGCCATAAAGATTTATGGGCAAAGATGTACATCACAGGATTGTTTAAGTGACAAGCTGGGAACAAAGTAAACATTCTACCGGAGAAGGTTGGGTGAAGAAGCCATGCTATGTCTAGAGGCCACGGTGGGTTAAGCACGTGGCTGTGAGGTCAGCTCATTTAGTTACACATCACCTCTCACTGCTCAGCCCTTGATGTGTCTGGTCCCATCCCGTCCTCACCCTCGAACACCTAGGGAGTACTCAGAGGACAAGAGCTTTTATAGATTAAAAGCTTATTTTCTGAAAAGACTCATCTATCATAATTAAAAGGATGCTCCAATACAATATTTGATGGCATGTAAAAATGTTCATGGCATAAAATAAAAAAGAAAAGGCTAATTTCATCTCACCGGTCACAATAGCAACTGCCAAGAAAACAACCAATAATAAGTGCTGGAGAGGATGTTGGGGGAAAGAAACACTTTGACACTGTTGATGAAAAAAAATCAGTACAACCGCTATGGAAATCAGTGTGGAGGCTCCTCAAAAGAGTAGGCCAGGAACTACCACATGACTCAGCTATCCCCCTCCTCAGTATTTATCTTCAAGAATTACAGTCAGCATAGTACAGTGATCTGTGCATACCATGTTTATAGCAGCACAATTCACATGAGCCAAACTGAGGAACCAGCCTCAGAGTCCATCAATGGATGAATGAATAAAGAAAATATGGTGTATATACACAATGGAGTCTTATCGATCCATAAAAAAGAATAAATTATGTCATTTGCAGGAAAAGTGGATGGAACCTGAGAACATTATTTTAACTGAGCTAAACCAAACTCAAAGCCGAGGGTCCTGTGTTTTCTCTCATCTGTGGAAGTTAGAGAGGAAAACGGAAAAAGAAAGGTATGGGGGGTGGGTCAGGGATCTCATGAAAATCAAAGAGCGATCAGTAAAGGAGTGAGACCAGGGGGAGGGAGGAGGGGAGAGAAAGGAGAAATACCGGGGAATGGTATTGGACAAATTAATATTGTTATATTTTATGCATATACACGCGTAACAACAAATTGTACCATTATGTACAATTATAATGCACTAATAAAAGTTAAAAAAAAGAGCAAAGGGAAACATAATGGAGTATAGAATTTGGATGTAGAATATACCTCATTATTTAAATATGAATGGCTATGCTAAAATAGCAAGAGTGTCCATACCTGGATAGTGTGATAGGTGCTGTTTTAAATTTCTCTTTAGTTTTCAAATTATTTGAATTCGAACTTGCCTCCTTCTTTCTCTTTCTCTCTCAATATAGAGAAGTACACAGATGACTGATTTTTTTAAAAAGAGGTTTCTCACATCTATGCTAAAGAAACATTAAGTTCACCATCCTGCCAGTGGGGTGAGTTTTTGTAGAATAGCAAGCCAACTATTAAGAAACGTAAATGGCTAATGAACTGGAGAATTACCTGAAGTGTCATAAAATAAGCAATAAGTAAACAAAAAAAAGGGGGGGGCCCTCCGTAATGCCACATCCTACATCCTAGATGTCCTTTTAGAAACATGAGCTTAGTTCTCAGTCTAAAATAGTACAAAAAGGTACAAAACCAAAACCAAAAGTCTTTCTTCTGTCTGCAATCCTCCTAAGTGAAACTGTGATAATAAATCCTTTGATTCATGGCAGAAGTATACGCATATATCGGCAGATGTAAGTTCTTTTCAAATAAGCCCGTATTGATTTTATAATCAGAAGATTGTAGCATGCATGCATTTGAAGTGTGGGCAGTTTTATTATCAGACCCTCCAGGGGCAGGCTGGGTCACACATCCTGTCCTGACCTGTCGGGGGAAGAATGGGTGCTCAGGCAACACCACTGGGGGTGAGGGTGGAGGGGGGGGCTCTTGTGGCCGAGAGCCAGAGATGTGAAAGATGGGCTCAGGAAGGCTCTCATCTCCTCCATCCTCAGCTTCTCCATGATCGTGATGGTGTGGCTCCTGAATGCCACACACCTTACCTGGGGATAATAACCAGAGGTAAGACCCTGAAGTTGTTGATCCTTGAGCTCCAGTATTGCTGGTCTCTGTGGCACCTTTGTGAACATTGCTTCCAGCCACTTTCCTATGACTCTTATACGAAGACACTGATCCTCAGTTCCTCCCAAGGATCTGGACCCTCATGACTTCCCGCCCCTTCTAACCCCTCTATATTTTTCCAGCTTGTTCACCTTATCTTCAAATAAAACCAAATGAATTTGTTTTCTCTTACTTTTTCCTACCTCCCACTTGCCCCACCCCGACTTCTTTAGAATTTAAGTCATTGATTGCACAAAAAACAGGGAACCATGGGGTTGAACACTCATATTGGGCAATATGTATAAACTTCATAAAATTAACTGGAAGCTAAACCTCTCAATGTAGTTCCCTACTCACTGAATTCATGTGACTTTTGGATAAATCACGCTTGAAGTTTCCCCCTTTTCAATACAAGAGAAGAGGGTGCTATGTTATCTTTGGTGTTCAAAGCAGTCATGAATGCACCAGTTCTAGACACTTTGATATTCTTGAATCTAGAAGAGAGACATCAAGGGGAGTTCACAGCCACATTTGGAACCAGGAGTCACTGACCGACTGAAGGGTTGAGGAACTTCATTGGAGCACAGGCCATCAGGGGGCCAGGGGGAGACAGCTACAGTGACCTGTCCCATAATCCCATTGGGACACAAAGCCATGCTTTCATTCATAAACTCATGAAATTCATGCTTTTAGTTAGAGTGTGTGTATAGCATGGGTTCAAGGTCAGGAAGGTCAAATTGGATCCAGTTCTCACTCTTTATACACCTGCTAAATGACCTTGGAAAATCCTCATCTTGTCAGCTCTCAGGGTGTTCCTCTGTTCCTACTCTTTTTTTCTTCTCTGTTGGTTGTTGTGACAGCAAGAGGAGGCCACTGCAGGCAGAGCACTTTGCAGATGTGGTGATATTAGGATGTAAGGCATATTCCGTGTGCAGGACAGGAAAATGGGCACTTGAATGGTGAGAATGAAAAAATCTCTCTGAGTTGTGGCTCAGCAGTAGAGCGCTCACCTAGCACGTGCACGGCCTGGGTTCCATCCTCAGCACCACGTAAAAATAAACCCATTGTGTACAACTGAAGCAAATAAATCATATATTAAAAAAAAAAAAGACATGAAACCTGCCTCGTCTTCCTGATGTATTTACAACATAGTCTTCTAAGTTCTTGACAAATATTAATACATTTAAAGTTTTGTAATCACACAATGAAAAAGATACAACTGCTGCCCCTGTTTTACAGATGAGAAAACCAGCACAGGAGAGTTTAGGTAACTTGCCCCAGGCCACTAGTGTAAGTGGCACAGCCGGGATTCGAACTCAGGCAGTCTGGCCCTAGGCCGGTACTCTTCACCATGACATCATGCTGTCTTCTTTGCTTGAGGTGTTTGGTAGGATAAGAAAACAAGAGACCTAGCAGAGACTGGTTGAGGATCTTAGTCCTGCCCCTTATCTGTGTGATCTTTGTACACTTCATTAACTTCTCTGAGCCTTGACTTCTTTATCCACGAGAATAAAAAAGCCCATGTCACGTAAGTTGTGCAGAGGTTCACTTGAGATACCCTGCCTGATCTACAGGGACACACGGAATGCAGTGGCATGTGAGTCAGATTGTGGGCAGGGCCTTACGTGAGCCCAGCCTCCGTCACTTGCTTGGTTTCTGATTGATTTCAGACTTGCCCACGTCTGTCCTTCTCCCTCCCGAGCGACCACCCATGTATCCGGCATCCTTCAGTGTGTGAAAGACCCTGCACCCACCGGTCCTGATCCTGGGGTGCCTGCCTTGTCCAGGAGAGGAGGGAGGCTCTAGTCACATGCCCCAGCTTGCTCAACAATGAGTGTTTCAGGCCCAAGAAGCCAGCTCTCAGGCTCCTGCTTCCTTTGGGCTCTGAGGAGCCACACTCTCCTGTCCACTTCCAAAACCTTGCCAGTTAATTTTAGGGTTGGGGAGAGTCTCTGATGAGAGCCTGCCCACGCGGGGTTAAGGTTACCAGCGGCTTCTGCCTCTGGTCAGAGCCGCTGGGAACAGCAGCAGTCACTTCCCGAAGCTCAGTGGGGGCAGGAGCTGGGCCAGGCCAGTGGGCAGTGGCTGGGCACAACATTTCCAAGACGGTGGAGCCCCACCTCAGCAGACCAGACCCACAGCCCACGTTTTTTAGGAAAGAGGCATTGCCTTGTATCTCGTGTAGCCTGATGGAGTTACATTTTTCATATTATTTTAACTCCAGAAATGGCCTAACATTTACTACTGCCTTACCAGAGGCCCCTTTAAAGGATAAATGCTGACAGATTATCTCGATAATAAGGAAAGAGAGTTCAGTCATAGCTCTTTACCATCCACTGAAGATATCGAGACCATGTATTGATTTTTTTTTCAAGAAAATAAATAGGAAGAAGCATGTACCAATTAAGAATAAAACTAACAGTTTATTACCCTCTGATCTTTGAGACAAATAGAGAGTAGAAAAACACTCGCTTCACCCCCCCATCC
Organism: Tamias sibiricus; assembly: GCA_025594165.1. Taxonomy (NCBI): domain Eukaryota; kingdom Metazoa; phylum Chordata; class Mammalia; order Rodentia; family Sciuridae; genus Tamias; species Tamias sibiricus. The sequence goes on from CM046659.1 coordinate 168,839,383, forward strand.
TATGTTGAGACATAATAATTAGCCAACTATGTAAATAACCTTATATTAAAACCTGAGACAGGCTGTCATTTGCTCAGGTTTCTGTGCAGGATCATAAACATTGGCTCCTGCCTATGGTCCTCTGAATTTTGCAAATAGTTCTTCTCTTTCCAGAAATGCTGTTAGAAAAAAAAAAAAAAAAGAACGGTTTCTTCCTCCTGTCTTTGGCTTTGAGCAGGGTCCTGACAAAGCTCACCTTCTTACCTGTTAATTGACAGAAAGTGTCCAAGGTCCTCGTTCGTTTATGTATTCCACCAGCCTGGGTAGATGGCAGATCGCATGTGTTGCTCTTTTTTTTTTTTTTTTTTTTTTTTTGGTTCTGGGGATTGAACTCAGGGGCTCTCGACAACTGGGCCACATCTCCAGCCCATTTTTGTATTTTATTTAGAGACAGGGTCTCACTGAGTTGCTAAGTGCTTCGCCATTGCTGAGGCTGGCTTTGAACTCATGATCCTCCTGCCTCAGCCTCCCAAGTGCTGGGATTACAGGTGTGTGCCACTGTTCCCAGCTACATGTTGCTCTTTGTGTGAACTGGTAAATGGTGCTATAGAGGAACAGTAGACAGAAGTGGGAACACTATAGTATTAGAACAGTAACAAATTTTTCCATGAAGGTAGCATGTAAAAACAGGCAAAGTATTTCAGTATTGACTTGCTATGCACATGTCTGGCCTGGCCATCCCATATTGTGTGTGTGTGTGTGTGTGTGTGTGTGTGTGTGTGTGTGTATGTGTGTATGATCCTGTACTAGATAAATGGATATTGAAGACATAAATAATTGTCTCCCTCCATCTGGAAAGTAAATTTTATCAGGGCAGGATTTTGTCTTTTTTTTTAAACTGATGTATCCCCCAAACTGGGAGTGGGGCCTGACACATGATAAACCCTCAGTTAATGCCTGCTGTATGTATAAGCAGCTGTTTTAGCTCCTGTGTTCATTCAACATTCAAAAAGTTTCCTCCAAATAACTGTTTTGTAGTAGTCACCGAATTAGGTGCTGGAAACTCATTCAGTCTTTTCTGACCTTTCTGACAAGGGCAGGAGAGGAAATTTACCCAACTAAGGTAACGTTGCATGTGTAAGTGATAAATTGAGGGGTCCTTGGGGTGCTGTCTTGGAGAATATGGTAGGTCGCCTCAGCCAGACCTGTGGAGGGGTACAATGGAAGGGATGGAAGGAAAGGACTGGGATGGAATGGACAATTCAGTTCCGGTGGTTGAGAGAGGAAGTCTAACCATTGGAATTGAGAGAAAGCAAGAAGCCGGAAGAAACTGAGGATACCCCATGGGGAGTGAAAAGCAAGGAGAGGTGGGAGGTGAAGCTGGAAGAGTAAACAGGCCAACTTGAACAGTGTCATAAGGGGTTTGGACAACAAGAGTGAAGGCATTATGGGTTTCCAGGGGCCAACATGGGTACATTTCTATCTTAGAAAGGTCACTCTGGTTGCTGGGAAGGAGGGTGGATCTAATGAAGAGAGCCCAGGCAGGGAGGCAGATTGAGGAAGGTGTGGTGGAGATGTGGCTGAGAGTGGACAGGCTGTGGGCTGGAAGAATTGGAGGGAATCATGAGAGCTTTGGACGTAAGGACTGATGGGGGCTTGGGTGGGTGAGAGAGGCAGCAGAGCCCACCCGTGACTCCAAGGTTTCTGGGTTGGTCAACTGGGTAGATGGTTTGAAATAGCTCAGATACAGTGTGGGGAAGAAAATTATCAAGGGGTCCATATGTCTGTCTTGGGAGATGGAGAGGTTCATGACCTCATTAAAATCATTTCTCAATTTACTTTGAAGGCACATGAGTGAGAAGCAGGAGGAAATGTGATTTAAAAAAACTTCTGTTGACAGGAATGTACATCAACAGCAGACACCTGTAGATAAAGGGAGTGGATTGGTGTCCTGGGTTGAACGAACTGGTTATCCACTTTGTTGAATTCAAGGACCTTTATCCAACTTTGCATGTGGTGGTGGAGCAATAATCCAAGTTATTTTCTTGGATGGTTCTTGATGGTATGGTTATTAATCCTCTTCTGGTGCCTGATGATGGAGTGGATGAAAAGGAGTTGGGGTGATCATAACTTTTAGGTGCACTAAAATTTTCCTGGCTTAATGGATCTTTAAATTTCATTACCCGACATTCTCAAAAGGGATTTATTTCCTTTCATTGTAGTAGTTTTGAAAATGTAATATGAAGCAAGATATCTAGATCATATAAGGAATAATGTCACACTTAGAAGAATTCATCCATCCATCCACTAAGCCACCCGGCCACTAGGCAGGTGGTTTTGACCTGTGGTTGATGTTTCTGGTGCAGCTAGTTTTCCATGGGGCTTGGGTGTTGATATTTTATTAAATGACACTGAGATTCAATGTTCCATGATGGCAGGAACTGTGTTTCTTTCATTTGTGGTATATATTTCCAGTGCCTTGGGCAGTGTCTGGCACAGAAATGGTACTCAATAAATGTTGATAATGTGTATTCTTTTAATTATACACTCATCAAATATTTATGAAGCATTGCTAGGTTTGCTCCAATAGGTAATGAAGGTTATCTTGTGGTGTCTTCCACAGATAACCATAGGGCTCCATGTCTCAGGAAATTTAATTACTACTGAACCATGTACTGGAATAAGGCTGGGATATGTCCTGCTTTATCCTCTCAAGCATTTTTTTTCCCCGTCAAGTACTTTTTTCTGTCTATTGCCACCTGAGGCCTTTGGACTCTCCACGACAGGGGACTGATTCTTGACCTGGCAGGAGGGAGACAAAGTGCTCTCTAGTTGGGAAGATTTCGGTAATTGTGCCAACACCCCCACATATCCTCCAGGTGCCACATCGGGTCCTCCACCATTTAGCACTACAGTGTGGGCCAGTGGTCTGAGTTTCTGGTCTGGAGACACATGTCTGTGCCTTGCCCTCTCTTGCCCTCCTGCCTCTGCAGTGGCTTGTCCCTGCTTTGTCTATTCCTGACTCCCGCTTCCTCCCAGGTCTCTGTTGCTATGAATCCAGGACACTAGAGGCCCACCCTTCCCACATTATGGACATGGCTGCTACAGGTCTCTGGACCCACAAGATTGCCTAGCTGATGCAGCAGGAGTTGATTTCACTTGACTCCAATTTAACTGTCCTGAGCTCCTTCCTTATATTGCCAAGAGACTTCCTAACAGATATGTAACCCGGTGATTCAGGCAATTATTCACGTATTCCCCCACATCATTAGTTTTATGGAACACTGCCAGGGGGCATATTTTTCTTTCCTAGGACTCTTGAGAATAAAGAAAATAGAACTCTTACCATGAAGTCATATTAAGGAGTTTATTCCTCAGAAAATACCCCATAGCACTTTTCTAAAACCTTACATAGGTAGACTGCATTTAGGAAAGGAATTATTTTTATCTCACCTGCTGCCATGGGAATCATTGTCCAGGCCTCTTTCCTTCCAGGGCATGGCTTTAAAAAAAAATTCTATAGTATCTACTGACCACAAAGGGGTGCCTACGGTTACTTCAGGGACCACACGGTTCGTGTTGGATGGTGTTGGGTTTTGCCAGGAGGACTATAATTAAGTCATCCAAACCAGGATGGATTTTGGGGGGAAAGGTGCTATTATTAATTATATTTGGATAATAGGTGTAATTTAGGACTGTCCAGGCCCACTGGGACACATTGTTACCCTAGACTTAGTGCTCTAATTCCACCACTTAACTGAAATTTCCCTGAGTGGATATGTCTGATGGAGTGAAATCAGAGAGAATCCAGTTGAATTGGGCAAAATATCCACATTATAACCCAAAGTAGTGATTTTTCTCAACTGAACTCGAGATCAAAGGATAACGGGGCATGTCAGTTCTTATTAAATAATGCTGCATGACAAACCACTCCAAAAACTCAGCGTCTTAAAGCAACCATCGTTTATCCTGGCTCCTCTATCCACAAGGTGGTTGATCTAGCTGGACTTGAATGCAAATTGCAGGTGGGTCCAGCTCTGCTTTGCATGTCTTTCCCTCTCCGTGGACCAGTGGTCCAAATGGGACCTGCTATTCCCGTGGCAATGGCAGAAGCAGAGCAGACACAGGATGCATCCTAACCCCAAAGCTTGGGTCTAGTATGCTGTCCCTTCTGCCACATTTCTTTGGTCAAAGAAAATCCTCTGGGCTGGGGATTATAGCTCAGTTGGTAGAGTGCTTGCCTCACATGCACAAGGCCCTGGGTTCACTCCTCAGCACCACAAATAAATAAAGAAATAAATAAAACAGAAAATCCTCTGGAGAAGTCCAATCTCAGTGTGGCAGAGAAATATACTCAGTCTTGGGTGGGAAGTTAGCCCAAGAAGCACATGCAGAGGTCATAGATAGCAGAAGGGCAAAGAGTTGGGGACAAGAGTGCAATTCACCACAGGGAACATTAGACCAATGGGGCTTTGCTTGTCCCCTCTCCAGTCCTCTAGAGACTGGCTGGGTTTCTTCAGCTCTTTGTAGCTAAGATGGTGAAGGAAAGCAATCACAGGTTCTTGGGTCTGATAGAGGCAGGGCACTGCCCCCAAGGGCTCTCTACATAGAGTGTGCAGAGCACTGGGTTCACTTTGATGCAGACTATGACTGTCCAAAAGAGGAGCAAAAAGACGAGGAAGAGACTTAGAGAAACCTTCATGATTCAGAATAGCAACCTGGCCCTGGTAAGTGGGTGTCATGGATGGAAAACTGTTTTCATGTATCCATCGGATCAATCACTTATCTTCCCACAGAATGGGGAGTCAGGAGATGCAGAGAAGAATTGCAAATGCTCAGCCCCATACTTCTCCTTTCTGAGGGGGGGAAACAGAAACCTTTTGCCTACAGTGTTAAGAGCAAAAGTGTTCCCAACTCACAGGTTTTACAAAGGATGTGCGCAGACCCGCAAGTACCATTGGGTGGGTATTTTCAGTGCTGTTGGCGAGATCTGACCTGCCAGCTCCTTTGTTCCTTCCATAGTTCCCTCTGGACAAGGGCTACTGTGGGCTTGGTGGCCCCTGTAATTCAGAGTCTCTTCTTGCAATGCTCCCCTCCCCTGGCCATGGGATCAGGTCCTGAGCCTTTGCCTACCTGCTGTCAGAGCCCTACATGGCCTCCTTCCAGGTAGGAGAGAGGGGGTAGTGAGAGCTGGTTAATCAGAGACACCAATCATGCTGATTTTGCCTCATTCAACAAGGGGTCACCCCTCTCAGAGAATGTTTAATATTTAAAACAATTAAAAGGCTCTGGGGCAACAACTTGGTTGGGAGTTCAGGATCAGAGTGAGGCAGGCTAAAGAGAGGCATTTGGGGAAGGGAGTTTCAGAGCCAAACGCATCTTACCCCACAGACAACCAGGGGTTCTTTCTGTGTCCCATGATGGCTGAGACCTTGGAGCATGGCGTTGATTACAAGGAGTGCTCAAAGTCTGCAGAGGAACAGGAGGGTTGGCTCACAGTCACCAGGCCCAGTAGATTCGTACCATCTGCTGTAGTTTGGAGCTGGAGTGTTCTCCAAAGGCCTATGTGATGAAGGCTCCGTCTCCAATGTGGCACTATTGGGAGGTGGTGGAAACTTTAAGGGATGAGCGGTAGAAGATGGTCTTTAGGTCCCTGGAGGTGAGTTCTTCCTCTTTCTCTTTTTTGCTTCCTGGTCTTGAGGTAAACAGTTCTGTTCCATTACACATTTAAAACCTGAAATGTGGTGTCACCACAGGCCCAAAGCAATGGACAGTTGGATCATGGACTGAAATCTCCAAAGCTGTGAGTGACAATAAACCTTTTGTTTTTTTAAAATAAGTTGACTGTTTCAGATATTTGTTACAGTGGCGGAAAGCTGACTAATACACCATCCTGTCTACTTCTCTCCTCCCTTGCTGCCATTCTTCTAGTTTGGGTCTCATATACTCTAACTTGGGCTCTTGCAAGGACCTAGCTGGCCAGCCTGACTCCCTTTTCTAATCTCTATAGAAAGCAACTTGAGTTGTCTTTTCTATTTTTCATTACTTATCTAATTAGAAAAAAAGTTTAAAAAGGATTCCTTTGCTATGATGATACTGACTTATAATGGCAAGAGAGGGGGGATGAGAGAAATGAAGGAACTTTAAATAGAACAAAGTGGGGGAGGGGAAGAGGAGGGGGCAAGGGGATAGGAATAAAGACAGAATGAGTTAGACATCAATACCCTAAGTACATGTATAAAAACACAAATGGTGTGAAAATACTTTATGTAAAACCAGTGACTTGAAAAATTGTGCTCTTTATATGTAATATGAAATGAATTGCACTCTGCAAGCATGTACAACAGATTCGAATTAAAAAAATAAAATAAGAAAAAAGTACAAAGTATAGATATTATAGCTAACTCACATATCAATGAATGCTAACTTTCCACCATATTTTACCTATCTATCTATCTATCTATCTATCTATCTATCTATCATTTATACTTTATTGAAACAGAATACATATGAAAATGTATCATAATTATACTGGTGTTCATTTTCTGAAAATGGACATAGCCATATAACCAGCATTACAAAGAAACAAACACCAAAAAACCCAACAGAGCCATCCCAGCCTCTTCTACCCCTTCTTGTATCCTCCACTCTGCCCCCATCCAGGTAACCACTGTCCTAAATCTAACAGTCTAGATAGATTTGCCTACTTGTGAATGTCATGTGAATATAGTTGTTCAGTGTGTGCTCTTTGTGTGTTGTATTTATTTTGAACTTTCTTTTTTAAGAAAGACATTTTAAAAGATAAAGACTCCTGTGTTCTAATTCTTTGAATTCTTTTTCCTTTGACAAGCACATCATAAATGTGATAATGTATGCAGCCCATGTCATTACAGACTTGCATATGTGGGTAGCTTTGTTTTGGAGGTGTTACTGTCTGTATTGAAGCAAAGGGTTTTTTATGATATAAGAAAGTCCTGTCACTTGCTTATTTCACACAATGAGCTTTCTAAATCACACAGGGTGATGTGACTCACTTTCTTTTTTGAACATACACCTCTCCCCTTTCCAAACTGTCCATTCCGGAAGTTAGAGTAATGTTTTATTGCCTCTTTGCATCTTGTGATGCTTTATGAAGATATTTAGGGAATGGAATGAATGTGTCAATGAACCCATGAGCAAAGTCTCTTATGTCATGGAGAACCATATTCCATATTCCTTTCTCTGCTGGCCCCTTTTTTGGAGAATGGCATCTCCTTTTTCCTTTCTTCTTCTTTTTTTTTTCCTTCTTTATCAATGTCTATCTGTTAAAAGCTCCAAAGACTTAAGTCCATCTGCAAACACAGCGTAGAAATTTGACTTTATAAAATGTTCCTTCAGAAGAGGTAGGCATTGCAGAGCTGGGTATGATCTTTGCAGTTTGTGCCTCACCTGTTTTTCTGGAATGGGGGACAGCAGTGTTCCATAAACAGAATTATAGAAATCTAAGTTGGTTACAACATCGGATTCACATCTTAACATAATTGGCAAAACATTACTCATCTTCCAGGTTAGCCTACCCTGGGGTTTCTGTTGAATTCTCTGGGTTCTTCTAGGCTTCCTGGATTTGAGACCACAACCAGAGGGAGATGGGTCACTGTTGACATTCTGAGACAACATCAAGACTGTGTAGGGTGAAGAAAAATGGTCCTGTCATGCCTCACTATTGCTGATGACCCCAAGACCCTAGAACTTCATCCTTCCTTAAGACTTAGATTCTATGGTCCTTCCTATCACCAACCCTCACACAGAGTTGTCTTAGTATTTACTCATTCAGGGTAGTGAAAAAATTTCCATTTTAGTTTGTGATGGGAACCTTGGTGTGACTTCAACCATTTAGATGACATGGACAAGTTTGTGAATGCTCTGATCCACAGTGTTATTAAATATGCTGTGGACATAATATTACTTTTTCATGAATTTGTTGGGAGAATGAAACTGTGAGAGATGAAGATGTGAAAATAGTACTCAAGCTCTTTTTCTGCTGGGTACACAGATAGACAAAAGACTAGAAAGAAATAGATGTGTTAAAATACATATGGTCCCACTGAGTTTTTAAGAGTCTGGCTTTATTTACTTATATTTTTAATTTTATTTTTTGTAGTGGGGATTGAACCCAGGAGTGCTCTACCACTGAGCTATCCATCTCCATCTTTTTTTTATTTTTTATTTTGAGTCAGCGTGGCCCATGTTGGCTTCAAACTTTACAATGCTCCTGCCTCATCCTCTTGAGTCACTGGGATTATAGCCATGCACCATTGTACCTGGCATGCCTGGCTTTCTTTCTAAGTAGTTTATCATATGCATTTCCCTATCTCATTACAAATACTCACTCTGCATTGTTTTTTGAAATTGCATGATATTCTAACATCTGGTTGCACCTAACTCCTTCCACATTATGAGCCATTTATTTATTTTCAATTTTTTATCAAGGAGAGTTCTGAGGTCAGCCAAGGCTAATTTTTTTCTCTTTTTAATCTTTTGCTTTGCTTTGTTTTGCTTTTGGCCTGAGATACTGATAGTTCATTTTTTACCTTGCTGTCAAACTGTGGGTTTCTTTATTTTTTTTTTTAACCAATTATGCCTGGTATACCATATACCATTCTGTTTTATAATTTTAGGTGTATTTTCCTCCATAATGTTCTATTCTAGATTTGATTGGTGTTTTAGTGTCGTTACATTTTTGGAGACTTTTTAAAGAAACACTAAACTTTTTTATTTGTATACATTGGATCATTTTTTCTCCATCATACATACTATCTGCTCAGTATTTTCAACTCTAGATTCTAAAAGATACATTTCAAATTTATTATTTCTTTGAAACTAAGGTTTTTGCAGTATAAATTCTGCTCTTTATTGCTTCCAATGTAAACTGTAGTTCTTAGAGTGTATTCATTGTTTATCTGCCTTCTTTAGTTTTCATCTAGACTTTTTCTCATCTTAGCCGGTGTCTTGCTTTGCATCTTGTCTCATTTTTTCATCTTCTTCTCCCTTTCTAGAAGCCATTCCTCCTACCAGGGGCATGTGGGACAGATCATTTTCCACTTGAGTTCTAGTAACTCAGTTCCACTAAGTAACTTCTGTTCTTTACAGGCATTATACTTCATTAAATGCTTAGAAAAATAAAACAATAAAAACAACACTTACTTCAGATGTCTTAAAAAATGTTTCCTTGCAATTTATTGACATATATGCCAAACATACAATATGCTTACATTCATTCAATAATTTATAAATTTAGCAAAGGAGATATGTTCTGAGAAATGCATCATTAGTGACTTCATCATTGTGCAAACATCATAGGGTGCATTTGCACTAGGTGATAAATCTTAGGTACCATCATTATGTATGTGGCCTGTCATAGACTGGAACATCATTATAAAGTACATGACAATGTATACACACACATAACACTTTCTTCTATTTTTTAAAGAAAACAAATTCAAAAGCATGCTTTTTCTTTGCATCTCAAGTTAAACTACAGTCCATGGATCAAGTCTGGATTGTTCACTCTGTTTTGTAAATAAAGTTTTATTGGAACAGGGATGCCATCATTCACATACAAATTGTCTGTGACTGCTTGCTTCGTACTACAGTATAATTACAACAGAGACTGTATGACCCACAAATCTCTAATATTACTAGCTAGTCTTTCATGGAACAACTTCACCTACCCTTGTGCTCTTCTCTATTTAATCATTTCTAAATGAAAGAAGAATTTCTAAATCCATTGTTTGATTTGCAGGATTATAGACTGTATGTCCCTGAAGGTGTTGATCAAGTCACCCCCTCAGGCTTAAGTTAGATCAGGAGCCTGTAAGGATACTCCTGGGAAAGAGGGAATGGTCTTATACTGGGTAATTGATGAAATGTTTATTAAAGGATTATTTGCAAACGTGCAGGAGGAGTGATGGAACTCCAGAAAGGAGTGGTGCAGTGCCCCAAGTCCAGTACCCATGAGGAATCTTTACTTACCTCAGACTGAAGATCTGGGGGAGGAGGGAAGTGCCCCCAGAACCCAGGGAAAATTGCTGCATGGAGAGTTGCCTGAAGAGAACTGTAGCTTTTAATAGGGGCATTCACCTGGATTATAAGGACTTACAGGGAGGAAGCCAGAGTAGCACCACCTCACTCTGCTGTCTAAGAGGGTCCTGCTGGTGCACCCCCAATTTCTGAAGTCAACCAGAATCAGAGGTCAAGAATTTCTCTACCATACCTCATCCAAGTCTGCCTTCTGGGGCACAGCAGAGAGTGGGGATGGATGAGTAAGCTAAAGGCAACCAACACTTGGAGTTTAATTCACAGGCTCTAGATCAGAGCTATCCAACAGAACTTTCCATGATGAGAGAATTGCTTCTTATCTATACCGTAATCTAACATGCCAGCCACAAGCCTCTTGTGCCTATTGTTTCCTGGGAATGTGGCTACAAATTTAGGAACAAAATCTTTAATTTATCTAATTTTAATTTAAATACCCACAGAGAGGTAGTGTCTACCATTTTGGAAGCGTAGATGTATTTCTATTTTCTTTCATGCATTGACCACAGTGCTTTGCTGAATGGTCACAGAATCTCTTCTTTCCTGATTTGTGGAGTGTAAAATGTAGATTCATTTCTGGAAGTCTGAGATAGTAACTATCTCCATTCTTCTTCTTCTTTTTTTTTTTTTTTTTTTTTGAGAAATTGAAGGGCAAAACATCACACTGGGGACAGCCGTGCAGCCAAGAGATTTATTCAACAGCCTTTGTGGCTCGTAGCAAAACCGGAGAAGAGGTGCTCTGGTCGAAGGTCGAAGAGGTGCTGGGAGAGGGGAGTCAGGGAGAAGGGAGTGTGCAAGCTCTGGTGGGAGAGGGGAGTCAGGGAGAGGGGAGTGTGCAAGCTCTGAACAGAAGGTGGGTGCTTGGTCACACAGGCTAGGATCTCTGGAGCTATCAGATAAAGCAGCTGCTGTCTGGCTGGAGGCTGGAGCTGTCAGCTGGGAGAGGCAGTTGGGCTGAAGGCGATGGGTCTGGAGCTCCTACAGTGGCTTCTTCCTCTCCGCAGGGTTGAGCTGATGTGTCTTGAGTGGCTTCCTCCTCTCAGCAGCGATGAGCTGATGACGTGTCTCTGTGTGTCTGTGTCTGTCTGTTCTGAGTCTCTCAAACAGGGCCCTATATAGGGATTTCTGGTGGGAGGTGCACCAGAGCAACCCCAACACCATTGACTCTTTGCCCCTAGAACAGGGTGACCTTTAAGCCTATTGGCTCTTGCCCAGGGAAAAGAAACATCCTGGGTGGGGGGGGGAGGGGGGACATCCTGTCTGGGGAAGAAACATCCTGCTGAGAATGAAACAAGGTTGCTTCTCAGGATGTGGAAAACTCTGGCGGGGGCGGGGGGGGGGGGGGTAGCCCATCTATCAGAAATAATATCTGAAGCTTAGAAGCTTCGAGAAGCATAGCTTCCAGGCTTCGTTTTACAACTATCTGCCTAACCACAACTTCATATCCCACCTTGGATTTCGTCCACTTCTCTCCACCGTGAACTTGTATTCAGATGTCTCTAAGCTGAAGTAGAAAACCATTCCTGGGGGTTTTAGGGAGGATGGCTTTAGAAAGCTCTTGGAACACACAAGAGGGAATCTGTTGTTTTAATCAGTGAAGATCTGGGGTCTCTGTTTGGGAGCAGGGGTTCAACAGTGCCTGCCAGCCTTGACACTCAGCTTCAGTCTGTCATGGAGAATGATTTATTTTTATCCACTCTCTTCCATCCTATGGTTAGTAAGACTTTGGCTCAGAATTTGGGACTCATTTGATTGTGATTCTCAGCTCTAGAGCATTCGTGTGTATTTTGGTGGGAAGCTGGGGGAGGTCACATCAGGACGCCTATGTGGATTCTGTTAACCTCAGAGCCTCTTTTTGTCATTTTTCTTTACCATTGTCACTGTTGCTTCTAAAAACACGCCATGATTTTGAATGTGCATAATCTCAGGTCTGATGCAGAATTAATACCTATTGCTTGATTTTCACACTGAGACATTAATTACTATTTGTTTTGCATTTGCATTCACAGGTATCTGTGGAGGGAAATTAGCATACTTTGTTGTTAGACCATTATTAAAATGACAGTTGGGAAAATATTTGAAAAATATTGTCTTTCTTTCTGTTTTCCTCTCTGGCATTGCCATTATTATTTTTTTATCTTCTCTGTAACTTATATTTCTTGCACAATTTTAAATTTCTGGGTAAGAAATGGAGATCATTTTGGAACATTGGTACTTAGAACAAAATCCAAGGTGTTGGAACTGGGGCTTTGTAATGGCTTTTGCATTTATGTATAAACAAGCCAAACCGGTCCAGCCATTCAAAGATGGTGACTCAGAGGTGCTACCACATGTGAAATAATCCTTTGTTGCTTCAACCCTTGGAGAAGTACATCTAACACATTTAGCTGGGTGCTTTCTTGCAGTCAGGAGCTGCCTGTGGTTAGGCTGAGAAGAACAGGCAGAGGGAAATGATGGTCTTTTTTATTACTGTATTAGCAAAGAATCCTGAAAGTGGAGTTAGACAACCAGGATTCATGGCCCTGAGATGCCACAGAGTACCTGAAGAAACTTGAACAAGCCCTTTAATCACTTTATCTTTGGAAATTATACTTACCCCACTGTGTCATGGCTCTAATGAGGTGAGGCACCTTGACAGCTCTGGAGAACCATATGTATTTGACAGGTGGTTGCAGCTACAATGTCCAGCTTTGTTATCTTACTCAGTCTCTCACCATGAGGGTGAGATTCAGCTATGCCTTCGTGCAAGTCCTTGTTCCCGTGGACAGACTACTGATAGCCAGGGTATCTTAGCCAAGATTGGCAGCGGGGCCTGGCCAAGAGGCTTCCCTGCTCCTGTCTTTCCCCTACAACAATGAGTTCAGATAGGGGCGGCAGTCTTCTTCTTCATAAATATCAGTAAAAATTAATTAGTTCAACTAATTTATCAAACATCTCCTCTGTCAGATACCAGGTGTGCTAGGTTCCCATCACGAGAGGACCTACATTCTAAGAGTACACTTCATTGTATGCATAGTTTCCTCAAAGCTGGGGGGATATAAGAGTTGATTAATTGATTGATTGACTCATTCATTCATTCAATAACTATTAGTTGAATCTTCTATGTACGAGGCCCTCTGCCAGGCTTTGGTGATTTGAAAGTGAACAGGATAAGATCTCGATGTTTGGAGTTACCAAACTCTTCACATGCTGCATATAGGAATCCTGAGTGGGGTTCATCACACTTTCAGAGTTCAGGACTCCCTCTCTTCTCCCCAAAGATTCTGATCAGGCATCTGGATTTTGAACTCACGTTTTGAACAAGTCCGAGGTTGTTGGAGAACAATCTGAAAACACTGCTTTGTGAATTCCAAATGCAGCAGGGGACACATATACAAATGTGTGTGCATACACACACACACACACACACACACACACACACACGCACACACACACACACAGACACCCCCTCAGACTAAATCAGTATGGGACACCCAGAAATTGTTCCTCAGAAGAAGACATTAGTTGCTCAGGGACAGCAAACTCCCTAGTTCTGCCTGGCTTCTTGGTCCCCTCCTGCATTCAGTGAAGATTTTCCTGTCCTCAACCAGGAGACTTGGACATAGATTGTTTCTTTACAGCCTTGAGGTTTCCATAAGAAAGTAAAGTCCACTTCTCATTATAAACATGAACATTTTATATGGAAACACACACTACACACTCACACATATATAAATATACACATGAATTCCATACCACAAACTTCACCCCTTTATCAGAAAATCCCTCTGCAAGTAAAACCACTTCAACTTGCTGGATAATTTCATACTCTTTTGCACATCACTATTTGTGTAACCAATACATTATTTTTGGATTAGTTTTAGGACTGGTTATTTATTAGACCTTTGCTCAGGGACAAGTACTGTGCAAAGCATTTTGTATGCACCGTCTCCTTTAATCTTTGCAAAAATTCATAAAGTAAATATTATTATTTTCCCATTTTACAGTGGATGCAACTGAGGCTTAGATAGTGAAGTATCTTGCCCAAAGTTCCACATTAAGTGCAGGCATTCCTAATTTCCACTTTTTAAAATGGCACCAAAATGCAATGGGCTATGTACTTACTTCCTTATAATGGAGTCCTAAAAGGGGAGTGCTTGTGGGATTCTGGCCCCCATCCTGGAGATTTCCTATTTGCCAACATTCCTCCTTTCTGGTTGCCACAAGACCCGATTTCCAGTGTTCCATAGAGGTCCAGAGGTCCCCTGCCTGCTTTTCTGGGGTAGTCTTCCTGCTGCAGGTACAGGAGAGTGCATCTGGGCCTGAGGGCCCCCCCCCCCCCCCACACACACACACCTTCTCAGTCATCAATGTCTCTCAATGTGTCTTCAGGCAGAAACATGTAAAGGCCAATAAGATCAGGTTGGGGTGATTCTGTGACAATGTGTCAGCACCTATGGTGATACCAGGATCATGACAAGCACCTGAAAAAAATGTTCACCATGACCCCTGGGTGGTGACTGACAAACAGCATCAGTCACCAGAAGAGTGGAGCCCAAACCTGAAGGAAATGTTAAAGGCAGCTGTGAGACGCCCCCCAGGCATCCTGCCACCTCAGGCCCCTGGGACACTGTCGGAGGGGAGATCTTCATAGGCGGAGGCAGTGAAAAGTGGGTTCGCCCTTGTGGAGTCATGCTAATTGCTCTCCCTCACTCCTGGGGATGTGGCCTCTTGCACAACAGTTGGAGGACATTTTTAGGCTCTAAGTCTCTAACTTTTGGAGGTGCACTCCTACATCATCTGAAATGGTTTCCAAGGCATTAGTAAGCATGCATCATGTGGCATCGCAGTCAGTCTGTGCCATCTGCATTATTTTGCAGACATTTAATGAATACATACGTTTCTCTTGTGCCTTTTTTTTTTTTTTCCTAATCATCTGTTGCAGCCATGTTTTTAGAAGTCCTAATATTTTTGGAGGACCTTGAACAAGTCCCCCTAAGCACTGAATCTATAATGCCTGATGGCTACAATGAGCCCACCCTCTCATGAGCCCACAAGGAAGGGGTCTGCAGTTGCCTTGTTTGTGACCCAAGTGCCAGCATTCCCTGCTCAGCCCCCTGATGCACCTTGCAATCCCCACTCAGTGTTTCAATAGCACCCAGATTCCATCAGCATGTAGGGGGCATTAGACTTTGTTACTGTCATAACTGCCCCCACCCCAGTGGAACATGAGCTGGGATTCTCTCCCATGTTTGTATCTTCAGTGACTCATCAATGGTGTCAAGAGCTGCATAGGAGGACCTCAACAAATGTTCATTAAATACATGGAAGTAAATGTGAATGGTTCAAACTTATGTGAATGTCTCTAGATCAGAGGTTCTCAAAGTGTGGTCCCTGGCCCGTACACAGCAGGTAGCAACTTGCTTGAAATGCAAATTCTTGGCTGCTACACCTGACCTAAGGAGTCAGGAACACTACAATGGAATCACTTCCAGGTAATACAAATGCAATCCGAAGGTGCAGAAACATTGGCTCAAGACCAGAGCTTCTCAAACTATAATGTGCACACAAATCATGTAAGGATATTATTAAAGTGCAGATTCTGATTCAGTAGGTTTGGGGTGGGGGCTGAGATTCCTAACAAGCTTCCAGATGATGCCATTCACTACACTTTGAGTAGCAAGACTCCAGACTGTTCCAGCTTATTCATCACCAAGCAGGGACAAGGGAGCCTATGCTTGACAAGCAATGTCATTCTCTGAGCCTCAGTTTCCTCATACGTCACATAATCCCCATGAGGTTATGATCATGATCATGGATGAATGATATAATATACACAAAGCACAGGGCTTGGAGCATAATAAATGCATGGTAAATGTTTTCTCCTCTCTCTACCGTCTCTGTTCAACTCCTTATCAATTTTTCTTCTCTCTTGTCCAGGTATTAAACCTCTTAATTCTAAGGTTAGTCACTGAAAGGAGTTATTTGAATGACTGATGTTAAGTAATGCTAAAAACCCTTACTATCTCCTCGAATTTTTCTTATAGTTGTTTAGGATTTGACAAACAGGATTAAAAACAGGATGGAGTGAATTCACAAGAGGTGAGTTAGGAATTGAAGGGAAGACGTTATTTTAGTAAGTCAGGGCTCAGGGAAGCAGAGCTGAGAGAATGTCCTTGTGTTTTGGAGCCAATGGGCACGTACTTACTGAGTGCCGACTGCTTGCTACCATGCCCAGCATCCGGGCACAGCCTCACGTGGGAGGAATGGATGGAGGAATGGAATGTGCAGGCCGCTGGAGCACTTCCCTAATTGTGATCATTTGTCTTCCTGCAAGTCACAGACCCTCATTTGGACTTGGCTGGGGATTGTGTGGGCAGAGAGAGAGAGAGAGAGAGAGAGAGAGAGAGAGAGAGAGAGAGAGAGAGAGAGAGAGAGAGAGAGAGAGAGAAAGCTGGGTATTGGGTGGGGGGAGGAGGTTGGCATGAAATTAATTCTCTGCCTCTCCTCTCTGGAATGTCAATAATGTGCTGAGGACAGTAGGGAGTGCCATTGGCTGCCAGCCCCCTCCTCATCTTGGTCTAGGAGCCTCTGAGCCTCCTGGAAATTCTAGGGCTTCTAGTTGCCCAGTCTTACAATACCTCCCTTCTTGGATATCACTCCCCTCTTGGAGAAATCTGGTTTTCTTCCCTGCTTCTATCTCCCACCACGAGGAGGCCTGACTTACAAGCTGCTAGGGTTTCTTTCATAAAGACTTTCACAGGTCATTGGATAGGGCAGCAGCCAGGGGTGACAATGTCCAGCTGAGTCTACTCTAGACAGAAACCCTTCAGCCCATCAGGGAGGCCATCCTGCCCAAGGCTCTCCACAGTCTCATATTGGCAGGTCATTTTGTTCCAGCCAACTTCCCTCCCTGTTTCCACAGCCAGCCATTGAAACTGGCAAGCTGGGCCTTGACATTATCACGCACTCGAATGCTTGGCAATTGCGTTAAAATATTTCACATTTAGATTTGCCACAGATTCACACGAGCTTATGTTTACACAGACTTAGGATCAGAAAAGAGCCTCAGCATGGCTCAGTCAAATGCTCTCATTTGAGACCACTGCTGTGCAGAGAGCAAAGTCGCTTCCCTGAGATCACACAGTCAGGTGGTCAATACAGAGCTAGCACCTGTCCTACACCTGCGCATTTTCAGTTTCTGCATGGGTGAGGCACACTCAGCTCCAACTTCTGGAAAAGTCCATCTACCCTATTTATCTGGGAATAAGCAGGCCAGGTTCTAGCTCTAAAGACAAATGACGGTGGACGAGTCCCCACCACTGATGCTTGTAGAAATAAAGGAAAGCACCCCACGTGTGGAGCCCTGCTCCCCTTGTGTGGAAGAATATTCTAGATCTTTGGTCCTGGAAACCCTGAGCTGACAGTCGAGTGAGGGAAGTGCTCACAGAGAGTCAGGGACTCTCCTGGGATAGTGGGAACCACAGGACTTTGAGGATGTGGATGTTGAACTGGCAAAGAGGACTGTGATCATTTTGTGTGGTGTCTACAGTTGTCTTGAAATGGTGAGGGTGCCTGCAAATTTACACGTGTTAAGTGCCAAAATGAATGCATCAATCAATTATCTATTGATGTGATTTTTATATTATAAAAATAATATGCTTGCAAAATGCAGGAAATGGAAAAAGAGATGCCTATGCTTTTGACACAGGTAGAGGAACATTCTTAACAAGATTTAGGTGCATACCCATTGCTTTCTACAAACTGTTTCACCCAGTGGAGTTCATTTTGTGTCTATCCTTTTTACATCTTGCTTGTTTTGCTTATCGAGTACATTTTCCACATTATTACAAATTCTTTATTAACTGCCTCCTTTTGGGAGTATGACAGTTCACTACTGTTTCTTTAATCGTTTGATGAGGATTGGGCACGTTTGGGTTATTCCTATTTTTTTCTCCCCATGATAATGTGGTAATAAAAGTCAGTTTTGTACCGAAAGCTTTTATATATAAATATCTAATAATATTATATTTCAAAAGCTCTCAGAGACATAGTATTATTGTTTTTTTTTCCAGAAGATATTCCCAGAAATGGAGGAGAATTTGATCAAAGTTTGATCAAGTTTCTGATGTGTTTTCAAATTATTTTCAAAGAATAGCCCCAACTTTCCGTCCAGCAGCCCTGTTTGAGAGGGACACGAAGGGGCATCTGAGTAGCTACGAAAGAGACAGCAGAGTGCAGTGTGCAGGAGGAGGGGTGGGCTCAGTGCTCAGACTGTCCCGGCTTGCATGGCGACACCTCCAATTATCCATTGTGAGCCTCAGGCAAGCTGTTGAGTTCTTCTTGCCTCAGTTATCTTATTTGTAACGTGAAGATGTTAGAGCACCTCCCTTGTAGGCTTGCTGCAAGAATTGAGTGAGTTATTGATGCATACAGCAAACACTCAACAATAACAACAACTAATAATAATAACTGCCCACATCTCAAGGAGCCAAGTCCTTGGTTTATGCTCCCAACAGACACATGGAGAAGGGCTGACCCTGTGCTCTGATGGAGTTAGAGCACATGCCCTCTCCTTGTACACCCTGCTGAACAAATTCTTATAATTTAATCATGACTTTTAATGTTTGAAATGGTGGCTTTTACATTTTACTGAAGCACTACTGCCGGCTGCTCTGTGTTATACTCCCTGTTTATATTGCAATGCAAATTATTCCTGGTGGAGAGTTTACAAACTGCACTTCCATTATTAATAGGGTTATGATTTTCCCCATTCCACTCTTATCTCTATTGCTTGTGTAATACATAATTCATGCTCACTACCCTTCGTTGGTCTCAGTGCCAGGGCACAGCGGTGTCTCTCTCTCTCTCTCTCTCTCTCTCTCTCTCTCTCTCTCTCTCTTTCTTCTCCATGACAGTAATTGTTATTCAGTGAGAGTCAAATGACCATGTCCCTAGATTCAGACTCTCTCGAAAGGTGTTCCCTGGAAAGGCTCACACACAGGGGTAATAGAAGCCCAGAGCCATTTACAGCCAAGACTTGAGTTCCAATTCTATTTCAGCTCTGAATCCTGGGCATGCAGAGCTGTCCAGAGCCCTAGAACAATTAGCCCGTCAGAAGGAAAGCAGCACCTTGGTTATGCTGGGAAAGAGGAGTGCCGGGAGGGGGGGGCAGCAGCAGGAGGGCTCAGCTCAGCCGGGTTTCTTGCTACTGTGGCCTGAGTGTGCTGGGAGGGGCGACAGGGGTCTCAATGCTCACCTCTTCCTTGCTGGGTGCTCCTTTCAGTGGGTGGAAGATATACAGCTTTTTTAAAAAACCCAGCTTGAGGTTTAAGCCCCTGTTCTCACCTCTGAAAATAGACACTGAGGCTAAATCCTATCAGACAATCCGAGGATGGGGTCAGACCGTCCCCTGTCTTGGAATCGGGCCTCCACTCTGTGAGCTTGGACTTGGACACCAAGGGCAGGGCCGATTCCCCCTCCTCTGGAAGCTGTGTGTGCTGGCTAGAGGGGTGGGTGCTGTCCACAGAGGTTGGGGACACAGGAAGTAGAGGCCACAGCAGAGGGCAGCTTAGTCCCCAGGACAGAAGCAGCTGGTGTCCAGGATGGCTGTCCTTGAGAACTGCTCTGCCAAGGCTTTCTAGCATGGGGGTGGGGGGGGGGGGTGGGGGGAAGCCCAGGACAGTTGCCACCATCAAAGTGGAGATAAAAATATATTTTTTTTTATATAAATTCCCTGAACTTTGGAAGCCCTGTTTCCCTAGGAAGGAGAGAGTTCTGCCTGGTCTGCACATTCTCCTGGGGAATGTTCTTTCTCACCTCACAGCTCTCTTCCTACAGGCTCCTGCTGGCCATGTCACTGTTCTTCGACAGTCCAATACCACTGTCCCCAAGAGGGGCTTCCCCGGGCTACCTTGTTTCCTTAACTGAGGGCAGCACCTTCACAATTCATTCTGCGTGTGAATAACTGGTTCCCTTTGGTCAAGCCTGGGCCCAGCTCCAGGGCGGGTGGGATGGGCAGTGTCACCCACAGAGCTTCCCTGGCTGAAGCGGCATGGGTGTGAGGAGTGGGCAGCCTCACGGGCTTATTTTCTTCCTAGCTCCCTTGGTCAGAGCCCACGTGTTGGGGGCAGCCTTTGCTCCTCCTTGTTGGAGGGTCTTAATTCCCATAGTCTCGGGGGCTGACAGGTGGTCTCATGATTCCCCTTTACTGTAAGTCCCTGTGTGCGGGGCTTGAGGGCCAGCTCCAGCTCCCAGCTCCCAGCTGCGGGGAGGTCTTGCTGGGTTTGAGTATGCCCGCAGAGCCTGCCTTATTCCCTGAGTCAGAGGCGCTTCCTGGAGGCCATGACTGGCCACTCCGTGAGTCTGCTTCCTCACCACCCCCCTGTCAGGAACTCTCCAAGTCCTGCTCAGCACACACTCTGCCATTTCCCTGGCAGGCTCTGGACCCCACCCTGTCCTGGCTCAGGCCTTTTCCTTCTGGTCACTCTTGCCTTATCTTCTCCCTGCTCATCCTCAAGCCTGCGAGGTTACCCAAGCACACTCACACAGACACACAAATAAAGATACACCAGCACACACACACACACACACACACACACACACACAGAGAGAGAGAGAGAGAGGAATGTAGGTGGAGGTTGAAATCCAGATCAGGACACACACACACACACACGAGCCTGCATGGAGCACACATCCACATGTGCACACACATGCACACACATGCACACACACACATAAACACACACTGGATACCAGGGACACAGGCATATACACACAGGTCATGCGCGCTTCCAGGAAACCTGGCTTCTTCCCCATGCTCTGGGGTGCGCGGAAAGCCACTGCGGACATTTTCTGACCCGCTCACACCTCCGGGGCCCCCAGTTACCCACTGAATCATGAAGCACTTTCCCGTTTAAGTTTATTTTCTTCTGGCAGAAGGGAGCTACTTATTTCCAAGAAGTGGAGCCAGGGGAGTCTGCTGAACCCGCGCTGTGGCTGGGGACACATTTTGGCGTCCTGTCCTCCCACAGAGCTTTGTTTACACAGCTCCAGTTTCCCTGGACTTCAGGGCCCTAAGAGGCACCGCCACTTACACTCCACCAGCGTGAGCGGCGCAGAATAGAACTGCAATCTGCAAAGCTTCGGTTTATTGGTCATTTACCAGACCCTCCTGATTACTGCCTGGGGTCTGGGGACAATTCTTGCCACCTTCTTTGTGTGTCTTAATTCCTAGATCCAGGAACTGAGAGTCTGGACCAGTCTGTATGTGAAGAGTCTCCTTTGACCACAGGGGGCATTTTCTCAGTGATCTGACTTCCATGAATTAATTCCCCTGGGGATGAGGTTTTGAGCTCGTGCTGTGAATTGCTGACTTTCTACCACTTGGAACAGTGCCTGGCACACAGTAGGAGCTTCATGAATATTTGTTGTGTGGATAATCAAGCCCAACACAACAACCCTTTGAGTTTGGTATGACTGTTTATGACTGTTTTTTTCCTCCCAGGTTACCAAGGCTCACAGGGGAGGCAACCCCAGACCATGTGGTTAACAAGTTGAACGAGGAATTGAGCCCAGGTTTCTGGCCCCACAGTGCAGGTTTGTAGCCACCATGCTGCACAGTTGGGAGAGCCTGGACCTCCTGGCCTTAGGGCTCCTTTCCCCTGGGAACTTTTTAGTTTATGATTTTTGTCATGGCTCCTTTAAGGTTAATGGAAAGAGCACTCCACTCCCCTCATGGAAACAGAACCCCATAATCTGGGGTACTAGGTCACTCCTCCTCTGGCTGGTTCCACTGGCTTTTGGATTTTCCTTGTTGTCTGGCCAAACCTAGCTCATCTCCACCCTGGATAACCTGGGAACACAGGCTGGAGCGCCTCAGAGTGGCAAAAACGTACCTGAATTAAGCCTGGCTCTGGGTCTACACGGGGCCCACCACTTAAGTCTCATTCTTGGGAACCTGTTAATCACGTGACAATGGAGACTCATTCATTCATTTTTCATTCATTCAGCCCATGCTTATTGGACACCCTCTACCGTGGGGTACTGTGTTGAATTGGCTACTGTCACTGACCTCTCAGGCCTCACAGACAGACACAAGATCAAATAAACCCTGTGCTACAGGGTGGATGCAGCAAGGAGCCTGGGGTGAGAGAGAAATTCACCATCTCACCCAAAGATCA
The DNA here is from genome assembly GCA_025594165.1 of Tamias sibiricus. Taxonomy (NCBI): domain Eukaryota; kingdom Metazoa; phylum Chordata; class Mammalia; order Rodentia; family Sciuridae; genus Tamias; species Tamias sibiricus. The sequence continues at coordinate 168,861,597 of CM046659.1, forward strand.
TCAAACCACAGTGAGCTACAGTGCGGCCTTAACAATACGGATTCCCGGATGCCAGATACTCTCTTGCAGCAAATCTGGGAAGGGGTCCAAGAACTACATACTTAAACATCTCCCCAGGTGATTCTAGAACCAGGGAGTGTGGAGTGAGAGAACAACGGAGAAAATCTGTACTAACAAGTCAGAGAAAATGTCCCAGGGAAAAGATTGTACCTGGGAGGATGGGTAAGGGTTTGCCAACAAGCAAGAGGATAAAAAAAACCTTTGTAAATTTTCAAGGTAACTTAAACATGTTTGTTGTGAAAATAATCAAATGACAAAAAAAATTAGTGAAATAAAATATTAAAAATGACTTACCCAGGGTAACTGTGATACTTAGTTCAGTGTACATCCTTTCAGACATCAAATATATGATGGCAATTCCCAGGTATATAAATCTATGGTACCAGTAGCTGCATCTCTAACTACCTATATAGTCACAAATCTGCTCAGGGGAGCCACTATCACTGTGGCCTCCTCTGATGCTGGGATGAATTCTGGGACCACTGAGATGCTTCAGTGGACAAATGTTTCTTCTCCTTTTATTCTCCTAGGGTCCAAGGGATCTGCCCACAGATCTTTACACTGATTTTATAAATATTTTTTATGGAGTATGATAGGCCTAGGTGTGCAAATCCTAAGTGTACTACAACAACTGCTGTTGGATTTTCTCAAACCAAACATAGCCATGGGGCCAGAACCTACTCAGGACAAAGAACGTGGCTAACACCAATTCACTCTCCTTCTTCACTCTTCCTTTCCAAAACTCAGGTATAAGAATTAGGAGTGGAACTAAGGATGAGTTTGAAGATACCAAACTGTAGTCTAAATGAGCCCCATGCATCTTCCTCAGGTATCCCTCCTCTCCTGAGAAATGATTCCTATGCTTGTTTCTGGTGGGTGCTCCAGCCAGCTCACACAAGCAGGAACAACACTTTGCTCTTGCAAAGCTAAGCCTATGCTCTTAAGTGATGGCCAGCTGGTAGGTGCTAGATCAGAGGTCCTGAGCCATGCTGATAGGAGCCCATCCTGATACGTGCTGTTTGCATATTGATGTCAGTAGGTTCTTGTGGAATGCCGTCGCTGCTGCGTCCTTGCACACACGTGCCCCTGGAAGGGCCTACTCTGAGGGCTTCTTTGACCATGACGTCTAGTGTGAATGGCCTCCCTCTCCCTACTTACCTCCATTCCTCTGGCACCACCTTCTTTCAGATCTGGGGGGAACAATCTCCCATGTTCTTTGAGGCTCCATTCTTAACCATCACTATGTAGCCCCTGCTACCCTCTTTGCCCTGAGGCCCTATAAAGATTTTTATGAATTATCTTTTTTTTTTTTTTAACTAAGTACACACTATTTTAATTTTAAAAGGAGCACAGTCTTGTGGGAAAATATGTTCACCATAGAGCCACGTTACAAGGTAGAAAGTGGAAAACTTTCTCACCGGCTAGGGCTCCCACTCGCACTGCCCAGGGAAACTCCAAGAGCAGAAGTTACGTGGGCATCTGCCCAGACTGTGATCATGTTGTCCCATCTTACAAGTCATTTTTGTTGTTGTTTGCCTTAACAATATAGCATGTACAGCCTTGCAAATCAGTCCACACAACTCTCTTTCACTCATTTCAACAACTTCAAAGAATTCATCAGTTTAAATGTGCCATAAATGATTTTGCTGTTTTTTTGTAACAGGGGACATTTAAATTGTTTCTATTTTTGCTATGACAAACAAGGGTGAAGTAAACATGCTCTAGGTATGTGTTTGCCCAAGTACTTTGATGAGAAAAAAAAAAAAAACTCTGAAAATTTGATGATTGGGATCAAAGCTCATCTGCCTTTTAAATGCTGGTGTCTCACATTAGTTATGCCTTTGCCAACAGAGAAAGACACAGCCCCCTTCCCTCTCTAACCACCGGGTATTATTAATTTTTTAAAAAGTTACCAATTTACAAGTGGGAAAGAATATTCCATTTTATTTTGTGTTCCCCTCAGGAACACAAAATGGATGGGTCTTAGCATCTTCCCTTATGTTTTTAATTTACGCATGAACTATCCTTTCCAAGAAGACTTCAAGTATGAGGTGTGAGCCTGACGTGCTTGGGAACTCAGTGTGTAGGGATGGAAAAGATGGTACAAAAGTTGGCAGAGGCCAGATCATAAAAGGCCATGTGTGCTTGGTGAAGGAGTTGGGATTTTACCTAAAAAGCAATGGGAACCACCAAGGAATTGTAAGAAGGGAGATAGAATGGCCAGATTTGTATGTCAATAGCCTTGTGGGGGACAGATTGCAAGGACTAAACTTGGAGGCAGGGGATAGAGGTAATGGCTGGTTGTGGGGATAGACAAAAATGAATGAATGAATGAATAAATAAATAAATAAATAAATAAAGCCAAGTTTCTCAAGCTATATCAATAAACTTTTTTTTTTTTTTTTTTTTTTTTTTTTTTTTTTTTTTTTGTACTGGGGATTGAACTCAGGGGCACTCAATCACTGGGCCACATCCCCAGCCCTGTTTTTGTATTTTTATTTAGAGACAGGGTCTCATTGAGTTGCTAAGTGCCTCGCCATTGCTGAGGCTGGCTTTGAACTCACGATCCTCCTGCCTCAGCCTCCCAAGTGCTGGGATTACAGGCGTGCATCAATCAACTTTCTTGATGACACATTGTTAATGGTTGGTAGCGGAGGTCTATCCTAGAAGAAGATGGGTGAGACCTTCTGTGGGGTTACCTGACCCTTCTTTAGTCTCCATTTGGTGAAGGTGGCATGAGGCCCATCCCCATGAACAGGTCCTCTTCTGGGTCCAGTCACCCCAATGCTGGAAGTCATGCCACCTAGTCGTGTGATTACAGTAGGGTAGGAGCTTGGGTTTGCCTCTCTTGCTAATGGCCAGGCCCATGGCACCCCTCTTAGATTATGGTTGGAACTCAGATGCTGGCATCTCTTCTGAGATCCCTGCAGCTAAATCTGTGATAAGCCATCAACTCAGCCACATGCCCATTTAGAGAGCATGTGCTATGGTCCTGGGGGGTTGGGAGGGTTTAACATTCAATTTCTCCCTTGAAGAGCTTATAGTCAAATTAGGGAGAGGAAATGAGCAGTTTGGATTCCATAGCCGCAAAAAGACAATGCCCACCAATCCTGGAGCAGAGGAGATGGTAGTTTGGGCCTAAGTGCAAATAAATTCATGAAGACAGACATGTCACAGCTCACCAGGCACTCTCTCCTGGGTGATTCCAGTTTGATGCCTCCTGTGTCTTAGACATCTGCAACTTAATTTGCTGAAGACCTGAGTTTTGATTCTTCTCCCCATGACCTCAACCTAAATCTACCTAAGCCTTTTCCACTTGGCCCAGACAGAAAATGGACAGTCCTTTGATCAGTATAGCTGTCTTACAGATCATCCTACCTAAATAGAAATGCCGTCTCTCCACCTCATCCCATTTTTATCGCCACCCCAATCTAAACCATTACCATCTCAACAGCTGAAAAAAAAAAAAAAATCCAAAGTAGTTTTCTGACTTGTCTCTGAGCTTTAATTCTTGGCCACCTACAACTCACTCCCCACACAGTGGATGTGAAATTAAAGAGAAAGAGAGACTGCATAGAATGTATCACGCCACTCACGTGCGTCAGGCCCTTCAATGGCTTCCCATTTCAATGAGAAAAATAACTCAACTTCTTGCCTAAGAGGCCCTGTTTGATCTGGCCCCTGATAACCTTTCCACGCTCCTCTTGGGAGGAGGTTGTGCGGCCAGTCCCCATAGCTTGCTATTTTCACTTCCTCAAATAAGTCAGCCTCCTTCCCTGTCCTTGGACTCTGTTCTTCCTTGTGTCTGAACCCTCTTTCACGTGTTTGACTCCTGTGTAGGAGTGTCATCATTTTTAAGGTAGTGGTAGAGCACTTGCCTAGCATGTGCAAGGCCCTGGGTCCAGTCCCCAGTACTGCAAAACAAACGAATGAATGGATAAAAAGTCATGTGCTTATTTTTAAACAGTAAGTTCTCTCTCAGGAACTGATCTCACGGAGACAGTCTAACACATGTGTGAAGATAAGTACAAGATAGGAATAACATCACTGTTTATAGCAAGAAAACATTGGAAACACCCTAAGTGGTGTTGTATGGGGAACAGGTGATAAAATACAGTTAGTTTACGCAGAGGAATACTTTGGAAGCTGTTATAAAAAAAATTTGTGTGCTCTTATGGCAAAATTTTCAAGTTATACCAAATGGAACAAAGGTACAGAAGGATGCCTATGGGGTCCTCTCATTTGTGTGAGAGGATGTGTTTATTTAGCTCTATATGCCTATATGTAGAGACCCTCTGGAAGGAAACCCAAGGGGTGTTATAATGGCTGTCACCTCTGGGGAAGCCAATGAAGGGACCCGTGCCCCAGTTAGCAGGGAGGTGTTTCAAAGTTTTAATTTTTTTCTTCCCACATATATCATTTTTTTTTTTTGTACCAGGGATTGAACTCAGGGGCACTTAACCACTGAGCCACATCCCCAGTACCCCCCCTTTTAAAAAAAATTTATTTAGAGACAGGGTCTTGCTAAGTTACTTAGGGCCTCACTAAGTTGTTGAAGCTGGCTTTGAACTCACGATTCTCCTTTCTCAGTCTCCTGAGCCACTGGGATTACAGGCATGCACCACCGTGCCTGGCTGTACTTTCTTTTAAATATAGAGTTTTTGGTCTCTGAAGGGAAACTGTGCAGAGGAAACAGGCTCCAACAGGCCAGGCCAGGCCAGGTCTGTGAGGACAACTTGGCCTGCCTTGTTCTTCTGAGGGTCTTCAGGGGTCTGCTGGGAGAGAGCAGCTGCCCAGGCTTGCAGGGGAAGCCAGGGGATCTTCTGCCGGTCAGTCAGGGAAACACAGGCTCCAACTTCCTCCCCCAGGCTTTGCTGTGTGGGGTGCCCATGCCTTCCTCCTAATTCATGTCCCCTCTTGTCCCCATGGAGGCTGGGACAGGGGAGAGGATAACCAAAGACATGTCCTTTTTCAGGCTATTTGTCGTTTGGCAATTTCTTTTTTTTTTTTTAATAGAGAGGTCAAAACTGTAGAACAAAAACTTGCTCCAACAGGCCGTCAACGGTGGCTCTCCACAGGCCTCGATGATCTTAGTGAGGATCACAGGCTTGGGAATGAGCCAGGGATGGGTTTGAGTCATTGCTCAACCCTTGCAGCATTGCGTCCTTGGGCAAGTCAAGGGACCGCACTGTGTCTCGCTGCTTGGTTGGTAAGCTGGCATCAGAAGGCCTGCCACAATTCCTGAGACCCAGGTAAGGAGCAGCACTTCATCCCCTGCTTTGTGAAATGGGAAGGGCCTTGTGAATGGGCTGTGTGTATTGTAGAACCTATTCGTTTCCTAGGGCTGCCATAATAAATTACCACAAACTTGGCTTAAAACAGCATCAATTTATTGTCTCACAGCTGTGGAGGGTGGAAGTCTGAAACTGAGGTGTATGTAGGGAGGGCCACACAGGCTCTGAAGGCCCCAAAAGAGGGCCCCTTCTTGCCTCTTCCAGCTCCTGGTGACTGTCTACTTCCTTGTGGGCAGCCTCACTGCAACCTGCCCTTGTTTGCTCTGGGCCTTTTCTTTTTTCTGTCTCTCCTCTGGTATCTGTGGTCCCTGGATTTAAAGCTCCAGTGGATAATTCAAGGTGATCTCATCTCAAGATTCTTATCTTCCTTACATCTGCAAAAAATAAATAAATAAATAAATAAATAAATAAATAAATAAATAAATAAAGACCCTTTTTACAATAAGGTGAGACTCAGTTCTGGGGATTGGAATTTGAGCATGTTTTTTTGGGGGGGAATCATTCTACCTACTACACAGAAGAAGCAAATCAAGGGGGCATGGAAGCCCCTCAACATGTGTCCAATCTGTGTCCATGCTGTGGCGGTTCCAGGCCGGTGCCAGCCGTGTGTGTCTGCTTTTGAGCCACCAGCGCGGTTGCAATGGCCACCTCAGAAATGACTGCTGCCCTGACTTTGCTTTTCTCTCTCCTGACCCCTCTCTGTCTTCCCTCTGCCTCCCCAAGTCAAACCAACGCCAACCTTCCTCCTTGGGCCTGGGGGGTGCACAGAACCCAGATGAGTTCCTGTCAATGCAAACCTCCTCATTCATTTGAAGACCGGATGAGGACTGCAGCTTAGTTCAGGGTATTTTACCAATGTCAGCCTTTGGGTTTTGACCTTGTGTGACAGTTTTAAGATGTCACCATGGATGAAATCTGGACAAAGGGAGATGATTCCCTGTGCAGTAATGGCAACTCCCAGTGAGTCTATAATCAATCCAAAATCCAAAAATTTTCCTATGAATAGTTGAAATCCAAGCAAAAACCCATAACCTCTGTAGATCTTTCTGGATCAGAAGGTAGAAGTCAACCTCTCACTCTCAGCAGGATGTGGGCTAATTTATCCTTCCAAAGTAACCTGACCTTGGACTTCCCATTCCCATGGATTGTGGGAAGTGGTCTGTCTTTGGTCTAGCTCCATCCCCATCCCAGGCCTCCTGGGATCCTATCCTAACCACCTCCCTGAGAAGGGACTTTGGCTAGGCCCTCCCCAAGCCTCCCCAGGCCAGGGCTGGGCTGGGCTTGGCTGGGCCGCAGACACATGGCTGGGCTGGGCCTGCCTCACCTGGCCCTGCTGCCACATGCACAGGGCTCTGGGGCTTCTCCCTGTATTTCCCTGGCAGGCATATGGCCTCAGTAACCCCACCCTGTGTCAGAAGCTCTGAGCTCCTAGGTGGTGCCCACTCTGGCTTGGGGCCAGCCCTCCCTACCCTGACTTTGGTTGTCATCTGATGCCTTTTCCTCCTTCTCCTCCCCGGGGCAGGGTGCTCAACTCCCCTCCCGTGGCAGACTGCAGCTTCCACTAGTCTGGGCAAGTCGGAGACACCCTCCCTGGCCTACTTGTCTGATTTTTTTCCTCTCCTTCCTCTTCACCCACGTGGTGGCTGTGCATGAGTTCTGCACAGTGTGGCTTTGTGATTGGGTGTCCCAGGGGTTATGAATTTGGAGTCTCATGATGTTGGGGGTATCCTTGAAACCCTATGAATTTACAAATGAGAAGTATGAACATTTTTCAAGGGGAGACATTGATCCTCAGAAGGACCCATGACCACAAACAATGAAGAGTCTCTGAGGACAACAAGGGGCTGCCACCTAACTGTTAATCATTTTGTTTCTGGCATCTGCCTGCCTGGCTATAATATTTTTTCTACCGAGTTAGCTCATCTCTGTGCCTCAGTTTCCTCCCATGGAAAATTAATTAAATGATAACATCATACTGCATATCACAATTACATGGTTTTGTGAGGAGTGAATGAGAAAGTCATATAAAATTCTTGGCACAAGCCAGTGAGAACCCAATAGAGATTAGCTAATATTATCATTATCTTCCCTGAGCGCAGATGAACTCAGTTCTTGCTTATAGCAGCTGCATGACCCAGGGAGTAGCGCCATCTTCTGAAAGGTCTCAGCTGACCAATGTCACAGGCATTCAAAGGCAGAGCTGGGATTTGAATTCACAGCCTTTCTTTCTGCTATGTTGTGTTGTTGCTTATTGCAAAAAGGAACAAGAAAAGAAAAGGAGGTGATAGGGTCAGAAAAATGTTTGATGCCTTAAAACTCCTCCACAGGCTGTCTCTGGAACATCTTTTCTGTTTGGCCCACTGAGGTGTATGAGAAAGCACCATGCTTGCTGTGATGACTGGACTGGAGGAAAATTCTAGAAAGGCCTGGCTTCCATGGAAAGATTGTGTCTTTGCAGAAAGCCCTCCCGCCTTTGCAGATGCCATTCCTCCCTTAATCTGAGGTCTACTTGGTCATCTGTCAAAACCCACCTCACCTGTCACCTGCCTAGAAACCCTATTCCTGACCCTGTGGTGTTGGCTGCCTTTCAGCATTTTGCATACTTTTATCAAGCATTTATTAACTGCTTTACCGTGTCTTTGTTTATGTCCCATTCCTGTCTTTGTAACTAGGTAAGACCTGTGTCTAATGTCATTTTTTCCCCTCCCTGTGCTCAATTTGGTGACTGGAATATAATAAATGCTTGATGAGAAGGATTTCCTCTCTCCATTCCTTCTTCCTCAATCATTTCTTGCCCACTTGTGGGGTACAGAGATGAGCAACCCATATCCTCACGTCATGCGAGCCAGAGATGGGGTGATAACACGTCTCCTGTGAAGCTCAGCCAGGTTTGCGCCTGGGCTCCCTGTTGTAACTCACAGTCCTCAAAGGTAGGGTAAGAAATCCAAACCACCCAGCAGCCAGCCAGGCCTTGGCCTCGGGCACCTATTTGACATTAGAAATAAACCAAGGGGCAGGAGTATGAGAGTTGGGTAAATGGCCATTCCCTGGGGACACTATAGGTGACAGAAAGGAGGGTCTTAATAGTCCAGGACCTGCCTGATACTTGGGAGCACTCAAGCCAGGCTGCCCAGCTTGCCCCTTGGATTTATGATCTTCCTTCTCTAAGAGCATGAGAGAGCTGCCAGGCTGAGCCTTGTCAACCCCCAGCCCTTCCAGAGATAGAGAAAAGTGTTTATTGAAAGATAAAGCTCCAGGTGATCACAGAAGAGCCCAGAGTGGCCTCAGACTGTGAGTCAGGACTCTGTATTCTGGACCCCTAGGGATGCACATGGAAAAAGTGGTTGTTAACTAAGAGGGAAACTCAGAGAGGTCTTGCGGGGGCAAGGATAGTTCCAGATTCAGTGTTAGTTATTGTCTAATTGAAGTCTGTGCCGAGGGTCTGTGTCCAGACTCCCACTCACGACTCTCCCCTTAACCCTAGTACCAAAGACTGGCTTGTCTCAGAAAACGGCTTCCCTATCCACCCTGAAGCCAGAAGTCCTTGTCCCTCATCATCCCAAATCAATCTGTCAGCAAGAAGATCTGTCCTTTTTGCTTCTAGAACTTCCCTTAAGTTTATCACCTTCACTCTGTTCCTATAGCCACCACTTGAGTCCCTCACCAACTTCTCACCGAACTATTTCCATAGTCCCCCACCCCAATCAGTTTCTCCATCAATCACATCTCCCCAAACTCCTCAGACATTAGTTGGCCCAAAAGGAGGAAAAAAAATCTCGAAAACAATGCAAATCTAAGTCAAGTTACTCCTCCAGTTAAAAATGCTTTAATGTGTATTGAATAATACACCTAAAATCTGTGACTTCACATTATTGGAATGTTTCCTAAAAACTTGTGTACAAACATGAAACTCTAGTTGATGACATACACATCAGAAGTTTGGGATGGAGTGTCTGGATGACTGCCATCTACTTATGAAGTGCAACAAGAAATAATATGGTGAATGGATGGACAGATGGATGGCTTGGTGGTTAAGTTCCAAAGCAAACATAGTAGTGTTAATTGTAGAATGCAGGTAACAGGTAGACAGGGATTCTTGCAACTTTCTTCTGTTTGGAAAATTTTATAAGGATCTACTGGGAAAATTTTCTCCAACAGCTGCCATTACATGAGGATTCAATCCAAAGTCATTACCTGGGTCTGTTAGCCCTTCCTGGTCTCCCTGACCTCTATATTGATGCAGCTATATTGATACTCACTGCTTATGCTCCAGATGTCTTTCAGTTTTTAATGTGATATCCCTCTTGTTTTGGAACATTTATACCTCTAATCACATTTTTCACATAGTCCATTGTGTAGCTACAGGTTGAACAATATGAATATCACTTCTATATTTGAGATACATATTGGCATTTCATATGACTCCGAGATGATCACTCACCCTTAAAATGCAAGCTCCATGATATATAGTGCCTAGCAGAGTGTTTCACAAGTGGTAATGCTCACCATTATCTTTTGAAAATTAATGAACTTCACTGATTAATTGATTGTCTGTCAGCCACCTCTACCTTTGCCATCAGATTCTTTAACTGTATATATCCCAAAGTGCTGAGTGTTGCAGAAGCATTCAGAGCTCCACCCCTTTCTCTGACCAAAAAGAAAAGCATGCTTGCAGGAGCCCTGTTTGGGGATTGGCTTGAATTGCAGTTGACTATGAGCCGTGGAGATTTGGCCATTGTCGCCACCCGTAGTCTCACGGGATTTTGTTGCGGGATCTGGAGTGACTTGGCCGAAATTGCTGATCGGGTCAGCGCCATTTTAGTGGTGTGTTTGGCGTGAGTTAGTTGTTAGAACCAGAGAGAAAAGTTATCAGAATAAAAAGCTGTTTGTCTCCAGTTTGCTTCTGAAGTTCTTCCCGCGGCTCCGGTGCTCCGAGCGCTTCAGGCGGCAACAGGTGGCGGCCCGTACGGGGAACTTCAGAGCGGACAGGTAAGAACTGAAAGGTCTCTAAAGATGGGTTCGAATATAACTGAATCCCAAGTGATAGAGGCTATGCAAAGACTCCTTGATATACCTGACTCTGTTCTCAGTGAGGAGTATATAGACAAAAATGAAAGTGATCAAAAAAGTGTAGATTCCACTGGGCCAACTGAGACCAGTAAAGAGAGTATTAGAAGAGACCCAAAAATGACAAAAATCCAAGCTATTAAAGCTATTCGGGAGTTATTGGCGAAAGCTGAAGGATACTTGCTCTCACTGGAACCTGGGCCTCAGGATATTGCTGTCAGTGAAATTAGCAGTGGTGAGGAATCTAGTAAAAGTGATCCTGAGAAAATGAGGAAAAAGAAATTAAAAAAGACCGAGAAAAAGGTCCGTCAGGCAGAGGAGTCACTTGTGGAAGTGACTACTCCCCCATGGGTGGAATCCATTACAGAAAATATGAAGGGTATTACTAGGCATTTGCATACCCTAGAAACAGAAATAAAAAGTCTTTCTGATCGCTTATGCGCTCTCGAGGACAACTCACAGATACATTGGGAACCGCCAGCATTTGAAAAGAAAAATGGACAGAGTGTCCATCAGTCAGTAGATTTCAAAACAATAAAAAATCTCAAAGAGGCAGTAATGACTTATGGGCCCCAAGCTCCTTTCACGTTGAGTATGCTGGAGTCCCTTAACACCTTTAGCTTAACCCCCTCAGACTGGAAAAGTCTATGTAAAGCAACATTAAGCGGGGGGCAATTCTTGGTTTGGCGATCGCAATTCCAAGAACTTTGTATAGAAACGGCTAAAAGAAACGCGGCTGCAGGGTTTGAAAACTATAATATAGACATGCTCACAGGAGAAGGGCAATTCGCAGACTTACAGGCTCAAACAGATTATGACTCAGATATATATGCTCAGATAAATGCAGCTGCCTTAGAGGCATGGAAAACTGTACAAGGACCTGGGGATCTACAAGGTAGCTTGTCAAAAGTGATTCAAGGACCTAATGAGCCGTATGCCGACTTTGCTGATCGACTTTTGAGAACTGCAGGTAGTGTGTTTGCAGATGTTGACCAAGCTATGCCTTTAGTTGTTCAATTAGCTTATGAAAATGCAAATAAATGGTGCCAAGCAGCCATCAGGCCATGGAGAACTAAAAAGGATCTTTCCGTATATATACAACTATGTAAAGATATAAATGGCGCCTTTGTCACAGGAAATGTGATTGCAGCCTCAATGAGAGGTGCTTCCTCTCGAAATTTCACAAAGGCTAAACGTAGACATTATAATCAATCAGGATATTCCAGGCAAAATTATCATAATCAATCAGGCAATTCTAGGCAAAATCCCAAAAGAGAAATAAGATCAAGCTCATACCATGCCCCAGGCCGCTGCCCCAGGTGTAAAAAGGGAAATCATTGGGCCAATAAATGCTATTCAAAATTTGACATCCATGGAAATCCTTTGTTCAGGAATTCAAAAAACGGGGCACGGGGCCCAGTACCCCGGGGCCCACAAATGTACGGGGCATTGCAGAAGGAGTATCCTCAAGCATCCACTCAGATGCTTCCCCGACACAATCCCTACTACCCATCCACTCCCTCGCCAGAGGAACAAGAGGAAATGCAGGATTAGACCTCTGTTCCACCGCCCGAATAGTGTTAACACCTGAAATGGGGGTTCAACTGATTCCCACAGGAGTCAGGGGACCTCTTCCCTCAGGGACTGTAGGACTTATTATCGGGCGTAGTCCTAAAAGCTTATTAGGTTTGCAAGTGACCCCAGGTGTAATAAACTCAGACTACAAAGGGGAAATAAAAATAATGCTTAGCTCACCCCAAAGTGTAAGTTCTGTTAATCAAGGAGATAGAATTGCTCAGTTGCTTCTCCTTCCCAATTTACATAATTCATTTAAAATGGGTATGCCTCAAGAAGGGAACAATAGAGGATTTTGTTCCACTGACTCAAGTCCCATGGCTTGCTGGGTTCGAGACTGTTCAAGGAGGCCTATGTGTAAAATAAAAATCCAAGGAATAGAAATGGAGGGATTAATAGATACTGGAGCTGACTCTTCCATTATTAATTTACGCCAATGGCCCAAGCACTGGCCTCTGCAAAAAGCTTCAACCAGTTTAAGAGGCTTGGGATATAATAACCTCCCAGATAAAAGTGCAGTAATTTTAAAATGGGAGGATGATGAAGGCCATAAAGGAACATTTCAGCCTTATGTTTTACCTAATCTACCGGTTACTTTATGGGGAAGAGATATTTTGCAACAAATGGGAGTACACCTTGCAACCAAGCCTGCAGATGTTAAATGTGAAAACCTACAGGGTAATCTTAACCATAAAAGAACTCATTATCAAAAAGTACAGAGTAATCTTAACCCTAAAAGTAATCATTGTCATAAAGGAAAAAGATATTTTTTTTCGGGGCCACTGAGAAAATAATTTTGAAAATACCATGGCTTTCTGATAAGCCAGTGTGGGTCCCTCAGTGGCCCCTATCTAAAGAGAAATTACAAGCGGCCCACCAATTAGTTCAGGAACAATTAGAAGCAGGTCATATAGAACCTTCCACCTCTCCCTGGAATTCCCCCATATTTGTGATCAAGAAAAAGTCAGGAAAATGGCGATTGTTACATGATCTTAGACAAATCAATAAAACCATGCAAGTTATGGGGCCTACTCAACCTGGACTTCCTAGTCCCGTAGCTATTCCAAAAAATTTCCATCTTATTACTCTTGATATAAAGGATTGCTTCTTTTCTATTCCCCTACATCCTCTGGATGCCCCCAGGTTTGCTTTTTCCGTTCCTTCTATGAACAATAATGGCCCTGATCAGAGATATCAATGGAAGGTTTTACCACAGGGAATGGCTAATAGCCCCACCATATGCCAAATATATGTGGACAAGGCTATCCAACCCATTAAAAATAAATATCCAAACCTCATGTGTCTACATTACATGGATGATATTTTATTGGCCCACCCTAATCAAAAAATCTTATTTAATATATTCAGTGATGTGGTAGAAAATTTAAAAAAATATGGACTATATATAGCAGAAGAAAAAGTTCAAACCAGATCTCCCATATTATATTTAGGATTTAAAATCATGGATACTTTTGTTAGACCCCAAAAAATTTTAATAAATAAAGAACATTTGACCACCCTCAATGATTTCCAAAAACTACTGGGAGACATTAATTGGCTTCGCCCTACACTAAATCTCACTACTGGCCAACTAAAACCTTTATTTGACATCCTTCGTGGAGATCCTGATCCATCTTCACCACGAACATTGACTCCTGATGCTAGGAAAGCTTTAAAGTTAGTAGAAAAAGCCATCGAAGGAGCTCATTGTGATAGATTTGATTTAACTCAACCGCTGATGTTGATTATTATTTCTTCACAATATACACCCACAGGAGTATTTTGGCAACAAGGGCCTTTATTATGGATACATTTGCCCGTCTCTCCTAAAAGTATAATTGAATCTTATACCTCCATGGTGGCTAAACTTATTCTTCAAGGACTTAAGACTTCTACTAAAATATTTGGCATTCACCCTGCTACTATTATTACTCCCTATTCATCATCACAGATTGAATACTTATGCTTCAATGATAATGATTGGGCTATAGCTAAATGCTCTACTTCTGCAAATTTTGATAATCATCTTCCTAAGTCCCCTATATTATCTTTTTGTATTAATCATCCTATTATATTTCCACAGGTAATAAAAAATCAACCTATTCCTAAGGCATTTAATGTATTTACAGATGGGTCCTCAAATGGTACTGCTACAGTAGTCACTAAAAAAGAAAATATGACTTACATAACTGCACACAAATCAGCTCAACTAGTGGAATTGGAAGCTGTGGTAAGAGCTCTGGAAAATTTTAGGGACCAGCCCGTAAACATTTTTTCAGATAGCCACTATATTGTACAAGCCGTCCCAAAATTAGAGTTAGCAGGACCAATAGCACCTCATACTCCAGCCTTTAAATTGTTTTATCAAATACAAAAACTTTTGTGGGCAAGAAAAGAACCCCTATTCGTAGGCCATATTAGAGCACATACTAATTTGCCTGGTCCCCTCCATGAAGGTAATCAAAAGGCTGATGAACTTACAAAAACAGTATTTATACTTTCAGCGCTACAACAAGCTACTTTATTTCACTCCCAGTTTCATGTCAACAGCACCACCTTGCAACGTAGGTTTAAAATCACAAAGGAGCAAGCCAGAACAATTGTAAAAGATTGTAAATCTTGTATGACACATTTGCCCAATCCTCATTTCGGCGTTAACCCTAGAGGATTGATGCCCAATCATTTGTGGCAGATGGATGTTACTCATGAGCCAAGTTTTGGAAAATTGCGATTTATTCATGTGACCATAGATACATGTTCAGGCATGATTTTTGCTTCCTTACATTCTGGAGAAAAAGTTAAAGATGTTACATCTCATTGCTTGCAAGCTTTTGCTGCATTGGGCATCCCCAAAATGCTTAAAACAGATAATGGCCCCGCATATACGTCCTCATCTTTCAAAGAGTTTTGCGCAAAATTCAATATATCCCATAAAACAGGCATCCCATACAATCCTCAGGGTCAGGGCATTATTGAAAGAGCAAACCGAACACTGAAAATTATGTTATTAAAACAAAAAGAAGGAAATTGGAAAAGTCCTAAGGACAGATTGGCAGTTGCCCTGTTTACCTTAAATTTTTTAACTTTAGACTCTAATGGTTATTCTGCTGGAGACAGACATTGGAATCCACACCAACAACATAAACCTTTGGTTTACTGGAAGGATGTTCTTTCAGGTACATGGAAGGGTCCAGATCCAGTATTAATTTGGGGAAGAGGATCTGTTTGTGTTTTTCCAAAAGACGAATCCTCTCCAATATGGATACCATCTAGATTAATAAAACAGGTACCACATCAAAATGATCAAGATGAAGTTATTGAAGAATCAAGATTAATAAAAAAAGGTACAAAATCAAGAGGACCAAGATGAAGGTATAGAATGATTCCCTCAAAAGAGTCCTTCAAAATATTTCACAACTTAAGTGTCATTTCTCCCGGCCGGGACGAGGAGATCTCTCTTTAGTGTGCACACAATTGTATTTTTTTTTTCTTTTTATACATGTCTTTATGTCTGTACATTTGTCTATATTTCATGTTAATGTGACGTCACAAATATATGTTTGTATGTTTGTTTGTCCAGTGTGACGTCACATAGAACAAAGCGCTTATGAAAAAGAAAATATATATATATATGGATCCAAATAACTTTAATTCATTTTAGGTTTAGAGTATTCAATTTAGGTAAATAATTTTATAAATGAAGGTACTTTCAATTTTGATTTATAGGTGTCCCTGGGACTTCTCTTTAGCAAACAATATGACTAGTGCTATATAACCTGATATTTTGGTGTTTTGACTTAAGATTGTTTATTTGTTATTAACTTCATTTGTTTAATAGCTCATTAATTTCAATTATCTCAACAGGTAAAAGATTGCTCTGTATACAGAGACTCAAGGGTTCCAGCTAACAAATTATTTCTCTAAAGTGCCTTTACCTTTTCTTTAATCTATCTTTAATGCAGTAATTACCCTCAGTCTTTCTTTGTTTTGTTCTAAATATGATATTTTTCCAACTTATGTTTGTAGAAGCTCAACCAGCGATGTGTGTGAACAAAAATCAACTTTAATTTTCTAATCTAATTATTCTATTTTGTAGTTTGACAACTCGCCTCTTGACTCAGTGCTGCAATAGCACTGCCTTTCCTTTAATAATTGATGCTTGAGTTTCTAGGTAGCGGGCCCTGAAGATTTGCCGGTGGCATTGTCTAAACATAAAAAAGACGTCTGCTGCTACAGCTGCAGGGATCGCGGCCGCCGCAAGCATCCCTGCTGCTCAAACATCAAACAACCTCACCAACAGTGTGGCCTCTGCTCTACATGCATGGGGCCTCCTACATCAACATGTTACAACAAATGGACATTTTGATCTTTCATTGTTTGGGACTTTACGGGACAATGCCTTGCGGGTATTTGTCTAGAGAATTCAGTGTGTTACTTGTTGGAACTTAGGGCAGCTGATTTGTTTAAACAATTTGATATGCTATGCAATTTGGCTCATCACCAAAAGGCTTGTCGCCTTAAAGCCGCAACATCTCCTCACAATTGGACGGCTGTTAGTCATCATATATAGTCGATCCTAAAGGGCTCCATTGGATGGCTGGTTAGCCAATGACGGGTAAGATCCCCAGAGGGGGACAACCTAAGACAGGCACAGTCGCACGGGACAGTCTCATGTGGCCGACATATCAACCTAAGACAGGAGTCAAGGGCACAGCCTTGATTATCCGATGACGGGTAAGAATGTTGGTTGCACATAGACGTCCTAGAGCATTACCTCTTTTAAAACAAAAAGGGGGAAATGCAGGAGCCCTGTTTGGGGATTGGCTTGAATTGCAGTTGACTATGAGCCGTGGAGATTTGGCCATTGTCGCCACCCGTAGTCTCACGGGATTTTGTTGCGGGATCTGGAGTGACTTGGCCGAAATTGCTGATCGGGTCAGCGCCATTTTAGTGGTGTGTTTGGCGTGAGTTAGTTGTTAGAACCAGAGAGAAAAGTTATCAGAATAAAAAGCTGTTTGTCTCCAGTTTGCTTCTGAAGTTCTTCCCGCGGCTCCGGTGCTCCGAGCGCTTCAGGCGGCAACAGGTGGCGGCCCGTACGGGGAACTTCGGAGCGGACAGGTAAGAACTGAAAGGTCTCTAAAGATGGGTTCGAATATAACTGAATCCCAAGTGATAGAGGCTATGCAAAGACTCCTTGATATACCTGACTCTGTTCTCAGTGAGGAGTATATAGACAAAAATGAAAGTGATCAAAAAAGTGTAGATTCCACTGGGCCAACTGAGACCAGTAAAGAGAGTATTAGAAGAGACCCAAAAATGACAAAAATCCAAGCTATTAAAGCTATTCGGGAGTTATTGGCGAAAGCTGAAGGATACTTGCTCTCACTGGAACCTGGCCTCAGGATATTGCTGTCAGTGAAATTAGCAGTGGTGAGGAATCTAGTAAAAGTGATCCTGAGAAAATGAGGAAAAAGAAATTAAAAAAGACCGAGAAAAAGGTCCGTCAGGCAGAGGAGTCACTTGTGGAAGTGACTACTCCCCCATGGGTGGAATCCATTACAGAAAATATGAAGGGTATTACTAGGCATTTGCATACCCTAGAAACAGAAATAAAAAGTCTTTCTGATCGCTTATGCGCTCTCGAGGACAACTCACAGATACATTGGGAACCGCCAGCATTTGAAAAGAAAAATGGACAGAGTGTCCATCAGTCAGTAGATTTCAAAACAATAAAAAATCTCAAAGAGGCAGTAATGACTTATGGGCCCCAAGCTCCTTTCACGTTGAGTATGCTGGAGTCCCTTAACACCTTTAGCTTAACCCCCTCAGACTGGAAAAGTCTATGTAAAGCAACATTAAGCGGGGGGCAATTCTTGGTTTGGCGATCGCAATTCCAAGAACTTTGTATAGAAACGGCTAAAAGAAACGCGGCTGCAGGGTTTGAAAACTATAATATAGACATGCTCACAGGAGAAGGGCAATTCGCAGACTTACAGGCTCAAACAGATTATGACTCAGATATATATGCTCAGATAAATGCAGCTGCCTTAGAGGCATGGAAAACTGTACAAGGACCTGGGGATCTACAAGGTAGCTTGTCAAAAGTGATTCAAGGACCTAATGAGCCGTATGCCGACTTTGCTGATCGACTTTTGAGAACTGCAGGTAGTGTGTTTGCAGATGTTGACCAAGCTATGCCTTTAGTTGTTCAATTAGCTTATGAAAATGCAAATAAATGGTGCCAAGCAGCCATCAGGCCATGGAGAACTAAAAAGGATCTTTCCGTATATATACAACTATGTAAAGATATAAATGGCGCCTTTGTCACAGGAAATGTGATTGCAGCCTCAATGAGAGGTGCTTCCTCTCGAAATTTCACAAAGGCTAAACGTAGACATTATAATCAATCAGGATATTCCAGGCAAAATTATCATAATCAATCAGGCAATTCTAGGCAAAATCCCAAAAGAGAAATAAGATCAAGCTCATACCATGCCCCAGGCCGCTGCCCCAGGTGTAAAAAGGGAAATCATTGGGCCAATAAATGCTATTCAAAATTTGACATCCATGGAAATCCTTTGTTCAGGAATTCAAAAAACGGGGCACGGGGCCCAGTACCCCGGGGCCCACAAATGTACGGGGCATTGCAGAAGGAGTATCCTCAAGCATCCACTCAGATGCTTCCCCGACACAATCCCTACTACCCATCCACTCCCTCGCCAGAGGAACAAGAGGAAATGCAGGATTAGACCTCTGTTCCACCGCCCGAATAGTGTTAACACCTGAAATGGGGGTTCAACTGATTCCCACAGGAGTCAGGGGACCTCTTCCCTCAGGGACTGTAGGACTTATTATCGGGCGTAGTCCTAAAAGCTTATTAGGTTTGCAAGTGACCCCAGGTGTAATAAACTCAGACTACAAAGGGGAAATAAAAATAATGCTTAGCTCACCCCAAAGTGTAAGTTCTGTTAATCAAGGAGATAGAATTGCTCAGTTGCTTCTCCTTCCCAATTTACATAATTCATTTAAAATGGGTATGCCTCAAGAAGGGAACAATAGAGGATTTTGTTCCACTGACTCAAGTCCCATGGCTTGCTGGGTTCGAGACTGTTCAAGGAGGCCTATGTGTAAAATAAAAATCCAAGGAATAGAAATGGAGGGATTAATAGATACTGGAGCTGACTCTTCCATTATTAATTTACGCCAATGGCCCAAGCACTGGCCTCTGCAAAAAGCTTCAACCAGTTTAAGAGGCTTGGGATATAATAACCTCCCAGATAAAAGTGCAGTAATTTTAAAATGGGAGGATGATGAAGGCCATAAAGGAACATTTCAGCCTTATGTTTTACCTAATCTACCGGTTACTTTATGGGGAAGAGATATTTTGCAACAAATGGGAGTACACCTTGCAACCAAGCCTGCAGATGTTAAATGTGAAAACCTACAGGGTAATCTTAACCATAAAAGAACTCATTATCAAAAAGTACAGAGTAATCTTAACCCTAAAAGTAATCATTGTCATAAAGGAAAAAGATATTTTTTTTCGGGGCCACTGAGAAAATAATTTTGAAAATACCATGGCTTTCTGATAAGCCAGTGTGGGTCCCTCAGTGGCCCCTATCTAAAGAGAAATTACAAGCGGCCCACCAATTAGTTCAGGAACAATTAGAAGCAGGTCATATAGAACCTTCCACCTCTCCCTGGAATTCCCCCATATTTGTGATCAAGAAAAAGTCAGGAAAATGGCGATTGTTACATGATCTTAGACAAATCAATAAAACCATGCAAGTTATGGGGCCTACTCAACCTGGACTTCCTAGTCCCGTAGCTATTCCAAAAAATTTCCATCTTATTACTCTTGATATAAAGGATTGCTTCTTTTCTATTCCCCTACATCCTCTGGATGCCCCCAGGTTTGCTTTTTCCGTTCCTTCTATGAACAATAATGGCCCTGATCAGAGATATCAATGGAAGGTTTTACCACAGGGAATGGCTAATAGCCCCACCATATGCCAAATATATGTGGACAAGGCTATCCAACCCATTAAAAATAAATATCCAAACCTCATGTGTCTACATTACATGGATGATATTTTATTGGCCCACCCTAATCAAAAATCTTATTTAATATATTCAGTGATGTGGTAGAAAATTTAAAAAAAATATGGACTATATATAGCAGAAGAAAAAGTTCAAACCAGATCTCCCATATTATATTTAGGATTTAAAATCATGGATACTTTTGTTAGACCCCAAAAAATTTTAATAAATAAAGAACATTTGACCACCCTCAATGATTTCCAAAAACTACTGGGGAGACATTAATTGGCTTCGCCCTACACTAAATCTCACTACTGGCCAACTAAAACCTTTATTTGACATCCTTCGTGGAGATCCTGATCCATCTTCACCACGAACATTGACTCCTGATGCTAGGAAAGCTTTAAAGTTAGTAGAAAAAGCCATCGAAGGAGCTCATTGTGATAGATTTGATTTAACTCAACCGCTGATGTTGATTATTATTTCTTCACAATATACACCCACAGGAGTATTTTGGCAACAAGGGCCTTTATTATGGATACATTTGCCCGTCTCTCCTAAAAGTATAATTGAATCTTATACCTCCATGGTGGCTAAACTTATTCTTCAAGGACTTAAGACTTCTACTAAAATATTTGGCATTCACCCTGCTACTATTATTACTCCCTATTCATCATCACAGATTGAATACTTATGCTTCAATGATAATGATTGGGCTATAGCTAAATGCTCTACTTCTGCAAATTTTGATAATCATCTTCCTAAGTCCCCTATATTATCTTTTTGTATTAATCATCCTATTATATTTCCACAGGTAATAAAAAATCAACCTATTCCTAAGGCATTTAATGTATTTACAGATGGGTCCTCAAATGGTACTGCTACAGTAGTCACTAAAAAAGAAAATATGACTTACATAACTGCACACAAATCAGCTCAACTAGTGGAATTGGAAGCTGTGGTAAGAGCTCTGGAAAATTTTAGGGACCAGCCCGTAAACATTTTTTCAGATAGCCACTATATTGTACAAGCCGTCCCAAAATTAGAGTTAGCAGGACCAATAGCACCTCATACTCCAGCCTTTAAATTGTTTTATCAAATACAAAAAACTTTTGTGGGCAAGAAAAGAACCCCTATTCGTAGGCCATATTAGAGCACATACTAATTTGCCTGGTCCCCTCCATGAAGGTAATCAAAAGGCTGATGAACTTACAAAAACAGTATTTATACTTTCAGCGCTACAACAAGCTACTTTATTTCACTCCCAGTTTCATGTCAACAGCACCACCTTGCAACGTAGGTTTAAAATCACAAAGGAGCAAGCCAGAACAATTGTAAAAGATTGTAAATCTTGTATGACACATTTGCCCAATCCTCATTTCGGCGTTAACCCTAGAGGATTGATGCCCAATCATTTGTGGCAGATGGATGTTACTCATGAGCCAAGTTTTGGAAAATTGCGATTTATTCATGTGACCATAGATACATGTTCAGGCATGATTTTTGCTTCCTTACATTCTGGAGAAAAAGTTAAAGATGTTACATCTCATTGCTTGCAAGCTTTTGCTGCATTGGGCATCCCCAAAATGCTTAAAACAGATAATGGCCCCGCATATACGTCCTCATCTTTCAAAGAGTTTTGCGCAAAATTCAATATATCCCATAAAACAGGCATCCCATACAATCCTCAGGGTCAGGGCATTATTGAAAGAGCAAACCGAACACTGAAAATTATGTTATTAAAACAAAAAGAAGGAAATTGGAAAAGTCCTAAGGACAGATTGGCAGTTGCCCTGTTTACCTTAAATTTTTTAACTTTAGACTCTAATGGTTATTCTGCTGGAGACAGACATTGGAATCCACACCAACAACATAAACCTTTGGTTTACTGGAAGGATGTTCTTTCAGGTACATGGAAGGGTCCAGATCCAGTATTAATTTGGGGAAGAGGATCTGTTTGTGTTTTTCCAAAAGACGAATCCTCTCCAATATGGATACCATCTAGATTAATAAAACAGGTACCACATCAAAATGATCAAGATGAAGTTATTGAAGAATCAAGATTAATAAAAAAGGTACAAAATCAAGAGGACCAAGATGAAGGTATAGAATGATTCCCTCAAAAGAGTCCTTCAAAATATTTCACAACTTAAGTGTCATTTCTCCCGGCCGGGACGAGGAGATCTCTCTTTAGTGTGCACACAATTGTATTTTTTTTTCTTTTTATACATGTCTTTATGTCTGTACATTTGTCTATATTTCATGTTAATGTGACGTCACAAATATATGTTTGTATGTTTGTTTGTCCAGTGTGACGTCACATAGAACAAAGCGCTTATGAAAAAGAAAAAATATATATATATATGGATCCAAATAACTTTAATTCATTTTAGGTTTAGAGTATTCAATTTAGGTAAATAATTTTATAAATGAAGGTACTTTCAATTTTGATTTATAGGTGTCCCTGGGACTTCTCTTTAGCAAACAATATGACTAGTGCTATATAACCTGATATTTTGGTGTTTTGACTTAAGATTGTTTATTTGTTATTAACTTCATTTGTTTAATAGCTCATTAATTTCAATTATCTCAACAGGTAAAAGATTGCTCTGTATACAGAGACTCAAGGGTTCCAGCTAACAAATTATTTCTCTAAAGTGCCTTTACCTTTTCTTTAATCTATCTTTAATGCAGTAATTACCCTCAGTCTTTCTTTGTTTTGTTCTAAATATGATATTTTTCCAACTTATGTTTGTAGAAGCTCAACCAGCGATGTGTGTGAACAAAAATCAACTTTAATTTTCTAATCTAATTATTCTATTTTGTAGTTTGACAACTCGCCTCTTGACTCAGTGCTGCAATAGCACTGCCTTTCCTTTAATAATTGATGCTTGAGTTTCTAGGTAGCGGGCCCTGAAGATTTGCCGGTGGCATTGTCTAAACATAAAAAAGACGTCTGCTGCTACAGCTGCAGGGATCGCGGCCGCCGCAAGCATCCCTGCTGCTCAAACATCAAACAACCTCACCAACAGTGTGGCCTCTGCTCTACATGCATGGGGCCTCCTACATCAACATGTTACAACAAATGGACATTTTGATCTTTCATTGTTTGGGACTTTACGGGACAATGCCTTGCGGGTATTTGTCTAGAGAATTCAGTGTGTTACTTGTTGGAACTTAGGGCAGCTGATTTGTTCAAACAATTTGATATGCCATGCAATTTGGCTCATCACCAAAAGGCTTGTCGCCTTAAAGCCGCAACATCTCCTCACAATTGGACGGCTGTTAGTCATCATATATAGTCGATCCTAAAGGGCTCCATTGGATGGCTGGTTAGCCAATGACGGGTAAGATCCCCAGAGGGGGACAACCTAAGACAGGCACAGTCGCACGGGACAGTCTCATGTGGCCGACATATCAACCTAAGACAGGAGTCAAGGGCACAGCCTTGATTATCCGATGACGGGTAAGAATGTTGGTTGCACATAGACGTCCTAGAGCATTACCTCTTTTAAAACAAAAAGGGGGAAAATGCAGGAGCCCTGTTTGGGGATTGGCTTGAATTGCAGTTGACTATGAGCCGTGGAGATTTGGCCATTGTCGCCACCCGTAGTCTCACGGGATTTTGTTGCGGGATCTGGAGTGACTTGGCCGAAATTGCTGATCGGGTCAGCGCCATTTTAGTGGTGTGTTTGGCGTGAGTTAGTTGTTAGAACCAGAGAGAAAAGTTATCAGAATAAAAAGCTGTTTGTCTCCAGTTTGCTTCTGAAGTTCTTCCCGCGGCTCCGGTGCTCCGAGCGCTTCAGGCGGCAACACATGCTCTTTGTTATAATAGAAAATTCAAGAATTCTTTCACCCTATATCTAAACATTCCAACAAAGCATGGTGCCCTCCTCAATTCTCCAGACAATGGATCTAAGCTCAACTTTTAGCAAACCCGACTAGAGCTGAGCATAGATGGTCCTCAGGGTTCAGGCTTTTCCCAGAGAAGGAGAGAAGTCTTTGATTGAATTCCAGAGACGCTGCTTTTATTGGACAAGGGATTGGCCTCTCCACCCCCAGTTTCGCCATGGGTAAATTTCCATAGTTATGTTCACTTTCCAGAATTGTAAAAATTATATGAAACATTAGAGGTGAAGAGACCCATTGGTAGGTTTATCATACATTTTTACATCCTTGAAACCCCCTTCCATTCACAGTTGTCACCACCAGGCAAGAAGGCAGCTTTAGTCTTTTTGAGTGTGGGGCAGCCACAGGTTGGAGGTGCAGCACTGCCATTGACCTTGACCCCTTTGCCCAGATGTCCTGATTTTTCACTTAATGTCAGAGAAACCAGTTAAGATGGTCTGGGATCGCAGGGCGCTTCATTTCTAGAAGCGGAAGATGCTATGTAGTACACTTTTTGTTCTAAATGGATTGACACTGCACCAAGGAAAGCAAGCAACAGGACACAGATATATGAGTCTCAAAGATGCAGATCAATTCCGTCCTTCAGTTTGAGCTCTTTCCTGATAGGCTACATACTGACCTGAGTGTTCCAACAGCAAGTACAAAATTTATTCCACACAAAGATCTTGATAAATGCTTGTTCAAAGTATGAAGAAACAAACACAGAAATTCTTTGGTGATACAGATGGTACATTTATTGGACTAAAATTAGTGCCAGCTTCTCTGGAGTACATACTTTAGCTACTTGATACACTGTTAGACACTCAATCTAAAATTGGAATCTTTTGTTCTAAACACAAGCAGCCTCATCAATTGATTAGAGAAACAGATTCAAACAAAGCAAAAATAAATTGCACAAACTTTTCAATTTGTCAATGGAAGATAATGGACTTGTTGGAGGACTATTTGAAGCAGAGGCTCTCAAAACTGAGGGTATGTGCAAAGTACCTGGGGGAGTTCTTGAATGTTTACCATGTCCAGGGACCACTCTACAAGAGTCAGATTCTGAAGATCTGGGGTGTGACCTTTGAATATCCATGCTTATCAACCTGCACTGGTGAATCAGATGAAAATAGCCTAGGGACCACAATTTAGGAGCCATTGTCCCAGTGGTTGCGATAGTCAGGGCACTGATCCCTTAAACATGTTGACATCCTTAATCCCAGGACCTGTGAAAATGTTAGCAAAGGGGAATTAAGGTTGCAGATGCAATTGAGGTTGCTAATCATCCCACTGATTAAGATGAGGAAATCATCCTGGATTATCTGGGTGGGACCAATGTGATCATAAGAGCCCTCAAAAACAGAGACACTTTCTTGGCTATGATATCAGAAAGAGGTGTGATGGTCAAAGAAAGGTTGGAGATGTAATGTTGCTGGCTTTGGAGTTGGAGGAAGAGGTTCATAGCCAAGGTGTGTGGGAGGCCTGGAGAAAACTGGAAAAAAAGAAGGGGATGAATTCTTCCATACAGTATCCAAAAAGGAGCCCAGACTTGCGACATCTCAATTTTAGCTTAGTGAGATCTGTTTTGGACTCCTAACTATGATACTAATTTTGTGTTGTTTTAAGTCACTGTTAACAACAGAAGAACATTAATACTGTGCTCCTCTAGTCCATTTCTTTTCTTTTTCCTATTTTTCTTTTCCCTCTTTCCTTTTCCTTCTTCTCTTCTTCCTTCTCCTCCTCCTCCTCCTCCTCCTCCTCCTCCTCCTCCTCCTCTTCTTCTTCTTCTTCTCCTCCTCCTTCTTCTTCTTCTTCTTCTTCTTCTTCTTCTTCTTCTTCTTCTTCTTCTTCTTCTTCTTCTTCTGTTTTTCTTAGCTATTCTCTGCTGAGCCCCAGAGAGTGTCACATAATGTGGTGATCCATGGTTACTCAACGGGAGATGGACCAGCAGTGTTTATTTGGGGTGGCTTTGTGGTTTATGCAAACCTACAGGGAAGCTTCTCATTATGGCTCTGGTTCTCACCCATTGATCAGTTCAAATGAGCCATTTTTTCCCTCCAATCAGCAACAAGTGAGGATGGGTGAGAATGGCAGCTATTGGTTCCATTTCAAGCAGCAGACATGTCTGGCATTGTCTACACTGAGCCATTCCCCCTTGGTTGGAGTTATAATTGGAAAGTGGTTTAGGGAGTGTTTTCGTCAGCTTTTTTGCCACTGTGACTGAAGGACCCAACCAGAACAACTGTAGAGGAGGAAAAGTTTATTTGGGGGCTTACAGTTTCAGAGGTCTCAGTCCATGGACAGCTGGCTCCATTCCTCAGGGCTCAAGGTGAGGCAGGACATCAAAGCAGAAGAGTATGGTGGAGGGAAGCAGCTTGTATGGTGATCAGGAAGCAGAGAAAAAGACTCCACTCTCCAGATACAAAAATATATACCCCACAGCCATGCCCCCAATGAACCACTTTCTCTAGCCACATCCCACCTTCTTCCAGTTACCACTCAGTTAACCCCATCAGGGATTAATTCACTGTTTAGGTTAAGATTCTCACAACCCAATCATTTCTCCTCTGAATCTTCTTGCATTGTTTCACACGTGAGCTTTTAGGGGATACCTCACATCCAAACCATAACAAGGAGTAAATATTCAAAATTATCCTTAGAAGAGTAAGGCATAGAAGCACAGATCATTCCTTTCTTGGGATTTCTGTTAAGATATCTCTCTGTTCTTTCTTTGGCCTGAAAACTGAACCCATTTCCTTGTTTACAAAAACTCAGCTTGGTAAGGTGAAGGGTGGTGGAGACAAGACAGATTAGTTTGTGAGAACAAGTGGCGAGTGGTATGCATGGGCCTTGTGAGCTGCCACTGTGATCTTCTGTCTGGAGTGGATTTGGGACTAAGCATTTAATCTTTACAACCCCTGAGGTAAAAACCATCATTTTCTATTGTACAAAGGAGGAATCAGGCTCAGAAAAGTTTAGGTCACTTGCCTTATTACATGTACCCAATTAGTACTGGAGGTTGGATGGGGACACAAGTCTTTATGCTCAGAAAAATAGCAATGTATTTTTCCCCCCATTTTAAGCTTTCCTGAAAACAATAAACACTGATGGTCTTTATGCAATGCATTTCTTTCTTGGCCACTAATCTATTAATGAATAAATAATGGATCTCTGCTGTAGAGCCTGATTCGTAGGCTACACCCAGATAAATGTCCCATCGGCCTCAGTAGCAATTAGCTTCAATGAGAGGTTGGCCTGATTAATAATAATAATACCATCACCTGCTATTTATAGATGGTTGCTCTCGAAGGAGTCCAAAGTGCTTTGTAGACATTATATAATCCAGTCTTACTGTATTACTTTAAGTTGGGTCTGGGCCTGATATCTTTGCCTTGTCACAGAGAGGAACAGATGTTGGCACTCATTGTATGAAGGGTGGACATCGCCTACTGGTGGTCCATCAGTGGCCTGTCCAGCCTTGTGAGACTTTGCTCTCCATGGAAATATATCCTCAAGGATTCTTTTTTTTCCCTTGGCTTTTGGCATTGCTCAGACCACAGGAGCTTGAATGATTGCATCATGGAATTTTTCAGAATTTGTCTTCTAGGCAGAGGCACCTATAGATTTCTCCTAGGGATAGTATTATCTTCATTGCCTCCTGCTCCTCTTCCTCTTCCTCTTTCTCTTCCTCTTCTTCTCATCCTCTTCCTCCATTACCACCACCACCACCATCACCATCATAATCATTATCATCTTCACCACCACCACTACAAACACTTATTTGGTACTAGGTATGTCTCAGGTCTTGTGTGAAGCACTTTGCATGGCCTGCCTGACTTATTCCTCACAGTATCCACCTGAATAAGCATCATTGCCAACCCTGTTTCATAGAGTAGAAAACGGAGGCTTGGTGTACATGAATGATTTATTTCATTCTGATCATTGACTGTCTAACATGGACTGTCTTGGCTCATCTTGAAAAGCTCTGAGGTTTCACCTCTCAGTACAGAGTTGGATATTTGTGAGATACCAGTGAGTAGATGTTTACTAGAATAACAGCATAACTATCATTTATTAAGTGCAGCAACATTATGTTATAATTTCTAATTCTCACAAAAATCACGTTAGATATTTGTATCTCCATTTTACAGAAAATGAACTAGGACTCAGAAAAACAAATAATTTGCTAAACCCACACAGTTCCATACAATTTAATTAAGTGTATTTTAATTCCCACTCTTTCTGTTTCCAAAATCTCTACATTTAATCTGTAATGTCATTTGAAGCAATGAGGGAATTGACATGGATGGATGGCTGGATAGATGGATGGCTGGATAGATGGATGGATGAGAGGGGAAGAGTAGAAAGGGCCATGATTTTCCTTATATGCCTGATTACTGCAGGGGGCTGCTAATAAAGACACAGACAGCACAGACCAAAACCTTCAGGGACTTACATACATGAAGTTGCTGGAGTTGCTTACTGGTAGAAGAAGACCTATACTCTAAAATGGGACATTTTAGAGATCTAAATAATTACTGGTTCAAGGAACTAAGATTGAAACCTGTTGACTTTCTGGGTTTCAATGGTAGACCCGGCTCCACTTGAAGAGACTGGAATCCCCCAGATGGCAGCCCCTGGTGAACTCCCAGCACCCAAACATCAGTTTTGTGAATGAACCATCTTGGAAGTGCATTCCCTGACCCCAGTTGAGCCACTTCAGCTGACAGCATGGAACAGAAAGATGACCCACCCAGCTTTGCCTCAAGTACTAAAGCATAAGAAAAATAAAGGCTTCCATTGTTTTAAGCCACTACCTTGGGTGTAGTTTGCTCTGTGGCAATAGATGACTGGAATAGCGGATATCCTTCTTCAAAGTGATGAATGGAGAAAGGAAGGAGAGAAGGGAAAGAGGAAGGAAGAGATAAAGGGAGAAAAGAAGGAAGTATCTGTCACTTCATTCCCTGGAAAAATTGTACAAATAAGTAAAAATTTCTCACTGAGCAAATATACCCTGATCCCTGGGCCTCTGTTAGCCCAGATGTTAGCCCAGATGTTGGCCCTGCATCAAGTCTCCTCCATACTGCTCCTCATTAGCAGGATGAGAATGGCAAAAAGACTGCACTTACTGATGCAAACCTACACTTGCTCAGGTAACTGCAAGAGCAACGTCTATAGCAGAGAGGCAGAATTTTTATTTATGAACTTTCTTGTGTATTTATTTATCCTGTCAAAGGCATTTTCAAACTCGTCATTTTAACCCTAAGGAATTTTTCATCCATTTTGGAATTTTAATCAGCATGTCACTGAATGGTGAAGATGATGTAGGGGCAGCCCAGCTCCTTTGAGTAGCGTAAATCACATGGCCTTGGCCTCCAGGTAGACTAGTCTCTGGTGACCTGCTGCCAAAGCATTCAACCAAAGGAAGCTGGACCCCGGCCATGAAGTGGCATTCTTGTGAAAGATGGTCATCTGAATGATGGCTTGCTTCTTGCCCTTGAATTGTGATTAAATCTTCATAAAATAGACCTCTTTTCAGGGTCTCTAACTTCTAAAGTGGCAAATGGAACCTAAGAGTTCATCTGGTCCTGACTGCAGCCCGAGAAATTAATAAATGTTCCAGGACAAATGATGTGTCAGCCATTTGCCTGTTTGTTCTCAGATCCATTTCCCAGCCTTCCTCTGCTCAGCTCTACATGATGCTGCATCTTTCAAATTGCATTTCACAAATCCCTCACAACTGGATACTGTTGGGAGGGCAGGAAGAAGGAAGATACTAGAGTTTTTCTCTCCATCACAAGAAACTCCTGTATACCGTTTGTCCATATTACTTTTTATTTTTATTTTTAAAAATTTATTCTAATTAGTTATACATGATAGCAGGATGCATTTCAATTCATTGTACACAAACAGAGCACAACTTTCCGTTTCTCTGGTTGTTCACCATGTAGAGTCACACCGCATGTGCAGTCACACATGCACATAGGGTAATGAAGTCCATCTCATTCCACCATCTTTCCTGCACCCATGCCCCCTCCTCTTCCCTACCTCCCCTTTGCCCAAAGTTTCTCCATTCTCCCCTCCTCCCCTGACCACTGCATTACGGATCAGTATCCACTTATCAGAGAAATATATCAGATGGTATTTTGGATTGGCTTACTTCATTTAGCATGATATTCTCCAGCTCCATCCATTTACCTGCAAATGCCATAATTTTATTCTCTTTTAATGCTGAGTAATATTCCATTGTGTATATGTACCACAGTTTCTTCATCCATTCATCTGTTGAAGGGCATCAAGGTTGGTTCCACAGTTTAGCTATTGTGAATTGAGCTGCTACCATTTGTACATACTTATCAATTGTTTCCATTTTTCTCCTTTATACATGTATTTGTATAGAAGCATTATAAATGCCTCTCTGTCTTTATACACATATACTTCTATTTCTGTATCTCTTGTATACAATTCCTCTGAATCATATTGGAGTAAGTTTAGAAACATTACACCCTTTCATTTAATATTGGATGTGCATTTAATAAGTACAAACACATCTTATGATATAACCAGTGTGATTATCAAAACCAGGAAATTTAACATTGATATAATACTGTTATTTAATCCATGGTTGATGCTCATATTTCAGTAATAATTGTTGTCGCCTGAAGCAATGGCCACTTGGAGCAAAGAAGCCGCGGGAAGAAGTTTAGAGACGAACTGGAAACAAACAGCCCTTTATTCTGATAACTTTTCTCTCTGGCTCTAACTACACCCCAACACGCCGTCCACGCTCCTCTAACCTCCAAAATGGTGCAGACCTCCTCCGCAATCTCTCTCAAGTCCCTCAAGATCTCCGGCCAAGTCTCGCAAGATCCCGGGCCAAGTCCCGTGAGACTATGGAAGGCGCCAATGCCCAAACATGTCCAAAGCCCGTAGTCAACCGCAATTTAAGCCATCTCCCCAAACAGGGCTCCTGCAAATAATTAATGTTTTTTTTTTTTTTTTTTTTTTTTTTTACCATCCAGGATTTAATCCTGAGTCACATACTACCTCAGCTGTCATGGCTCTTCAGTCCTCTTTTTTCTAGAACAGTTCTTTGTATTTCTTGGTGTTCTCAGACCTGGGTGTTTCTGAAGGTACAAGTCCGTTATTTTGCAGAGTGTTTCTCAAGTTGGGTTGTCTGATGTCTATGATTAGATGCAAGCTATACGTTTTTGGTAGGAAACCTAAACAAGTAATGTTGTTTCCTTCTTGGGACAGAATACTAGGAGGCACATGATATTAATTTGTCCATTTTAAAAAGTATTAACTTTGGCTACCTACTTCTGGGCAGGTCTGCCAAGTTTCCCCAACATAAAATTACTCATTTTCCACTTGTACATTCTTTGTAGATAAATACTTTGTGCAAAGTTTGAAGTTTCTCATCAAACTTTCAACCTCTTATTCTAGGAGCCATCTATTATTTTCTAACTCTGTTATTTCTTGTACATTTACAAGTTAGCAATATTCTGTGAGGTCTTCCTCTTCTAGCCAGTTCCTCTCTCTCTTCCTTACCTTATTTGCATCATTGTAGGTGCATGGATTCTTGTTTTATGTATTGGATTATAATTCAGTCTTGATGCTTGAATTGTCTCAGATGTTGCTGAATGGGCATCTCTTGGAGCTGGCTCCCAGACCTTTGTGATATGTCCCTATCATTTTTGAACATTTCTTTTTGGTTCAACATGGTGTTCAAGCGAATCTTCTATTTTCCCTGCCTCATTCCTGGTATCTGACTATTTTTCAAGAAGTCTTCCTTCCTTTTACTGGAGCATGGTAAGTAAGTGCAGTCTTTTTGTCATTCTCATCTTGCTAATGAGGAGGAGCAGTATGGAGGAGACTTGATGCAGGGCCAACATCTTGGTGTATATACAACTACTCTTTCATTTTTCCCCCCTTAACTTCTTCAATGATAGTAAGAAATCTGGCTCCTGATATTCAGATATGTGTGAAAAAGACATTTTTATGGAGTTTCCAAGTAAATTTTAACATTTTATCTTTGCCTTTTACAATATTTAATATCATGATCAAGTGTTTTATATGTTTTATCAAATGAAGCACTTGTTTTTCCCTTTTTGATATGTAATTTTCCCTATATGCTCAGAGTATCAACTACTTTTCAATAGAAATATATGTAAATATTAAAATGTTTTTTTTCTGAGTTTGTCCTTGGACTTTGAATTTTTCATTCTGTGTTCATTTCCCATAGAGTAACATTTGTTTTGCCTTTTCTTTAACATTTCAGGTGCAGAGAATGGATTAATTATGATCCTTGATTCTAACACACTCTTTTGTTGTCCATGTATGACATCTGTCTTGGCCTGGATTCTTCAGTAAAATGGAAATAGTAGAGGATATAGATCTCTCTCTCTCTCTCCAGATACTCCACGACACCATGAGGGTACATCCCAATAAAACCTTTGCAAATTGAAAATGTCATAAGTTGAAAATGCACTCAATACACCTAACCTACTGAATGTTATGGTATGGTTTCTACTGACAATGAAAAGTGTCACTTTTACACATTGTAAATTAAAAATAATTATAAATTGAATCATCATAAATAAGAATTCTCTCTGGTGCCCTTATTTTACACACACACACACACACACACACACACACACACACACACATTTATATGTGTAGAAGCATACAAAAATAATGTTTTGCCAAATATCTGGGCACCCATGGCCCAATCAAGTTGACACATTAAAATTAACCATTTAGTTGTTTTGTTTGTTTGTTACTTTGTTTCAGTTGTTTCAATTATTCAACAGCTATCTGTGAGCTGTCTTTCAAAATTCATCTTGTCTCTTGACAAGAAGCTACGTGTAAATATTGTTAGTCCTCCTCCTTGAATCCATCCCCAAGTCCTCTCCTCTGATTCCATTTTCTTTAGTTTCATTAAATAAATGTGAAATTTTAGAATGAAAAGTTTGGCTTTTAATATTTTTTTGGTTTCTAACTTCACCAAAAAGCATACAATTTTTAATGCAATTATTATTGATTTATAATATAAATATAAACTCCACAAATGTTAAGTATAGAATTTAATGAATTTTTACTTACATTAATACCCATGTCACTATTTCTCATATGAAGATATGGAACTTTTCCAGTAGCCCAAAAGACTTATACGCAGTCTTTTGGCACTTTTTCCTCTTAATATCATTTTGCTAATATTTATCCACATGGTTTCTTTTCCTGTCATTGTGCTGTCATCTTTCTTTTCCTGTCATCTGTGACTGGTGGATGATATTCCATTGCTTAAATATACCATTTTTATGGATTCATTTTTCCATTGATGGGTATTTGAGTAGTTTCCAAGCTTTTACTATTATGAATAAAGCACATCTGCATATTCCTAGTTGTATGTTCTGATACTATTACATCTATGAGTAGAATTGCTAAACTGGAGACTACATGACTGTTGAAAATTAAGACACTACTTAACTATTTTCTAAGGTGATAATACTATTTTTCTAAGGTGATAATACTATGTTATGCTCCATTGTGTAAGACATCTTCTCCAAAATTTAGCATCACAAACTTTTAAATTTTTGCCAAGTGAGTGTCTGTGAATTTGTCTTGATTTGTATTTTCCTGAATGTGAATACTTTCAACATTTGTTCAACATTTTTACAAGAATTTATTGGTCACTCATCCTTCTGGAAAAATGCCTGTTCAAGTCTTTTGCCCATTTCAAACTGGTTTATTTATGATTTTGCTGTTGACTTGTGAGATAACCTTGGATGTCTTATAAAACAAATTCTATTGATCTTTGTCTTTATGCTGTCTGCCCATACTTTCTAATTTAGCAGTGTTTCCCAACCCTGCAACTACTTAAATATTCATCTGTACTTTTTCTTTCTGGTCTTCTCTCCTCTGTTTCCATCACTAGCAGGCCCCACCTAACCTACATTCCTGTTTACAGCTTGGGACGTGGGACTTTGCACTGCACAATCAGGTACCCATGCTCTCTGAGTCTCCACCCTGGCTCCTTTTAAGCTCCACCCAAGCTTGGCTGTGGCCCAGCCCAGGGAACTGCCTGGAGCTACCTGGTCTATTTCCAGCAGATGTGAGTCATTTTCCTTTCCAAGAAAACCAAGGAGTATAACATTTACTGGATTCTCTGGAAGATTCAGCTAAACTATTTCTTCAAATGGATGTGCTGAGGTTCTGAGGGTGATGTCATTTGCCCAAGATTTCACAGCCAGAAGTATGAGAAAAGTATGGTGATACCAAATGTTCCCTTTAGAAAATGGAACCATGTTTGAAAAATGTGCAGTGGCTTCAGTAAACATGCATAAAATCCCCTTTTGCCTCTGAGTCTGAGAATATAGTGAAAGAAAGTCCACACAGAAATTCAGCTGGTTTTCCTGCACCTAGCCGGACTGCTCTAGACTAATACCCTCTTTGTACAATATTCAGAAGAAAATTTTTATTGAAGTCAGCTCATGTCTCTCTGCTGCTGTGAAGGCTTCAGTTATTCCCCTTTGCACTTACATTAAAATCTAAACTCTATCCTGCCCTGCTTCTTCAGTACCTGTCTGCCCCTCCTACTTCATCTCCTGCCCTCATTCTTGCTCTACGACAGCCACACAGACCTCCTTTATGTTCTTTGAATGTGCTGAGTTCTGTTCCACCATAAGGTCTTTGCCCCTGCTGCTCCTTTGCTGAGAATGCTTCCCTGCTGGCCCTTTGCATGATCATTTTTTTGTCCTTTCGTTAATGCATTAGCTTAAGTGTCACCTTGGAGAAATCTTTCCTGTCCCTTGTCAATACCTACATCCTTCTCCCTTTGCAAGACATCACCGTACTTTATTTCATTCCGGAGCTTATTACTATGCATGATTATCTTGTTCATTTGTTTCTTATTATTTGTCTCTGCTCCATTCTTCCATGGAACTGAGAACTCTAAAATTTGTCTCTTACATTTGTATCCCTCAGGGGCTTGGGCCAGTATCTGGTGTCCCTTTTAGTCAATATCTGTGGAACCAGTGCATGAATCTAGTGGCTACTCAATAATTAGTGGTTTCTATTTCCTTCTCTCCTCTAAGCAGCCTTGCCATACACACTCACTGACACATGCAACCTGGAGGAACTTGAATGAGACAATGGAAATAGCAGCTCAGTGTATGTATCTAAGTGCGTCTCAGAAAAGCCAGCAAGCCGGTTGAGCTAGCTACTGTTTTCTGTTTTGTTTTATTTAACTTCAGTCAGGTTCCTTGGCCCCTGATGCTTTTTTGGACCTAAGTCTACCTATTCACAGTCAAGAAGAGCTTATACAAATGATGCTATATTAAGGCACATTGACCTAATGAACATTATATTATATATCAACCACTACCAAAATATGTCTAATAGGCTATAGCATCAAAATGACTCTTGAAAGATTCCAATATAGTTTGAAAAAGTAGGTAGGAACCAAATAGGTGTTCTTTTCAACTAGTTTATGTTTATGAAGCCCCTTTTCAATACGTGGTCCTCAACAGAGTCCCTGAAGTCATAGGGAGGGAGAATCCTCATGGTTATCATGTGCTGAATGAGGAAACAGTTAAAATTATTAATCCCCAGGAAGTTTTCTAAGCAAAACTGGGATTTGCCATCCTAATTTGTATTCAGAGATGGCTTTCCAATAATGGTCTCATTCTGCCTTCCTGATTCAGTCTGACTGGAAGTTCAAAAGGTCAGGGGCTGCTTTTCAAAGCCTTTTCCTTCTTAGGAATGAGGAATGAGAGGCCTAATCTTTCTCTTGGTGATGGTTGAGAGTTTCATGCTCTGAAGAATGAGCTAGCATAGACACTTAGGGATAATTCATCAATTTGATTACATTACTTTCCTTCCCTTCCTCCTTCCCTCTCTTCCTCTTTCACTCCCTTCCTTCAATGCTCCCATCCATCTTTCTTCTCTCCTTTCTTCCGCCAACTATGTGGTAAGGTGCTGTGATGTGCTCAAGAGATAACTGGTGAAATGTCCTACTTCTTCAATATTTGCAAATCAGTGGTGGAGAAAAACAAGTTCAACATCATAGGACGAGATTGGTGTGCTAATAAGTGCTCAGCAACTGGCTGCACACTGGGAAGAGAACTTGATTTATAGCATTTGCTGATTCCCATGGTGTAAATACTGCCACCTTGACAGATTTCAAACTACCACCCTGACACAGCTCCCCACAAAGTTGGGAAGAGATTCACACACTCTGATTATAAGACTTAAAGGCTGGCTTGTCATATCTCTAGGAAGGGTACCTATTTGGGTCCATTTGGGGTCTGTTTGTAAGGTCAAGGGATCTTCCAGGAAGAGGTGACACCTGAGTTGTATTAGCTTATTTTGGGAACATAGAGGGCAGAAAAGGGAAGAAGTTACAACTCTTTTTCTCTTTCTCGTTGAAATAATACAAGAAAATGAGATAAACTAAAAGAAGAAAATAAAAGTCATTTTTAATTTAACAACTGAGTGATGAACACAACTTTGGGGTTTTTTCCTTGTATCCTTCTTTCTTTGTGTTGAGCTTTTATCATTAGGAAGAGGGCTTCTCTATCCCAGCTAATCTCTTACCCATTGGGATATTGTGATGATGGTTTCCCATTTAATGTCATTTTTTAACGGAGAATCCAGTTTTTAAAATTTCACTGACATTTAAATTTGATTCTGATTAAGACTTTTGTTTATCTTTGTTTTAAACCTTTTGTTTATATTTATTTTAAATTTACATTTATACCTAAAATTATGCCCTTTATATACACTGTTTTATCACCTTGTTTTAGAATTTATTTTAATATGACACTATTTTTTTTCTTGATTTCTTATTCTCTGATGATGTTCTCATGCCTGCCCCTTCCTTCCTACCTGCTTTCTTCCCTTCTTCCTTTTTTTCCTTACTTATTGTACAATTTCTGCACCCTGCACATTAAACGTAGCCCTTCCAGTTTGAATAAGGTCTTAACATGCTTTTACTTTCTTCTTTACCTTCCTCCCATTTTCTTTTTCCACTGTGAAGTTTTTAATGGGCTCTGAAATTTTAGATACAAAATATTGGTATCAAATCATTGTTATTACTATTGTTTGGTTGTGTTTACTGACTCAAGAATATTTTTGACTTTTCATATATGGTTTTACAACTAAATGTAATAATTATTTAGTCTTAGCTGTATTTTATTTTATTTTTAGCTGTGTAATAACTGATTTTAGTGCTTACTAGAAATCTGCCATGTGCCATTCAGCATGCCACCCTCTCCTAAGTCCATCCCAGCCCTAGCCCAGGCACTGCCGGCTCTGGACTCAGGATGCTCACCTGACAAAATTGGGGCCACCTGATGCTGGGTGCAGTCAGAGGAGGAAGCTGGTGGAGCAATGACAGGCAGACCCCTGGAGAGCCTGCTGTCCTGTCTCTCTAGCACTATGAATGGCTGCCAGCATCCTTGAGGGCTTTGACTGGTTACAGTGCTCTGAGCTCTCTCAGACTGCGGGCAAACCCATCACCAAGACAAGCATGTAGGGAGTGACCTCTGTGACCATTAGCATTAACCCCATATGGCTTCATGTTAAGCCTCTGGAACTTACTTGTGTATCCAACCCACACTTTAAGCAATTATTTGTGATATTGTTCTCACATGCATTCTGGACTCCCTGGGGTTCCAGCATGGTGTTAGATCTTCCCATTGACCACTTCATGCATTCATCCCAATAGCTCATTATGCCCTCATGCAGGTGAGGAAAGGGCTGAGAGTGGTGATGCCACTAGTTCAGGGCTCCTGGCTAGAGGCACAGAGCCCACCCTGTGGGCTTTGATCTTTTTATTATCCTTGGTGCCTTCTTGCCCACAACAGATTTTAGCTGCGGAGCCTCTGAAGGATCCTGCAGGTCCCCTGTTGCTTCTGTCCCCACTAAGATCTCCCCTTCTCTAGTTTTTACACACAGATTGAGGGGACTGAGCCTTTCCTCCTGGCTCCCTTTACCTCTGTCCTGCGGGGGAGGGTGGAGAAGGGAGGAGGCTGCCATGATCTCACCAGCCTCAGGCTGGGGCAGACTTGGCTCACTCCAGGGGCCTGGACTCACCTGCTTTCAGATTTTATTGCCTTGGATAAAAAGATGGAGGGCAACTGTTTATAGGCCTGGGAGGGCCAGTAAAAGTTTGCAAGCATCTCTGATTCTTACTTAATGAACCTTTATGTCCCCTTCACGTGCCCATTCACCTAACAAACAAACAAACAACAGCAACAACAACAACAATACATATACACACAAAACAACAGAAAAATGGGGTGAAGCAGGGGTAGGGTTCAAACATTGCCATCAAGCTTAAAAATCCCCTGAATTCCACATGAAACTTGGATCTGAGCTCAGGAGGTCTTTGAAAGGGATGGAGAGTGCTGCGGAGAGAACTTGCTGTGTCTCCCTCAGGCCCAGGACCCTGCAGAGTGCCACCCAGGCTTGATCAGGGCTCCGGTGGGTGTGGTTGTACTTTCCAAACCCCTGGGCTTGCTCAGAAAGTTCTCTGGGGTCTGAAAAGATGGGGTGCCGGCAGCACAGAGTGAGAGGAACCAACCATTCTTGGTCCGTATAGCAGAATGTGCCTAGGGAGCCAGGAAACATGATGGAGCACTGGCTAAGGGATGAGGGAGAAAGGCCTTGGCTTTTGGCTTGAGAAGATCAAATTTCAAGGAGAGGAGATTTATAGGCATGACAGAAAACTGGTTACATTTATTGAGCAGTTCTCAGCCCAGACATTATTCTAAACTACATGTGTTCACAAACTCCTTTCAGAGTAAGTACTATTATTATTCCCAGCTTTCAAATGTGGTAGAAGATGGTCAGAGAGGTGCAGTTGCTTACTCAAGGTCACACAGCTAGTAAGGAACAGAACTGGTATTCAAGTGGAAACATTTGGCTTTCAGCGCGTATGACATTGAGGGCTGTATGGTATAGTGTCTTCTGGTCAGAAACAAGCAGGGGGACTCCATGGCACTGATCTTGGCTGGGTGATACCAGGCATCCAGATAACAAAAGAGGAGAAAAAGAGGGGAAGGGAATAGAATCACTTAGCAGCTCTGTTTTAAGTGTTGTCATGCATTAACTTTCCAACATTGACCATCCTCTTTATTCAAATGGGCAAGAAAGTTCTGAGAGATTAAAGCCACTTGTTAGTAAATAACAATAACTAGGATTCATAGAGTTACCTGAGCTTAAAAGCTGCATCATCAGGTTATCCCCAAGGAAAAGATAATTTTCATTTGTAGCAGACAGAAAAAACAACTGAACTCATTCATTTATTCAACCAGTACTCAGAACCTTCCCATCATCTATCCTTCTGGGAAGCTAAGTGTTCAAAACTCTGAAGCTACAAAGATGTATGAAATCAGATCAGGCTTTGACCCAGGTGGATTCTGATCCTTAATCCTGGAGAGTCCCAGTGGGTGCCCTTTGAGGACTCCTGAGCACACTGTGGTACGCATGCCTCCGACAGCTCCCACACGGGCTCCTGTCTCCTGCTTAGGCACCGTCAGATTCAGAAACTTGAGCTCATCTTCCACGCACACCACGAGATCATGTGTATGCTTGTGTGGACCTGTGCATGGGAGAATTGTCCTGTGCGAGGAAGAATTAGTCTCATTAACTTTCCCCAAGCTGTCAACTGGATTAAGAGAGTCTGAATAGAAACTTGAGCCATTTACTTGGAGAGCACCAGGGGTCATTTGTGCAGGATCCTGAGCCCAGAGAGGGCTGGAGCAGTCGGGGAGGTCAGGGCATGTGTTTCAGGGTCAGGAGGGCCTATGGGGGTATCTGTTTTGCATCTCTCTGACCCCTTGAACTTGGCAGCCTTCCTGGTGGTGGTAAGTTGTCTGCTCCTGTTATGGCTTTGAACTTGTGCTGACTCCTGAAGGATGCATGCTAAAATCTGCTCCCAGTAGTTATGAGACATCTGTAGAATGTGATCCAGGCTTCATGTCTTTGGGCAATAAAAATATAAGGTCTGGACTGTTTCTTTGTGGGAGGAAGTAGGAAACATAAGGGAAAAATTAAGGAGAAAAGTATTAATAAGTTGTTTTAGTTAGCTTTTTGTGTCACTGTGACCAAAAGACCCAATAAGAAAATGTTAGAGAAAGAAGAGTTTACCTGGGGTTCGTAGTTTCAGAGGTCTCAGTCCATAGACAGCCAACTCCATAGCTCTGCGTCCAAGGTGAGGCAGCACATCATGGTGGAAGGGTCCAACGGAGGAAAGCAGCTCAGGACATGGCAACCAGGAAGCAGAGAGATAGACAGCTCTGCTCACCAGGCTCAAAACATAATCCCCAAAGTCATACCCTCAGTGTTCTACCTCCTCCAGCCAAATTCTACAGTTACTGCCCAGTTAATCCATATCAGTGGATTAATTCACTGATTTTAGGTGAAGGCTCTTATTAATCCAGTCATTTCACCAGTGAAAATTCTTTCATTGTCTTGACACTTGAGCTTTTGAGGGACACCTCCTGTCTAAACCATAACAGAGGCTAAGAGCATCTATCCAAGAGACTCATGAATCTGAAAACAAACAAACCAATGTAAAAAGTGAGAGTCTTATATACCACTCAAGAACTTCACATAAAAATTGATGCTAGGGCACAAGAGAGCCTTAGGTGAAGATGAACTGACGTGTACTTGGGTTTGTGGCACCTACATTTTCATAAGACAAACCAGAGCTTTTCTTCTTATTAAGGAAGTTTTTCTGATATTCATTTGTCTTGTAGAAAACCAAGAGAAAGAATGCTAAAATGTAGGGAAATCTACTGGTCATAGAATGCATGACCTTGGCCCTGTAAATAATAGAGCATAAATTCTTGCCCTTTCTCCTATATTATTTAATGCAGCCCAGGAGTTGTCATCTTGCTTTCCTTCCTGCTACTTCCATTTTGCATTTTTTTTTCTAGTCTGTGATAAATGGAAAATCTAATCAGACCTGAAAAGTAAATCCAAAAATGTCTAAGAGACACAATATGGGGTAGTAACAAAGAACATAGGTTTGGAAATTGGACTGAGTTTTGGCTGAATTGGACTAAATTTCGGCCCTTCTCTTTTTCAGTTACATGGCATTGGGCAAGTGAGTTCCGAGCCTCAGTTTCCTCATATTTAAAATAAGGAAATACTAGAAACTTCAGAGAAGTATTTCCTAATGCAAAAATGCAGTGCCCCAACTTGCATACTTCATTACAGATGTAAGAGCTGTCTGCGCTGTGGAAACTCTTGGTTCTGTTGAAGATTAGAACTTGAACTTCAGCGTCTCAGGCCTAGAAGTAACTGTGAGGGCACTAGGTCCTGTTTCTTTATTTGTATGAAGACAAAGACTCAGGCTTAAGCTGTATTCCTGAGAAGAAAGAGCCCAAGGCAATAACTGAGGGTCTCATGCCTTCAGAATAAGAATGTGAAAAACAGAAGACAAGGGCTTCTATGAACCAACGAGAAGAGAAGTACCCCCATGTCAGACCAGGCCACTCCATAGGAAAGACCTTTGTGCACAGGCTGCAGGAGATACGGAGTTGTCCACTGGAGGAAGGAAAAAGGAAAATTTGTCTGTTTGGATTCCTTCTCTCTTCCTCTTCTCTCAGTCAAGATTCACTCCACAACAGTTTAATTCTGCAATTTCTAGGAAATCTCATCTTGTGCCTTTGTGGTTGCTCTGTTGGTCAGATGCCACCATGGGAGATGATGTTCCTTCTGAGTCTGGAAATGGAGGAAGAGACAGAAATGCCAGGCTTGTGGCTGGTTGGCCTATGATGCAGGGGAAGCCAAAATCCAGGGGTCAGTATTTCCAAAGAAAGTGACAGAACGGCAGAGGCAGCCCAGTCTGAGGAGGAATTTAAGATTCATATCAGATGTTCTTGGAGAGGGGAAGGGATTTGTCTTAATTGTACAGTGAATCAGAATGCAGAATAGAACCTGAATTTCCTGGTTCCACTCTCAGACTTTTTCTCCTGCACCTCAGTATCTTCTCAGGTGTGGTAGTTATAATTTTCTCATTGCTTATTCTGATCCTATAGATTGTCTTTACTTACAGTAGCATCAACAAGAGTCCCCAATAAGTCTGTATTAGCTCAACATGAAAGGCAACAGAAGCTCTTCTGAGTGACATCTCTGGGAACCCCTTTACCTCTGCTTCTGATTGGTCATTCCCTGGCCATTCTGTGGGGCTATTTGAATGCCAGTCTCCTCCTTGATTCCTTGTTTTAATTCTTGGTTTGACTAGACCCAGTGGCAAAAAAGCAGTTTGGAGATTGCTTTGATTCCTACCAGACTCTGGGGGTGCTAGACTGTAGACATGTTCATTTTGTTGAGAGTGAAAGGTGCCCAGTTGTGACAGGCCAACTTGTTGATCAACATATGGCTTATCATGTGCAAATAAACCCCAGCCATCCAATGACCACCACTTTTAAAGTGTCCTGTAGACACTGAACTTGAATTTCTTTTTGTGGCAACCTCTCAGCATGGTTCAAGAAAATTACATGCCACCAT
This sequence comes from Tamias sibiricus, assembly GCA_025594165.1. Taxonomy (NCBI): domain Eukaryota; kingdom Metazoa; phylum Chordata; class Mammalia; order Rodentia; family Sciuridae; genus Tamias; species Tamias sibiricus. The sequence goes on from CM046659.1 coordinate 168,904,049, forward strand.
TAAATGAGTAGATCCTTGCTTCTAGTCATTTTGGAGCAAACTGCATAGAAATGACACCATGTGCAGAAGCTCAATTAAAAGTTAACACCTGAAATTTGAAGCTTCTGATCTTCTGTCTTTAGGTTTAGGGTATATGTTTGAGGCAATTGCTCATTTCCTGTAATAAGCACCTAAATCAGCATGGCATGTCTCAATTGTCTGTCTGGGATCATTCATTGGATCTCATGTTTAGCTGGTGTGGAATTGACTAGTGGGTCTGCTTACAGTGTTTAGTACCTGTTTCTCCTCATTTAACACAACCAATATTTTAAGTAAAACTATTATGGACATTCCATTCACCCCCATATTTTATGACAATCAATCATTATCATCTGATGCCATAACAAGAAGGCAGAAGCTTAATTTTATTAAAACAGCCAAATATTTTTTTATTAAAAAAAGAAGCAAGTTACTTCTTTTCTTATCTGAACTTCCATATGCATGTTGTCAATGTTTTAAAATTTTTATTTATTTATTATTTGTTTCTAGCCACAATAACTCATAAACTTCTTGATGCAACTGGATGGTGGTTTGAGTTAAATGCCATGCTTGTAAAATGGAGTTTCTGGCTCATTGGTCCAGTCTGTTTCAATACTCAAAAATTATTATCTTTTAGATCATTTCTGCCTACTGATATCAGCAAAAGAGTCTCCGGAGAGTAGACCAGGAGTCCAGGCTCAGGGATAAGAGGATTCTTAAATCTGTGATCTTGAGCCAATATATTTAATCTTTGGAATTCTCTTTCTTTGTCTGAAAAATGGTGATCCTAATTGTGTCTACCTCAGAGAAATGTTGTAAGGTTCAAATGAGACAAAAATTATGTGATTCACAGGATGCCTGGTGGTGGCCCCTTCTCCTTTTATCCTTCTCCTCCACCTTCTTCACTTCTTCCTTCTGAGAGATAGAGATAGATAGATAGATTAGAAGAGGGAGGGAGGGAGGGAGAGAGAGAGAGAGAGAGAGAGAGAGAGAGAGAGAGAGAGATTTAGACTGCAAAGTAAAATAATACGTTAGCCAAAGGGAGAACAGACAGGAATAGATGAATTCCAGGGACCAGCATGATGTTTTTTGGGGAAAACTAAAATCTACAAAGCTTTCATGCACTTAAAATCTGGTTTATCACCAGAGAACATATAAAGAGAGTTATTAGGAGTGACCCTCTTGATATTGCTGTGGGCAAGCTCTTCAAAAGATCTCTCTCTCAATACTTCAAGTATGCCTTGCTTCCCATGTCTCTGTACTTTTTTGAATAACTCTTGGGAGTGGAGCAAGCCCTCAGCTGTGCATACGTTTTCCATTCTTCTTACTTAGGAATGAGAGCCTTTATTGTCATTGTTCTGTTCCTACTGCATGATTGAATGAGAGAAAAGGAGAGAGAGAGAGAGAGAGAGAGAGAGAGAGAGAGAGAGAGAGAGAGAGAGAAGAGGGAGAGAGAGGGAGAGGAACAGCACACATGCACAAGCAGGCATGTGTGTCATGTAGGAGGTGCTTATTTGGTCCTTTTGATCACCACATCATCACAGATCACATCTGGCTCTGAAGCACAGGGTGTCCAGAGCAGAGATCCTATGCATAGTTGGTCTGAATGCTGTAAGATGCCAGAGTAGCTTCATAGCTTCATATGCCATACCACTGTCAGGATTTATCCCTCACTACATCTGATTTGTGCCTCCCTGATGCCAAATTTCCTTTGGTTCCACAGTTCCTAAAGGCAAAGTCTACATCTATACAAAGAAAGGGCTTCTAGTCTTCTGACACCATGCCCCATGCCCATGGCAGACATTGCTAATCAATTCTGTTGCCTATTAACCCACAGAATTCTTTTGTGTGACTTCTTGGAGTTATGACCAACTGCTCTTTATCAATATGAGTCTTTCAAATAAAAACAAGACTGAGGATGATGTAGAAGGCCACAGCATACCTTGCTAATTATATTTCTGGCCACCCATGAAAAGTTAGCCTTGTCACATTCCCAACATTTCCTTGCATGAATATGTCATAGCTGCTGCTCTGAGCCTTTGCTTTGGGTGACGGTCTAGATGGCCTTCTTACCTACCATAAATTCAAGGCTTTTTCTTCCTTGAGATCCAAGCTCCAACACGAGGTCTTCCGTGAAGCTGTCCTCAGTTTCCCCATATTCGGGTAGCCCTGAATCTATAGCTTTTATTTTATTGCTTTTCATGGTTGTGGACCCTATGGGATCCAGAAGAGCTCTTGTGTTTGTGTTCTTACTCCTCAGTGCCCAGCAGGGCATCTGATGCTTCAGAGAGGTTTTACTTAGAAGGAGAGAAAAAGGATTAGATGTTAGGTAGAAGAGATTTCAGAGTCTGGGAAGCACTTCTATGACCCCCAGAAGGGCTCAGAGGTTAAAGGAGGGAAGCCAGAGAACAGGATACAATGTGATGACAAAATAATGCAGAAAGGAGGGAGTTCGCAGTGAATGGGGAAAGTTCATTGGTTCTCTTGCCGAATTCAGAGGGGCAAGAAGGCTCTGGAGCTAATGGCTCACACAGCCAGCCATATTCAGGGCAGAGCAAAAGTCATCAGTGTCTCAGTCCTTCCTGTTAACACCCAGGCTTCCAACTAATTGATTTTCCCTCATCAGAACCCCATAGTGGTAAGTACCCTGTACACAAATGTGACAGGAATGCTGGGTTGATAAGAGGATCCTGAAGCCATGTAGTGGTATTATTAATGATCTTGCCATCAATATCATCAATAATGTTGCAACGTTTTAAAAAGAGAAAGCCTTGAACTTAACTTGTACATGTGTGTGGGTCCATCTTGTGTGCCTCACAGAACTTGCTGATTCTGAAGATTTTTTTTTCTTTCTTTGTGTTGCAATTTGAGTTCCTTTTGATGTTTGCCTCTTTGGATATTACTTAAATAATTAAAGCAACCATTTTTTTAACCTACTTTACATCTAGAACATTTAATTTCTATCATTGAATTAGAAAATTATTTAATGCCACCTTATTAAATAGGAACTACTCCCTATTTAATAGAGAGAGAGAGAGAGATTGATTCTGGATTCTTTTGTGAAAAATGTCATGAAATCAGATGGACTCACAGCCCCATTGTGATTCTCTGAAGCCTCCAGGTGCTGACTTCCCCTAACTTCAAAGGGAATTGAGGAGGCAGGAAGCAAGGTGCATTGGGAATACACCCCAGGCCTTTGCTACCTGGTGGGAAGTAGGTTGCAATGTCTATGTGGTTTATTTCTACCTAAGGACACTATGGAAAAGTTCATCTGTCAGGAAGAGCTGTTCTGTATGTCAAGAACAAACGTGGCCACAACTATAGCCCCCTTGAGTGTCAGTTCTATCATTGAGAAGTTGAAGAGCCCTGGACAAGTCACCTGCTCTCTCAAAGCTTGTTTTCAGATTTATAAGATAGAGTTAATAAAACCAAACTGCTAGGGTTGTTTTGGTTTTAAAGTTTTAAAGTACTTTGCACATAATAGCTACCCAATAAGTGACATTTAGTACATGATGGGTATTATACGTGAGCAGGGGATCTGCTATTTCCTGCCTGCATGATTCTGGTTCTAATTTCACTAAGCAAAACTGGTCTCCTTGAAGTGGGGGCGATCCCTCCTTGTTAGTCTTACCCCTCTTGTACTAATTCCCATAAATATGACCTATTTGACTCAACTCACTTATAGCTCCTTAGCCTATGCCATCACTGGAAGGTGATCAAGAGACACAACTGTGTGCTGTGAACATCCCCTCTAACGCCCAGAAGAGAGCTCAGGAAGGTCGACCCCAGCTTTTGTGATTGCAGGCGGGAATTCTCTACCCTTTCAGATACGAGTTGGCCTTTATTTATCACTCTCTGTTCTCGGGTCCTGCCTTGTCTCCTGGACTAGACACACATCCTGAAGTCTTCTTCAGTTTTTCTCTCCAAATGTGACTCTAGGCAGCCTGGTCTGGCTCCAAGTGTAAGCATTTAACTCCCAATCTTTTTTTTTTTTTTTAATTTTTATTTATAGTAATAGTATGTATTACAGTTCATACTACACATATAGAGCATCTTTTTACATAAGTTTGTATACAAAGTATATTCGTAGCATTCAAGTCTTCAATCATGCATTTAGAATAATAATATCCATCTTATTCAACCACTTTTTCTCTTTTTTCCTCCTTCCCCCCCTTGCTCCCTCCCTTCCCCTTCCTTCCCTTTGACCATTATAGTGTTCCTCTAATCCTCCTATGTACCCTGACCCAACAATACTGTGAACCAGCCTCCTTATATCAGAGGAAACATTCAGTATTGGATTTTTGAGATTGACTGATTTCACTTAGCATTATATTCTCCAACTTCATCCATTTACCAGCGAATGTCATTATTTTATTCTCTTTTATTGCTGAATAAAATTTCACTGTGTATGTATACCACATTTTCTTTATCCACTCATCTACCGAGGGACATCTAGGTTGGTTCCACAACCTAGCTATTGTGAATTGTGCTGCTATAAACATTGAAGTGGCTGTGTCACTGTAATATGCTGTTTTTAAGCCCTTTGGGAATAGACCCAGGAGTGGGATAGCTGGGTCATAGGGTGGTTCCATTCCCATTTTCCCAAGAAATCTCCATACTGGTTTTCCATAGCGGTTGCACCATTTTGCAGTCCCACCAGCAATGTATGAGTGTGCCTTTTTCCCCACATCCTCTCCAACATTTATTGTTGTTTGTGTTCTTGATAGCTGCCATTCTGACTGGAGTGAAATGAAATCTTAGAGTAGTTTTGATTTGCATTTCTCTAATTGCCAGCAATGTTGAGCATTTTTTCATGTTGATTAATCGTGTGTCTTCTTCTGAGAAGTGTCTTTTCAATTCCTTAGCCCATTTATTGATTGGATTATTTTAAACTCCCAATCTTTACACTTGTCTGTTATGGTTAGATATGAGATGTCTCCCAAACGCTCATATATGACATAAGGCAAGAATTTTCAGAGGTTAAATGATTAGATTGAGAGCTGGAAATTAATCAATGGATTAATCCACTGACATAGATTACTTGAGAGGTAAGGGCAGGCAGGCAGGTAGGGTGTGGGTGGAGGAAGTAGGTTGTGGGAGGTGTGCCTTTGGGGTTTACATTTTGTCCCAATGGGCATAGCTCTCTCTCTTTGCTTCCTGGTTTCCATGTCTTAGGCTGTTTCCTTCAGCCACATCTTTCCACCATGATGTTCTGCCTCACCCCACGCCCAGAGCTGTGGAGTCTGCCGACCATGAACTGAACTTCTGAAGCTGTGAACCAAAATAAATTTTTTCTCCTCTAATTGTTCTTGTCAGGTCTTTGGTCACAGTAGCAAAAAAAAAAAAAAAAAAAAAAAGCTAACTAAAACAGTGGCTTAATCCAATAACACATTATTAAGGATCTACTCAATTCTGAGCACAACTCTAGGGTCTAAAGGAATCAATTAAGAAAGGGAAATAATGAGAAGGAATATAAAAGACAGCATCCTTACCCTCATAGGAGAGGCAGACATAACTCAAATATATGATGTTACAATTATATTAATATGCTGTGAAGAAGACATAAGTACTAAGGGGACTATTAAAGTAAATAATAAGTGGGCTTGACCTGATCCAGGAGCTAAACGAAGATTGTCTAAGGCAACCATCTTTGGGCTTTGATTTAAAAGATGAACACTTGGATTAGAAGAAATGAAGGCAGGGGTGGAGGTGGGAGATTATTCCATATAGAGGAAACACATATTTGAAGGCTCAAGACAAGAGGGTATCTGGTGTGTGCAGTTGACTCCCCCAGGGAACAGGAAGACTCACAAGACATCCGGGTTATGTAAGAGATGAAGGATTCCAGTCTTCTGCCAATAGTGGTGGGAAGCCACTGAAGTGATGTAACTTGTTGGAAGAGAACATGATTAAATTTGCTCTTTCAGAAAAATGTTATTGGGTCTTTTGTTAATTGGACATCAACTGTCTTTAGGGATGTGCTTCCAAGACTAACCCTCAGCTGGCTCTGAGACAGGGCACCAGGAGGCATGAGGCAGGGGCTCCCTGTGACGGGATGCCTGGATCTGGCTGCTCTGTTGAGATGGCTGGACTGCACATGACTTCATCACCTTCCTTATCCTTCCTTATCTTGTCTTCTGGTGCCAACGAGCTTTAGCACATCCAGCTTCCCTCTGCCCAGAGGGCAAGAGAATCACCATCCTCCATGCCAGCACCTTCCTCCCCTCACAGGGAGATCACAGTTTTAGTCTCATTAAAATCAAGCTTATTGGTGAGTTAATCCCTATTCAAAACTTATTTAGGAATTTATTCTCCTTTACATTTGTTGGAAATAAAACAACTTTCTAAACAATCCATAAAGTTCATGGAAAATGGACCTCTTTATATCCTATTCTATTTTCAGCTTGCTGCACAGTAGTTGCTCAACAAATAGTTATTATGTAAACAAACCATAAAAATTCATAAGAGAAATGGAAAAAAAAAAACTGCTCATTTTCCCACCATTCTAAAATAACTTTTTTTCCTTTTTTCTGTCTTTAGTTATACGCACATATATATTGAATTAATTTTAGTATGTAATTGTGGTTTACATACGATTAAATATTGTTTTCATATTTTCATATCATAATGTGTGAATCTAACTCTTAGTTAACTACTAGGATATTCCTGAAGTGTATGCTGAAGGATGTAAAGTTATACGCACAGCAACTTATAGGAAGGGATGTGCATGTCTAAATATGAAACCCCTTAACTGACCTGGGATCACTTTTATCCAGAAAGAAGCAAGGAAGATGGAGTACACTTAAAATGCAAGAAAGAAGGAAAGAATAAATTAGGTTTTAGGAAGCATAAATAAATAGAAGACTAGATTTTAAAATTACTTGAAGCTTTAGGATGACTTGGGGATAAAGAGGGAGAATATGTGGCATTAAAGCTTTGAGTTGATTTGATATAATAAAGTATGTATCATCCTGACAAATACCTGAGAGAAGCTCGATCTTAGATAAAGATGGAGAAATCTCTATAAAAAAGCTCTTAGAATGCTCAGTGAGGGGACATGATTAGGAAAGAGATTTCAAACTTTTCAATTACAGCCATTAGTAATGAATATATTTTACACTGTGGTGCACACAGGCATATATGTCTGTGTATAGATTGATGGATGGATAGGTAATAGGTAGGTACTTAGACAGGTAGATAGACAGATTAACACAAAAGTATATAAAAACAAATGTACCTTTGATATTTGCAATGTTCTCATGTTTTTTATTCTCTTCTCTTTTATTCTTTTCAAATCCTCATCAGTCTTGATAGCACAATAACAAGTTGTATCCCACAATTTCTAAAACCCTGTGTTACAATTGCAATGTGTCTGCGTATTAACAGAGACCCCCAGAATCAGCAGCTGAAGCAAGATTACAGACTGTCTCTGTTTCAGCTCAGGTCAGGTCCGAGCACCTCAGGATTAGCTCTACAAACTCAGAGGCTCTAGCATTTTATGTCTACTTCCTGTGCCCTTACCCTTGCTGTGATTTGGTGGTTGGACACCATCCAAATTAGTGTTGAAATTTAATCCTCATTGTCTGATATTAAAAGGTAAGACCAAGTAGGACTATTAAGAGGTGATTGGGTTATGAGGACTCACTGACATATGTGGATTAATCCACATATGGATTAATTCTTCTTGCTCAGTCTTGCCATGTGATGCCTTCTGCCATGTCATGACCTAGCAGGAAGGCCTTCACCAGATACCAAGTGGATGCTGGCACCATGCTCTTGGACTTCAAAGACTATGAGCTAAAAAACCCATTTAAAAAAAAATAAAATTACCCAGTCTCTGGTATTCACTTAGACAACAGAAAACAGGCTAAGGTACAACCTGGAAATTGTATACAACACTAGCCTTCATATCTCACTAGCCAGAATTCAACCCTATGTCTCATATAGCTGATAGAAAGGTAGGTAAACAGTGTCTACTGTAGGTGCCAATGTGTTCAACTAAAAACCATCAATCCTACTACTGTAGAAAAGGGAATTCATGGGATTTGGAAGGGAAGCAGAAGGATTACTATGGCTATGTGTGCAAGGGTGTAGTGATTATGGGCACAGACTTTGGAGCCAGACTTACTGGGATCAAAGCCTAGTTCTGGTACTAGTCTCAGTCGTGTCACTTAACTTCTGTGTTTCTGGTCATAAAAAGAGAATGATATTACCTACTTACGTTATGAGCATTAAGCAAGATGATATTTACAAAGTGCTCAGAGCAGTGCTTCTCATAAAGTAAATGCTATGTAAGTGTGTCTAAAATTTTGAGGAAAAGTATTAGGAAAATATGAATTGAGTCAGCAGAGGAGATAGAAGGGAAAGGTAATGTTGATATTTTTTGTGAGGGAGAGGAAGGATTAGTGGAGGCATCTTGTATTTCCGACTTGAGGCACCATGTGGGTGGAAATAAAAAAAAAATGGGAAGGAGTGAGAAAGAATCAAAGAGGTGGGAATGGGTGTGGGTGTAAGGGGACTGGATGGGCAATGAGCTTGAGTTTATGAAGTTAAAGGACATTCAACTCCCAGCCTCTGGGTTCAAGGCTGCCAGGGTTGCCCACACCAGGAAGACATATGCTGAGAGGGTGAGATGGAGTTTAAGAGTGAGACAGAATCAGTTAGCATTAGGGCCTTTCCTGTGAGGCCAGGGTGAGGTCCTAAGGCCCTTTTGTTTTGAGAGGAAACAGTTGTTTGTAGCAGAGTCCAAGGTCATCAAACCAGAGTGGTCTCTGTGCGAATTACAGTATCGATAGCTTCCGTGATGGAAGAATCACAAAATTCCATTGTGTGACATAATGGAAATGTAGTTCTTAGGTGAAGTTGAATTGGTGGCAGAACATGGGCTCAGGGATTGAGGAGCATGTGTGATGCAGTCATTTGGGCATGACCCTAGCCGTCATCCTGGAGGAGGGACAGAGCTCAGGGTGGTTCTTGAGGTGCAGATGGACCTGGAAGTAGACCACATTGGTCCTGCCCACATTCCCCACTGGTGACATGGTGGGGAAAGGAGCAGGGGAAAGTTTATCTCTGGCTAGGGGACTACTGCTCAGCTGCAACTGATCAACATGGAAAAGGGACAGAAAACTTTGGTGCATGATTGATACCTTTCAACCACAGCCAGCCTATAGGGCTGTGTTTTGAGCCTGGATGATGCAAACAACTTCCAGGCTCAGAAATAAGAAAACTGTTCTTCATCAAATATGGTCACATTAAAAAAAAAAAAAAAAAAAGCTTGCATCCTGAAGTCTCATCTACCCATTTACAAACTGACTGCTCTGTGCCACTATCTTTTCCTTAAGAAGTGACCTTGGTGTTCATTCTCATCTGAGAGAGAAGTTTGGGCAGGGAGTTATGCACAGGAAGTGAGGGGATATATGATATTTGCAGTATTTCATCTGGGTCCTCTACTCCCTTATCTCTTTAGGCTCAGTACAGGAGTCAGAGATAATATAACAGTGACTCAAAATATTGAATTTTGGGTCAGAAAAACTTTAGTTTAAATCTCAAGCGTGTATCTTCTTGTAAGGGTGTCTTTGGGCAACTTTTGGAGCCTTCTTGAGTTCTGATTTCTTCATCTTTGAGATAAGGAAATATACCTATTTTTTCTGAGATTGTCATGAGGATTAAATGAGATTATATATGCAAGGTGCTTAGTGTAGTGCCTAACTCACTAATATCATGTAATTATTGCCATTACTAATACCTCTATTGGATGCTTGTCACCAAGGTATGTAGGAGCCTTGTATAAGAAGAGGTCAGTAAACAATGAGGTGGCTGGAAAAGACATTCACTTCCTGAATTCCTAATTTATCTCCAAACTGATTGATTCCTGGGATGAGAAGGATGACCTGGACTACTGCCAACAGAGTCAAGTCAGGAGGGAAGCCTGGTTCACCTGAGGAATCTCCTTACTTAGTGGGAACTACAGATAGAAATCCTCAGTCCTAAGACTGACACATGGGCATGAATGGGACACTGAGACCTTTTTGCTCTGAAAGCAAGTGACATTTCCTCTGTAAAGGTGTCTTGTCAAGCTGGACCCATCTGGTGAGTCTGGGGTCTCAGTTGACTGAAAAGGGAACCATGGAAACTAGAGGGCTCAGAGAGGAGGCAGGTCAGCCAAGACGAGGCAGGAGCTTCTTTGCTTGCTCTTTCTGTCAACCCATTTCTTTGTCTTCCCCTTGCATAGTGTCACTAGGATGGGAAGGGCTGAGGGATCCTCAGTTGGTCCCGAAGCCAATCCCATGGAAGTGCATTGGCTCAGATAGACTAGGGTAAGTGTGCCTGCAGTTGTGATGATGAGAGGTCCTGCCTCCAAAGACAGATCCCACCTGCACGGCATCATTGATCCGCTACCCCAGACAGAACCTGTGGAAGAAGAGGCTCTGAGTTCCCACTAGACCAGGTCACCCTAGCCATTTGGCAAATGGAAGCCCTGATGCTTGTGTTCATCTCACAACTGAAGGGCCAAAGGAAATTGGTTTCCTCCTCTAGGAAGCTCTGCTTTTTGGCTGGGTCACAGAGGCAGCTCCCACTGTGAGCAGTGGGCAGATGGCGTGATACCTAGGCTCCAACTCGTCCTCTAATCGGTGCATCAGCTCTCTCTCCTCCAAGTCTGGGGTAGAAGGTGTCAGAGGGCATGTAGCACCAGCTCTGTCCTAGTTGTGCAGAGTGAACCATGATTTGGTCTGTAGCAATTAGTAAGTTAAAAGCAAGCAAAAAAATATTTTTCATATCATAAATACATTTGAGAGACACTATTCCATAGGATAGTAATTCAATACATTAGGTTCTTTAAAAATTTTTTTAAAAATTGATATTCTAATAATTACAAGTTTGGGGGGAAAAATCAAATCCCCAAACTCTATTTCCTGTCCCACACATTGAAATTCTAAGATATTGTCCATTCGAGAAGCTCCTTTTCTTTTGCTTGGTAGTGTTTCTCTAATTGAGTTTAGCATACAATGGTTTCCCCCTGAATGCACCCCCCTGTATGAAGGGTGGAGAGGAAGCACTGGGTAATGGGGTGGGTAGCAGGCAGCTCCCCTCCTTCACTCCACACCTCCAAGAGTAGAACAGCTAGCTTTCCTAGCTGAATTTTGAAGTTGCACTGTCCCCTTTGGACTTCTTCTGTCAGTCACTCCTTGGAGCCCCCAGATTGTGGAGCTAGAGGAGGCAGGAGGAAATACCTCACCACCATCAAGTTTTCAGAATCATGAAGTAGATAGGATCAAGTTCACATCCAAGAGTGTCCAGAATGAGGCAGATGGAGCTGCGAGAGGAGGATGAACAAGACACGCTTGTCATGGGCATCTGTCTCCTCCTTCCATGGTGAATACTGTGTCCCTAGGAGGTTAAGGATGTAGTTCAAAACAAAATAGAGTCTATTTCCACTCTAATGTACCTACAATCTTGTGTGGGCCACAGACAAGTACTCAAGTCATTAATCATCATGGATTACACATGAGCGTGGCAAAGGCCAGGGAAACCCACACCATCACTAAGGACAGGGAAATAGCTAAGAAGACTTCCTGAAGGAAGCGAGAGATCAGGGCAGTACTCAGGCTGAGGAGGAATCAGATCAGCCAGGCAAAAGGAGGTGGAGATGCGGGCAGGCCCAGGCAGACTCTGTCCACCTGTGGCTTCCTTGAAAACTCTAGTGACACAATGACGGTGCTAATCTGAGGAGGTCACTCTGGTTCAGGTGGAACCCGTTTTATGTTTCTTCCTTAGCTGCTTCAGAAAATCCAGTTTTGCTCCCTTGGTGCCAAGTTTATTGAGTCCCCACAGCCCATTTCCGGTTAGGACCCTGCTGGGAGGGGCAATAACCTTTTTAATGGGAACATGCCCAACAGCAGGATCTAAGGCACCCAGCTCGTTTCTTGTGTATAATTAATTGAGCTCTAAGGTCAAGAGGTGATGAGTGGGGCTCACTAGAACAAATGATTTCTGTTTGAGTAAAACGACCTTTGGGGACCTTTAAAAAGCTTACCTAAATTCAGTGATTCTGTGTGCCCAGGGATCAAACCAACATAGCAGAGAAATAAGGATGCTGACCTTGGAGGAAGGGGTAGCAGGAGATTCAGTTGAGCCCTGCTGGGGTTCTGGGTCAGCTGGAGTTTTGCAAGATGCTCACACTTCTCTGGCTGGACTTTTTGGGGACATGCTCTGTGTCCATTCTAGGGATCATCTGCTCTGTCAGGTTTGTGTACAGAAGAGCTCAGTAAATGTCTGTGGCCATTATCATCATCATTGTAGTGGAAATTGCGGCTTTCTCTCCAGCAACCGTTCTTATAAAAGTCCTCATTTTTATTCAGATGAACCCCTCTGCTATTCAAATCTGTGTACTTTGTGGAAAGAAGACGGAATTCTTAGGTATGGTGTAGAATTATTTTAATTAGTAAAACCACATTTCCTGGCCACGGTGGTTGGTTTCAGGGCTGGGCACACAGTCCCACTTGGACCAATGAAGTGTGGAGAGATGTTTTCCAGAAGATTCTGGAATTGTATTTCTTTGTTTTTCCTCAGAGAGCTTTTCATGGTAACCTACTCCCCTGTCTCTTGATGTGGTTCAAAGGAACATGAGCCTTGGGTAGTTATTAGTAGTCATCTTATAACGATGAATTGCAGTCTGCCTTGGAGTGAAATTAACATCCTGAGGAAGAGAAGAGAGATGGAAATGTTTATATTGGTGAGCACCAAGACTTGTCCCTCCATCAAGACTTGTTACTCTTCATTTATCATCTTGTAGTGAAAACCACTTTGGGTTGATCTTTTTATTATTGTTATTTACTACTCAAGATATCCCAAATGATAGATGACTTGACAAGAGAAAGTTGGACATTGTTAAAAAGAAACCTGAAGCCGGGCGCGCTGGCGCACGCCTGTAATCGCAGCACTTTGGGAGGCTGAGGCAGGAGGATCGCGAGTTCAAAGTCAGCCTCAGCAATGGCGAGACACTTAGTAACTCAGTGAGACCCTGCTTCTAATAAAATACAAAAAAGGGCTGGGGATGTGGCCCAGTGGTCAAGTGCCCCTGAGTTCAATCCCTGGTACCAAAAAAAAAAAAAAAAAAAAAAAAAAAACCCTGAAGTATGAGCTTGGCTGAGGTGGCCTGAAGGACACTTTAGAGCACTCCTCCAGTTGGCTCATCAGCTGTCGATGCACCTTGGGAAAGAGACCAGCAAGGTCATGGCATTAGTAGACTTGGTAGAAAAATACAGTGGTATTGGCGAACGGATATGAAGCTCCTATAAGAAAAACATGGAGGCCCGGATGACCTTCCTGCACACAGGAAGAGGAGAAAATACAACTTTGTTCTAAGAGACCATGCATGGGAAACCATGTCTCCCTATATAACTCAATTTGAGTTGGGTTTTATTTTCCTTTCAACAAATCACTTGCTAACCATAGCAATCATCAAAGTATCTGGTGCTTCCTGTTATCTCAGCACTGAAAAAAGCAAATATTTGCTCCTATTTCTGTTTACCCCAAATGTCTTACCATTAAAATTATTGGTTTTTTGAAGGCAGGAGCCCTGAGTATGTATCTCAGCATTCCTGGAACCAGGATTATGCCTGGCACATAGCAGGTATACGTATCTGCTTGTCAAATGAGAAACCTCCCCTAGAAGATTCTAGAGCAGAGGTTAGTAGCTGAAATTTGGGGGTGGGGGATGGTTGACTCCTTCAACCAATTAGTGAACATTTTGTAGGTGAAAAGTTGTGAGGCAGATTATTTGCTACAGAATCATTCCTTTGGTGCACTTGAATTTCTTCTTATTATTGTCTTTATTTTTTTGCAAAATCCCACTTAGGAAGGGGTAACAGAACTTCTTTCCACCATTCTCTCAATACTGCTTGGCATTATAGCGAGAGACAGGCACACCTCCAAAGACAATTCACTATGATGTCCAAAGAACCTCCAGTGCCTCTTGGGACAGACGCTGCAAAAACACAACCATTTTCTGCAGATAGTCATTTACACAAAGTACACGTTCTGCTAGAATTGCAAAAGCTTTTTTTTTTTTTTTTTTTTTCCCCTGATCCGGAGAATTTTATATTTTTTTTCAACATAAATTACACAAGCACTTTATAAAATGGTTACACAGAAAACACCTTATTAAGTGCATAACTTAAACCCCCCTACAAACAGAATCTGGAGAAATGGGCTGAGTTTGTGTGAAAACCTGTCTGTGCATACCTGGGTGCGGCTGGGATGTGTAGTTTGGGGGCCCAGCAGGCCCAGTGAGTCTGTTGTGTGTGGAATGGTGTGTCACTGTGTGTCTGTAGCTTTGTGTGTCTTTGAGAGAGAGCGCCATGCTATTCAGGATGAATCTGGGTCACCCTTGGCCTGTACCTAATAGTGAGGGTCAACAGTATGAAGGCTTTGACCCTGTGTGTGCGTGACACCCTGCATTAGGTCCTTGTGAATGGTTCTTGAGTGGTACCTGGAAGGATAGTGACATGACCTCTGTGTGGGCCTATGGTTGTTCAAGTGTGTGGTGAGGAGTGGGACAGACAGGGGTTTCCCAGGGCAAATTCAGATGGCAGCCCTGGAGATGCCAGAGGCTCTTCCATCCAATCCCATCTCCCTGTCTCTCTCCAGCCCATGTTAAAATTGGAATCCAATGAAACGAAGGAACACTGAGAGGACTCCGAACAGTTCCAGAGGGTGTGATCTCAGGGGATCGCATAGGCTTCTGGGAAGGGGTCTCCATCCCTGCTCTTTTCTTCTACTTAGGACAGAACAGCGTTGGCAGGAGCTAGCGGTAGGGGCCAGTGAAGGGGAGCAGCGTTCCCCTGCCATGTGCAGCCCGAGGCGGGGAGGGGTGGGGGAGAGTCCTGGCTCTGGGGACTCAGAGGCCCTTAATTCCACCTGGTGTCCCCTAAAGTGAAGCGAGCAGGCTCACTCTCACACAGATGTGACACTAGTGAGAAAATCGCGCTGTGTGGCGGTCACAGAGGCGTGCTCCTTAGAGTCCCTTTCAAGAAAGACCCTTTGTGAGGAGTGCGGGGAGCAGAGAGATTTGGAGATGTGAGATCTACCCCTTCCTTCCCTCTCTTTTCACAGGAGTCGGGCCTGCACCCCTCAGAGGGTCTCCTCCAACCTTGCTGCGCTCTCTTTTATCTTTTGCCGGGGGAGCTCTTTCCTGCGTGCCTCATTCCGTCATGGCTCTGGCTCCTCAAAGGACCTGAGCTGATGCTCCCTGCCTGGGTCGAATATGGATGGTTTAGCAAACTGTGGGGTGTCGCTGCAGCGCTCTGCACTTTGTGCCATGCTCAGAGGAACCCTAAGCTCCCCTCTTCATGTTCATTCCCAGGGGAGGCATTTTCTTGAGTAAACGAAGGGAGGAAGAGAACAACAAACAATCATGGGCAGCAGCTGAGGAAGGCGAGGTGACAGCAAGCAGGCCTGGAAAAGAACTAATGACACCAGCCCTCTTCTTTGCAAATAAAGTAAACATTTAAAGAGTTCACATGCTGTGCTTTTTAACAGGGGATGGATATGCTGGGAAATCTTTGAGATAATAATATCTTCAGGTTCTCTGGACTTTGTCTCAGGACACGTTCTTTATTGTTGACTTGTTTCTTATTCTGCCTCCTCTACCCTCACTTGACCGAGTGCCATGTCGATAACATGGATGTGGGTTTTCAGCTGACTGTGGCTGTGTGACCTTAGGCAAA
The DNA here is from genome assembly GCA_025594165.1 of Tamias sibiricus. Lineage (NCBI taxonomy): Eukaryota > Metazoa > Chordata > Mammalia > Rodentia > Sciuridae > Tamias > Tamias sibiricus. The sequence goes on from CM046659.1 coordinate 168,919,795, forward strand.
TGACTTAACTTCTCTGAGTCTGTTTGCTCATCCGGGAAAGAGGGATGACGATCCTATCTTTACAGTGTGGTTAAGAAGATGGAGTAAAGCAACAGAGGCATGGAAGTGTAGCCTAATTGTTGGCACAGGGTTGTTGCTTGAAGATATGCATTGATTGGTTGTGGTGTGATGTTTCAGAGTGTGGAGCAGCAGCAGGAAGCTCTCTGAGCATCTCTGCTCTGCTATTCCAGATGAATAGTGAGAGGTCAGTGGCTTCTGTGGCCATTGACCCCTTCCCTTAGGTCTATGAAGTTCTTTGGCCGAAATTTCTACCTTAAATTCTGTGCATTTTCCTTATTCTAGGAGAATGATTGTAACTATTTATCATATGCTTGGAGTCTAACATAGGCTGGGCTGAGGCTCTGAGCTAAAGCTAATCCAGTCTAGCATGCTTCACGGAGCATTGGAGAAAAAGAAACAGAAGCGCAGTCCTGGGAGTGGCTTGGCCAGGCTTTGGCAGAGTGTGGGGGGCTTCTGGTCTCCTCTCTGAGCAGCGTGGTGCAGCCTCATACAGCCAGCACCCCTTAGGATTTGGAATGAGTTGGGTCTGACTGGTTTGGATGAGAACCCTGCTTTCCAGGTGCCCAGCGCCCTACTCCCTTGAGTCTTCGTGATTTTCTTTATAGCATGAATTGCTCTGTCCTGTTTCCTATGCCTCCAACACCAGGTGTAGTGTCCTATTAAAGCCCCCATGCCTCTGTCTTTCCTTCTTCCCGTGGCTAAAGCCGGATCATGCTCAGAGCAGTACGCCAGTGCCTGGTACAGATTAGGAAGAGTGTATTGAATTCCTAGATTTTATAATGATGGGTAACAAGTTCCAGGTCACAGGAGTGAGAATAGGGGCAAAGTAGAACATGCTGCTTCACTGATTTTGAGAAAAGCTCTCTTGTTGAAACACCTTTACCCAGGAGGAATGAGAGGCAGGAATTATAGTGGTCAACAACATGGACTTTGCATTTAATTTGCTGGATTTTGAAACCTAATTCTATCTATATACCTACCAGCTGTGTGACCTTGGGTGGGTTACTTGATTTCTCTGAGTTCTTCCCAGGGAGAGGTTTCAGAACCATTGTTGAGGCAGCTAGGATGTGGGCAGATGTTTATGTCAATGTGCGTATAAATGCGTGTGTGCATATAGACTTGCATATGTGTACACGGCTATGCGTTTAAATTGAGGGTGGCACCTACAGCTCTCTCACATTGTCACTTCAGAGTTGCTGGGTGAGTTTGGTGACATTCGATCATTCCTTCAATGAATAAACATGGAGTAAGCACCTAGAAGGTGGCAGACCCCATTAGAAGCTGGGGAAAGGGCTATGAATTAAACATGTTCCCTCACTTTAAAAAGTACGCAGTCTATCACCAGCGAGTAACTGTGATGTCGTATGTTAAGGGCATGAGCCAAGTCCTTTGGAAGCACAGAGGAAAGAGTGAGCAGTTCTCTGGGGAGAGCGGAAGGCGGGGTGTGACAGGCAGGAGCCAGTTGTGTCACTGAGACAGGAGCTGCGTGCAGGGCGTGACCAGGGAGGATGCTCCTTAGGGAGACATGGGTGAGCAAAGATGAGTCCATTGAGAGGTGGTGATACAGGCCATTGGCCGAGTCCTTGGAATTTGTGTGATTTTTTTTTTTTTCTAATGGTTGTTCAGCTGTTAGGACGTAAATACTAAGTTGTTTGAACCTCATGACTTAATAAAGGGAAAAGATTTTTCTTTTGGCCTAGGGTTGCCATGAAATTATTTCTGAGACTTTCAGTGTGTCATAAACTTATAAAAATATGGGAAACTCTACGTTAAATACAAGTGTGAAGTTGTTTCCCAGGTGTGTGTGTTGTGTGTGTGTGTGTGTGTGTGTGTGTGTGTGTGGTGTACCAAAAGGTTGTTCTCAGCTATAACCAAATGTAGCATCAAGACTGCAGCAATGTTACCTTTGACCAGAAAGAACAGTCCCAGATGATCAAAGGTGCTTGTACATGTGTGCCCCCTCCTCCATACTCACATGTGTACACACACACACACACACACACACACACACACACACACATAGTGCTTTGGCCATGATGGCACCTTCAGAAGGTAATTAGCTTTGAGAAATGAAAATGATTAAAAATCAATTAAGATATGATTTCTAGAGAAATGGAGGGAATCAGAATGAAGACTTTCTAGGGAGGGATGATTTCCTCAGCAATGTGGCCGCCCCTGGAAGAAAAGAAGGCCCCCAGCTCTCCTGGCCAGTAGGTGGATGCATGGAATCTCCTTGGAGGTGCACATTTTTTTCAGGCTCCTTACTTTTGCAATCTCATCGCTTTCCCCAGTGGCTCCGCAGTGTCTCTCCAGAATGAGCCGATATCATCCTAGCTTGGTGATGCGTCCCATCTATTCTGATGACAGCCAGTATGTCCAATCTCCCTCTATTCTGTAAAACCACCTTGCAGCTCCTTAAAACTCTTAGCACAATGGTCCCTTTTGCTGTTTGTGTCTTGTGTCAAGCATCCTCAAAGTTGCTGCCGTCTTTGCTGTCAGATACTGCTTCTAGATGCCTCATGAAGTGGCCGTCGAGGACCTTAATGGGGAAAGCATGCTTAGTGGGTGTCATTAGCATGGCCTGCGAGGACGTGTTCCCTCTGCTTTTGGAGCGGTGCCTGCCCTCAACTGCTCCCCTGGGTCTATCCATTCTGAATTTATAGATCGAGCTGATTAATTCTTGAAGGCAAGTCTCTCCCAAGAATTCCACTTCTTATCTAGAGCGCTTCTTGATCCCAACCTTGGTGGTGCGATGACCACAGCTTATACCTGATCCGACCTTCAATTTTGAAGTAATTGCCCACCTCTACTTGAAATGCCACCGTATGATTTCTGGGATGCCCAACAGGCCTGGATTTTCTGCTATTTCCCTGAATGCTCCTCTGGGGCTGCCAGTGACCCTCCTCTGCTCTCCCCACATACCTCCCCCCTCAGTGACCTGAACCATTGGCCCATGGCCACCATGGAGGCTGATTCATGAAACTTCTGACTTTCCTTCCAAGTTTGGGACTCTCAGAGGGGTCCCACCATCATCTACAGCCTCCAGTAGCACCTACAAGGTCACCGTCCTTTTGCCCAAACCTGCTCCTTCTCCTAGGTTGCTGTCTTTATTAATGGTGACCCTATCTTTCTGGTCTCAGAGCTTTAAAAATTCAGTGTTATCTCTTATTTCTTTCTTTGGATCATCCCTCATATCCAGTACATTAATAGGGTCTGCTTCTTACGTCGGGGAGTAGGACTGATCCTCCTCTTCTCTCTCTCCCCCTCCATCCTTTGCAAATTCTCACTTATGTGCTGGCCTTTAGCTGGGCTTCTGCCTCTACAAGCTGTTTTCTTTTCTGCTGCCAGATGATTTCCCCAAAGCTCAGTTTAGAATATTTTACTTCCCTACTCTTAACATTTTGAACATTTTGTAGGTTCCCGTTGAGGAATGTCTCCTCCTGACTTCAGAGCTCTCAACAATGGAATCTGTACCTGATGGCATTTTAATGTGTCATCTTGACTCGGCTGGACTACATTTCCCAGAATTCTCCCTTTTGTGCTTCCCCTGAGGGAGAGCCAGAAGGGAGACTCTTATGAGGTTATGGAGGCACCAGGAAAGTGGTGCCATTGTAGTGTGTGTGTGTGTGTGTGTGTGTACACACACACACACACACACACACACACACACACACACACACACACACGGTTGGTGATCTGCTGACTCACCCTGTCAGCATTAAGCAGCATCTGGGCTGAATGGCTGAATCCCTCTGGATCCCTCTTTAGGTTCCTTATCTCCCAGGCCAAGCATGTATGTTTCAATCTATGATAAAGAGACCCACAAGCCGGGCGTGGTGGCGCACGCCTGTAATCCCAGCACTTGGGAGGCTGAGGCAGGAGGATCGCGAGTTCAAAGCCAGCCTCAGCAAGGGCGAGGTACTTAGCAACTTAGTGAGACCCTGTGTAGTCACCTGAAGCGATGGCCGCTTGGAGCAAAGAAGCCGCGGGAAGAAGTTTAGAGACGAACTGGAAACAAATAGCCCTTTATTTTGATAACTTTTTTCTCTGGCTCTAACTACACCCTGACACGCCGTTCACGCTCTTCTAACCTCTAAAAATGGCACAGACCTCCTCCACAATCTCGCTCAAGTCCCTCGAAATCTCTGGCCAAGTCTCACAAAATCCCAAGCCAAGTCCCATGAAACTACAAAAGGCGCCAATGCCCAAACATATCCAAAGCCCATAGTCAACCACAATTTAAGCCATCTCCCCAAACAGGGCTCCTGCAACCCTGTCTCTATAAAATACAAAAAAGGGCTGGGGATATGGCCCAGTGGTCCAGTGCCCCTGAGTTCAATCCCTGGTACCAAAAAAAAAAAAAAAAAAAAAAAAAAAAAAAGAGACCCACATTCTGGCTGATTCCCTCATTATGAAGGTCAGAGAAACAGGAATGAATAAAGGTTTCAGTCCATCAGCATTTTTTTTTTTTTAAAAGAAGCTTATTGAGATAGAATTCATTAACCACATATGTTGCACACATTTAAAATGTACCATTGATTGGTTTTTAGTATATTCGCAGAGTTGTGCGAATATACTAAATCATCATCGTTGACCCAAAAGGAGAGTTCATACCTGTTAATGGTCACTCCCTATTCTCACCTTCACCCCCATTTCTACCTCACCCCCAGTCCTGGGGAACTTCTTATCCATTTTCTGCCTCTGTGGATATGCTTATTCTGGACATTTCATATAAATGGAGTAGTACAGTATGCGGCCTTTGCCACCTGGTTCTTCACCTTAGCCTCATGCTTTCAAAGTTTGTCTGTGTTGCGGTAGGTTTAAGTCCTTGATGCCTTTTCATCACTGACTAGTATTCCAGCACATTTTGTTTATCCTTTCACATTTACATTGTTTCCACATTTTGACTTTCTTGAACAAGACTCGTACAAATCTTTGTACAAACTTTTGTGTGGCCACTTGTTTTCCTTTCTCTTTCCTAGAAGTGGTATTGCTGGGTCATATGATCATCCCTTTTAAGGAACCCCCAAACTATTTTCAAAGTGATTGCCTATTTCCCATGCCCACCAGCAAGGCAAGGGGCTTCTCGTTGGCCAATCTTGAGATCTGCAAACAAGGACAAGAAGCTCAGATGACTCATGTTAAGCATTTTTCTGTTTTCTGTGGGTTTGGGATCCTTCTGGGACAACTCATCCTTTTTGCTCTGGGTTCCAATGCTAGGCACGCCCTTTTGTGTAAAGGCCTGTATTTTCAAGATGACGGCACTGACTACTTCCAGCCATAAAACCTTTCCTTTTATCCTGTCAAATGATGTGAGGGGCCGTGGATTCAATAAATGGCAATGGATCTAATTAATAGCATTGGGTCTCATTTACAGCAATGTCTCATGTTGGCATCACGCTTCAGAGTTTTCAAAGTCCTTAGGTCCTCCTGGAAGCCCTGGTTGGGAGATAGGCAGGGCAGTTGAGGGCATTCTGCTGGTGATGACGCCAAGGCCTAAATGGCTTAAGTGACAAGGCTGAAGGTCATGTGAGTAATTAGAACTCATGCATCTGGACTCCCACACTAACACCTCTTTCCCTATGCTTCCCAACAAGCCAAGTGAGAAGGAAGATTGGCTCCTGCAGTAGCAGAAAGCTCATGTGACCAGCACTTATTAGTTAATCCTGAACCTGTTGCTGCTTGATCTCTAGAGGGCTGGTGGTGCCTGCTGCCTTGCTTTATCTTAACCCAGCTAACTCTGTCACTCTCTGGAATTCACAATGCTCATCGTGTAAGAAACAGGCCGTGCATGATAGCAGTTTTACTGGTTTTATTTTTATTGCATAATGAACCACCTTAGAACTTAGTGATTTTAAACAACAATGATTCTTTTTTTTTTTTTTGGCTGGTTAGTTCCCCTGCTGTGTCCACTAGGCTCACTGAGTGGCTACCTCCAGCTAGAGGGCCAGCTGGGTTGGAAGACGCAAGTGGCCTTACGCTTAAGATGGAAGTCAGAGGGGCTGGGGTTGTAGCTCAGTGGTAGAGTGCTCACCTCACATGTGGAGGGTACTGGGTTCAATCCTCAGCACCACATGAAAATAAAATAAAGATATTTAAAAAAAAGATGGTAGTCAGAGTCTGTTGTCCACAGTTTGGCCTGGTTTACCTCCATGTGAACTCTCACCTCTAGTAGGCTAGCTGGTGGTCTCAGGGAAGAGCCCCAAGAGCACAAAGCCAGAAAATACAAGGCTTATTGATATTTGGACTAGGATCACACACAACATCACTGCCACCAACTTTCTATCTGTCAAAGCTATCACAAGGTCAGCTATCACAAGGTCAAGGGTAATGGAGGTGGCTGCACTTCTTGATTGGAAGAACTTGACATTCGGATTGCAAAGAAGTACGTGAGAAATTGTTGGGGTTATCTTTGGAAACAATGGCCCATGAAAGCTTTGTGTGTTATCAGAGTTAGAGGCAGGGGGCCTGACTTTCTTGCTCTTGTTTGCATCAGTAGGGTCTATTTGCACACCAGAGGAGGCTTAATGTCCCTACCCCCATAACTTTCTCTCTCTCTCTCTCTCTCTCTCTCTCTCTCTCTGCCTCTTACCTGGCAGCCAGACAAGACCACTGTGTCAATCCACTTTGCACAATTCAACACTAGGCATGAAGGACTGGTGTGCATTCTCTTGGGAATTCTCAGGTATATTAGTTACCTGTTGTTGTGTCCCAGTGATACATTTAGATGTGAAACCAGTTGGAGCTAATCATCTCCAAAATTGTATTCTCCATCTGAGTCAGTATGGGGGTGGCCATCCTCTGTTTTGTGGTTGGAGGCAAAGTCCCAGCTTGAAATATGTTTCTCACCTGCTGCTGTGATTCAAGTACTTCCATTCTCCAGTGAACCCAAAGGGAGAGATGGTTTGTTTTGTTAAGCATCCAAATACTTTAAGGTTCCCTTGCCATAATACCATCAAAGAGCTCCCTATTTCACTAACATTTCAAATATCCCAGCTTGGTTTTTAAATTACTCATTTCTTATCTTTAAGTGGATGCGATTATCTTTTTTTTTTTTTTTTTAACTCATCTCTTCGTTTTGAAACATAGGATTTGTTTTGGTGAAAAATGTTAATTAAAGGTATATCATGCATTTAAAATCTGATCTCTCCGTCTTTCCTTTTTGGTGAATTACCCAGTCCTTCCTCCTCTTCTTACAGCCAGTGAACCATGCTCACCTCCTTGTGAAGGTGCCATCAGGATGCGGTGGGGCATTTATGTATCCCTGTGACATTGGAGAGGTGAACCTGGCATACCCCTCTGTGTGTTTAAACTCCTGCCCACTTGGGATTATATTCCTCCAGGAGTGGGGAGGATGGTCCAATCTTTAATCCCTTGCTCTTCCTTTTGACTCCTTCAGCATGAGATGGTTTACCCTTTATTATGTGAAGATATTTCCTTCCCACCATACCCATGCCTGTCCTTGTCCAAATAGTAGATGGCTATTTCTTCCACTCTTTCTTCCCATATGTAAACATCTAGTTTGGGGAGTTCTAAGAAAAATCTTTTCTTTCTCTTGAAATCCTAGCAGTCAAAACTATTTGATATGGACTTGTAAGTCTAGATGGAAACTCAGAGCTGAGCTATGAATTCTTATTTTCATCTTTCTTTCTTTTTCTTTATCTTTCTTTCGTTTTTTCTTTTTTTGGTGAAAGTCCTAAACCAGTTAACATTATTGTTATATCACCTTTCTACCTTCTGCAGGTTTTGGGAATGATGATCTCAATGATTTCATTCAAATAACATCTTTTTTTTTATTTTTTAGATTATTTATTTACTTATTCATAATGCACAAGTATATCATCTTTTTACATACAACTGATTGTATACAAAGTATCTTTTTTTCTGTAATGTAATATTTCTCATTTATTTTCATATATCTTGTTATTTATACACCTTTGGCTTTAATTATTTTACATAGGTACGTTCTTACAGAAATCTCAAGAGTTTTGGAAGAAGCAAACTTTGTACTGTATCAAACACACTGAAGTCACAGAGTTAATTATTTACTTATTTTTTTTTTTTTAATTTTGGTGGTACAGAGGCTTGAACTTAGGGGCACTCAACCACTGGGCCACATCCCTAGTCCTTTTTTGTTATTTTATTTAGAGACAGGGTCTCACTGAGTTGCTAAGTGCCTCGCCATTGCTGAGGCTGGCTTTGAACTCATGATCCTCCTGCCTCAGCCTCTCAAGTGCTGGGATTACAGGCGTGCACCACTGCGCCCAGCTCAGAGTTAATTTCTAAAGAAACTACTGTGGGCTGTTCAAAACTATAGAGTGCAGATTTTTTGCTTGTGTTCTCTAGGGCCTAAGCGTGCTCCACACTTCATCGTTACTGTTTGATGATTGACAAACACATTCACAAAGCTCTGAGCCCTGCTTACAATCATTGCATGCCTTGGTACTAGATTGTTCGGTGGGAATGTGAACTTTCAGGGGACTCAATCAGGTAGCCTGACTGTGGAAAATCAGCCCTATGCTCCCATTCTATTTTGGGCTTTCTCTCTTCCAGAAGTCTGTTTGCTTCCCTGAACATGTGCCTGATGGACTCGGCCTGTCTCACGGCCTCACTCTGGGGCTTGGGGGATTGCTTCCCACCACAGTGCGCTCTCCTTGGGAGATTTCAATTGCTTTTGAATTAGTTATAGGCTCAAAAATGAGCGACTCCCATTATTACGATGCAGGTTTTTAAATTACTCCATTTCAAGTTGCCAGCGAGGCAGCATTAACCTGTCATCTGAGACTTCCTTGTGGTCATGAAGAAGATAGACTTTTGAAAAAAAAAAAAATACAGCAGAAATGAACTGGTAAGGTCAAGGAGTGAAGGAAATGGCCTTTGAAATACCTTCCACGTATGAAAGAAAGCCAGGCTCATCTGTTCTACCATCGATAAAATGGAGGCAAAACTTCTAATCTCCTTTTCAGAAGTAAATTGGGGTGCAAGGGTTGGGGGGGGGTCCATGAGTATGCTACATAAAACATTCCACAGAGTATCATACTCTGCCGGGTTCCCTAGATTCATGAAGTTATGCTGACATACATTTAGTAAAACTTTTGCATACACAGGACACCCTTACTCCAAATACCAAAATAATGAGTCTGCCACAAATGACCTTTGAAAATCATCCTGAGTGCAGTCTCTCCCCACTTACTGTCCACAGAGGTAAGAAAAAGGCCAAAAAGAGAGAGCAGAAGACGAAAGAGAACTATACCACTAAGACAAAATGTTGACTAGGGCTTTCACAGAGATTTTTTTATGTTTTCCCTGACTTTTCCTGTATTTTTTAGAATATCCTGGAATGAATGTTATTGAATCAAATGCTATCAGTGAAAACACCTATCAAATCCAATACAAACACCACGCACCTAACTACAGAACCATGACAAAGATGGCAGCTACCTTTGTTTGGCTACTTCAGAAGTTGACTCCGAGACTAGGATTTGAGTGCCAGTAGCTTATTTGGAAACTAATTGTAGGTAGCGGTAATAGGGTATTTTGAGAACCCACTGCCAAATTGGGATTTCAGTACCAGAGCAGCTTAGCAACCCTGTCCCAAGGGGAACCAAAGGGGAGTGGATGTCCGTGTTTCCAGGCATCTTTCATGAGATGCTTCTTTTTCCTGGTGCAGGACCAATGTCTCACTGTGTGTCCCAGCAGACCTGTGTCTACTGGCAGATGTCCCTGTGGCTCTTGTTCCATCCTTGTCCAACCTATGGCCATTGCTTTGGTGCTGGGAGTGCCCCCTGTGTTCTCAGTGATGTCCTGGGGAGAACCTGCCCTGGGTAGACCCAGTTCCTTCAGAAGGAAGGTATAAATCAATACACTGCAGAACAGGGAATAAGTTTAAAGATTTATCTATTAAAATTACTTATTTAAAGATTTATTATAGATTCTGAGAAAGGAGGGTATAGTTAGTGAGAGCCCTCTGTCCTTGGGTCACATAGGATAAGAATCAAGAGTCAGGCAGAGAGACAGGAGCAACTAGCAGTATATATAGGCCAATAGAGTATGGGTTGCTTTAAGTTCACAGGTAAATGTCTGAATGGTCTAGTGGGAAAGTGGGCCGTCCCATCTGGTAGTTAGGGAAGCTGCCTCTAAGTTCTCTGGCCACCAGTTTGGGCCTTTGGGGGTGCAGTGTTCTCCTTGTAATACCTAGGTTGCAATCTTTGATGTGTCATTCCTGTTACCTAGAGGAGCAGAGAAAGAGAGGGAAGGGAAGGAAGCGAATAGAAGATGCTTGTGAATGAACAGGGGACTTCTCTGGACAACAGGGATTTGCTTCCATAGAAAGATCTGGGAGCTGGTCTAGAGCACACCCTAGGGTATCCCACCCTAGGGCAAGGAAGATGGGGGTCTTTGTCCACCAAACACACAGGGAAGGCACTTTTGGCTTCCTCTCTGTGCAGATCAAGTGTGCTCATGCGGCCAGAAAGGTCCTGAGGCAAAACTTGGAGTCACAGGTGTTTGTTGTGGTAGGAGGACCAAGAAGATGCGGGAAAGCCATTGATGTGCTGGTAGAAATTGTCAGAATTTGGAGATGTCGTTAACTACAAAAGTGAGACACTAACTTGAGGAAGCATGGCAAGCAAGCAGCACCTCCTCACCCACCGGCAACAGAGAAAATTTCCTGAATGAAATAGAGTAGTTACTTTGGCCTTGACCTTCTGCTTGACTCCTGGCTCAGGAGGCTATACACGGTAGGTAAGCAGAGGAGCTTTGGTTTGTGAATGGTTGTCAATAACTATTTGCTGACTAATGAATTGATTACCAAAATCTACAAAGTGCCATCCAGAGTAGTCAGAAAGATCCACAGTAGAAGACTAAGCTAGTTTTACTGTTTTCCCACTGGGTTAGAAAATTGAGTGTGGAAGAATCAGGCAGTGGGGGTAGAAAAAGATCTCAGGTAACCCAGAAGAGTCACAGGGTTTTGGTGCTCTTTAGGCTTTTAGACTTGGGTTATAGCTGGACAAAGGAAAGCATTTCTTCTACTGTAGAAACTAAGAATATAATTTTCCCACAACCAAAGAGATTTTGGAAGGGTCCTGAGCTGAGTTGTAACTGACTGCTGTCAAATGTGATTGTGAGTTTGTCTGCTCTTATTCAGTGATAATAAAGGATAACAAAACCAAACAAACAAAAGCAATCAAACAAATACATGCTCATTATATGAAAATGTGAAGGAGCCCTAATTAGGAAGGGCTATTGCAGCTAGCTGGAAGCCATAAGTTCCACCTGATATGTATGTGACGCACCTGTGGCACCCGCAAAGCTGAAGGTATATAACCGGGTGAAAGCGGTCCGAGTTAGGAGAACGAAGGAGAATTCATTCAGTCAGTCGTGCAGTCACTCAGTCGGTCAGAAGAAGAGTTCGGGTCGGAGAATCAGAGCGGCCAGAACGTAGGCAGAGCGGTTACAGAAGAGAAACCAGATAGAAGAAGTAATTGCTGGTCAGAGTTAGGCCATGGCTCCCGAGGGCTGGTCAGAGTTAGGCCGAGGCTCCCGAGGAAGAAAGAAGAAAGAAGAAGAAAGAAGCTCTAAAGCTCTATCTTTCTTTCTTTCTCTCTAAGCTAAGAAGACAAGAAGAAAAGCTCTCTTTAATCTTTCTCTCTAAAAATCTTTCTTTCCCTCTCTAAGCTCTCTCTAAGATCTTTCTTTCCCTCTCTAAGCTCTCTCTAAGAAAGTAGAAGTACAAGAATAAAAGCTCTCTTTAGTCTTTCTCTCTAAAAATCTTTCTTTCCCTCTCTAAGCTCTCTCTAAGATCTTTCTTTCCCTCTCTAAGCTCTCTCTAAGAAAGTAGAAGTAAAAGCAGTAATAGCTTTACTCTGCCTCCGAGAGTTTTCCTCCCGCGGCGCTATGGCTGGCCATGACAGGCAGCTTACAAAAATGTACTTAAAAATTTGGGAAGTGATAGACCTTAGAAGATTGTTGGATTTCTTCAATAGGATATGAAGATATATTGACTCTATTATAGAAAAGAAAAAGAAAGCTTTAAATAGTAAATGATGCTGAGATTGGAAAAAAAAAAAGCCAGGATAAAAAGGGAAAACAAAGTTGATTCAATTAAAAAAAAAAAAAAAAAAAGCAATTCATCTTAAAATGAAATTTCTCATGGGAGGCAATAAAAATATGATTAACATACAAAAAAGATACAAAAATGATCTCATTAATGAATAACAACAACAACAAAAATACAAATGGACAAATGATAATGGGGCAGCAATTCTGGCCCTTAGAGTAAATCCACTTCCCTATACAATTCTGTGAATAAAGTCTCATTAGAATAGAGCCACAGCTGTTGGTTTAAGGACTGTCTGTGGCTGATCTGTGCTAGGCTGGCTCATGTAGTTGTTGAAACAGACCCCAGATGACCTACAAAGCCTAACCATTTGCTCTCTGGGCCTTTAGACAAAAAGTTTGCATATCTTTACCTTAAAGAGAAGACAATGATGGTGCAGAGTAACCTTGAAGGAATAAGATCCTGTTTCCCAGTGTTTGATTTTTTTTTTTCAAACGTCAAAGCAAATGTACTAATGGCATTAATGACAGAAAAAAAGGAACATTTTCTGATTAAGCATGTATTTACATATATGAAAAGACAGAACATACATAGAAAACCACTTAAACTGACCATGGGCATGTAAAAATAATGTAACCATGATCCTGGATATCATTTAGACTACACTAAATAAAGGATCTGGACTCAAAAGGATGCAAGAGCATGTTAAAATTGTCTTGTTTCATAGATTCAGTGACTAATGCCCAGGACAATAATTAATAGTGTCCTCTTTTTTTCTCTGTCGAATGTCCTAGTATGGATGATATATACTGTTATTCTATTTACACAGGCAGTCATGAAGTAATTGGCAAAATCAATTTTAATGATATGGTAAGTTATATTTTAAATGAAGGTTTTGGACAAAAAGATACATTTTGATAAATGAAAGCAGCAGGAACAGATTCAAAATCATGCAGTTAGATAAAAATAACCAAAGTTCAGTTTGTGTAACAGCAACAGTGGCCACGCAAAGAGGGTGCAGTCAGGAATAAAATAGGATGACAGAAGTATGATAAGCATTTTGATATAACAATAAATGTAAATGTTTCAGATTCCATCTTGTAACAAAATCAAAATTTCCAATTGTATTAAAAGTAATATTCAATTATATGTTTCTTTGAAGAAGATAACTTGAAACAAATAATTACAAAAGGGGGGAAAAGAAAATAGGAAAAGGAAGAATTTAAGAGGAAAATACAAAAGAACAACAGTAGCAAATTAATTTGACAAATTAATTTCAAACAAGAAAAAAATGACAATTTAATTTCAGATAAAGTAGGACCCAAGTCAAAATGCAAAATGAACAAGATAAAAGAAGCATTTTATGGTAACAAAATAAAGAACATGATGGAAAGGACTTATATTTATAGAAGCCATATAAGTAGACAGTAGCAGAAACAGACCATATGAAAAAGGTAAAGAAGGGCAGAGATAGCTTGCAAATTTCAACATATATAACTGTAAACACAACTCTCATACTGCATACATCTTTCAAAATAATCATTGCTCTATATTATATCAGAATACATCCTTCTAAAGTTCCCCACAAAAGAAATTTACAGGCTACTTTGTAGATTATAATGTACTAAAATTTGAATTTAATTGTTTGAATTTAAAGAATGCTTCCCCATAAAAACAGTAAGATCAGAAAGTAAAGAAAAGCAAATGTATGCTTGAGAAATTTCAGTTGTTTTTTTTCTCTCTGTTTTAAAATTTGTTCTGTTTAGTTATACATTTCAATAAAATCTATTGTGATATATTTATACAAACATAGAGCATATCTTATTCTAATATGGATTCCAGTTTTGTGGATGTATATAATGTTCAGATTCATTGTGTTTTATTCATACATGTTAAGAACTGAAAGAACAGATTATTTAGAAAACAATAAAGGAGAACATTGTACTTCAAAGCTTATGCAATACAGTTAAATCTGTTTTGAGAAACAAACTCCATCTTTGAATGAAAAAGGAATTCTATTAAACAATCATAGAAAGGAATACAACATTGCAAATCCAGACAATGGTCTAAAGTTCTATGTAAAAATGTAGATAAAACAATTTTCAACACATATTTGAATAAAATTTACAATGTTACACAATAGTTTTTATGTTACAACATAATAAAATGTTACACATGCTTAGAATTAAAAAGTAAATGATGGGTCTGGGGCTATGGCTTAGCAGTCGAGCTTGTCTCACATGTGTGAAACCCTGGGTATGACCTTCAGCACCACGTAAATAAAATAAAGGTATTGTGTAAATGGTGATACCACTAAGTTGACCATAGTGGCTACCTCTGAGAAGCAGAAGCAGGCAGAATGACTGTCAAATAGGAATTCATCTCTTTGGAAATTTTTACAATTCAAATATATTCATGTTCTATCAAAAGTCACATGTAAGAATTCCCATGGGAACTTGACTCAAAGAGGACCACATCCAGAAATAACTCAAACATCCATCAACAATGAAACGGCTGGTTACATTGTGGCGTGTACAGACAATGGAATACCAGGCAACAATGAGCTGTGACCAAGATGAATCTCTCAGACACAATTCTGAGTATAAGAAGGCCCAATAAGAGTTTAACTGTGTGATTTTTGTATGATTTAAGGATAGATGGAACTAATCAATGATGCTACAGGTCAGAATAGTGATTCTCCTTGGAGGTCCAGAGGAGCACAGGGATCTTTCTAGGGTGCTGAGAGGTTCCACTTGACCCATGTGGTGGTTACATGTATACACTCGTAAGAACTCACTGAGCTTTACCCTTAAGATTTTTGTACTTAATGTAAGTTACATCTGCATAAGAGAACATGTTGTTGTATTACTTAATAACATGAAGATGAAAACAAAAGGATTTACAGGTAAAAGACAAAGTTCCTCATGAAAAATAAAATCTGCGTATGTGCTTTCCACAGGGTTTAGTCTGATCCTGGATGCTCCAGGTTAAGGAATCTGTAAAAACTGGTTTAACATGATTATATTTCCCTATTAATTGGGTGGGAACCTCCTAGTAGGAACCTTCCAAACCTCAGATGACACGATTGCTCTGATGAAAATCTAAAGGTGGCTATACAACCCAAAATTATAAAATGCATGTACAGCAAATACTAAATATTAGAGCTCCACAAAGTGAGATAATAGAATAATTGAATGAAAGGAATGTAAAATACCTAGGAGTAAGATAATTAAAAATACATAGACATCAAAACACTAACATGATCAAAACACCCCCCCCAAAAAAGAGTAGAAATTAGAAAGAGAATCAAATTAAGCCTTTAGAAATGAAAAATAAAAAGTTTGAAATTATGCTATCAAATGACATAATAAGCAACACATTTGTTAGGACAAAAGAAAATTAGATAACTTGGAGGTATATCTGAGCACTTCAAAGACAAAAGGAAAATATTTAAAACATCTGGGAGGAGTAGATTATTTACAAAGGACAGACAATTAAACTGATAGCAGACTTCTTAACAACAATTTGGCATTCCAGAATATTATCTAATAATACCTTCAAGGGAATGAGAGAAAATTACTATCATCATAGAATCCTACATCCAGCTAAGGTATCATTTGGCATGATGGTGAATTGTAGATATTTCTATAAAAACAAAGACTGAGTGTATTTACCACTTAAAGATACTTACTGGAGAAGACACTAATGATTACAGTTCATGAAAAACAAGAGCTCAGTCTATAGGAAAAATAATGGTAGGAAGAACTGGCAACCAGAGATGTCAGGAAACATGGAGTAGACTTACAGAAACATTGACAGTATAAAGTGAAAACAGCAATGACTATTTTGAGGACTGCAGATAAAACATGAGATGGAATGGGCAAGGTGATCTGGAGGTTTCTAAGATCTTGAATTGTTTTGGACAATATTTGACATACTGATTACTTTATCCTGCTTAAGAAACTTGTCCATATTGAATATTTAAAAAAAAATTTTAGTTGTAGATGGACACAATATCTTTATTTATTTATTTTCATGTGATGCTGAGGATCAAACCCAGTGCCTCACACCTGTGAGGCAGGCACTCTACTACTGAGCTATAGCCCCAGCCCCTATCTTGAATATTTAAAATGTTCATTAACAAAATAAAGAAAGTTAATTTTCCAAATCAATAAGAGGAGAGGAGACCTAGGGGGGAAAAGATAAGACAATCCAATGAGTAAGAAAAGGAAGAAAGGAGAAAGGAAGCAAAGAAAAACAGCAAACAGAACAAAATAATACAGAAGTAAATTTAAATCCCAGCAACCATAATAAATACAGGCAGATAAACTTATTACTTAGAACACAGAGACTCACAAACTGAATTTTAAAAATCCCAAATCCAACATAATCTCTTTTTGCTTGCAAAAGAGACATGTAAAACACCATAATATAGAAAACTTGAAAGTGAAGAAAGTATGAATGTATTGATACAGGAAAAAATCAACTCTGAGGCAAAGTGCATTTTAAGGACAAATGGAATAATAATGACATAAACATAAAATACCAATAATATCTCACACTTTAAAAAATGAATATAAATATTTATCTTCAACTTGGATACCATCAAAAGGAGAAATTGCAAAACTCACCAGGACTGTAGAAAATATAATGCTTCTCTCTCAAATGCCAGAAAAGATAATAAATTAACAACATAACTTACAAACTTTATCCTATTGAACATATATACAAACCTTGACAAATAACCCTTATATAATTAGAAAGTATGGTTTCTGTTCAAACACATGTGGGCCGTTTATAAGAAAGGAACATACGCATGACTTTGAAGGAATTTTGAATAAGTTAAATAGGTAGCATCATAATGAGAACAATGTCTAATCAAAGTGCTACTATATAGCCAACTCCTACAACAAATTTAAAAACATACAGGTGTGTATGTGCAAACACACATGCACTTCTATCTATATATCTATCATCTATCTATCTTTGATCTACCTACCGATTTACTTTTTGACTTATCTCTGTGTGTTAGTTTCTTATTCAGCTGTAACAAATCCCCACACTTAGTGGTTTGAAAGAACACAACTCATTCTTTTACAATTTTTGAGGTCAGAATTCCAATGCGGGTCTCACTGGATGAAAATCAAGGTATGAGCAAGGCTGAACTTTTAGGAAGCTCCAGGGTAGAATTCATTTCCTGCCTTCCCTAGTTTTTAGAGGTGGGCTGCATTTCTTGGCTCATGGCCCCCTTGTATCTTCAAAACCAGCAGCAGTTGACGCTCACTTAAATCTCCTCCTCAATGATTCACTCACTCTCTTCTCCACATATAAGGCCCTCGTCAATTATGTTGAGTCCATTCAAATGGTACAGGGAATTTTCCTCATCTCAAGGTCAGCTGATTAGCAGCCTCAATTTTATTTGTAATCTTAACTGCTCTTTGCTGGGTGACCTAACGTATTTACAGGAAGTGGATATATTTAGGGGACCATTTTTTCATGTATTGCAATCCTCATGTATAAATGAGGGAGACTCAATACAAGAATGGCAATTCTCCATAAATTACTTCATAGGTTAAATGTAATTTCAAAGAAGATCCCAACAGGATTTTTTTGTTTGTTTATTTATTTATTTTTATCAAACTTGACAAACCAACTCTGACATTAATAGGGAAAGGTAAAGAGCCCAAAATTAATATAGTAAAATTTTAAGAAATACAGTAATTGGAAACAATCTTACCAGACTTCAAGGCTTATTAAAATTTTAGTAATTAAAATGATGTGGTATTGTGTCAGGGACAGACATGTTAGATAGATGTGATGGAGACTCTTAAAATAGATCCACATGTATAAAGACAAATTGGTTTTTGACAGAAGTGTCATTTATGTCAAATGAAAAATGAGTGAGCTACTCAATATATGGAGCTGAAACAATTGGTTAATAGTAAGGAAAAATAAAAGTAAATTCTTACTTTATCAAAACATTTAAGTTCTAAGTGCTTGATGACCCAAATATGAAAGCAAACCGGAGAAGGTTTAGAAGTATTATGGAAGACTATCTTAATGACTTTAAGAAAGGGAAACTTGAAAAAAAAGAACACAAAATATACACTATAAAGAAAAAGATGGATATAGTTGACCTCAGAATTATGAATAAAAAATTATCAAAAACCAAATTGAAAGCTCATTTAGAGACTGGGATAATTTATTTGTGTTGACGCATGTAAATCGACGAAGGGCAAAAATCCAGAATACAAAGGCATTTCCTACAAATCACTAAGAAAAAGAAAAACTCATCAATGAAAAAGTAGCCAAAAGACAGGATTGGGTAATTTACATATAAGAGGAAATTCAAATGAGCAATTAACATAGGAGAAGCTCAACCTCATTGGTAATCAATACGATGGAACTAAGAGCTGATAGTTTGCAGGATTTCTATTAGGAAAAAAAATAAAAAAGCTTTCCTTTGATCCTACCAAGTATTGGTGAAGGTATATGGAATGAAAAACATTCTGTGTAAAATTCACCACAGAACAAAAGTGACAACCCAGAATGGAGCTGAAGATGCACTTAGACTTTAATTGAGCAATTTCACTACAAGGTCCATCTTCTAAGGAAGCGAATAGATATGCCCTGAGGAACAACACTTGCTAATTGATGTCTAAGACCCAGAAACACCTCCTTTCTCAAAGGTGCAATAAAGAAGTCCTGGTTTGTATGTGCATTGAAATTCTATAAAGCAATTAAGTGATAGAAAGTGTCTCTTCACATGGCCGACCCTCAGTGCATGTCCTCCCCTTGTGTCTGAATTCCAGGGTCCCAATCCAGCCTGTGGTTATCACTCTGTCCTTTAGCTTTTAGTGACCTCTCATCTCCAGTGTCTGTTTCCACACCTTGGGTGATAAGGAACATACTGAACATACTACATACCTTCTGTCAACAGAGTCTAACTCTGTCCCAAAGCAGAAAGCCTTGGGATCAAGACATTTATAGCAGAATGTGACTGAATGCTTTGGGTCCCCTCTCTTCTTCCCCTTCAAGAAGCCTGTGACTTATTTATTTATTTATTTATTTTGCTTTTGAAAATATTCTTTTTTTCTTTCTTAACTGACTTAATGGAAAATTTTCTGGACCTCTCATAGATGGAATTACAAAGGCAGTTTTCTAAAGTCAGAACAACTCAAAGGAATCAGCTTGTTTTGGTCTCCTGCAGCCAGTTTCTTAGTCCTGCATCACACGTCACTTCCAATCATGGACATGATGCTTGAGTTCCCCTTGGGCCTAAATTTCACCCAAGTAAATCCTCTCATTCAGCAGCTGGGCACTGGTGTCAGGGAGCATGATCTTCAGGCACACACTTCTGCAGGAGAGAGCAGCGGAACCCTGCAGGAACCCCCCAGAGTCGGTCATCCCTAATGGACCTGTTATCCATGTTGACAGCATGGTCCTCAGCCAGACACCAACTGACAGAGACCACCGTGCAAGAGAAGGAGCTGCAGCCTGGGGGACAGGGATCTTCTTACTTTTAAATAAATGGGTAGTGCTTTCAGGACAGAAAGGATAGGAATGGATGGAGGATGAAAAATAACCAGAGTAGAATTTTCTCCAGTCGTACCCAGTTTGGCCAAATGGTTTTTGGAGCTCTGGTTAGAGATGGGCTGATTCTCCTAGAAAATCAGAGGTCATTTGCTTATCCTGAAAAAGGTTCTCAAGTATCCTCAGGGGCTTTCAGAGTTTTTCTTTCTAGTGTGAAGCCCTCTGCAGTTATATAAACCAATATTTTATTACAAAAAATATTTTAAACATGCAGCAAAATTGAAATGGTTTGACAGGGAATACCACTTGGATTCTGCCATTAACAGTTTATGATACCTGCTTTAGTTTATATCTATGTATCTCCGTATTCAGCCATCATTCCATTTTATTTTATGTTTTGGATGCATTTCAAAGCCAATTGCAGACATCATTACACTACCCTTAAATAATTCTGCATGTACCCAGAATTTAACATTTGCTTACATTTTTTACTCTTGTGAAGTAAAATTTACTTACAATGAAACACAAATCTCAAGTGTGTATTTGAGTTTTTGGCAAAGCACACATCTATTCCACCCAAATTGCTATCAAAACAGAGCAATATCATCATCCAGAAAGTTTGCTCCTTCCTTGTCAATTCTCACCTGCTCCTACCTTCCACACACATTTTTTTCTTATATTCTTTTCACTGTAAATCTGTCTTGTCCATTTATATTTTCACAGAAGTGGAATCATCTAGTTTGTGCACTTTTGTATGTTGTCTGTTACACCACGTGATATTTTAAAAAATTTGTTCTTTTTAGATGTACATGACAGTAGAGTATATTTTGATGTATTTATACAAACATGGAGTACATCTTATTCTAATTAGGATCCCTGTCTTGTGGCTGTACATGATGTGGAGATTCACTGTGGTATATTTATAGATATGTACATAGGAAAGTTAAGTCAGATTCATTCCCACTGTCTTTCCTATTTCCTGACCCTCTTCCCTTCTCTTCATTCCCTTTGTCTAATCTAGTGAACTTCTATCTTCACCCCCACACCCCCACAATTGTGTGTTAGCATCCACATATCAGAGAGAACATTTGACCTTTGTCTTTTTGGGGGATTGACGTATTTCACTTAGCCTAATAGTCTCTAGATCCATCCATTTTCAAGCAAATGTCATAAAATCATTAATATTTATGGGCAAATAATATTCGATTCTGTATGTATACCACATTTTCTTTATTCATTCATCCATTGAAGGGCACCTAGGTTGGTTCCATAACTTAGGTATTATGAATTGAGCTGCTATAAATATTGATGTGGCTGCATCACTGTGGTATGCTGATTTTAAGTCTTTTGGGTATATGCCAAGGAGTGGGATAACTGGGTCAAATGGAGGTGCCATTCCAAGTTTTCTGAGGAGTCTCCATACTGCTTTCTGGAGTGGTTGCACCAATTTTCAGTCTCACCAGCAATGTATGAGTGAACTTGTATCCCCACATCCTCGCCAACATTTATTATTACTTGTATTCTTGATAATTGTCATTCTGACTGGAGTGAGATGGAATCTCAGTGTAGTTTTCATTTGCATTTCTCTAATTGCTAGAGATGTTGAACATTTTTTCATATATTTGTTGACCATTTGTATTTTATCTTTCATGAAGTGCCTATTCAGTTCCTTTGCCCATTTGTTGATTGGGCTATTTGTTTTTCTGGTGTTCAATTTTTTGAGTTCTTTATATCTCCTGGAGATTAATGCTCTCTCTGAGATGCAAATGGAAAAGATTTTCTCCCATTCTGTGGGCTCTCTCTTCATTCTCTTAATTGTTTCCTTTGCTGTGAAGAAGTTTCTAGTTTGATACCATACCACTGATTGATTCTTGATTTTATTTCTGGTGCTTTAGGAGTCTTTTGGAGGAAGTCATTTCCTAAGCTGACATGATGGAATTTTGGGCCTACATTTTCTTTAGTAGATGTAGGTCTCTGGTCTTTGATCCACTTTGAGTTGAGTTTCATGGAGAGTGAGAGATAGAGGGTTACATTTGATTCTGCTACTTATGGATGTCCAGTTTTTCTAACATCAATTGTTGAAAAGGTTATCTTTTCTCCAATGTATGTTTATGGCACCTTTGTCTATTGAAAGATAACTGTATTTATGTGGGTTTGTCTCTGTGTCTTCTATTCTGTACCATTGGTCTTCATGTCTGTTTTGGTGCCAGTAACATGCTGTTTTTGTTACTGTGGCTCTGCAGTATAGTTTAAGGTCTGGTATTGTAATGCCTCCTGCTTCACTTTTCTGGCTAAGGATTGCTTTGGCTATTCTGGGCCTCATTTTTTTTTTTTTTTTCCCAAATGAATTTCATGATTGTCTTTTTTATTTCTATGAAGAACATATTTGGAATTTTAATAGGAATTGCATTAAATCTGTCTACCACTTTTGATAATATGGCCATTTTGACAATATTAATTCTGCCCACCCAAGATCATGGGAGATCTTTCCATTTTCTAATGTCTTCTTCAATTTTTTTCTTTAGCGTTCTGTAGTTTTTTGTTGTAGATGTTTTTCACCTCTTTTGTTAGATTGATTCCCATATATATATATATATATTTTTTTTTCTTCTTTTTTGAGGCTTTTGTAAATGGGACTGTTTTCTTAATTTCTCTTTTGGCTGATTCATCATTAGTGTATAGGAATGCAATTGATTTATGGGTATTAATTTTATATCCTTCTACTTTGCTAAATTTGTTTATGAGTTTTAGAAGTTTTCTGGTGGATTTTTTTGGGGTCTTCTACATGTAGGATCATGTCCTTGGAAAATAGGGATAGTTAGAGCTCTTCTTTTCCTATTTGTATCCCTTTAATTTCTTTTGCCGAAAGCAGCATAATAGTTTTGAACTTCTTCTATATTGTGTGTTATCAGAAGTTCACTCCATTTTATTGCATAAATAGAATTCATTGGGTTAGTTAATATACCACAGTTTGTTTATCAATTCTCCTGCTATGGGTGAATTGGCTTTTCTGAGCTTTGACAAATATGAATAAATATGACTATGCATATTCTTAAACAAATATAAGAAGTAACATTTTGCCTTTCCATAGTATAATGTAGCATTATCAACAGGATCATCCACTTATCCTTCTATCCACCCACCCATTTACCCATCTGTCCATTCATTCATTCATCCTTCTATCCACCCACCCACCCATACATCCATCCATCCACCCATAATCCATCTATCTATCCTCTATTGTATTTGTTTAAACTCATATTGTATATTCATTGCATGCCAGGCAATGCTCCACCACTGGGGATACAAAATCAGAAAACATACCATATCCTTTGAAGGATATACTGAAAGAACTGTGCAAATAGACAATTAGAGAATCATGGAATTAGGACTAAGACAGAGACTTATTAGCGAACAGGAAATAACCAAACCTAGGAGAATTAGATAAGATGTCCAGGAAGGCAAGGAACACCAGAAACAGAGCACAATGATCCCACCAATCCTTGGTGCGAATTTTAGTGATAAGTGTCATAATGCTCTATCCTGTAGGTTCCTTCAATAAGAGTCAAAATCCTCACCATAGCAGTGAGCTCAATGGAGGTGATTTTGCTGGCGGCAGTTTCTCATCTTATTTATATACCTCCTACAGATAAATCTCCTGCTTTCATAGCATGACTTGAGTCCTGCAGAGGGAAGACAGTGGTTCCCATTAGGAGGACATTTTGCCTTCAAGTTCATAGATGTCTTCTGAAGCTCTCTGGAGCTGACTCACAGAAAGAGCCAGGTTTTCTTAAGTGCAATAATTCCAGAATGTACCAACTCTGAATTGCACAACTGTTTTTTTTTTTTTTTTTTTTTTTTTTTTTTTGAGTCACTGGTAAGGTTGCTAGATAAAGTACAGGATACAGAGTTAAATTAAAATTTCAAAAATGAACATTTTTTAAAGTATAAGTATGTCTCAAATATTGCTGGTGGCATAAATATATCCTAAATTTTGGATATCATACATTATATATTTATACCAAAGGTAATTAGCTATTTATCTGAGAATAAAATTTAACTGGATATCTTGTACTTTTTTTTTTTTTTTTTTTTTTTTTTTGTGGTTACTGGGGATTGAACTCAGGGGCACTCGACCACTGGGTCACATCCCCAGCCCTTTTTTGTATTTTTATTTAGAGACAGGGTCTCACTGAGTTGCTAAGTGCCTCGCCATTGCTGAGGCTGGCTTTGAACTCGCGATCCTCCTGCCTCAGCCTCCCAAGTGCTGGGATTACAGGCTTGCGCCACCACGCCCGGCTTGGATATCTTGTACTTTTATTTGCTTAATCTGGCATTCTAAGCGTTGGGAAAAGAGATATTCTGGCCAAGTGAATTTTACTCATGATGGAAGCCAATCTCATAAACCATTAAAACTTAAGAAAAATAACCATGGAAGAAACATTAATTGTATTATAATGTCCTGTTTTTTTAAACTAGAATATAGTGGTTCAACTAAAACACTTTCTTGATAACTTGAAGTCATCAATATGAATATTTATTATTGCAATGTGTGATATACTCTAAGCTAATTTGGATATTTCCGATCACCTGTCTCTATGCCATCAGCCATCTATGACTTTAGAACTTTAAATCTGATTTATAGAAATCATATTTTTTCTTTCTCTTGCTGTGATCAGGCCATAAGTTAAAACTTCCTATGACAATCAATATTTATTTTTCCAAAGTCGGGAAATGTTGATTTTTTTTCGTCTGCCTAAACTGATGAAAGGAGACACTGAGTTTCACTGGCCAAATATATAAGCAAAGATTATAGGCTAGTAGAAAAAGAAAGTCCTGGGTTTGTGATAATTTTTTAACAGTTAATACTTTTAAAAACTAATTTCTGTCTTTTAATTTAATTTCTATTTTCTCAAGCATTCACTCACTCATTCACAAAAATAAACGTCATTATCTAACATCAGTTTATGCAGACCTCTATAGCTTCAGCATTTTATGAAGTGACATTGATAATTAATCTTTAGAAACACAGACCATTCAAGGGCTGGAGGGTGATTAAAAATGGAAACTTGCCATCTGAATATTATATGTTTTCCAAACACTATATTTATTCAATTTACCAAATTGCCTGAATCCCTGAGTGTATTCCCCACCTGTCTTCTGGTTAGCCTGCTAAACAAAATCATTGAAATTCAAAAAACACGGTTCACTCTCACCTAGACTTTCTTCAGAAAGCTCTCAGGATGTACACTGGATATTAGCTGCTTCTAAACAGGTTTGATCTCAACCTTTCAACCAAACAAGGAAAGGCAAACACATTTTAGCTATATATATTTCAAGGTGAGGCCTCAGTTTCTTACAGGAAGTTGGCCTCAATCCTTAGCCGTTGACTGTTGCTTTCTCTGGAAATCTTGGTACTACAGAATCTAAATCCTCATGACATTTGCCAGGGCACAAATAAGTCACTGCTGGTAGATATTCATAGAAGTTGGGGTTAACATTCCTGCATCAAAATTCTTGAAAAATATATCCACTAGATTACCCAAAGGATGTCATCTGCTATAAACATCCGCCAAATTCCATTACCTGCAAGGATGATGCTTTCTGTGGAGAAAATGTCCTCCCTATTTCACTGGTAACTTCAATGTAAACAAGAATCAGGATAGACCCTAATTTCACTAAGGGATTGTCCATAGTAGCATCTTTCTGTTACCATATCAAAATACTTGAGTTAATCAACTTAAGAAGAGGAAAGTTTTATTTGGCTCATGGTTTCAGAGTTTTCAGTCCATACTTGGTCCTGTCATTGTGGCATTCAGCAAGGTGATACCTCATGGCTGGAGCACATAGTGAAGGACTCTTCTCACCTCATGGTAGCCAGAAAGCAAAAAGGAAAAGAGGAAGGGGCGGGGTCTGCTTATTCCTTCTAGGAACATACCCCCCAGTGACCCAACTTCCTGACTCGGCCCTACCTCCTGAAGATTCCACAGCTTCCTGACAGGCTGGCAACTAGGTCTTTGGGGGATACTGATCCAAACCATAGCAGGTTGGTTCTAGCTCCATCAGCCTAGAGCATGGCCTGCTCTTGAACTTGGTTTCCTGACTCAGTCAGTCATAGATAACTGCCATATTGTTTTCCTGGTCAATGAACCATCCACCATTTTTACATCAAAATTGTACCACCAGTGATTCTCAAACTTTAGTGAGCATCCAGTTGCCCTGAAGAGCTACTGAAAATGCAGCTTTTTGCACCTCATACTATAATCTTGAAACCAGACTCCCTCAGATATGGAATGATGCTTCAAGAAGCACCCTCATGCGCATGAGTTCCTTAAACACAGGGCCAGCCAGTGTCATTCCCTCTAACATTTACTCTCTAAACTAGCCTAGTGCTTGGCACCTGGTAGGCCTTCAATAAATATTTGGTTAATGAACAAATTTGAAAAGACTGAAAAATGGTGGATGACGTCATGGCTCCAAGGGGCAGTTTAGGGAAAATTTTAGGTAAAGGCATTTTTATTAACACGAGAGAGGAGTTCAAGACAGTTTCTGTGAAGTTTTCTCTTTTGTTCAAATTGTTAATAAATATCATTGCTTTCTTTAATGTATAAAATTACTATACCAAGATTGGTAAATTATGGTGCCAAGCTAATTTATACCCTCCCTCCCTCCTTCCTCCCTTCCCTCACTTCCTTCCTTCTTATTTATGCATAAAGAGAGATCTAGGA
The DNA here is from genome assembly GCA_025594165.1 of Tamias sibiricus. Taxonomy (NCBI): domain Eukaryota; kingdom Metazoa; phylum Chordata; class Mammalia; order Rodentia; family Sciuridae; genus Tamias; species Tamias sibiricus. The sequence goes on from CM046659.1 coordinate 168,946,174, forward strand.
AATGATTTGTTCAGGGATCAATTTTTGAGTGGTATGATTTTGTGAAAAAATTTTTTTTTTTCCATATTACATGAAATTTTGTTTGTCATAAGTTTGTATTGTAAAAAAAAAATAGTAAGAAAGAAATTTATTTTGTTGACAGACTGGGAGTTAGAGTCAGTGAACACATTTGATCTGCAAGCCTACATAGATAGCTTGCATGCACCGTGCCTCCTTGCCATGGTCTCCTTTCTCTTCTGGAGAGTTCTACAGTGAAGGCACCTGAGCTCTATCTCAGACTATGCCTTTCCGGGTCATATTATTTGCCTTCTGTGAAGCCAATATTTGGGATCTCTCTGGAAACTACCTGTACCCTTGACTCATGAACTGGGTGGGTCCTGCAGGCCTGCCTGGTGCACTTAGGTGGACATTTTGCCTGGTGTTCAGGGGTTGAAAGCCATACCAAGGAGTAACCTCAGACGTGTGTGTGGGTTTTTAGGTCTCTGTTTCTGGGTTCTGCCTAGACATACCAAAGTGAAAAGGAAAGAGGAGCTCAGGTTCCTAGTCAAATCCTCCTTTGAGTAGAATTGTCCCCCTTTTCAGGAAATGTAGACTGGATATGGTTATTCTTGAGAAAAGAAATGGCCCCAACAGGTTATCTCAGCTTGTACCGCAGCTGACCCTATCCCCTGAACAACTTCCCATTTCACTCTTTCCTGAAAAATCTCAGCTCTGCTTTTAGTTTTAGTTTTCCTGACTGATTTGCAGATATATTCTTCCTTGAAAGGCTCTGTTCTCCCAGGTGTCCCAGTGAGGAACCACCCACTGACTTAAAACTTTCCATCTCTGTGTCTCTTCTGAGTAACACAGGTTAAGCTAATCCAAATCATGTCTCCCTTAAAAAGATTCTTATTAAAGTATATTGTAAAGCATTTCCCCATGTCCCTGCCTCCCTAGCTTGACTGGAAGCCATTCAAGGGCAGGACTTTGTCTTATTCATTTTTTTGAACTAACTGCCAATTATTATATCTGAAACATTCCAGGCTTTCCTGGGAAGGGATGGAACTTGTACTTGAAGATCTGTTTCACCAGACTTTGTGTTTGGGTGTATTGCTTCTTGGACAGAACTAGACTAGAGGGGCAGGGAACCTAGGTCCAGTGGATCTGAAGTCCAGGTCTAAGTCCGAAAAGCTTTCCTTGGGTATTAAAAAGGTCCAAGGCCCTAAGGGAACATTTGTACTTTCTCCCTCTTACCATCTTCCATGAGGATAGCCACTGACAACTGGCCAAACATAGCCAAAGATGGGGACATTTCATTGCAGGGCCTGGCTCCGCTTTCTAGAGAAGACAGTAAGAACCAGTCAGGATGGAAGCGATTCCCCTGCATGGAAGTGGCAGTGATTTCTGCCTCTGCCCCAAGGTCAGGCACCAAACAATCATGGTGGAAATCCCCTGCTCAGAGATTTTTGTTTAAGAACAAAATGCCTTTCTGAGTAGACTAGAGAAGAAACTCCAATGTTCAGCTGCAAAATTTAGATGGCAAATAGCAGTGGCCCAGGGGGACCCATTTAACTGTGCTGTCTTTTCTGGAAAATGTGTTGCAGACATCTCATGACTTTCTTGGGGTGAGAGCTCCGATGTACAATGTGCATGTGTAGCGGTTTCCAAGTGTTTATTTCTTTTTTCTTTTTACTGTAATTCAAGGAAAGCCAATGTATTTAGAAACCAGAGTGGTTTTCTTCAGATGTTCAAATGACATTTTTACTTCCTCAGTTTGAATCTCATTCTCTTCATCTTAAGTGAGCATGGGCTTGTGGGGAAAAAAAAAAAAAAAAAAAAAAAAAAAAGGAGAAGGATTATCCTGAATCATTTACCTAGAACTTGAACTTGGACTGGAAGTGTACAATTCAAAGTCAAATTCTAAGAAATCACAAAGTGATGGAGAACTGAAATGCTCTCCCAGGTGACTATGAAATGAAGTTCACAGAATGCAAAGACTAGCTTGATGGTGCATGCAGACCATGAGCATCGATGAATATTTGCAATGAATTCCTTAAGATCAACCCCTGAACTAGGCTCACATATTAGATAACATATTATTTTATGTTCTAGAAGAAGAGAGAAAGGTTTGCAGTTTACAGATTACCCAATGCATGCTGGTTCCTTATTTATTCTGTAACAACTACTTACTAAGTGTTTACCAGAAACTGGCCACTGGAATGTATGGAGTTGAATTAGACTTGATACTTGATCTCTATGGGCAAGAATATTATTAATTCAGTTCAATTCAGTTTCCCCACAAAGATTCCCACTAGGTCTTCCCATGCCATAATGGGTTTTTAATTTACAGAGGCTGTCACTCTGAGCCACTGAAACTGGGACCAAATTCTTATGTACTGGAGGTGGCCAGAGAGGATAAGTGGAAGGTAGAAGAGAGAAAGCAGCTTTCCTTGCTGAGAAAGAAGATCAGCTAACAGGTTTGTGTGGGGTCTGTCAGTCCCAGGGCACCAAGAAGTGAAGACAATTAGGAGACATTCATGGCTGCTGTTTTCTGAAGGGGTTCTTCAGAATGCCAGCCAGCAGGATGATCTGTGTCAAAAGTGTTCTGTGGTTTAGCATATTTTGGAAACTTTATATATCATAGTGTGAAAATTGATAAAATGTTTCTGGTGACCTAACAAGCATCCTAAGAAGTTTTGTGTGTCTGTGATCCTGTGTACCCTAGGCTTGATTTACAGCACATTATTTGTCACTTAGTATTTACCCACATTCCATGAATTTGGTATCTTTCACATCATATTTTATAAAATGCTGGGGTGATTTAAAGTGGTATATCACCCTATCCAAAAAGGGCTCTCAGTCAAATATGCATTTCCTAATAATTATTATACACACACACACACACACACACACACACACACACACACACACACGAGACTATAAATCATTCATTATGGATTTTCTAGGATCAACTCTCAAAGCTATTTTGTTGTGTTGATATATTTAAAATATAACATATGTATCATATCAAGTCATATCGTATTATGTGTAAAGGGTGAACATATTTATTATGGTATTAGCCCATATCGGCATTCTGCTTTGAAAAGGAAGATCTGGAGAAGTTTTGCGGGAAGAAGATAAAATCTAAATGTATAGGTAATCAGACACCAAGGCCATTAAAGAAAGGGAGAGATTGCTGAGTGCAATGGCTCAGGCCTGTAAACCCAGTGGTTTACAAGGCTGAGTCAGGAAGATCAAGAGTTCAAAGCCAGCCTCAGCAACTTAGTGAGGCTCTAGGCAACTTAGGGAGACCCTGTCTCTAAAGAAAATATTTTTAAAAAGGGGGTTGGGGATGTGGCTCAGTGTCTAAGTGTCCCTGAGTTCAATCCCTGATACAAGAAGAAGAAGAAGAAGAAGGAGGAGGAGGAGGAGGAGGAGGAGGAGGAGGAGAAAAGAAAAGAGAGGGACAGAGGGAGAGAATAAGGAAAGAAAAATGTCAAGATAAAAAAATAGGCCAAATGATAGAGTAGGAGTGTGATGTTCAAGTTTTAGAATTGTAGCAAGTTTCAGAAGCTTGACCAATTCAAACTCAATTTTAAGCTGTTACTGTTGCTATAATATAAATCCCTTTATCTTCCTGAAATTATTACTAAAGATTTTTATAGCTTTTGCATCAATGCCTAATTAAGAGTTGAGTGGGTTGATGCAGAAGGAGTGGGGTACCACTGAAGGGGTAAGGCTGCCCCAAACAGAAGTGTTGAGAAAAAGTGAGTGGGAGCCTGGAGCCTGAGCAGGGTGAATAGGAGATGACTCCAGGGAAGCTGTGGGAGATTATTATTATTATTATTATTATTATTATTATCATCATTATTTATTTATTTATTTATTTATTTTTTTACAGAGCTCTGTGCTTTCACTGGAGTGCAACGGGGTTTGATGAATTTTCTCCGTCTCATATGGAGCAGGAAGATGCAAAGCCACACCTGCTACATATCTACACATGAAGTGAGGGGGTTGAGCTAGAGAGAGAGAGAGAGAGAATGAGGTCAGGAGACAAAGCGACATGGAGACGGAGGTCTTCACAGCCCTTTAGGATCTTAAATTTCAAATTTAAATGTTTCACTGTTTGAAAACAATATTAAAGGTGGTCAGCTCTGACACCCATGCCTAGGCTAGTAGTTAGAAAAGGAGGAGGGAATGGGCTTGGGGACTCAATGTAAAGAAGCCACAGCTTCTGGCTGCAGGTTTGGGGAGTGGAAGGGTGGGACGGCCAGGCTCACCTCACTTGGCTCCTCTGGTCTTGGCATTTTCTCTTGGGGGCTCTGTGAAGACCTATTCTGGGATTAGAAAGTCAAGTGTTCACCAGCAGGCTTTAGGAGAGGGACTCTGACTGCACTGAGAGGAAGAAGATGTCAGGGGCTGGAGTTCTGTGTAAAGGGGGAACAAAAAGTGAAGTAATTATCTTAGGTTATATAAAACAGGGCCTGACATATACAGTGAGGGAGGGGATAGTCCTATTCTGCTCTAGGCTAGCTAGTTCATCCCTCTTTTGGATTTATGCTTCTTTCTGGGGCTTGGTCATCAGCAGTTTTCAGAGTATGGCCTCATAAAAGTACAGAACTGACTGTGTCAGTTCCTGCTTTTTATTTTTATAGTTTGGTACCAGGAATTGACCCCAGGAGTGCTTTACCATCGAGCCACATCCCCAGCCCTTTTTATTTTTTATTTTGAGACAGGGTCTCACTAAGTTGCTTAGGCTCTTCCTAAGTCACTGAGGCTAGCCTTGAACTTGTGATCCTCCTGTCTCAGCCTCTTGAGTTGCTGGGATTACATGCATGCATCAAGTCCCTGTTTTAAAACCATTAAGAATACAGTGTGCCCTCTTCCTCCTGGTTTCCAAGGGCCCCATGCTCTTCCCTTCTTCAGTTTCTTCCTGTGTACCATTCTCTCTGCCTGGAATGTTCTCTCTCTCTCTCTCCTACTTCCAGTACTTGCCTGGTTGACTTCTGTTCACCCTTTATATCTCAAGGCAGATGTCACTGTCCCTAAAGCATTTCTTTACCTCTCAAATGGAGTTGTACTACCCCTTGCCATTCCACCCTGTTGGTTCCCTTCCTGGTTCTTAGTTCCCAGCTGGGGGTCTCCCCTCCCCCAGCGGCATGTAGTCTGATGAATTCAGAATGGAGCCCTTCCACCTAAGGACGGAAGAACCTCTCAGCAAGGCCCCCAGAAATAGCCTCTTTCCCCACACTGGGGGTCAGCACCTCAGACTGAAACCGAGGACATTGTGTAGGCTTGGCTAGGGGTTTTTAAACTAGAACATATATGCTATGAAGATTTATAAATATTTTCCAAGAGATGCATACAGAAATTTGTTTTTGGATCATCAACTTGCAGATGAACTCTTCTAAAATTGGACCAACTGATAAGTCCCTTTGAATTACTCCTTTTCATTTAATAATCTCTCCTTTCCCATGAGAAACAAAAAAGAGCATACTAAAAAGATTCCCACTGGGAATTTTATTACTATGTTTTGAACTAACATGAGAAACTTCCAGGGCATCAGACAAAGGGACAATTCAGAGCATTAAGAATTTTTGGTTTTGATGTTGGATCACTTTGTAACTTGTTATATAATTCAGTAGCAATAATGATTTTTCAGTAACAATGGTTTAAAAAAAAAAAGGGAGCTTCCATTTCTATATACCCACTTTTGTGAACAGATTTTCTAAGCATTTAATGTTCGCAAAAAAAAAAAAAAAAAGAAAGAAAAGAAAGAAAGAAAGAAAAAGAAATAGATTCAATCCTCCTGAATTCCCTTTTTAAATGTAATTAGTCACAATCATCTTCCGAAACAAACAACCTCATGGCTCCATCTCATTAAGAGAGGCATTTCCAATACAATTGGATTATTTCTGCTAAATAAATATTTATCAAAGTTTGTAATGTATCTACTTGCTTTTAATCCATGGCTTTGTAATAATAACAATGATATCTCCATAGAGAAGGAATTCTATTTAATACTGAGAACTGTGTAGTCCTGGGAATTACAAACCAGATTTAAAATCAATTTATGTACATATTTTTGTAGCAGATACATATGATCAATAAAAGATTTCCAAACATCAATATATGACATGAGCTTAAAATTCTATGGGGGATGTGAACTGTCTGCTTGTTACAGGAACGCGTGTTCATTTCTTAAATGGATGATGGAGAATGAAATTGCTATGATTACTATTGACTGGTTTTAAAGAGCGTTTTACAGTTTTGTTTAGCAATTTCAATATCTGTAACACAGCATAAACGATATCCTTTGCCAGGAAGCTCCAAACTTTCCAAAGTTCTTTTGGCAGTAAGAGAGAAGTGTTGAAGGTCACTTCTCTGAGCCTGGCTCCTGGCATGCTGGAAATTCTACCCAACTCTGCCACTTGGCAAGGAGTGTCACTGAACACAGTAGGTTGTGTGACACCCCAGGAGGACCTCTTGACTCAGAGTGTCATTCTTATCAACTGCTTGGATCATGGACACACTCGCAATGGGAACTTTTTCCTGGATTTGATGTCCCTGCCCAGCCATGGCCAGATCCATTGAGGTTGTCTTGATCAACAATCTCAGAGTCCCCACACTGTTTTTCTCAGATCACATATTCTGTTTCATAATTATGCATTATAAAGGACTTGACCAAAATCCAGATCTGACTCTGGACTGTAAGCTGTCTGAGGACAGGGCATTGCCAGTCGTTGCTCAGGCTGTTTCCTTAGCATCTAGCATAGGGCCTAGAGTCTCACAGTTCAGAAATTATTGAATGAATGGATAAACTGGATGAAAAGTTCATCCATAAAATGCAAATATCCTAATAGCAACATTCTTGGGCTCTTCATATGTCTGAATATATGATTCATTCATTGTTGGCTTGCTCACTTTCAAGACTAACCTGAAAGTTTAACTGTGTACTTATCATGTGCTGTGTGTTTGGTTATGTAATTTGTACATGGCAGGAAGGAAAGAGTTAAGGATTTTACTCAGTGTGGTTGGGACAGCTTCCTGTAGCAAGCAGGTGTTCCATGCCACTTGGGCTACAGTGGCGCCATCCTGTTGCAAACTCAGGGACACCCCTAAAAAGAGAGTGCTGGGGTGTTGCGGTGCTGGGGTGAGAAATTCTCCTAGAGTTGCTGACCCAGGAGAGTCTTCTCTGCATCTAGGAGTTCTATAGATGACCCTTCCCAGAATAAGAGAGTGGGGTTGGGAAGAAAGATCTGGAATGGCTCATAACTGTGCAAGCACAAATATAATGAAGAACTAAGACAAATGGAGAGATAGATGCTTGTGCAGGGGCAGCAGCAAGCATTTCTCCCTCTTGGGTGAAATCAACAGGACAGCCTTTTTTATCACGGACATGCAACAAGCAGGCTTGGGCTCTCCGGATGGAGGAAACTTGTTTAATACTAAAGTGCTCCAAAGAAGATGAAGCGTTGGTGGCCAGAAGAAAGACATCTGAGCACAATTCAATGGAATTTGTGTTTCAACACTGACTCTGCAATTCTGCTTCGTAACGTCAGTAAGTGACTTGACTTTGCTGAGTCTCAGCTTCCTCATTAGTGAGATGGGATTTTGCAATCCTCCTTAAAGGAGAGAATGGAAAGTGTTGGCTTCTTAAGAGGTTGTTCAGGAAATATGTGTCAAAACTGTTGAAAGATGGAGGTCTCTGGAAAAAGACTGAGGGCTGGTATATGGACACCCACGAGGGTTGGCTAAAGAAGGTTATCCTTGGGTCTGACTGTGCCACGGCTGTGTGTGTGCACTTGCGTAAGTCTCTGAGTCCAGGACAGAATGTATCAAACTTGGCACTATCACATTTTGCCTTGGAAAGCTCTCTGTTGTGGATTATAGAGTAGGGTACATTTTAAGCTATTTTGCAGCATCTCTGGCCTCTACCCATGACATGCCAGCAGCATCCCCACTTCAAGTTGTGAGAACTAAAAATGTCTCCAGACATGCCCATGTCTCCTGGAGAACAGAATTATCTCTGGATTAGAAGGACAAATTAAGGACTTACATGTAAGACACTCTGGTGTGTGTGTGTGTTTGTATGTGTGAGCACATGCACACATAAACAGGGTGATAAGAGAGTGGTGGTTAAATACTAAATGTGCTAATATCATGATAAGGCAAAACCTGAACTTTCATTCTTCTTATAGTCACCCCAAACAATTTGTTATTTAAAAATAAAACTTTAGGAAGATGATGTCTGTTGTGTAAAAACTTCAATATGCCTTGCCTTTACAACGTTTCTTTGCAGTGTACAACTGTCTATGTCCAAAGCTGTGTCTTCATTGGCTACCAGTTTCTTGGAGGGGTGGATCCACTTCTTTTTCTATACACTAAATCCCTTATGAGGACGTGGCCTATAGTTGTTGAATAAAGGCAATATTTTTAAATAGATGGTCTAGTAAGATGTCAGATAATTCTAGCATACTTTAAAAATCAACATAATTTCTAGTATAGCTTAGAAAGCAACAATGATATGTAATATGGGAAAGATGCTTCTTTAATTCTTGGCATGTCTATTAACTTACTTGAACATTTGTGAAAGCTGAGAGATCCTATAGCAACCCTGATAACTGAGGCCAAATTTTCTGAACAGCTGGATTGATAAATGGCTGGAGAATAATATATGAGTAGGTAAAGATATATATATATATATATATATATATATATATATATATATACACACACATACACACGTGTGAGTGCATGCATGTGCATGTGTATACATATATACACACACATATATATTACACACACACATTTCTTAACTATGGTGAAAAGTATGAAAAGAAGGCAATGTTGGAAGCATTCCTTGAAGGCTTATTCGGTGCCAAACACTGTGTTGCTGTTTTACATGTGTTATCCTAGCTAATCCTCTTAATGATGGGAGTATTATCAACCCCATTTTGAAGTTGGGGGCTTAGAAGGGTTAACCGACATAGCCAAGAGGCAGCGGTAGGCCTACCAGCTCCAAGTGTTACTAATGCCATAGGTAAGCTCCAGCGACAGTTCTGCGGGAGTCTTCCCTATCCACAGTGGAAAGTGCTGACCCTGAGAATGCTGTGTGTCTGGCCTTTCCATCTTTCATGTCCACTCCAGTATGGTGAATGCAACTGGGCCCAGCTATGGGCCTGGAGTGCCCACAGCAGCTCCTTCCATTGCCAGAACCTGTTTGCAGCATTGACAGCTTGCAACATGCATGGCTTTAGCTGGGTGCCCACCCCAGGCAGGGCCCCCACACGTCCAAGCTGGATTCGAGCCCACTGTCCTGCAGCTTTAAGCAGAACCATCCAAGAGAGCCAGGCCTAGTCAATGAAGGGACACGACCCCTTGTCAATCTATGAACATGAGAAGATGAGTTGTATCACACTCAGTTTGGGGATGCTTGTTACACGGCATCTTTGTGGCAAGATTTGCTTACCATGGGTAATGTGTAATACCACACGTATCACCTGAAATACCTGTGGCATATCTGAAGTCTGTACTTACATGGCACCTGCAAAGGGCCTAAAGAATCTCACCTGGACATTGTTGCCTGATTATGTCATCTTCAAAATTGAGTCTACATTTCCTTGTTCTTTGTAAAATTTGCATCTCATAAAGTAAATCAGGAAGAAAAAAGGAAGTGAGAGAAGAGGATAAGGAAGAGAGATTGAAGTTGTTGATACTTTGGGACTTTTAAAGAGGGTAAGATCTGACACAATTCTCGGCACACAGTACCTGATTGAATTCTTTTTAAAAACAAACAAATTCCCACAATATATCATGACGCCTGTTTTACAGGTGCAGAAATTGAAGCTTAGGGAGTTTTAATAAATTCTTTTTAGTCACCCTGCTATGGTGGATGGGATTCACACCCAGCTCTTGTCGGTAGAATTCACGTCCTGCCCACAAAGTGACACCATCCCATGAAGATGAACACCTTAATATTTTGTTAGGGCACAGAAATTAGGAGAATATCCTGGATTATCCGGGTTAACCCAATTTAATCACAAGTATCTTTATAAGGAAAAAGGGACTTAAGAGTTAGGGTTAAATAGAGGTGCTACTGACTTTGAAGATAAAAGAAGGGGCCAGGAGTAAAGGAGAAATGGCTTCCAGAGTTAGAGAAGGCAACAGAGCCTTCTTCCTTAGAAAAATTCTTCTAAAATTTCATGGGTAGGGATAAGAAGGGACACAGTGGTATAGATATTAACTATTCTTAGAGCTGAAACATTTTGGTAGGAAGAGAGAGTGGGTCAATTGCAGTTTGAATATGTAAGCACTAGAATTTAGATTTAATTAATTGAGCATAATTGAAAATATTGAGTTGCTACAATATCTACGTTCAGAATGTGACAGTTGGATTACTTTCTTTTCCGTTTTGATCCACACACCTGTCTTATCCCTCAGACTTGAAGACAAGGGTCATTAACTCTTCTTAAATAGGCAATAGGTGCACATGGAAACAAATTTAGATAGTATAACCAGCTATAGTGAAAAGTGAGTCTCCCTTCTCTTCCTGTCCCTGAGTCCCACACCACCACCATCATTCATGAAGGACCACCTTGAACTTGCAGAGTGAGTTTGATTCTTACTTTAGAGCACCTGCTAAAGTCCTCCCAACCACACTCAGGCACTCACTAAACAGGAAATTCTTCAAACCTATCGGGGCCCAAACTTAGTTTCCCTATCTGTATTAGTTTTCTGTATTGTTATAACAAATGATCACAAATTTCGTGGCCAAAATCAGTAAAAAATTTGTTATTTTCTAGTTCTGCAGGTCAGAAGTCCAGAATGGGTTAGCAAGGTTGGGTTCTTTCTGGGGCCCATGGGAAGACGGTTCCATTGCCTTTTTTAATTTCTAGAATCTGACTCTGCTTTACTCCCAGTCCTCTCCTTAATCTTCAAAGCCAGCAGTGAAACGTCTATGAATCTCTATTTGACACTCTCTTGCCTCCCTCTTTCCTTTGTAAGGACACCTGTGAGTCCATCACAGCAACCTGCATAGCCCAGGTATTCTCCTCATCTCAAGCTCCTTGACTCACCTACATCTTCAAGGTCGTTTTTTGTTATATAGAATGACATATTTTCAGGTTCCAGGGATTAGGATGTGGACGTATTTTCAGGACCATTATTTAGCCCACCACATCATCTTGTAGATAATTATATACATCTAAGTTTTAAAACCAAGTATCTCCTAAATAAGTGAGGATCCACCCAGTTCTCGCCATTCCATTGAGACTGCACAGTTGTGCTCTCCTGTTATCTGTCTCAGGTTCTTGCAAAACGAGCTATAGTTTGTGGCATCTGAACCCCACTTTCATCAGTTCTCAATTATTCACTGCAACCAGTGAAGAATTCTAAACATCTGATTGGTTTTTTCCCATGTCATTACCTTTCTAAAATATCTTGCTGACTCCCTACTGGAGTTCAATCTGAGGCAGAACTTAGTTGCAGAGTTGGTAAGACCTTTCATAATGTGGCAGCGGCTGCCCTGAAGCTACCCTGAACTTCTTCCAGTTCCTCAGGTCCAGCCCCTGGGCCTTGGTACATGCTCTCAGTCATCTTTCAGATCTCAGCTTAGGTGTTGGTCCCTGGGGAAGCTGTCCCTGATTCCTCACAGCTGGGCTCCATTAGATGCCTGTCTCTGTGGTCCAGCAGCAATTCAGCATCCTGATCATAAGCCTCCTTGGCTGAGTGGATGATGATCATGCCTGCCTGCCGATGTTTCATAATCTCTGTTGCTTTAGTGACTGTGTGGATAAGTGAAAGAATGAACCACACTTTCACTGTAGAAATAGACTCTCTCTGGTCTCCAGCACACCCTGGTATTTGTTGTCAGACCTGACTCTCTGAGTGCAAAACCTTGCGGGATAGTGTTAGGAAGGGCTGGGGGCTTAGCTTCTCATCAGAACGTGTATATATATATATATATATATGTATATATATATATATAGCAAACATGTATTGGCAGGGGCAGGGCGAATGAGGTTGTGCATCCCGAACTCCTAACTGAGCTTTCAGAGTTGGGGCTCTGCCTTCTTCTCTAGCTCTAGACAGATTAATTATGCAGTGCAAGAAATAACAATGGCTAGAAATAAATAGTCCGACAGGAAGTGTTTGCCAGAGTCGACTTTTCTGCAGACATACCCTGTACTCACAGTGTTTTCATGGTCATACATTCAGAAACTGTTCTCTGCACTAACATAAATTCTATTTTTCCTTAACCTTCTTCTTCTGCACAATAGCCCTGGTTATCCTGAAAGCAATGTGCCACTTCAATGAATCTAAATTTCCAGGAGGAATGAAGAGAATCAAGCTGGGGAGCCTGGCAGGGGGGCACCTTCTTCCTGCTCCCGGACATGCCAGGCAAGGCAGCAACCACACACAGGCTTGTTTTGCTGGAAACAGCAGCGCCAGCACAATGCACGACGTGGCAACGCCTCTTGGGGCAGGTTATGGTTTATTAGATTCCACTATTCTAATGCCAACCTGGCAGCAAGATGGTGAGGCAGGCTTTGCTTCTCGAAGAAATCTCTGCTTCACACAGGAGGTGGATTACAGGAAGGATGTGGATGTTCTTCAGTTCATATCAGGAATTCTTGAGCAGGAGAGAGCCGACAAGGTTGTTTATCGGGAGAAGTTGCCAAATAAATAGGGCACATTTGATACACTCTCTCCAGACCTAGGGAAAACTATTTCCTTCCTCTCCCTATCCTGATTTCTCTGGGTTGGCTTGTTTTGAAACCAGTCTCACTGGAACTCATAGCTGAGCAGGAAAAGGAATCTGCCGTTTTCTTAAATGGACACAGGCTCATGTCTCTAGTTACTGAGAGAGACCATCTTCCGTGAGAGGGTCATTGCATAGTAGATATTCCATTATGTGTCTTGCCTCCAAGTTCTATAACCTGGTCATATGTGGATAGGGAACTCAGAGGACTGGTTTCTAGAGAAAAGCAGACTAAATTTGCTCTTTTCCTGGTGGTGAGTCTTCCTAGCTAAATCCTGGCCCAGAGCACTCTCAAGGCCTGGCTGTCTTACAGTTAAGGAGGGGCAACGTCACCCTGTGTATTGCTAAGCTCCAGTTTCCTGGGTTTGACCCAGCCCTTGTGAATCAGCGCCTCCAGAGGGAGGTCTTAGGAGTGTTTGCATGATGCAGAGGTTAGAGGTGGGGAAGGAGAATACATTTGCCCTTACTACAGGATGACAACAACCCTGTAGATGAATTGGCTTGGCTTCAGATGATTGTGGAGAGGAATCTTGGCTCTCTTCTTTACCAAGTGTGGAAGCCTGGGCAAATCACCTTTCCTAGCTTAGTCTTTGCTTGCTCAGCTGTAAAATGGGGATAATAACAGGACCTCCCAACCTGGACTACAGGAAGCATAGACTCAGGTTGCGTAGGGAATGTGCCTGAGGCATGTGAGCGCTCCCTATATGACATGTGGCCTCATTGGTGTGGTCTGGGGGTAACTATGTTTGGGTGGGCAAAGGTTTTCACTGTGTGAAGGCCAAATTCTCAGTGTGATTTTTGGGATGGGTGGGGCTCCTGAAGTTGAGGGGAATATGTTCCCTGTAAGAATAATTGGAGATAATAGAATAAAACAGTGAAATCTAATTCATGGGAGGAAGCAGGAGGTGGCAGGCAGAGCTTGGTTAGAATTTCACCCAAAGTTTTCTATCCTTCTCAGATTCCTTTAACAAAACTATGACAATTACATTTGTCTTGAAATTTAAAAAAATTTTTTTCACTTGTTGATGAACCTTTATTTTTAATTTTTTTTATATACTTATTTTTTTATATGTGGTGTTGAGGATCGAATCCAGTGCCTCAACACATGCTAGACACTGAGCCACAACCCCAGCCCGTGTCCTGAAATTTTATTAGGCAGATCAGGTTGAGCATCTATAAACCTTTTTCACTTCATTTATATTTCAGGGTAATTTTTTCATTAAAAAATTTCCAACTTTATTGAAATATGATAGACAAATACAAATTGTGCATATTATGCTTTGATGCATGTATACACTGTAAAAGGATTGAATCAAGCTAATATAGCCCTCATCTCACCTATTTATCATTGTTTTGCTACAAGAATATTTAGGATGTATTCCCAGGATTTTCATGTATTTGACACATAATTATTAACTATAGTCAGTGTGCTGTACAATAGATCTCTAGAACTTAGTCATCTTGTTGAAGACTAACTTTGTATCCCCACCCCCAATACAGAGGATTAAACCCCAGGGTGCTCTACTACTAAGCTATACCACAGCACTTTTAATTTAATTTTTTTTTTAATTTTAAATTTTGAGACAGGGTTTGGCTGATTTGCTGAGGTTGGCCTTGAACTTGCCTCAACCTCCTGAGCATCTGGGATTATGCACATGTATCACCATGCCTGGCAAACTCTGTCTCCTTGAACAAACATCTCCCATTTCTGACCTCTGTTAACAACCCCCAAATCATTATTCTTCTCTCTGCTTCTGAATTCAACTTCTGTAGATTTCATGTGTAAGTGAGACCATGCACTATCTGTCTTTCCATGCTGTGACCTATTTCACTTAGCAGGATGTCCTCAAGTTCATCCATGTTGTCCACATGACAGAATTTCCTTCTTTTTAAAAGTTTTATTAATGTTCCGTTTTTTTTTTTTTTTTTTATGTGAGCATGTATGTATACAACTGTCTCTCAGTATTCAAGGAACATTGGTTCTAGGGTCCGTTGAGAAAACCAAAATCTGAGCATGCTCAAGTCTTTCATATAAAATGATGTAGTATTTTTTAAACCTATGCATATCCTCCTATGTACTTGACATTATCTCTAGATTAATTAAAATGTGTAACACGATGTAAATGCTATGCAAATAGTTGCCATTCTATGTTGTTTAAGGAACAATAGCAAGAAAAAGGTCTGCACATGCTCAGTACAGACACAATCATTTACCCCAAATATATTCAATTCCTAATTGGTTGAATTTATGAATGCAAAACTCATAGATAGGGGCCAAGCATGGTGGTGTGCTTGGGAGGCTGAGGCAGGAGGATCTCGAGTTCAAAGACAGCCTCAGCAACAGCGAGGTGCTAAGCAACTCAGTGAGACCCTGTCTCTAAATAAAATACAAAATAGGGGTGGGGATGTGAGTTCAAAAAAAAAAAAAGTAATAGATAGGGAAGGCTGACCCTGTGTATGTGTGTGTGCATACACTATGTGGTGTGTGTGTGTGTGTGTGTGTATGCGACATTTGTTTTATTTATTCATTCATCAATAGGCACTGAGGTTGATTCTCTATCTTGGCTACACTGAGTAAGGCTACAGTGAACATGGGTATGCAAATATCTCTTCAACTTAATGATTTGATTTCCTTTGAATGTATACTTCAAAGTAGGATTATGGGATTACATGGTGATTCCCTTTTTAATTTTTGAGGAAACCCCATACTGTTTTGGTAATGGCAGTGCTACTGTACATACTCCAGTGAAGGGTATAAAGTGTCCCCCTTCTACACATCCGTGCCTGAACTTGTTATTCTTTTTCTCTTTGATCCATTCCAGCAGGTATGAGGTGATATCTCAATGTGGTTTTAATTTGCATTTCCTTGATGATTATCAATGTCAAACCTTTTTTAATATACTGGTTGGCCATTTTTCTGGTCTTCTTTTGAGAGATAACTATTCAAGTCTTTTTCCCTTTTTAAAATCGGGTTATTTGTTTACTTGCTATGGAATTGTTTGAGGTGGTTACTGGTTACATATTTGGGATATTAACATCTTCTCAGATGTATAGTTTGTAAATATTTTCTCTCATTCTGTAGGTAGTGTTTTCACTTTGTTATTGTTTTCTTTGTTGTGCAGAAACTTTTTGGTTGAATGCCATCCCATTTGTCTGTTTTATTTTATTTTATGTTTTTTTTTTTTTGTTGTTGTTGTTGTTTCATCGCCTGAGTTTTTGGTATTGTCTCAAGAAAAAGAAAAAAAAGAAAGAAATTCCTAGAACAAAGTCAAATGTTTTCCCGTTTTCTTCTAGTTGTTTTACAGATTTTGATCTTACACTCATATTTGTAATCCATGTTGTCTAATCAGCATTCATTAATCTGCATATAAATATAGCTTTATCAATACAGCTTACTGAAGAGACAGTCCTTTACACGTTGTGTGTTCTTGGCATCTTTGTCAAAGATCAGTGGCTGTAAATATGTGGTTTTATTTCTACACTCTCTTTTTTGTAACACTATGTGTCTATTTTTATGTTAGTACCATGCTATTTTGATTATTATAACTTTGGAGTATATTTTGAAATCAGGCAGTATGACCAGCTTCTTTTTACTCAAGTTTCTTTGGCTGTTTGGAATACTTTGTGGTTCCATATGAATTTTAGGAATAAAAAAAACTACATTTAGAATTTTGATAGAAATTATATTGTGAGTGTGTAATCCATTTTTTAGTGTGAATATTTTAATAATATTAATTTATCCAGTCTATAAACATAGGGTATCTTTCCATTTATTTGTGTCTTCACAGGTTATTTGATTTTTTTTTGTATATAATTGTTCATACAAGTTTCTTCTGATCCCTTTTGTATCTGACATCACTTGTAAAATATCCTCTCTCATTTCTACTTTTGTGTCATTTTATTTTTTATTCCTTAACCTAGCTAAAGGTTTGTCAATTCATTATCTTTTTAAAAGATTAACTCTTAGTTTTATTGATTTTTTTCTATTGTTTTTCTGGTTTCTATTTTATTTATTTCTGCTGTGGTCTGTATGATTTTTTTTTTTCCTTCTGTGGCCTTGTGGTTTACTTTGCTTTTCTTTTTCTACTTACTTGAGATGTAAATTAGATTGTTTATTTGAGATCTCCATTCTTTCTTAATATAAGCGTTTATCACTCTGAACTTCCCTTTTAGAACTGCTTTTGCTGTGTCTCCTAAATTTTGTATGTCATATTTACATTTTCACTTGTCCCATGATGCTTTTTATTCCCCTTTTGATTTCTTCTTGAACTATTGATTGTTCAAGATTATGTTGTTTGGTTTCCACATATTTGTGAATTTTCCAATTTTTCTCCTGTGGTTGATTTCTAGTTTCATACCTTGTAGTCAGAAAATATAATTGATATGATTTTGAGCTTCTTGAATTTGTTAAGAATTTGTTTTTTTTTGTCTAACACATGATCTATCCTGGAGAATGCTTTGTGAGAACTTGAAAAGAATGTGTATTCTGCTGCTTTAGATGGCATGCTCTACATATGTTTGTTAAGTTCTTTTGAGTTTATGGTATTATTTGTGTCTGCTGTTTGTTTGAAAATTTTCTGTCTGAATGATATATCAGTTGTTGAAAGTGGAATATTTCAGTCTCACACTATTACCATATTTTTAATTTTCTCATTTAGTTCTATTAATATTTGCTTTTATATGTTCAGATGCTCTGATGATGGCTCTATGTATATATTTATAATTATTATATCCTTTTGAAAAAATTGACCCCCCTATAATCATATAAATATTGTTTTCTCTCATAAAAATTTTTTGATTTAATGTTTATTTTCTGGGTATAAGTAGAGTCAGTTTTGTTCTCTTATGATTATCATTTTTTTTTTTTTTTTTTGGTACTGGGGATTGAACTCAGGGGCACTCAACCACTGGGCCACATTCCCTAGCCCTTTTTTTGTATTTTATTAGAGACAGGGTCTCACTGAGTTGCTAAGTGCCTCGCCATTGCTGAGGCTAGCTTTGAAGTTGTGATCCTCCTGCCTCAGCCTCCCAAGTGCTGGGATTACAGGCGTGTGCCACCGCACCCAGCTCTTATGATTATCATTTGATTGATTATATATCATATGATTATATCTCTTAAGATATCTTCACACATCTTGTTACTTTCAGCCTATGTTCATCTGCAAAGCCAAAATGAGACTCTTGTAGGCAGCATATAGTTGTATCTTGTTTTTTCTAAGGTCTTCCTTTTGATGGGAGAATTTAATCCATTCATGTTTAAAGTAATTATTGACAGGTAAGGACTTACTGTTGCTGTTTTGTTCATTGTTTTCTACTTCCTTTGTTCCATTCTTTCTCTCTCATTCTCTTCCTGCATTATCTGTTGAATCTTTTTAAGTGTTATACTTTAATTCCTTTCTCTTTTCCTTTTGTATACCTCTTATGATGTTTTCTTTATGGTTAACATGAGGCTTCCATAAAATATCTTATAACAATCTATTTTAACATTTCAAGTTCATACAAAAAAACCTTTACATTTCAAGTTTTCCCCCTACATTTATATTATTGATGTCACAATATATACCCTATACATTGTGTATCCTTTGCCAAATACCAGTAGCTTTAGTTATTTTTAATACGTTTGTCTTTTAATTTTTACATTAGAGTTAAAAGTGATATATGTACTGCCATTGCAGTATTACAGCATTTCAAATTTGGTTATATTCTTGTCCTTGGAATGAGTTATACACTTTCACGAGTTTTCTTATTGTTAGTTCTTTTTGTTTCAATTTGAAAAGATCCCTTTAACATTTCTTGTGAGGCAGGTTTAGCTATGAAGAACCCCCATAGTTTTTGTTTACCTTGGAAAGTCTTTATCTCAGCTTCATTTTCGAAGGCAGTATTGCTGTCTTTCAGTAGTACTCTTGGCAGTCATTTTCCTCCAACACTTTGATTATGTTATCCCCCTTTCTCCTGGACTGCAAGTTTTCTTCTAAGAAATCTTCTGATAGTCTTACTGGGACTCCCTTGTGTGTGAATTTCTTTTGTTGCTTTCATAAGTCTCTCTTTGTCTTTGACTTTTGAGAATCTGATTATAACATGGGTCGGTAGAGATTTCTCTTTAATCTATTTGAGGTTCAGTTGAATTCATGGTTCTCAATATTAATTTTCTTCTCAGATTTGGGAAGTGTTCTATTATGTCTTTAATAAGCTTTCTTCTACTTTGTCTTTCTCTGTTCCTTCTGAGACTCCTCAAATGTGTGTTGGTTCATTTGAAGGTGTCCATAATTCTTGTAAGCATTCTCTACTCTTTTTCATTCTTTTTTTTTTTTTCCCTCTTTGTTCCTCTGACTATGAAATATCCAATAACCTGTAACAATCTCACTTTGGTTCTTTTTCTGTTTGATGGAGCCTGCTGTTGAAACTTTCTTTGGGATTTTCCTGTTCAGTCATTGTGTTCTTTAGCTTCAGAATTACTGTTCTATTTTTTTTTTAAATTTCTATGGTGTCTGTCTCTTTGTTGAACTTATAATTTATTACATAATTGACAGAGAAGCTTTGTTAGTGAGAGCCATTTACCAGTCACCCAGTCTAGAGATCCTGGGTTGGCTGTCAGAACAATCCATGAGTGGGTTTGCTGCTGGAGTCCTTGGGCAGGTAGGCCTGATACCTGAGTTAGCACATGTACAAGTCCAGCACCAGGGTTCACAGGACACTTCTTGATGACTGAGTCCATGAGATTAGTCCTTGGGTCCATAGGAGCCAACCTGGTGCTGGGAGGGATTTTGGGCCCCAGTCCTTGTGGGCCAGCCTGGTGGTAAGATGGGCCTCACATCTGAGTTCAGAATATTGGCCTTGAGCTTCAGTCCGTGGAGACTGGCCTGGAGCTGAAGGGGCCCCGTAAGGTGGGTTAACTGGAGTGAGTGGGCATGGGTCCTAAGTCTGCAGGTAACTATCTAGTGTCTGGGGTCACAGTGACTCTAGGGCTGTGGGATAGCATGACACTGAGGCCACACTGGAACCTGGGAAGTGGGCTATGAAGGCTGGCCTGGAATCTAGAGCTGCAGGTTCTGGGCTGGGGTCAAGGTGCTGGCCGGGTGCTTGGGAGGGCCTAGAAGCTAGGTCCGTGGGTGCCACCCTGGAGCCTGGGGCTGTGTATGCCCACTTGTGATGGGCATTCAGTGGGGCAGCCCTGGTGTTGAGATCTGAAGCAGTAAGGTGCTTTCCTCATTTTCTTTCCCATACATAGAGGACTTCTCAACAGGCTGTGCTGTCCAGTTTAAGGGAGAGATGACACAGGTGATGTAAAACTGTCCTTCTTACCATCCTCTTCAGTGTGTCTTTTCTTAGTTCTGTACTCCTCACAGGTATGGTCTCTTGGCTGGTTACCTGAGCTCCTGTGAAGTAGTTTTCATGCATGGATAATTGTTCAAATTGATGTTTCTGCAAAAGAAGGCTGAAAAGTCTGATGCTACCAAACTTTTACTATTCTATTCTATTCTATTTTTTACTATTCTACCCTATAAATTTTAGTTTCTTGTTATTTATTTATTTATTTTAGCTGTGCTAGTTCCAAAAGTTATGCATTTCCAAGCATGGACTACACACAATTAATATTATCTGGAAAAAGTAAGACATCTGATAGTGTGAACATTGTATTTATTGAAGAAATTACATTGATTCTGCAAACTCTAAGGAGCCTTGGGGAGACAGAGATCCTTCATTCATTTGTAGTGCAATACATGGCACATAGGAAGTACTCTCACTGCAGGGTACTTTTAAAAGATATCATTAATATTATTAACATAGTAATATTAGTAGTAAGAGTCAGGTTGGACCAGTACATGAAGAATGTGAATTGTGGGAGAGTCACTGCTAGTTTCACATTCTAGCAGTTGGAAGCTGTGTGTCTTTCACTAAGATACCAAACCTCTCTGAGTCTGAGTTATACCATCTGTAAACACTGACAGTTATACTTACACTGCCAGTGTGTAGCAAGTATTAAAATGATATGTTATGATACAAAGGTGCATAGGCATTCAAAATATTGTATATTAAAGATTATCTTTCTACTCTTCTTAAATATATCATCGATTTTTAATTAAGTCTCTTTGATTGCTCATATGGATAACTTCATCTGAAAATGTGACAATTTTAATCATTCTTTACTAATTGCTCCTCTTTTTATTTTAACCTTATTGTGAATATTAGTACTTTTAGAACAATAATAAGCCAAAAAGTTCTATGAATACTTCTTCTCCTGTTGGACTGAGTAGGATTTGTCCTGATAATTTATCATTAGATATGATTTTGTTGCAAATGCTAGTAACATTATAATATTCAATACTTTTTATTCTATTTTTATTTTAATTTTTTTTTCTAATCAGGAGTGAGTACTGACTCCTATTAACTGTATTTCCATCAATTCTCAACATCCTGCCTCCTCCTCTTCCTCCTCCTTCTCCTTCTTCTTTGGCTGTTTACTAATGGGCATGCTTGGTGTGCCAACGCTTAACCATCCTTGCATTACAGATGTCAGCTCCACCTGGTCCATTTAGTACAAGTGAAACACCAACCTCCTTCTCTTCCTATTGCTGGTCCTATGGAAGTCCAGACATCTCTGATGCCTGCAACTCATGTTTCCTGAAACAGCCCTTTTAGAAGGGAGGAGACAATGGAAAGCAGCACCCATCTGCGGGTGCTCATGGATGGAGACTACCATGGGCCTAGTGAACATGTTGAAGAGAGAAGCCCATGAGTTCCGGGTCCCTGCTGATGGGAGGTTTGGAGGCCTCCTGAGTCTGCTGTCTTCTGCCATCTTGTCCTTTGCAAACTGCTGCAGCAGCAGCCTCTTACCAGCTGGCAGGCACCTGACCTCCTGTCCCTCTGACCACAGTAGACCAAGGCCATGACAGCCCAAGCCTGTTTCCATAGAAATGCAAACACAGGGCAGAACTTCCTCTTCAGGCCACCTTGTCCATTTCTTCCCGTTTTTATTTTTTCTAGATGTTTTATGACAGTAGCTTGGATTTCACAACAGAGAGATGTGTCACACAGTCATGCAGTTCCCCATGAAGAAATAATTTTCTTTTCTTCTCTTTATTCTATTTTTGAGAATGAAAAAGAGAGAGAGAGAGAGAGAGAGAGAAGAGAGAGGGAGAGGGAGAATCTACTTCTGGGTGTTTATGGGGAAGACATGTGCATACAGAAGACAGAGGAAGAAAGGGGGTTAAATCTAGTAAGAACTATGGAGATGGGTCTGACTTCAGGTTGTCCAGACAGAAGGGGAGCTCGCATGGAAGGAGATGGCCTGCATTAGTCCCCCAAAGCAATTCAGACCCCACTCTTCCAACCCTGAGGGCAGGGCATAGGAGAAACTATGCATAAGTCTTAAGTTATGTAGCTAGGTATGATCATTCACATTCAACCTTATGAAGGACCAGGTGTAAGCAGGGCAGGACATAAACAATCAACAACTGAACTCAGAAAGTGTGTTGTAGATTTCCCAGAAGTAGACCCTGAGATGAGGAACATTTGCAGGTAACTTATGAAGGAAAATTGGCCAAGGTCAGGGAAAGATGAAGGGGGAGGTAAGAAGTCAAGCAAGCATATGATCTCAAGCAAAGTCCTGCAGAGACTGAGTTAATCTTGATCTCACAAGGAAAATGAAATATAAGCTGAACCTCAGAGGTGTCCTGACCTGAAGTCAGGAAGGTGGGTTTCCATACAACACCATCTTATGTTCAGTTGTTAAAGGTTTCTGCAGGAACATACTTTCCCAGGGATGTTTTGCTTCCTGTGCATGTGGACAGAGTAGGCTCAAGTGGTACTAGATGGTCCTCTGAAAGAAGAACCAAAGATGCTGAAGGACCCATTGCAAACAGAAAAGAGGATCTGTGTGGATCACCAAAATGGTCTTTTCTTAAAGCAATCAGTCACGTAACAGACTCAGGTTAAACCTGCAGATTCCTAGGTGTTACCCAGGCCTGTATAATCAATAGTTTTGGAAACAGATCCCAGAAGCATGTATGTTGGCCCAGCTCCGTGTGTGATTCTCATGCCTTCTTATGGTGCAGAACAGCCACTCCAAGTGTTGCAATGGGCTGATGATTCTATCACTGCAAACAGCAAGTTGGGTGCATGGGAACAGGAAGCACAGCCCTTTAAATGGGAAGACAGAACTGTGTGTGCAACTGAAAACAACTTAGGCTGTGCAACCAGGCTCCTTCAAGCTCCTAAGCTGGCCCTGTGGCTCGATGGCTTGGAGAAGTCCACTTTACCTCTTGGAGGCTCAGTTTCTTCATCTTAATGAATCATAATACTTAGTTCACAGTGCTCAGATGAGTTCATTCATTTGTTTATTCACTGGATGTCATGGTTTGGATAAAAGGTGTCCTTCAAAGCTTCTGTGTCCACACAGGAGGTGAAATGATTGGATTATGAGAGCTGTAATTTAATCGGTCTATCCTAGTGTGAATGGACTGAGTGGGGGGTAACTGTAGTCAGGTGGGACAGGCCTGGAGGAGGTGGCTCACGGAGGGTGTGTCCTGGAAGGGTTCTTTTCCCCCGTAGCTCCTTCTTTTTTCTCTCTCACCCTTTGGCCATAATGTTCTGCCTTGTCTCAGGCCCAGAGCAGTGGAGTTGACCCACCATGGGCTGAACTTCTGAAACCATGAGCTCAGAATAAACCTCTCTTCCTCTAAGTTGTTATTATCAGGTATTTTGGTCACAGCAGTGAAAAGCTGACTAACACACTTCACCAATATTTATTGAGTGCCTGTACCTTGTGCCAATCATTTTCTTGAGTGCTTGAGACGTAAGAGTGAATGGGTTCCTGCCAATGTAGAGCTTGGGGAGGGGGCTCTCACCTCTCTACCCTGTGAAATGCAAGCCCCACTTTCTTTCTAATATCTCTTAAAATCTTCCTTATCTCCATAACCACCTGGGGCTTTTCCATCTTCCTAATATCATCTAATTTGTTTTAATTCTGTTGTTATAAATGACAGCAGAATGCATTACATTTCCTATTACATTTATAGAGCACATTTTTACATATCTCTGGTTGTATACAAAGTATATTCACACCATTCGTGTCTTCATACTTGCACTTAGGGTAATGATATTCAGCTCATTCTACCATCTTTTTTTTTTTCTTTCACCTTTTTTCCCCCTCCTTTCCCCTCCCTCCCCATTGGCCATTCTAGTGTTCCTCTAATCCTCCTATGCTCCCCGTCCCAACCCCACTGTGAGTCAGCCTCCTTATATCAGAGAAAACATTTGGCATTTGGATTTTTGGTAGATGAATGGATAAAGAAAATGTGGTATTTATCATCCAATTTTGTAGGGTCCCATGGCAATTAGCTAATGGTGTCACAGTAAGTTTTGGGCAAATGCTGCTGCAAAAAACACATGGGTAAGAAAAAAAATAATATAGGGCAGAAAGAATTATCTTCAAATAAAGAAGGTCTTTTGGAGAGCCTGATTAGATACATGAAGTTAAAGGTACTAAGAAGCCTGATACCTGATTAAAAAAAAAAGATAAAAATTGCTCAGATTTGTCAAAAGATATATCACAGTGGAAAGAACCTTGAACTTGCAGTAACTTATTTATTGTACATCCATTTCTTTTTTTAAAAATATTATTTTTAGTTGTTGATGGACTTGTATTTTATTTATTTATTTATTTATTTATTTATTTATTTATTTGTGGTGCTGAGGATTGAGCCCAGTGCCTCACACATGCTAGGCAAACTCTCTACCACTGAGCTACAACCCCAGCCTTATTCGTCCACTATTTTTATGTTTGATTTTTAACCTTGATGTCAGTTAAGGCCTTCCTGTCCTTTGAGATGGGGAGATTGGGATATGAAGACCTTCAAGCCTCATGTCCATGATTAAATCCAAGATTCCTGGATTTTCATCATCTGGTCTACTCACAGGCTCCTGTTCTCTAATAGTCTGTGCTATTCTGAACCACATTGACTTAAACCTCAGACATGGTCTCTTCATTTCTTTTTACTAAACAAAATCAACTGATGTACAAACCAAAATAACCACAAAGAAAACTTAACCATGTGCTTTAATCAAACTCAGAATGGGTGGGGGTTCCTCCCCAGGAACATACATGTAAAGGTACAAGAGCGTTGCCATTCTCCAAATGATCGTATACTGCGGGGCTGTGCTAGTTGAGGCTCCACTGGGCTGCCTCTGTCCTTCTCTCTTGTCCATCTCTGACCGCTCTCCTTCCGTGCTCAGTTTTGCAAGTGGACTCATTAATTCCTCTCTTGCTTCAACAAGGACAACTTTCCTTAAGGAGCTGTTTGCTTCTATGAGGGATCCATACCAAACTGCTTGGAAAATATGGCTGTTCCTTGTGAGCCTTTTAATACAATAGACCTTAATAAACCCCTGTGGTTTCCATGCCCATCCCAAAAAACTAGTTTTGCTTATTGCTCAGGGTTCCAGATTTCCTCTTTATCAGATAACAACCTTGATCACTTGTTGGGCTTCCTTGCAATATTAAATGAAGTCATGTGCTGAGAGTACGTTTGAAGATACCAAAGCTTCACACGAAAAAGAATTGATCATCAATTCTTTGAACCTGTGCCATTTATTATGATTTATTTCTATTAGCTCCTACCACAACCTCTTCTCTGTAAGTTTGCTTGATTCCTCACTCACATTTTTGCAAAATTAATCATTCTTTCTTTGAGGCTTCTAGACTTGTATATACTTCACTCCCTTCTGGATTGTTATTATTAATGTAACTTGGAAGTACCTTAGATTCTCAGATTGGTCATATTTTCTTTTTTTTAACTATTCTGAAGAAACCAGAAAGAATGTCAAGGTAGTTTCCCCCTGTCCTTTTCCTAAAAGAACTGGGTCCTTGAGTCTTAGAGATGCAAGTTCTCTTTGATCCCGAGGAGAACTGGGGTTTATTGAGACTGGCTGGCCTGGGAGTAACTCCCTTTGGGGACAAGTATGAGGAGCTGGGGATGTATCTACAAAGTTCTGCAAGATGGCGTGGCCTCTGTTGGCCCAGGAAGTGCTCCCTGCTTAGCAGACTCCTGCTGTTTCAGCCTATCAGCCTCTCTCCTCCCTGGTCTGGTAATAGGACTCTTCTCCTACTTCCTTGGGGGAACTGTCTCACTCTCTTACTCTCAGTCAATGAATTTCCCAAGGGAACACCTTCACTATCAGTTCCAAGGGTGAGTATGTGACCTTGTGGTCAGGATACCTTCCATACTTCTGGCCTCTGTTCAGGGATGAGTGTGGAAATGAAGCCAGACTAATGAGACTCAGTTTCTTGCACTGGGAAAACCCTACTCATCTTTTAAGACCAAGAACTTGAGTGGCTACCCACTTTGTTCCCACAGAGCACTGTCCCAGAAGCTATCGTATGGGATTGCCATTTTCCTTGGGGCTGTGAAGGGCACGGGCAGAGATTATTTTGAATTTACTGTCAGCATGTAATAGAGAAACTGTCCTATGGTAGGTGCCCAGCCAACATTTATCAGCTGAGGGGAGAGGGTTTGGGGGCAAGGGGGCTCAGCCTTGGAAACCGGGAGGGTCAGGTTGATCGAGGACAGGGCTGAGGGCCCTGGGTTTTGGCGAGATCACACTTGAGATCTGATCTCCAAAAAGCCTTATTAAGAAAACAGCAAAACTGAGAATTGCAGTGATGTCCCCAGCAGACCTCCCTGTCCCCATTAATGACTGCTATAATGGCTTTTCATTGCCTCCTCTTTCCTTAAGAAAGTCTCACATTGTCACCCAGGCCTGTTAAACGTTCTGTGGGCCCATTATCAAAATAGCATTTTCAGCTTCACTGAACACATGTAGGAAATGTTGTTGTGTTTAAAAAAAAAAAAAAAAAAAAACAAGTCTGAGAATAAGCACAGATTGTATTGGGGTAATTATCTCCTCTCCAACAGCCTTTTGGAAAAAGAGGATATTTCTAATTTTTGGAAAGCCAAGCTGTACATCTAAAAGGGTAAGTTGTCACTGATTAGATTAGTAACTCAACAATTGAAACCTGACATCTAATTAATTTCCCCTCTCCCCACCTCCCACTCCCTGCCTCTCCGGCCAATCTTCTTCCCCATAATAAAGACAGATCGCTCACAGATTTCGATGGATGCCTGGTGCGGGGTCATTTCTGACTGCGTTTCTGTGGGAGTATAAAGCAAGTCTGTAAATTTAAGTGGAGATTGGATCCCCAAACTTGTGGTGATGCTGCGGTTCACTCCTGGGTCACCCTGGTAGAAGGCTTGGCCCAGAGTCACATATGTCTCACAACAAAACAGGGGATGTCAGGGACTGATGAAGCACAGCAGAAGAATTGGGGTCTCCGGCTCATCATTAGCTGTTTTATGATCACTGTCTCCAGCTCTCAGAGTGACACCTTAGCAATGTCTCTGCAGTCGGGAAGACCTGAGGTTGACATGCAGCTCTGCCACTAACCAGAGGTGCAGGTTCTATGTTGTGCTTTTGCAAGTCTCCGTATCCTCACCTGTAAGGTTTGAACGGCAACATCGACCTCATGGGTTGGAAGGACCGGATGGAAGCCCTCAATGAACATGAGCATGTGTAGTGGGTGCACCATATATATATATATATATATATATATATATATGACCAGTATATATATATATATATATATATATATATATATATATATATATATATATATACCAGCACCATATATATATATAAATATATTTTATCTTTCTAAATATTTTTTATTTATTTTTTATGTGGTGCTGATGATCAGACCCAGTGCCTCACACATGAGAGGCAAGCGCTCAACCACTAAGCTACAACCTCAGCCCCTAAAGATGAGCACCTTTTTATCAGGCCATTATTTACCCCTCTTCCTACCCTCCCATCCAGTCTGTAGCAGAAGGCCCTGTTTGGGTAGTCTCAGGAAAAGTGGATGAAAACATATATCGTTAGCCATCAGAATCCTATTCTTTTTTAGGAAAGAAGGAGATCCTGTGATTCCACATCATGCACAATCTGAAGAATGAGATATTATACTCCATTTATGTGTGATATGTCAAAATGCATTCTGCTTTCATGTAAAACTAATTAGAACAAATAGGAAAGGAGGTCCTGCCGTTAACATGGATGAATCTAGAGAGCATAAAGCAAATAAATAAAAATATTAAAAAAAAAAAGAAATAAGCCGGAAAAGTAAATGTGAATACAACACGGTCTCTCTTGTATATGGAATCTTAAAGCAGCAAGTAAAATACATAGAAACAGGGTAGTATAGTGGCTACAGGTGAAGTTGTGGAATGGAGAGTTAGAGGTCACAAGGTACAGTTTCAGATATGCAGAATGAGTTGGTCCAGAGGTCCAGTGTGCAACACAAGGACACGACAGCTAACAATATTACATTTGATACGGCGAATTTCCGATCAGAGTAGGTTTTAGGTGATTTTGCCTCACATTCACAAAAGACCACTATGTGAGAAGATGGATATGATAATTTACTTGACTGCAGAGATCATTTCACTGTATCTGTATGTAAAAACATTATGTCTTACACCTTAAATATATGCAAAAGAAACCATGCTGGAGCAAGGCCTGGCAATCTTAGTTTCCACCAGTTCCTGGGTGACAGCCTGTAGGTGATTGCAGACGAGTAGAGAATCAGGGCTCCAGGTGGTGGAGTGAATGCTGGGCAAGGGCTTGAAAAGTGTCGTCTCCTGGGCAGGGGTTGGGTATGGGGCTCAGGATTGTGGGTGCTTTCATCGGAGTGGCCTGAAGTAGTGAGGCCAAGGGCAGGAAGGCCAGGGAGGGGCTGGAACTCTGGGACTCTGGTTCTGGTGAAAGACGCTGTGGGCTGAACTGGGTCACTAGGCAAAGGCCAGGGCAGAAAGCACCAGGCTGGAGATGTGTTGAAGAGGAGGAGGAGGACGGCCTTGGTGGACCTCTGAGGGCCTTTACTAGAGATCGCCTTTCACTTCAGTGTGTCCTGAGAGGTCTTTGATGGGAAATTGAGGACACTAAACTTACAACTTCAGATGTAGGAGTCAGAATTGAAAACCTGACCCCGCAGCATAGCAGTGCCAGGAGACAAGACTGAGGCTGCTGCCTCTGTTTAGCCAAGGCTGGAAAGCAAACCTCAGCCTCTCTCTGGGTGCAGTGGCCCCAGCCCTCTCCAGGATTTCAGGGCTTGGACTTGCAGACTCATCCTCCAGCAGAGCCTCTCCAACCCAGACCTACCCTTTTATTTCCTATCTGGGAGTTTTAGTCTTTCCATCTGTTAAATGGGTACCACGATGCACCATGGATTGCCTGGCCGCCTCGTGAAGCTGCTGGGTTGGAGCCAGTTTCTGAGCAGGTGAAAGTGAGCATCACTGCATTTCCCACATGGTCTGTGGGTCCTGGGCAGCAAGAGCACCTTCAATTTAGAGGCCAGCAAAGTGGTCATACTGCTCATAAACAGGAAGGTTATGTATGGGCTGGGGGAATGCACCGGGGACTTCTGTCAAGGTGCCGCAGGAGCCACGCTGAGCAGGCCTTCAAGCTGAAAGAGCAGAGTTCTGTGTGCGTGTCGGGGTGGGTGTGTGGGGTGTGGGAAATCACAGTGAATAATAATTGGCCGCTTCGTGTTTTCCACCCTGGATGACAACCCAGGAGGTGGGGACAGCCAGTCAATATCAGAGACAGCCCACAAACTTCTGCCCCTGTCTCAAAGCAAGCACAAACTCACACCCAGACCTGCCAAGTCCTCTCATCAGCTGGCAGCGATCATGAGAGGAGGTGGCACTATTCAAGAGCAGAAGGAAGGAAGAGGGTGGCACAGACAGGGCCACAGAGGTTGCAGGGGACTGCAGGACCTCAGAGGCTATGTTAAGGATCTGAGTCTTTATTCTAAAAAAAAAAATATATACACACACACACACACACACACACACACACACACACATATATGTATATATATATATATATATATATATATTAGTTGTAGGTAGACACAATACCTTTATTTTATTTATGTGGTGCTGCGGATCAAACCCAGAGCCTCACACATGTGAGACGAGCCTTCTACCTCTGAGCCCCAGCCCCAGCCCCCTGAGTCTTTATTCTAAGCACAATGAGGATTCACTGAAGTGTTTTAAGCTAAGGCGTTAGGTGTTCAGTTTTGTATTTCAAAAAGCTCATGCAGGCTGCAGCCTAGAGAATGGATTAAATGAGATAGTCCTTACCAAAGGCTTTGCTCAGGCCTGAGCTATAGCAGGTGTTCAGCAAAACCATACCCAGTGCTATTATTAACCTGTGAGCTGCCAATCACTTGGTGGGAATAGATGGGGCTCAGCAAATGGGCCTTAGGTGCTTCCCCTCTTTAACAATTGGATGGTGGTGGTTCCAGGTTTATTATGCCCAAACTGGCTTGGCCTGGCAGCTGTCCCCATCTCACTGTGGACACTCAAAGGTGGGACCCAGCCAGGCCTGAGATAGGAGAAAGTGGACGCTTCCGACGTGGGGGCCAACAATTGTTCCTGAGCAGCGAGGAAGGTGCAGGTGGCAGGAAGCCCCAGTGCTGTCCCCTGTGGTGGGGGTGGGAAGAGGAATTCTTGCTTATTGGCTTTGGCCCAGGACCCCCAGTTCACAGCTCTCCTTTTCACCTGGGCCCCCTGATTGCTCAGTATAGCAGCTCCCCAGGGTCTTCTGGCTACCCACACCTGAAGTAGGGGTAAGAGGATAGCACACAGTGATAAACTAGGTCCTCCCAGGGCAGGGGCTTGGCCAGGATCACAGACCTCTTGGATGACTAGAGACTCCAGTGGGGTATAGGTGACCCTTCCTCCTCGTATCTTCAGGGTCTCTCTGATCCTTCTCCAGGAAAACAAATCACAGGCAGCCTGCAGTTGAAGTCAGAACTCCAAGGACAGGGCTGCAAGCTCCTTGCTTTCCTCATTTGTGTCACCCACACTGACCAGTCGCTGTGGTATCCTTGCAGGAATTCTCTGTGCAATGACAGTCACTAGGCACAGGTGCCCACTGGGCCCTTGAAATGTGCCTTGTCCAATTTTAAACCTTCCATAAATGTAAATCACACACTGAATTTCAAAGACCCAATAACAAAAATTATCCCACTCATAATTTTTTGTATGGATAAATGTTGAAATAACAATATTTTGGATGTAATGGGTTGAATTAAAAATATTATTGCAATTTATTTCATTTGTTTCTATTGTTTTTTTAAAAGTAATTATTAGTGCATTGTAATTATTATACATGACAGTGGGGTACATTTTGACATATTCTTAAGTGCATATAACATAATTTGCACCTTTTCAACCCCCAGTGCTTTCTCCTTCCTTTACCTCTGCCTCCCCCTTTGATGTAGTAACTATAAAACTTAAACTTGAATATCTGGCTGGCATTTTATTTCTATTGGACAGAACTGTCGTAGGCTTTAATTGGGTGAAAATGGTCCAATAATACAAAGAAAAACAAAATTCCATTTAATTCCCTCTAAGGCATAGATGGAGGAGAAGGGCCACAATCAATCCCCTGAGAGATTCCAGGTGAGACTTCCAGGTGTCTATAGAACCAAGGTGGTGAGGTGGGATCAAGTGACATCTGTAGAATCAGAGCGTGGCAAATTTATAGTCCAGCTCTGCTACCTCTTCCTGTGTGATCTTGGATAAGTCACTTAACTTCTCTGAATCAGGTCAGGCTCTTGTGAGTAACATGAAATTAGGAATATACTCCTCATAGAGCTGCTAGGAGATTCAATGACAGGATGCACTTAAGTTCTCTTGGATGGAGTGTTTGACATGCAAATGAAAGGCATCTCTACTCTTTTCTTTCCCCCACAAGATGTGAGAAGACCACCCCCATCCGAAATTTCAGAACCCAGAGGATCCTTCTGAAACCAAGGCTGAGGATCTTAAAACTGCTTTAAATATTCTTTCATTCAAGGACTATTCTTGGTGGGGTTAGAAAAGTACATGAGGTGGGCAGGGTCCCTGCCACTTTTTGTGACCCTGTGTGTGTGTGTGTGTGTGTGTGTGTGTGAGTGTGTGAGTATATGTGAGTGTGAGTGTGTGCGTATATGTGAGTGTGAGTGTGTGAATGTGTGTGAGTATGTGAGTGTGTGTGAGTGAGTGTGTGAATGTGTGTAAGTGTGTGCATTAGAGTGTGTGTGAGAATGTGAGAGTGTGTGAGTGTGTGTGAGTGTGTGTATGTGAGTGTGTAAGTGTGTGTGAGAGTGTGAGTATGTATAAGTATGTGAGTGTGTGTGAGTGTATGAGTGAGTGTGTGAGTGTGTGAGTGTGAGTGGGCTTGTGTGTGAGTGTGAGTGTGTTTGTAAGTGTGTATGAGTGTGTATGAGTGTGTTTGTAAGTGTGTGTGTGTGAGAGTGTGAGTGTGTGTGTGTGTGTGAGTGTGTGGGTGCTGGTGGGGGTGGTTTCCTGGCGGGTCTCTCAGCTGCAGCTCCAGCTCTGCTCAACTCTCCCATCCCCACCAGAAACGGATAAAATCCTCTCCACCCCACCTACTGGAAACCCGTCCCCTTGTCAATGGTGGCCAAG
Organism: Tamias sibiricus; assembly: GCA_025594165.1. Classification (NCBI taxonomy): domain Eukaryota; kingdom Metazoa; phylum Chordata; class Mammalia; order Rodentia; family Sciuridae; genus Tamias; species Tamias sibiricus. Next base: position 168,978,448 of record CM046659.1, read on the forward strand.
CTCAGTCCCGCGATTTCTCTGAAGCCAGGCTGAAGACAGCCAGTCAGTGAGAGCTGGGTCCCCATCACCACTATCCTCTCTCCAGCTCTCAAAGCCTACTTAATTCCGTGCTGGGTACTCCTCTGGGATTTCTGTCGATTCACGCTGATCCCCAAGAGAGGGGGGCTCTGATCTGGCTGTCCGCCTTCCTGCTGAGGACGTCTGAGCTTCAGGAGAAAACAAAAATAAATAAATAAATAATAAAATAAAAGAGAAAGCAGCTGAGCAGATTCTGCAAATGGGCAAATGTGGCTCAGCCAGAGGATTCTCCAAGCACAGGCAAAAAGGTGACTGCATGTGAATGTTCAAGGGAGGGGCCCAAAGCCCACCACCATCTTCATGAGCCCTCGTGTTGAACCCCTAGAATGTGCTGGATATGTTGCATGTTCTATTGTTCTGAATTCCCCTGAGATGTTTTAGAATAAATCCTTTATCATCTACGTTTCATGTGACTCCTGAAAAATCTCACACATAAACAGGGACAGATCTTCTTTATTTTAAATCTAAATATCTTTTACTCAAGAACCTTTCACCAAAACCCTGCGTTCTTCACTCTACATGCGGAATGGGTTGCTAAGTATATTTTCTGTCGTTATCTGACCATTTCATTTGTCAAAAACACAGGCCCATGGGCTGAAATGAACATTCAGGGGACATTTGTGCTCCTTTGAGTCCACCCAGCCCAAGTCATTATGAGTAAATTCCCTCCTTCTCTGCTCTAACCCAGACTCCATGGATCCACAAAGTCTTCTCTAGGGTACAACATATGCAGACTCCAGAGTGTTGCCTTCCAGGTTCACACCTCGTGGGAAGAAGGAATACCTTCTAGAGTTCATTCTTTCACAATGCAGTTTGATGCAGTTGTCAGGAGATTTAAATGTGAGACTGTTTGGAGCTGGCTCACACCAGTGCACAGATCATTTTAAACAACTCAATCATTTTAACAGGGTCTCGATATATACGAAAACCTCTCATAATGTGCCTTGTCTGTAGAAGGTGCTCAATACACTCTCAGGAAGGACAAGTGGTTATGTATTGGTGTCACTGAAACAGGAATGGAGTCTATTGCTAGATCTTGAATGTGCAGTGGAATCTTGAGAATCTTGAAATGTAGATTCTTCCCTCCTCATTCTGATTTTTTTAAAAAATATTTATTTATTTGTTTTAGTTGTACAAAATGCCTTTATTCTTACATGGTGCTGAGGATCGAACCCGGGCCACACATGTGCTAGGCGAGCACTTTACCACTGAGCCACAACTCCAGCCCCCTTCCCATTCTGATTTAGTAAGTCATGGATGGGTTCCAAACAATCAAATTTTATTTATTTTTTTTATTTGGTATCAGGGAACCCAAGAGTGCTTAATCACTGAGCCATATCCCTAGCCCTATTTTGTATTTTATTTAGAGACAGGGTCTCAGTAAGTTGCTTGGAGGCCTCACTAAGTGGTTGAGGCTGGCTTTGAACTCACAATCCTCCTGTCTCAGCCTCACAAGCAGCTGGGATTACAGGTGTGCGCCACCGAGCCCTGCCAGACACTCAGATTTTAATAAGCTCTCCCAGTGGTTCTGATCTTGGTGTTTCCTTTGAGTTTTATGGCAATTATATCAGAAATTCTGGGACTCAGGCTTGGTCAGTCATACTGGTAGAGGCGGCCAGGCGTGAGAGGTACAAATCTGGCTCATGAAATCAAGGCATAGAGGGGTATTTCAGAAAATGGGGTGAGATGAAAGGCATGATGGCCTTGGGAATGGAAAAGAACGGCTTTCAGGGCAGCAGGAGGTACCAGGGTGTATGCACCTTTGGGATTACACAGTGTCATACTGGGGAGAGCCTGTGACTTGTGTGTACTATCATCTCCCTGCTCTGCTGAGATAAATTTTAAGTCTCAGTTCATCTGTGACTTTCTCTAAGAATTCTGCCCCTAAGATGATTTAGTTATTCTGAATACCCAGCATAAGATGGTTTCTTTCATTTCTGTAGCCTCTTTTTGTTTGTTTTGAAACTTTGGTATTTATCGTTTCTGTATCCTTAATGACTGAAACAGGGCTGGTGTGCAGAAAATGCTTCATCAGTGATGGGAACTGAAAAGCTCACCCCCTTCCCAGTATAGCTTGCACCAACTTCGAGGAATTAAACTAAAGTTGCTATTTTTATGCAAGCTTGCTTAGGAAATGCTGCCCTCCTTGTGGTATGATTCCCTGACCTTGTAGATTCAGAACTGGGGACCAACACATGGTGGAAGAGCTCAAATATCTCTACCCAAGTGGACATTGAGTGGGGACAGGCCAGTGGGGAGAATGGGAAGCCCAGCCAGGGTTAAGAAAGGGAAAAGAGAGCAAGAGAGGGGGAAGAAAGGAAGAAAGACAGAAGGCAGAGGAGGGAGAATGGGGACAGGGCGGTCCTTGAGGCTAGTAGTCCTTTTACTCTATCTAGAACTAAGTTGTGTACTTTGTTCTCATAAAATAATTAGATCACCTGTTCAAAAAAATGAAGGTCACATCACCTGTCAAGGGCAAAGTCAAGATTGGAATTCAACTCTTTTGAGTCTAAGACTGATGCTCTGCGTTCCACATCACAGAAAGCAAATGAGGGGTGGACCTGCTGTGTTGCCAATTCCCACGGAGCCATGTCAGGAATCAGCCATCAACCACAACAGCTGTTTTGTATCACAGAGCCCAAGTAGGGCCTCAGTCTCCATCAACACCCTGTTTCTGGAACATGCTATCGTCCTATCAGATTTTGCATTCACATGGGACTTTCTTATTATTGCATTCGAAATTAACCCATTGCAGAATTTGAGAGAATATACGTCGAATGTTTTTCCCATTTGAAAACCCTGAAATCCTGGCCTTACTTAGTAAGGGAAAAGAAGAAAAAAAGGAAACTATAGTGTTGAACAGTGTTTGATGTCCTAAAGCCAGGCTATGAAAACACAGACACCATGGGGGAAGGAGGGAAGCCGTATTGACGAGAGAAACTGCCAATGATAATAAACTAAAAACAACAGTACTTGCCATTTATTGAGTGCTAACTATGAGCCAAAGATAGAAATAGGTGCAAGACATGAATTACTTATATTTCTCCCCAGAAGAACATTATAAAGTTTGCAGAAGAGGAAACTGAGGCACAGAGGTAGGTACCTTGTGTTAGAGACTCAGCTGGTTAGAACTGGTTAAGAGTTAGAGGTAAGATTCTAAGAATTGGTACCAGGAAAGAGGTAGAACTGGGATTCTCTTCCAGGTTCTAGATCTAGGATCACCTACAGGTTTTGAGGGACAGGGACTTCCAGACACCTTAGATCCATGTCAGCACCCCTGGTGGCCACTTCCCCTCCGGCCCCACCCATAAAAGGTCAGGGACTTCGAGGATGGGGGTGGACATGTGAATCCCGGCATCTCCATGGCTTAGGCAGACGGCAGTTAGTCACTACTTCATTTCAGCCCCGGCCACGCCCTGCCCAGCATCTATGGGTGAGGAGCCTGGTAACTGGGCTCGGTGGAGAGGAAGTTGGCTCATGTAGGAAGTGAGTGGGCAGTGGCTCTCAGGGGACTCCAGGACCAGCCACTGAAGACTCCTTCCCTTCCTTTCCTTCTGCCTGTATGGCGAATGGACAGCGAGCCTCCCTTTTGTCAGGGGCTATTCAGAGCCATCTCCCCTTACGTGAATTCTCCCATCAGCTCTGTGAGGGGGCCTGTGCAGTTTCAACAGGAGGAAGCTGAGATTTGGGGAGATCAGGAATGCAGACTTGTTTCTGTCTGACTCCATGTTGAGTCTCCACAGGGAGAACTTGGGACTTAGCATTGATGAGAGCAAAACTAATCGCCAGAGTTCACGAAGGCCATCGCGTTGCAGTGAAATCGTTTTGGAGCTTAGAACCAAATTAGGGTATGACTCTGTTTCTTCACCTTTCTGGATGGTTTGTAGCCAGTATTAAAGCAACTGTGTGTATGCCAACCTCAGCAGAGAGCCTTTCTTCCACTTCCTACCATAATCAGATCTACTGTGAAATTACAAAAATCTTTATTTCTTCTAGAATCCTGATGTTTAATATAGATAGGGTGAAACTTGGTTGGCACAGATGTCTGTTTAGGACAACAAACTTATCTACAAACTCTGAGCATGTTGTTTAAGATGAAGATAACTTTTCAGAACACCATGGGGCCCCAGCGTGCATTTTTACCTGTCTTGGGTAATTTCCCATATTGTCAAACAAGGATGACCCTCACAATTGGCCTTCTCCTGACTGGGACCTACATACTTCTGGATGGGCAATTATAAAAAAGGATCTTGTCTTTCTGAGGGGCTCATGGATACCCACACTTGCTACCCACAGTGTGGACGAGGGACCAGAGTCATTGTCATCATGTAGGACCTTGTTAGAAATGCAGACTCTCAGACCCCATCCAAGACATCTTGAATCAGGATCTGCATTTTAACAAGGTCCCAGGTGATCTGTATGCACATTGTGTTTCGAGACTAGCTGATGTGGATGGTTTTTCTTTCCTCCATCCCTCAGCCTTGAGTGAAAGCTTCCATTCAAAATTAGGTTATAGACCTATCAGGAAAACCACCTGCCTACGCAACATTACAGAGGCAAGGTGCTGACCACACTTCTTGCAAAGGTTTGCAGGGGCAGAAGAACTTCCAACTTCCATCCGTGTGGCTCTCAATCTATTTTTTTTTTTATTTGCTACATTAGAAACGGTTGATGGAATATTTCTTGAATAGAAAGAGGCCTTCCCTAAGATGGAAGAAAGACATCTTCGCTCCAGGAATATGGATTAGTCAGTTGCTGTCATTGTTAGTGACAGAGCACTCTAACTTTCATAAAAGAGAACTTAAATTAGGGCTTAAATTCTAAACATCATTTCAGTTCTTCCATGGGCCATCAAAGTCTTCGGAAGGAAAAAAAGAGAATTGATCTTTGGAATAGATGGGAGTGGGGGGATGCAGATAGACCAGGAAGAAAAGGAGTCCAGAGGGTAGAGTCCAACTGCTAGAGACCCTGAGAAGGCAAGAGGCAGAGAGGAGGTGTTTGTCTGGGCAGGTGCTGGGAGAGAGGGCTGAGACAGGTCCTCTGGGATTAGGGTGATTTAGGAGTCCAGTTGCAGCGTTGGATTGGATTTTCCTCCTTCTTATATCTAGTCTTCCTTATGAGCAGAGATATGGGATTACCCATGCCCAGAACCTTCCCAAGACAGGGAATGTGACTGCCTTCTCCAAGTGCCCCTTCTAGCCAGTGGGGACAGAGCCAGGGTCATACCAGGGCTTCTTCCTTCCAAGCAGTTCTTCCGGGAGACTTCAATCTATAGCTCCAGAATGGGTAGAACTTTGTCCTCTCCAAAGATATATTCAAGTCCTCACCACCAGCACCTGTGATTGTAATCTTATTAAGAAATAGGGTCTTGGCTGGTGTCACCAAGTTTGGAGGAAGTCAAGCCAGAGGCAGGTGAGCCCCGATCCAATGATGGTATATTTATAAGATATATTTATAAGAAGAAGTTTGGATACAGAAGCCCAGAGGGAGAAGGCCGTGTGGGAATAGAGAAGGAGATTGGAGTGGTGAGGTTACCAGTAAGGAACGCAGAGGACCGCTAGTCACTAACAGAAGCTGGGAAAGAACAAGGAAGGGTCCTCCCAGAGCCCTGCCCACCCCTGGAGTTTGGATTTCTATACTCCAGAACCTTGAGAGATGAATTTTCTGTCACTCTACACCACCCAGTTCATGACAGTTTGTTATGCAAGCCCTAGGAAATGAGTTCAAACTCCTAAGAACTCAGGGGATCCCTGGAGACCTAGCAAGTGGTGGCAAAGGCCATCGTGTCTGTATTTTGGAAGGTGGGCCTTGAACAGAGCCTCTTCCAGTACTCAGAGAGAGGCACAACCCTTATAGGGCAACTGTGTGGCTGATTGTGATATGTGACTCTCACCATGCATCAGATATTTAATTCACCTAATTCTTGTGTCCAATCTCTTTGCTTCATCATTCTATTCTATATCTCTGATCATGCATGTATCTCACAAAGCTTATTGAATTTTTTTTTTTTTTTTAAATGACTCAGTCTCTAAGACTTTGGTCATCTGTAACTGGTCAGGGGAAGAAAAAAGTTTTGGTTTTCCAGCAATTTCCCCTATTCACGATTTTGCAATTGCAGAATGCAGCCTGCTGTGCATTTGCATAAGCCACTTCGTCCTTTTCCTTTCAGGCTCTGTAAGCCACCCAGCACCCTTCACATGACTTACAGGCAGCAGGTCCCTGGGTGGAGGTGCCTCCCGCAGCTCTGATGGCCTCTGTAACAGACCACCCTTCTCTTTCTTGAGCTGTGCTTCAATGGCTGCTGGGCAAAACTCAGTCTTGCTGCAAATTCGGCGCCTGCCTGTGTGTGTGTAATTGGGTTGGATTTACATTAAGAGGGTTCCCTGTGGTGAAAACCACACTGCTATTTCCAATCCGAAGCTGCATAAAACATTCAATTTTCTAAGTATCCGTCAGCTGCTAGTGCTGTGAAGAACACAGTCTGCCTGGATGGATGGGCGGCTCCCGCTCTGTCCCACACCCCTCCCCCATTATCCGTGCTAACAGAGAGGATAATGTTATAAGGAAGCGTCATCCGTCTAAATATCCATTCATTCATTCGACAAAGGCATCTAGAATCTGGTGCACACTGGGCAAGGTGTCAGTTCATATCACATCTTTCCTTAGTTAAAACCCTTCCATCTGGCTTCCTGTCACAGACTTACAACCAGGGGTCAGTAAACTTTTTTGGTAAAGGCCAGATAGTATACATTCTAGGCTTGGTGGCCTATCCGCTATTTGCATCCACTCAATTCTGCAATCAAGGGTTGCAAGCAGTTGTATGCAACACACTTCAGAGAATGCAGCTGTGTTCTCAGGAAACAGCAGGCTAGTGCTAAAAGCAGACAGCACGTCGGGCCTGGTGGGTGGTACATAGTTTACTGATCCTCAATCAAAACACCTGACTTGGTCCTCCTGACCCTTGTCACTTGCTGCTTGCCCTCTGTTCTCATTTACCCTAGGTGGCTCTCCCTATAGTATACTCTACTCCAGGAGCAATAGCCGCCACTCTGAAAACCACCATGCTCTCACCTGCCTCAGGATCTTTGCATATCCTATTCCCCCTGCATGAAGGGATTCTCTTCCCTTGGCTTTGGGCAAAGAACATTTTTCCTTTGTGTCTTATGTGACGATCCCAGAATAGAGATTCCTAAAGTGAATTCCTTTAGTTTCTCTCATCTCAGTGGGTTTCATTCTTGGACGAACTTATTACAGATACGAATTATCTTACTGTTTGCTTACATTTTAGTTATGATTTTTGTCTCCCTCTCCCTGAATTTAAACCTGGGAGGATGGGTTCCTTGTTGGACTCATTCTCTCTTTTCCCCTATTCCTTGGCATGGTGCTAGGTACACGGTGGTCTCTCAATTTATTCAAAAAGCAAATGTTTAAAACCTTTTGATAAGTCATCATCTAGTCAATCAAGGGCATCCCCAGCCTCAGGGATCTTGCAACCAAGTGGGGGAGTCAGACAGATAAACGATCAGAACCCAGAAAGGGAGGGGGTTTTGGCAGCCCTTTGCGTAGTAACAGAGGGCTCAAGGACTGCAAAGCCCCAGGGCTGTCAAATGCAGGGGTAGCCCAGAGGAGGGGAAGAGCAAACCCAGGGTCAAAGGAAGAGATCCCCAGAAGTGAGGGTGTGGGCATGGGGCAAGGCAATAGGCAAACACCTTCGCAGTGAGCAGTCACAAACAGGAGAAGGGAGCAGGTAGCTGGCCCGCCTTTCCACACACAGAGTACTGTTGCTCCCATTTTGTAGATGAAGAACTGAGGCCCAGAGAAGGTGAGTGACTAGACCATGGTCACACAGCTAGAAGGTCAGGATTCATAGGTGTATAGTCTTTGGTCCAGTTCCTATCATGAGAGGTGTGTGGCAGAGGCAAGGTATTTATTCAACTGCAATTTTCTTTTCTTTGGGAAGGTGGTTCCTTCTCCCTGAATCTTGTCCCAGCTTAATGCGTCTCCTTGTCATCTTTTTTAAGATGGCAAAATCCTCAGGGTTGTTGTCTGCCTCTTTCCCAGTGTCCCTTTCTGAGGTCCAGGAAGGCTGCCTGTCTGAGCTGCTGGCCGAGAGACAAGCAGGGCAGGGGCTTCCGTGAGCCCCTCGGCAGCTGACTACTCTCCATTTACTCCTCTCTGCGCTCCCACCAGGTCCAAGTCCATTGGCTAGAGGAGTCACCGCACCTGCGTAGGTTAATTGCACGCGGTCACCCAGCTACTGAGAGCTGAGCTTCAATCCCTGGTCCTGTCACCCTCCTGGGGCACATGACCTCACATGTGGGCTCCACTCTGCACCCTGAGTGGGACCCGGGTGACGAGGAAGCTGGCTTCAGCTGTCCTCTCTGGCTGGTGACAGCCCCCTCTGTCACTAGCTGTGACTGAGAGGGGGAAATGAGGGCACACCTGCCTAGGCAGGGACATCAATTGCCCGGGGAGAAGCTATTAGATATATGAGGAAATTCTTAGTTGATTCTACTGGCAAAAAAAGTGCTTATCAGTTTTTTTTTTTTTTTTTTTCCAACTGAGTGTTCATATAAACCTTCTGGGCGACGGAGCCGAGGGGATGCGGGGACATAACGCCAGCCGGTCTCCTTCCCCCCAGGGGGATCGGGAGTGATTTGATTCTGCCAGCTAACGTTGTTGGAGGCAGACTTCATCTCCCCCAGCACTCATCAGAGCTGCTAATAGGCCCTTCAGAGCTCATAAAGAGATGACCAAATCTGGGGCTGGGGGGACTCCAGCTCATTTATCTTCTGCAGGCCCCATCAGATCTGATTTGGTGCACTGACGGCTCGATGCTCAAGTGTGGTCTGGCCCGCTTCACAGCTACCTGCTCAGCATGGCTGGGTCTGAGGACCCCCAGGAGGGACGGAGGTCCTCTGACCAGCCAGGGTCTCCTGTTGTGACGTGGCAGACACACACTTTTACCTGCCAGCCGAATCGATCTGTGGACGAGTCAATGAAAGCATTTAGACTTGGAAGGGACCAACTCCGGAGCCGACTAATGGGAGTGTCAGTTACGGCTATGGGTCCTCCCCACCGGCAGACCACACACGTCACCTGAGAGTGCTGGCATGTGTCCCCCACACATGCTCCCTCCGCCGCTTGAAATGCTGCACCAATCAATCCGTAAGCTCATGCGTGGGCGAGAAGGCACACCAAAGACGAAGTCACACCACAGACGAAGTCACAGACACACACAGACACCACCCCCCTCCCCGTGCCCCGAACACTCCTACCAAACCTGCATCAGCGCCTTTTAACGAACTAATAAAAGTCTGCAACCTTGTGGACAGGTTCTTGTTGGCTTAAAGTAGTCCCATCTTTTCCACGAATATCTCTTTTTCATCTAGTTAGAAGAGGCAGGTTGCACAACAATCAGTTTTCATCAAAGATATTTAACCCATGCGTTCTTCAGTTAAATAAAACAGCTTAACTGAGGATAATAATCACTAGCCTTTGAGTGCCTACGGTGTTCCAAGGGCACAGTGATGGTTTATTCCTCATAAAAACTCTATAAGCAGATCCCTATGCTGTTAATTGCACCATTTTACAGATAAGGAAAACAAGGCTTAGAGAACGCTCTGGTTAGCTCTGGCTGCCTAATAAACTGTCACACAACTTAAGGGCACAACGTAACATCAGTAAGCGCATGGATTTTGCAGATCAGGAACTTGGGAAGGGCAGAGGTGAGATGCTGTTAGATCACAGAGGAGTGGAGGAGTTTTCTCTTCCTCTACTTCCTTGTCTGAACTCTGCAGACAAAAAGCTTGTGTCCTCATAGCTGAAAATACTTAGGGTAGCCAGAAAACAGTCAGTTGGCTCCAAGACTTTTGTGGCGCTGTTTCTACTAAGGCTAAGGGAATTCAGGAGGCCTGAGGCTGGAGTTTGCCAAAAACTGAAAAGATTCTGTAGAGCCTGTGTCTGCAGGGGCTCAGCCTGAGGGCTTGTTGAAAGAATAAAGGATGCACATACAGGAAAGGGGTTGGAGTTTGCAGACTTTGTAGCCTGTCTGCAGAACTGAAGGGTCTTTTGTGATGCTAATTCCTGCAATATTTTTAGTGGAAGATGAGTTGTAGGGAGTGACTTCTGAGAACACACCAGGAGCAAGGGGCAAAGAGACATGTCCAGACAGGTTCAAGGGAGTTGCTTGTGTCCAGCTGAAGTTCTTTATCCAAGTGTAAGGCAAACTGTGAAGCTTTGCCAACAGAGCCACAACTGGCCAGACTTGTTCTGGCCAGCTGTGGTGAGGCAGGGAAGCATCTCACCTCATCTCAAGAGGCAAGCTTATTCTCTGCCCCTGACATCAGCTTTCCCAGAGGCTGGAGGGTGGTGCTAGGAAGGAGAACCTTGCTGCTCCCCCTCCAAGGCTCTGAGCTCACAGCAGAGAGGCTGCACGGCTGGTGATGCTCACGGCAGGGTACCCGGATGTGCCAGCAGGTGCAGGCTGATCATCCCCTCTGATGAGCACGGTGTTCCCTTGTTGGTGCTCTGGTACCTGGAGTGAGGTCTTGCCCACTGAGACAGGGTGCAGACTCCTCCTGGAAAAATACCAGCTGAGTCCAATCCTAGAGGTTTCAAGAGAAACTGGTGCTGTGCTCAGATTTCCATCTTGGGGATTGTTCTCCTGGAAGCAGATTCCCAACACCAAGCATCTGGTGCAGTAGTTTAGATGGGGTGTCTAACATAGACCAGGAAGTAGGGGCATGACACCTGGAGACCATTGCCTTAATTTGTGATCCAGCCAGCTACCATAGTGGACGATTGGAACTTAGTCAACACTATGAAATCCACACTCTTCAGCAAAATCCCCTCTGAAGAGGGGATGGGGTGTCTGCCATCAGGAGCCAAGGTCACTATTGAAGCATGCACTTTGGCCTTCTGTGCATCTGCACACATACACGTATATACACATGTCCACCTACAGGCAGGGAAGCTTTCTGCAGTTTTTTGGCTACAATTTAAAAACAGACAAACTGGCTTTTAGGCAGACTGACAGAGGTTGTTTGAACCAGAAATCAGGTGGAGCTTCTTGAAACTTCCAGGAGGCTGGGTGGAGCGCCAGGGGCCTTCTCTCACTTAACCCTTATAAGCAATAGCATAAGGAAAGGATTATTAGGTATCCATTTAGTAGATGAGGAAACTTCTCCATGGATGTACTCTCAGTCCCACGCCCAGGAGACCAAGAGGGTCACATAGGACTTTGGAGTCCAGATTGCAACACCTGTGAACTGGAGACCTGCACGGATCTTCTTTATTCTAGAAGCCTGCAGCGCCCGAGTGAGCAGTGGGCAGGCTTCTTTCAGGCAGGTTTGCAGATGACCTGTCACTGGTCTGTGTTCTCCAGGGACAGGTATTCCATGCCCCTCCTCGGGGGCCCCCGCAGTGCTCTGCCATGGTGACATGCTGTCATGTCCTGTTGCCATTTGTTCAGGTTTCTGGGAAAGGGAAGGGCCCGTCACATCACAGCCTTGAAAGGACGTGGGGAAGTGAACAGGTGATTACTAGGCTAGTGGAATTCTGAGTCATTCGATTTTTTTTTTCTAATTTTGAGCTTTCTGAATCGTTGGCATAACACGGCTTGACTACTACATTGAAAAAAGAACCCGAAAGGGATTGAAGGTCATAAATGATCTATTTTAGCTTGAACAACAACAACAACAACAACAACAACAACAACAAACACACTAGAACAAAACAAAATATCCCCAAACTGTCATTCTAGTTTTCATTAATATATTCCTTTGTTTTAATTCTGCATATCATGTTTGTTGTTCTGTTTCCTACATCTCTTCAAATGCAGAAAACAAAAATGTAACACCCCGATATGTACAAGATGTATCACCTCATGCTTTAATCGCTAGAACCTCCCACTCTAAGATTTATGAAGTCATTTTCATGACCCGAGACATGCATATGCTGTTCCCTCTGCTACAATGCTTTTCCTACCATGTCTTCTCAGGAAACACAACCTTGACGCCTCTACAGACAGAGGCACACCTTCCGTTTTCTCCAGTCCAGTGTCCTCTTGGGCATCTCTCTATCACGCTGCTGGTCACATTTATTTGTCTCCCTGTCTGTCTCTCCCTTTGGTCCGTGGAAGTTGGGGGTTGTGATGTATACATCTTTCAGCTGCAGAACTAGCCCAAATCTGGCACACTGTCTAACCCCCAAGAGCACGTGCAGAACACACAGAGCAGTTCTTCAAGGGGTTCCGCGGTGCCAATGCAGAAGGTGGGTAGTGGCATTCCAGACCCTTACTGGTGCTGCTGTTGGGAGAGAACATTCTGCCTGCTGGTGCTGAGTCCTCTCTCACGCTCAGTACACTTCTCCCTGGGGTCCGGCTGCCCTCCAGAGCCACCTCTCTTCTGCCTACCTGCATGACTTTGATACTCAAGGCTGAGACAGACTCCTGTGCCCAGCCCTTCCCTCGTGGGTGATCCTTTCCTCTCCACAGCACAACAGTGAAAGAAAGGCCTTCCATCTCAATTCCTCAAGTTCATGATTAGGTCTCTTTGTTGAGTTCTTAGACTCTATCAGATGCTGGGCCAGCTGCTTTGTAGCAATTAATTTGTTTTGTTTTCACAAGAGCCCTAGTCATTTATTCCCTGATATATTTATGCATTTCAGAAGTATTAATTGAGCATCTGTTACATATAGCCACTCAGATGGGCAGTGTGCTATAACGGTGAACTAGACCAACAAAGACCCTGCTTTCTTAGACTCTGGAATCTAGCATGGAAGACAGAAAATGATCTGTTGCCATAAATTAAGAAGATCTTTGAAGATGGCGGGACAAGTCACATGCAGTGAGGACAGAGCACGGATAGAGATGGAAGTAGATGGTGTGGTCAGGATCTGAGGCAGGAAGGAGGGAGTCTGGAGGAGGCTCAGCCCCCAAGCACATCACTTCCACGTCCCTTTCACTGGCCTTGAACAAGTCACATGGCCACACCTAGTGGGATAGGCTACAGTGTACATTTCTTGGGTGACCAGAAGATGACTATGCAATGGGATTTGAAACACACCAAAAATAGTGTCATTTTTGCCATTGGAGATGAGGCTGTAGAGATGAGGTGGAGGAGTTTTCAAACAAGAAAAAAATCCTGCCTAGGGAGCTATAAGCTGGGAAAAACCAGCCCATCAAATGACTGAAAGGATGCTATTTTGTCTAGCATCTAATAAGCAAGGGGAACCCTGTGACATGAATTAGGAAAGGCTGGCAAGAGCCAGGTCATTCAGGCTTTGATTCAGACAGCTGTGAGAAGCCACCAGGGAGGTTCTGAGCCAGGGAGGGTCATGGTCATTTTTAGAAGCTTACCCAAACGGCAGTGTGGAGAAGAGTTTGCAGCAGACAGGGGTGGTAGCAGAGAGGTTGCTACAGATGCTTCCAGGGATGATGTGGCTCAGCGTAGGTGGTAGGCCAAAGATGCCCTTCTCATGTCATGTGTAAATAAAGTTCAAGCTGACATCTGCTGGATCCATCAGGACTTGGAGGGATGGAGGAGGCCCAGAAATCATAAAACTAGTAGGGGATCCAGAGGCAACATCCTAGTGTGTTGCCTTGAAAGTAGTCTCATATGATCTACTTTAAACAAACTGATTTTTGCAGGAGGGTTTTGAAACTCTGATTAAAAGGACACAGAACATTAAGACAAATCAAAATAGGTCTAAATTGTGGTTTCATGTATGAGGTAGGGAAAGGTATGTCTCCCAGCTTCAGTTCTTCATTTGTAAGATACCAACTGTATCAGTCAGCTTAGCGTTAGTAACAAACACTCCTAAGATCTCAATGACTTGCCAACCACCAACTTTCCTTTGTTGCTCAGCTGCAGGTTGACCACAATGTTCTGCTTCATGTGCTTTCTCATGCCATAAGCCAGGTTATAAAGCCATGGCACTCTTGGGGCAGAAGGAAAGAGCAAGAAAGAAAGCAACAGAGACTTGCATGCCTCTTAGAATTCCACATAGACAAGGCAAGCAGCATATCTGTTCTCATTTCATTGGCCAAGCAAGTCACATGACAGGAAAGTATATTCCACCTACAGGGAAGCACACTGCATTACTCAGAAGTGGGTGGGGTTGTAGAATAATCTTACAGGAGAGAGTGAATAGCTGAGAACAGGAATATTATCTTCCCCATCCACCCTGAAGTTATTTCTGAAATTCAGAGAATAATATATACAAAGCAACTAAAAGTGTCAATGCAATAAACACTATAAAGGCCAATGCTTATTAACTAGCTCACTTTTCATCTATACATATATACAAGTATAGGATTAAAGTCTGCTACTCCTTCCCTTCCACCCGTTTCTCTCTTCTCAGCTGCCACCTTCTGACACATTTATGTGAGCAGAGAGTGGTGAATTTGTTTTAAAACCTGTAGTTCTGGTGACAAATAGTCCTCGACTTGAAACTCAGCTCTGCTGCTCACTACTTTTTTTGTGACTACCCTCTGGGATCACCGTCTCCTCTGAACCTCAGTCTCTTCATTCTGCAACATGAGGAGAAAGCCCACACCATCAGACTGATGTGAAGATTAAAACTCAGATCATTTGACTTCTCCTCTCTCAGTAGATCTGCCCCAGCCTCTGGCAAGTTCTTAGAATTAAAACATATTCAAAATATTCCAATTTGAGACAGGAAGAGCTCATCTTCATGCTGGACACTGAGGCTTTCTGCAATAATTATTGACATTCCCCTTATTGCGAGAGGAGTTGGGGCTGTTCTTTCATGGTGAAATGCCTAGATGTCTGGAGATTCCCGGCCTATTCCAGGCCACCCTGAGCTTCTGTGCTCTCCTCCATGCTGACCCGGCCACATGGAATACCCCTCTTTGTCCCATAGGGAACAATCGGGTGTTCCCAGGTCCTCTCACTACCCTTGTCCCCCATCATCAGAGTTTGTTGAGTGCCCTGTTCTTTTCAGTTAGGCTCAGCTACCCACACCTAGGATGTGTTGGTGACCCACGGTGTGATTTCTTGGGTGAAAGCTTAGCTCCCTGCTTACTATGAGCAACTCAGCTAGGACCTTCTTTGGGTCCCTAGCGTTGAAGCAAGTAGAGGTCAGGGTGCTACAAATGAGATGCTAAATAATGCCCAGGTCATCTGAGATATCAGAAAAAGAAAAGAGCTGAAATCAGGCAAGAAAGTGGCCCAGTTCTATTTCCATTTTAGAATGATTTCTCCTCTGGCCGTGCAGGGATAACACTGGAAAATAGAAAGGCCAGAGAACACACAATCGTTCAGACAAGAGATGGTGCCCTTGTTTTTTGAGAAACATGCCTGGTAAATACTTAGCACATTCCCTGCTATATTTCTGTGTTTTCCAACTGTTGGGTTTGTGCAGTGCCAGGGGCTGGGTACATCTCGTCTCTTCCAATGCAGAATTCCGGGAACAAGTCTTTATGAAATTCCACAAGAATTTGATATCCAAGCATGCTATCGTTCTTTCCTAGCAATTCATTTTTATTCTACTTTGTAAAAGGATCAGTAGGTAATAAACTAAACGAAAACAAACACCAAACAACAACTGACGAGCAGCCCTTCATCGAGAAAGTCTGGATGCCCCGCCATCTGCCCCGCCACCAAGAGAAGACACCCTGCTGTACTGCCACCCTGCAAAGCTCCTCCTCTTTCTTTTTGCTGGTGTGGGAGGATTTTTGCTATTCTCCACGATTTGGGTTGAATTCCAGACACATCTAGATTGGAAGTGTGTTACAGGCCATAAGACCCAATTTTCCTCTGATTACAAAACTCAACTTTTTTTTTTTTTTTCCTGAAAAAGGAGAGACTATTAAAATATTTAACCCACATTCCCATGTACATCGTTCTCTTTTTAAATGATAGACTTGAGTTTTTAGAGCAGTTTTAAGTTTATAGACAGAGTGAGAAGTACAGTTCCTATATTTATCCCTTACATGCCATACACAATTCCCCTGCTGCTGACATCTCACCTGACTGGGTCACACTAGTCGCCAGTGTGGATATCTGAGGATCCAATATTAATGCATAGGCCATAGCATATCTGAAGGCCATGGTATATTGGGGGTTTGTAGTGTATGTTGTACACTCTGTGGGTTTTGGCAAATGTATATTGATGCATATGCAGAAGAGCTTCCCTGACCTAAAAGTCCTCTGTGCACCATGGGTTCCTCCTTCACCTCCCTTCTCCTGATCCCTGGCAATCCCACTCTCTAATTTTTCCTTTTCCAGGGTGTCATAAAACTGGTAATGGGACAGGAGATAGCATTTTTGATGTCTCGTTCTCGTATATTTCCTTCCACATCACACATGTGCATGCGTGCGCTGCGCGCGCGCGCGCGCATACACACACACACACACACACACACACACACACACACACACTTTAACGCACACTGTCCCTCGAAACCCAATAGAAAAGTCGAGAAACCCACCACTAACTTGTGGGCTCATTTCCTATCTCTGCCGACCCTACCATCCGAAAACATTACACCCACTCGGAAGATCCAGGTCTCTCCTCCTGATTCTGACTCTATTCACTCCTTTCTTGTTTTCCTAAAAGCAAGGGCCTCTTTGCCTGCGTGGTGTCTGAGCGGTAATTACCTTGTGTCTGTTCTGCTGCCTTCAAATTATTTTCCCCACCTTCAGAGCAATTGCCTCCCACTTCTTATCTCTACTGTGATCCTCTACGGGGCACAGGGGACTTGTCTCTTAACTCTCATATTTTTGCTTCTGATGTTAAAAAGTCCCCTTGAACTTGCATTTTACAGACACCAGCAAAGCCTGAATGTCTTCACGTAGCTTGACACTTCCTGGGGGCAGGGTGTTTGCAATTACAGGCTGAGCTGGCTGCGGGATCAGAGGGATGCTGAGGCCCGGTGAGGCCCGGCCTGCAGAGCATCTTTGATGAGTGATGGGGTCATTATCATGACTGTTATGCAGGGATGCCAGTGCAGTCCTGTGGCAGAAGTGCTCGCCTCCCTTTATCTCGTCTTCCCTGTAAAGACGGACGGAGGTAGACATACATGTCTGCATATCCTGAGATGCAGGCCTGCCTAGCAGAGGAGCCAGGGAAGCTCGACAGACAGGTCCCTCACACTCTGGAGCCATCCTGTCCTCCCAGAGTCTCCCCTTTCTTGCTGACAGGCCATGCATTCGCAGGGGGCATGAGAAGAGTTGAAACCCAAATTGGAGGGTCGATTTCCCTTTCCAGTTTTTTCATAATCCCTACTTCCCCTTTATCTTTTTGGCTTGAGGTTTAGGGCTTCTGTCATTGGAGGTATTTTCTGCCACTTTTGTCTCTTGTGGAGAAAAATTTAAAAAACAGCCGAGAGCTTGCGATCTCAGCCCTTGCATTTGCACAGAGCTTCTCTGGGGAACCGCTGTTCCCTCCCTCCCCCGTGTGTGTCTGTGTTCTACGCAGCAGTTGGTAATTGTCCGTTTTGGCCTGTTTGGTAAAGTCTGTGTCCCTGTGGGTGGGCCCAGCCTTCCCACCCAGTGGGGCAGAGAGACACACCCAGTGTTCATTGTCTGGAGAGGAGGCCACGCTCAGCCAGAAAATATGATCTTAGAAGGGTTGGCAAAGGGCCTCTCTCGCTCTCCAATTCAGTCTTGGACTTTGAGGAGCTGTGAGGTTTGTGGGGTGCTATAGGGTGTCAGGGGCTCGTGGCCCCCTTAACAGGAAGGTGTGGTGGGAACTAGGAAGAGGTCCTCCGGCCTCCAGCCTCATGCCACAGTAGAGGTGGGAGGTCTCCCTATCTTCCAGGTGAGTGTGCGTCTGCTTATCATCTGCTTCAGGAGTGCTGCCTCCTACTGCCAAAAAACAACTCTCAGAACCTTAGAAACTGGTCTCAAAAACACTGCTGAATGCAGGGAAGGACCTTGCCTTGTCATTATAGGAGAGCAAAAGACATCATAATGCCTCCCAAGAGCAGCTGGGGAAGCAAGGAATGTTCTAGAGCTCATGTTTGAAGGCAAGACTGTATTTTAAAATAGTCTCCACATTCCCATCATTATTATTTTTGTTTTGTTCCTAATAAAACTTCTTTTATTATGAAACTCATCCTTACCATCATTATTTTCTGAATCTTAAAACCTCCTCGGGAGGTGACACTACCCTTGTTCCCACTTTATAGAGCAGGAGGTTGAACACCATCAACTGGGCAAGGCAATGACCCAACCTCCCTTGACATCCTCCATCTCCTGCCCTGCTTGGAGGCCTTTGCGGTACACTGAGAAGGAAGTTGAGCCATTTTATTACATTTTCACAATGTGCAGAGTGCTTTGACATTGCTGGTCCAAGGAGATGGTTGAAATTTGTGGGTAAAGCAAGGCAGAAGTGTTCATAGGTTAAATATTAGTAGCAGGACTTTGTAGCCCATTGGGTCTATATGCTGAATTGAAAACCACAGGCCAATACATGGAAGAGATGGAATTCAAGATTATTGCAATCCCGGATTTATTCCTCAATTTGGAATCTGGTCACATATGAAAATGCCCAGGGTCACAGTCCATCAGCACAGATGGAGATAAGGAAAGAGACCCAGGTCCCAGGCCTGTGAGGTCAGGGTCTGCTTTGTCTTTGCTTTGTTCATTTCCACCTCATTCTGGAAGTGGCTGTGACAATTCCTACAATTGAATCAAATATTCCAATGAATCAATGAATAGGCTCTGCCAAAAAGCCAAGACGATGAGGAATATTGAAACAATATTGTGAGTGCCTTGGTCCTAAAACTGCTCCAGGTTACAGAAAATGGAAGGAAGCATTTGATTTTTTTTTTTCCCTGCTTCAAGGAGTCGAGTTATTTTTCATTTTCTATTTCAGCCATTGACAGTCCACTGTCAATCCCTGAATGCTGGAAGGAGAGGAGGGGTATCTACAAAGAAGAACCTTGATGACTTTGGTGGGAAGGAACTACCTGCTAAGTGTGTGGTCTCAGAAGGAAATTCCCTGGTAGGTTGTGCAAGGACAGATGAAGAAATGAGCTGCAGCCCTTTGGAACTGTAACAGTATTCCAAGACACATGTTTCTCAGGGGCTGGGATTTTATCTTGCATCTGTCACACACTTAGGGTGTGACATGGGGGAATGCACTTCCCCTCCCTGAGCCACAGTTCCTCATTTATAAAGCGGAGACTTTGGACTTCCAAGATCCCCATCTCATGCAGTAAGTGCGGTCCGGCTGGGAATTCAGAAACATAGTCTATTGGAATGACAGGCAGCGGGACATGACAGGGCTTGTATTAGATAGTGAGGAAGGGGCACGGGGCACTGACTCCAGCCAGTCCAGAAAGAAAATCCAAGGGGGTCTGATCTGAGGGCCCAAGAGGACAGTAGGAGTCTCCAGGAGGGGCAGTCAAGCCAGGTCAGGCTCTGGGAAGGTTGCCCAGTTTGGGGAATGGCATCAATGTGTGGGAGAGGCTCTAAGGCCAGACAGGTGTCAGAGTACTGGCCAAGTGGACTGGAGGTCAGGATAGGGCTTTAGTTCTAAAAATGGTACCTGAGGGCAAAGCAGGCTTGATGCAAAGCCCAGTCACCCCAAGCACATGGGGTAGCTGGTGTGCCTTTAGGCTTTCCCACTCTGGGATCCCAAGGTTTTATGGCACCAGAGTAATTCTAGGCTCACCTACCTTCTTGGGACACACACAGACTAAGTACAGGCTGGAGGGTTGGCAAAGCTGGGATGGACACCGTTAGAGCTGAAATGGAGTATCTCCACTTAATCCAAATACTAAGTGGTACTAGCCCAGGCAGCAGGAGTGCTTTCTCTGTGCCATCTTACGCCACATGCCTCACGTTGGCAAACTCATTACAAGCTAGTTTTAAAGCTTTGGCTAATTAATCACTATGGTAAGAGACAATATTAAAATATTTGCCAAGATCAACACATGATATCTGTCCCTTCAACTGTGGCCAGCACTGAAGAAGAGTCCAGGCAGAAATACTGAGGTAGGAAAGGGGCAGAAGGAAGCCCACGCCGAATAAAAACTTTTAGGAAATAGAGGCAGGCCTTCACCTGACTGCATCTATGTGGATTTCATTACCAGCTCTCTTTCCCTGGCAGGATCAGGGGGCTAGACGTACTTGCCAGCTTTTCTAGTAATTTGATCCAGTTAGGATTCCATGCTCCTGCACTGGAGGTGACTCCAGGCAACTTTTAGAAATGTTCCTTAGGTTCCTCCAGACTTTGACCTGGGGTAACTATAAGAAAAAGACAAGGGAAGTTAAAAAGCTATAAGCAGTCTTCAAACAGTGTTTTAATCACATTCAGCACAGAGATGTAACAGAAGTGAATCACATTTCTTTACCCTTGGGAATCAGATGTACCAGGCACAGTTTAGCTTTAGCTTTTTTTTTTTTTTTTTTTTTTTTGGTACCAGATTTTGAACCCAGGGGCACTTAACCACTGAGACACATCCTGAGCCCTTTCATTTTTCCTTTTAAAAACTTGTTCTTTTTAGATATACAAAACAGTAGAGTGTATTTTGACATAAATATATATAGAGAGAGAGTATAACTTATTCTTAACAGGATCCCAGTCTTGTGGTTGTATATTATGTGGAGATTCACTGTGGTGTATTCATATATGTACATAGGAAAGTAATGTTTGATTAATTCCACTGTCTTTCCTATTCCTAGCCCCTCTCCCTTCCCTTCATTCCCCTTTGTCTAATCCAATGAACTTCTATTCATCCCCTCATGGTCCCCTTTGTGTGATAGCATCCACAAATCAGAGAGAATACTCAACCTTTGGTATTTGTGGATAGGCTTATTTCACTTAGCATAATAGTATCCAGATCCATCCATTTTCTGGCAAATGTCATAAAGCCAGTCTTTTCTATGGTGGAGTAATATTCCATTGCATATATATATATATATATATATATATATCACATTTTCTTTATCCATTCATGTGTTGAAGGTCACCTAGGTTGGTTCCATAGCTGACTTGAGCTGCTATAAACATAGATGTGGCTGCATCACTGTAGTATGCTGATTTTAAGTCCTTTGGGTATATGCCAATGAGTGGGATCACTGGGTCAAACGGTGGTACCATTCAGCTTTCTGAACAATCTTCATACTGCTTTCTAGAGTGGTCGCAACAATTTGCAGTCCCATCAGCAATATATGAGTATACCTTTTTCCTCACCAATATTTATTGTTACTTGTATTCTTGATAACTGCCATTCTGACTGGAGTGAAATGGAATCTCAGTGTAGTTTTAATGTGCATTTCTCTAATTGCTAGAGATGTTGAACATTTTTTTTTCATATATGTGTTGGCCAATTGTATTTCTTCTTCTGTGAAGTACCTGTTCAGTTCCTTTGCCCATTTATTAATGGATTGTTTGTTTGTTTTTGATGTTCAGAGTTTTGAGTTCTTTATATATCCTAGAGATTAATGTTCTATCTGAGGTGCAGGTGGCAAAGATTTTCTTCCATTCTGTAGGCTTTCTCTTTACACTCTTGATTCTTTCCTTTGCTGTGAAGATGCTTTTTAGTTTGATACTGTCCTATTTATTGATTTAGAATCTAGCTTTCTAGCCCGTCTGATACCTACCCCCATAATCTCTCTGAGAAACCCTCTTTTAAAAAAAGTTCCAAAGGCCTTTTTTTTTTTTTCAGACCTTTATCATCTCTTTAATAATTAATCTGGCTAATCTACTTCTCTCCTCCTGATCTGCCTCTTCACTCTGCCCTTAACTTTGTCAGCTGCAGGCCCATCCTGCCCCAGACCACGAAAGGCCTCCAGCACCTGCAGATGAACATCCAGACGCCACAACCCATGTCCAGATCCCTACTATAGGCCTTCAACACTCTCTCCCGGCTTAGCTTTCAATCACATTTTCCATCATCGGCTGGTCCAGCAGGCCTGAACATCTCCCCAACTTCTTTAGCCCCTGTATCTGCCGGAAGGACACGTTCCCCATCTTTACCTGTGATTAATTCATGCCAGAGAGTCCATCACTCTTTCCAATGGCCAAGTCCAAGTCCAATTCCTGCAAGAAGCCTTCCTCATCTTCACACGTCATCATTAGAAGGGATCACACCCATCTCTGGGTTCTCAGCTCTACATTTCTACTTCTCTTTTAGCACCTCTCAGAATGATTTGTGTTTATTTTCCTCATTAACCACTTGGTGAATCATCATGGATGAATCACCATGTTCCCCCCCACACAAACTCTCCTGGCACACAATGAGACCATGGTGGTGTGGGAGGATGGTATACACGCTGTACCCATTAACAAACATACATATGATGTTTTGATACATATATGACATATGAGTACTTGCACAGAGTTGTCCTTGCAAGTACACATGGGAAATAAACTCCTGGGGTATTGGGGAGTGGGGTTTCCATATAAACACAGGCAAAATCAACTACAAATAGTATCAGGCTTGAGGAAGGTGATAGTCCTTATGTCTGGTCGAGGCCAGGCCAAAGTTTGTTCATGTCTCAGCACTGCAAGTTCATGGAGTAATCACAAGAAATCATGATAAAATTAAATACTTTCCATTAGAAACCATGGGCTTCTCTCTAGCCTACTGAAAGTGAAAATATCCTCTGTCAGACACTTTGTAGAGTTCAGAGGCTCAAAGAATGTTTTAGGTTCTTTCAAATTCTGTGATTTCACATCAGAATTTTGTCCTGGCCCCACGTTCCTGTTCTTCACAGCCACACAAGTAATCTTAAAGATTACTGGAATCGGGTCTTCCAAGGACATGGCAATCTTCTCAAGTGTGTGGGATAGATATTTCCCTAATCAACAAGGGACTAGTTATTCTCATAGGCAAAATTCTCAGGTGTGCCCAAGTTTATCTTTAATTTCTGTTATTGGTGAAATTAGCTTAACCCTTTAGCACCCATTTCTACTTGGTGGCAAGGAATGCTATCTTGTTAACCTGAGTTAACACATCACTTTCATTTTGAAGTTTATTTCATTTTAGGTAAACACTTACATTCATAATGTTCTTCTTGGCTTTCTTTTTTCTTTCCCCATAAAAGTATTCTAACTTCATGATAGGTTTACTTTTTTAGTTGCTACTGTTGTTGTTGTGTACAAGGACTTAAAAACAGCTTACTACAGGGACACAGCCACATCAATGTTTACAGCAGCAGAATCCACAATAGCTAGACTGTGGAACCAACCCCGATGCCCATCAGTGGATGAATGGATAGGGAAACTTTGGTATATATATACAATGGAACACTACTCAACACTAAAAAATAATAAAAACATGGCATTTGCAAGTAAATGGATGGAGTTGGAGAAAATAATGCTAAGTGAAGTTAGCCAATCCCCAAAAACCAAAGGTCGAATGATCTCTTTGATATGAAGATACTAACTTATAAAGGCAAGGGAGTGGGGGTGAGAGGAATGAAAAAACTTTAAATAAAACAAAGGGGGGAGGGGGGAGGGGGAAGGGGATAGGAATAATGACAGACTGAGTTATTCATGACTACCCTAAATACATGTATGAAGACACAATTGTTGTAAAAATACTTTATATAAAACCAGCAACTTGAGAAATTGTGCTCTTTATATCTAATATGAAATGAAATGTACTCTGTAAATATATATAAAAAGTTAAAATTAAAAAAATAAATAAAAAATAAAATAAAATACAAAAAAGGGCTGGGGATGTGGCCCAGTGGTCGAGTGCCCCTGAGTTCAATCTGCGTAAAAATAAATAAATAAATAAATAAATAAATAAAAGAGAATATATTTCCAAAAAAACACTCAACTTTGGAAGTTATCAGGGAAATTTGCACCAAATCCACAGTGAAATATTACTTCTCACCCACTAGAATGGCTAAAATTAAACAGAAAAACAATGAACAAGTAAAAGCCAAGAGGATATAGAACCAATGGAACATTCACATATTTCTTTTATGGGGAGGTGGGTACTGAGGATTGAACCCAGGAACACTTCACCACAAGCTCCATCCCCAGCACTTACTTTATTTATTTATTTATTTATTTTTTAAAAAATCAACCTTACAAAAATAAAATTCATTTATTTTAAATTAATGTTTTGTCAATTTCTATATAAATAGCCGGCTAGGATTTTGACTGGAATGGTTTTGAATACATAAGTACATAAGTCATGTGGGGAGAACTGTCATTAACAATATCATATCTAATCATGGGCCTGATATCTATTTATATCTCTATATGTCTATAGATTTATGGTATATCTCTTTATTTAGGTCTTTAATTTCTGTCAGCATTGTATTGTGCTTTTAGGTTTAGAGACCTTGCATATATTTTGTTGAATTTTTATGACATAATATTTTAATATATTTTTGTAACAGAATATTTTATAATAATTTTAATATTTTAAAGTTTACAGTATTTTTAATTTTCCTTTTCAATTGTTTCTTTTTGAAACAGTTGCTTTTTATTTGACTTCAATAACAATATTGAATAGAAGTGGAGAGAACTGACACTCTTTTTCTAAAACTCAGGGGATAAAAATTTATTCTTCCATCATTAAGTGTAAGATTAGGTATGGAATTTTCATGGATAATCTATGTAATATTGAGGCAAT
Source organism: Tamias sibiricus (assembly GCA_025594165.1). Classification (NCBI taxonomy): domain Eukaryota; kingdom Metazoa; phylum Chordata; class Mammalia; order Rodentia; family Sciuridae; genus Tamias; species Tamias sibiricus. The sequence goes on from CM046659.1 coordinate 169,003,100, forward strand.
TTCCTTCTATTTCTAGTTTTATAAGGATTTTGACATAAAACAGTGTTAAATTTTGCCACATGTAGGGTTGCATATGAAAGCTCAATGTGATTATATTCTTTGCTCTTCAGTATGACCCTATGGTAAAGTACAGTGAATAATTTTTAAATGTTAGCATGGCCATGAATCCCTGAGCTAAACCCCATTTTGTCATAATGTACAACTTTTTGTTGTTGTTGTTTTTTGGTATTAGGGATAGAATCAGGGGCACTTAACCACTGAGCCACATCTCTAGCCTTTTTAAAAGTATTTTATTTAGAGACAGGACTCACTGAGTTGCTTAGGGCCTCACTAAATTGCTGAGGCTGGCTTTGAATTCACGATCCTTCTGTCTCAGCTACCTGAGCTGCTGGAATTACAGGCATGTGCCACACTCCTGGCATGTGCAACATATTTTTATAAGTAGATAGATTGTTTCTAAGTATTAAATTTTTTTTTCATAAGGGGTATTTGTCTGAAGTTTGCTTTTCTTGTAATGTATTTGGTCTTGGAATGAAGGTATAAGTGGCTTCATGAATTAATTTGGGAGATCTTCCTTGATGCTTTCTTTTTAAAATGGTTTGTGTGGGATTATTTATTTCATAAATGTCTCATGGAATTCATTATGAAGACTTCTTGGCTTGGAGGTTTTCTTGTGGCAATGTTTTAATTAAGAACTTATTTAAAAATTCAATATGGGGCTATTTGAGTTTTCTATTTCTTCTTGATTCAATTGTAATAATTGATGTCTCCCAAAGAATTTGTTTAAGCTAAATTGTCATATTTGTTAGCATAAAATTTTTATTATATTCATTGTTATTTTTTTTCAAGTATACGTGGGATTATAATGATGTCTCTGCTTATATCCAAGTATTGCAAATATGCCTTCTTTTTTAAAAAATTGATCAATCCATTTAGAAATTTTTCAATTGGTTTCACTGATTTTTTTTTTTTTTAAATTATGATTCTAATTTGTTATACACGTTTTCAGAGTACATTTCGTTTGAGGGCGATCTGGCTGCGACATCTGTCACCCCATTGATCGCCAGGGTCGATTTGGCTGATCTGGCTGGCTAGGCAGGTGTCCCCTTTCCTCCCTCACCGCTCCGTGTGCGTGTGCGTCCCTCCAGAAGCTGCGCACTCAGTTGAAGAGGACGACCTTCCCCGATGGAGGAGGACCGTTCTTCGGTCAAGGGTATACGAGTAGTAGCTGCGCTCCCCTGCTAGAATTTCCAAACAAGCTCTCAAGGTTTCACTGATTTTTATATATTGTTTATCTTTTCTATTTTATTAATTTCTTTTTATATTTATTCTATTCTCACTTCTATTCACCTTGGGCTTGTTTATCTTGTTTTGTATAAATTCTTAAGATAGAAGTTCAGGTCATTCATTTTGTGCCATTTTTGTTTTTGAACATAAGCACTTCATACTAAATACATTTCCTGATAGTCCCTGATTTAGCTGCTTTCCAAAATTTTAAAATATTTTCTGATGTTATTATCATTCAGTTTAAAAATGTTTCCCATTTTTTCATGACTTATCCTTTTACTCATAGATTATATAGATGTATGTTGTTTAATTTCCAACTTTTCACATATATATTTCTATTTTTAAATCTATTATTTTACTTTTTTGCAGAAAAGATTATGTGTAACTTTTGATTTTGAATTTTTTAAAACTTGTTTTATGGTCTATATTATAAACCAACATTATATAATCTCCCATGTGCACCATGAAAAAAATGTATCTTCTCTTGTTGAGTGGCACTTTCTGTAGATGTCACTTAGTTCCAGTTGGCTTGTAATGTTATTCAAATCATCCACACTTCTACTGCTTGTTCTAATAATTACTGAGTGAGTGGTGTTGAAATCTCTGCCTACAACTATGAATTACTTTACTCCCTCTTCAGTGCTATTGTTGGAGGTTGTTATTAGATGCATGTATGTATTGGAAATGCTAGGTCCTCTGAATGTATGCACAGATGTTTTGTTATGGACCACCTCACTTATCTCTGTTACTGTTGTTCATCTTGAAGTCTACCTTGTATAATATTAACATAGACCTTCTAGCCTAGTCCTGGTGCTTGCATGACATCTAACTCTTCATCTTCTTACTTTTAACCCCTCTACGACTTTATATTTTAAGTGGGCTTTGTATACCTAATTTGGGTATTGTCAATAGGTCCCCTCTGACAATCTTTCAGCTGGAGTGTTAGGATCAGTGAAATTTAATGGGATCATTGATATGACAGACGTAAACTTTCGATCTTGCTATTTGTTTTACATTTTTCTTCTTTTTCCACTTCCTTTTTTATGCTGATTATTATTTTACCTATCATTTATTTCCATCATTAGATTATTTGAAGTCACTGGCCTTTTATTTTTTTAATATTGCTCTAGAAAATGCCTCAGACACCTTCATCTTATCCTACCTTGAAACTGTACTGTATCACTTCATGAACAATGTAATGATCTTATGACTGTATACTTCATTTATCCCATCCCAAATTTATTTTTTGGTCATTCAATTGAGTGTGTGTGTGTGTGTGTGTGTGTGTGTGTGTGTAGTACACAGACTCACAGCTCTTGCCATGCTGCCCTGTCAGTGAAATAGGGCCTTAATTTTTCTGCAAGTTACCCATCTTTGGTTCTCACTGTAGATTCTGCCCACATGGATTTGAGGGTCTCTCTTCTGGGACTCTGGCTCTGTCTCTACTTGATGGGGCAGTTATGGACCATGACTTAGGCTAGAGCAAGGTCAGATCAGTGCCTCTCTATATGGTGGCTGTCCTGTGGCCTCTCATCAGAAGCATCTCTAATGTCATAGACCTCACCAGACTCTAGTTCTGTCTGCTTCTCCAATCACACTGGTTCCAGCAAGTCAGACAGCTGAGTTCACCCCAAGTTATGACATTATTTAGACTTTTCCTTTCAACTTGGAATATGAAACAGGGATAAATCATTCAACCTCCGTCATCCATTTAACCCCTGTGTAAACTGTCTGAGGAATATAATGATAATTACCTTTTTCAGGGACAGAGTTGGGGGGGGAGTCAATTAAGGCCTGCACTGTGCTTTGAGATCTTTCAATGAAAGGCTCGGGGTTATTATGTTAACAAGATACCAGAGGGATATTTGCCAGCAGTGCCTCCCTTTGAGCCAGCATGTCTGTCATTAGTAATTTGGGGGCTTGGCACAGAGTCATGGGAATGTTTTAATGGCTTCTGCTCAACCCCAGAAATAGATCGTGAAGTTGCTTGAAGAAATGCTTGTTTTCTCTGCTCTCTCTATTTCTGTACACGTGGGGACTCTCTGGGGAGATCTCAGGTTCTTTGACAAGGGCCAAAGAAGTGGGTAACACAGTCTTATGCTGCTCCAATAAACTCTGATAGAAAATAGTGCCCAGGTCTGTTTCAAGGAGTGATTTAGAGATGGGTTATACCACGGAGAGGAATGTTGGCCTAAGCTACAGTTCTGGAGCTACCTGGAGACTTGATAATTCAGTGAGACTTGAGAGCAAGAGGTAGGCATCTATCTCTTCCTCTGAGAAATATTTGGGAAATTTTTGTAAATTTGAATGAGTTATTTTATTTCTAAGCCAACTCTAAAATGCTTTTCAGGGCTGTCTTTATGAGTCAAGAAAATAAAAATGCTTTCTGTTTGTGAGGCCTAGACTTGTTTCCAGGACATGGGCAAAAAAAAAAAAAAAATGTGTCCAGCCAGGCTTGTGTTGAGACTCTCATTGGGAGAGTCCTTGCTGTAGCTTCATTTCCAATCAATTAAAAAAACTTCCATCTGTCCCTGTACCTCAGTTTTTTCTTTCATTTGCCCCCATTCTTTGCTTTATATTTAATTATTTTCCATGCTGATCAAGGCATCATGACAGACTGGAAAAAAAAAAACCCTAGCAGATGCGTTGAGATGAGAAGTAGTGTTGACCTCTTGCTGATGGGGACCTTGGGCAAATCACTGAACTCCTACAAGTTTCATTTCACCCTCTGATGGATAGAGAGCTAACACAGGGGTCCCGCAGGATGGTTGGGATGATGGAGTCAAAATGGACATAGTTATTTCCGGCACAAATATAAACTAGTGAAGACACTAAGTATAAGTATGGTGGGGACTGTGGCAAACGGGAGCTTCCATGGCTGGTCCAAAAGGAGCCGCCATTATTCTATTACAGCAAATGCTTCTATAACATTTTTCCTTCAGTTCCAAAAATCAAACAAATAGGAAACTTGGGAATGTCTGTTCAAAGTCTCTTCATTTTTAAATGTTGGAACTAATTCATTTTCTTTCGAAAAGAAGATTGGAACAATTGAAACGTGGTTGTGGACTGGGTTTGGCTTAAAAACTACCAGACTGACATTTATGTTTGGCTTTATCCTTTATTTATCATTTTCTGCCTCCTTCCTCTTTATACTCTAATACTTTACTTTTACTTTATTATTCTTTGTCCACCTGCTTTTCCCATGGAATTAAGAAGGTGTTTTTACATTATCTTTAATTGACACCAGAGTCTTTGCTTGGGACACATTCACACAAACCACAATCTTCTCATGCGTCATGGGGCATACTCAAATTCTCATCTCCTTTCTTATAACCAATGATATAAGGACACTATCAAACCCAGTGAGTTTTGAAACAGTTAAGACTATACTTCCTTTCCCAAGAGGAAAATGGAGAACAAATTTTTCCACTTTTATTTTAAAAAAATAAAACATTTTAAACATCCAACTTGGCCATTGATACAATTGCCAAGAATGCTAACTCCCCCATCAGCTGGGGCTATAACTGTGGTTGAGTTTGCCAGTCCTTGGTCACATGAACAGTGCCACTCCTGAGCCTGGCAAGGAGTTGGCTGAAAGTAGGCATGACCATGTGGCTCCATTGCCTTTCCAGAAAAAATATGCTGAAGAAGCCCCAACCACTGTTGGGGATTTAATAATTGAACTGTACAGAGTATGTTCTTCACCAAAAATGAGCATGATTCTTCCCAGTCACAATGACTTGCCTTCTTTCAATCCCTTTCATGGGAGATGTGACTCTTCATTTAGAACAAAAAAGACACCTCTTTGGAAACAGTGTCATTCACCTTTGTATGCATACCACAGTGATAGAACCAATTGTTAGGAGGGTATTCTCTCCATTGAGAATAGCTACAGCCACCAAGTCCTTGATATACACGATATACAATCCAACATGCTTAAAAGTAAAACAACCCAAAGTCCGATAACTGGTGAGTAGATACATAGAATATCCATGCACTGGAAAACTATTTGCCAAAAGAAAAAAAAAAAAAAAGATGGATTGTGGATACACAAAACAACATGGATGAATCAAAAAAAAAAATTATGTTGAATGAATAGAACCAGACACATAAGACCATGTATTGAATGTGTCTTCATGAATGAAATGTCCAGAAAAGGCTAATCTGCACAGATAGAAAGTACATTAGTAGTTTTTGGGGGGCTCAGGGTGGGAAAAAGGACAGGCAGCAAAAGGGGTGCAAGGTTTGTTTTGGGGTGTGATGGAAGTGTCCTACAATTAAAGGGTGGCCATAGGTATACAACTTTATACATTTACCAAGTCATTGAACTGTACACTGAAAACAACATTATGTAAATTATACCTTAATAAAGCTGTTTAAAAACACACAGGCAATAGACTTACCTGTTTATAAGAGATTTGACTTCCTGGAGTCAGGGAGCCTTGGGGGACAAGTTACTTCACTGATTTGCTGGATAATATTAAGAAAGGACTTCATTTTGTCTGTCTGTTCTTTCTTCCTCTTTGAGTTGAGATCCCTGAGTTGATGCTTTCTTAGGGACTTTTAAGTCCCAACAGTACCCAAGAAGCAAAGGAGACTAGATACCACCGTTACTTTGCCCCAGTTGCCGACCAGGTTCTCAGCTTCTGGGGAGGAGCAGAGACTGAGGACTCGTCCCCTGCCGATTTCTTACCTAAAGCCCCATACAAGAAATGGTTCGTGCATATTGGCATAAGGAGGTCAATAATATGAACACTTATGGGGCTTCAAATACAACATCAGAAGCATTTTCTAAGAATATAATATACCATGATGCATGGTGGCAATGGGACATTCCTGCCCTGTCCACTGTCTTTAATGTTCCCAGAGAATATGCAACAGTGGGAGGAAAGTTTCTCCCTCGCGATCTGGTCTAGTTGGGTAAGATATTACAGTGAGGGAAACAGGAGAGTGTGTGTGTGTGTGTGTGTGTGTGTGCGCGCTCATGTGTACCTTGTCTTTGGGTGTGTTGGATGTGTTGTGTTGGGCAAAGATGGGCTTTGGAGTAAAAAAAAAAAAAAAAATCTACAAATTTTGATTGGTTTGTTTGGCAACTAAGTCCTTCTGTTACCTTTACTTAACTATTCTGAGTTAGTAGTAAAACTGGGGATGGCCTAATGTACCTCACCCAGTATTTTGAAGTTCCATGCAAACTTTTATGTTAAACATGTTAAAACACCTGGGGGAGTTCCAGAAGCTAAGTAGGTGCTTCCTACTTACTCTTCTTACTCTTCTCTTTTATGTCTTCTTCTACCAAGATCAAGGTCTCTTCAGGGATGGCTGGGTCTAAACAGTAGGGACTCAAAATGGAAATTGTCCAATTCTCTGATTAATTAGATGGACAAATGCTGCCCACAGAGGCCACTTAGCTTGCAAGGGAACCAACCTGGCTATGCTGAGTGACTGCTAACTGACTTTGCACAGGATTTCCTGGCCTTGCCACTTTACCCTTGTATGCTTCTTTCTTTGGTCATCAGGTTTTTGTTAATTGGAGTAATGACTCTCTGGTAAGACACTAGGTCCATGATAATAAGTATCCCTTGGCACTGAGGTGATGGCAGAACTCAGATGAGAATTATCCCTAAGCCAGACACCCTAGGAGCCCACCCACCCTTTTATTTCACATTCAGTCAAAGAATACAAGTTTTTGTTTCTGCTTTGGAGCAAACCAGTGGCTTGCTTTCAGCCCCATTCGTCCCTTTAAGACATAGCCAGAGTTTGCAAGACTGGGTGTGAATCTCTAGGGCCACACACATTGATGGATGAAATCAACTCTAGCAAGACTCTGTGTATCTTTTAATGTCTCATTCTGAACACAGAGAGGCAGATATGTGGTAAGTATTCTTTAGGGGAATGGAGAGAAAAGGTTAGGCATTTATGGGGCTTACTTATGCTTGTCACTTGAGACATTTATTTATTCTTTTATTCCCTTATTTGAGAAGTAAGAACAATACTCATTTTTCTATAACAAAAGAATCTCAGACTCATTGTCAAAACAAATTAAGTAATGCAAAGGTGCATGGGGCAGAAGGGAAAATGTCCCCACACCAGCACCCATACCTTCTCCACTCAACTTCCTTCTTGGAATTTGGGTCTCTAGTGGAAGCAACTACTTTTCACAAACTGGTATGGATTCCTTTCTTAACTCTTTTTGGATACTTTATCATAAATGTGAATGCAATTCCCCCATCCTATTTACATATCCTGGTTTTTACTCTGTATGATTACAGATAAAGCTGACTCATTCTTTTTAATGACTGTCCAGCATTCTGCTTCACACAACTATTCACAATGGGTTAGTTGTGCCCTATCCATGAGCTTCTGCATTGCCCCTTGTTTCTTGTCCATGTAACCTGATACATATATATTTATATTTGCAAGTAATGTTTAAAATGGATTCTTCAAAAGGAATTTATGGAGCAAAGTATCAGGTAAGGGGGTTGAGTGCTACGAATACAGCAGGGACAAGAGGTAATTGCATCCTCCTTCTGTAGTTTGCAACGTAGTCTACCATTGCATTTCAAGGACACACACCATCTTGCCCCCACCCCTACCCTATCCATTAATGTAATAATGATTACCCTTAGTTTCTAGATAAGAAGCTTGTAGCTCAAAGAAGGATTTGAACATGACCAAGACCACCCAGACTCTTCGCTGCATAGCTGGGAAACATTCCCATGTCTGACTCCACAAGCATTAGTAGTCCAGGGGAAGCCGTCAGAAACAATGAAGTTAGTTCCTGATGTTTGTTAGACCATGATACTCTAGAGCATGAGGGGAGCAGTGAGATCCCTGGTCCCCACTATGATCGGAAAGTCTGCATTGCAGGTTTTGGACCCTAGATTTGCCATTTCGTACCTGCATGACCTTGGTGAAGTCCCTTATTCTCCACTAGACTCAGGCTTTCTCATCTGTATAGTTGAAAACATCAATATTCATCCTCCTGGGTGGTTGTGAGGTCTGAATGATTCTGTGTGTATCAAATGTTTTGCACAGTATCTGAGACTGTGCAATAGTTTATTAAACACTAGCTATTACTTTAATTATTTTAATTTTTTCTTGTGCTAAATCTGATTGCCCTCTGGAGTCCCTGGCTTGTTCTGTCAACTCTGAGCCAGGCACCTGCTCTCTTTCCACCTTTCTTGTCCTCAGGAGCCCTTGGGCAATTCTGGGTATGGCCCCAGCTCCTATCACAGGAGAATGTGAACATGATATGCCCCCAATATAGTCCAGGGGTGCCAGGAGGTTGCTAACTAGAAATGGAAAGCTGGGTACAGCTAATGGTTTTCCAGGTAGCCATTTGCACTCACAGTTTGGGAACTGGGTGTGATTTCTTCTTAGAATAACTCCTTGGAGACTTATAGGTTGTTCTGTTCCTGTCATTCAGTTTCTAAAGTCTCTTCTGTCCTCTGAAGGCCCAGCTTTGGAACTCAGCTCTTTGCCCTGACTCTGGGTGCCAGGATAGACAAGTATAGATGCTACTTGTCAGGCTTGGGCCAAGTTGCTCCGCCGGGACATTCTCCACTGGGCCAGGCCATCCCTTCACCAAGCTGGGCTCTCGGCCACCATTGGAGAGATGCCAGTGGGAAGGAGGCAGGGCCTGTGCAGAGCTGGTGTGGGTAATCGCTGCCAGAAGCCCAAGATGGCCCGCAGCTACAAGGGCAGGATTAGTGACATCAGCCCCTCCCAGGCAGCAGGTTCAGACAGGAGGACAGAGAGGCTGCCTGCGCCAGGTCAGAGGGGGCATTGGCAGGCAGGCGAGCAGGCCCTCCCAGGCCTGGGCTCCTTGGGGCCTGCCTGCTCTGGCGTGGCTGTTGGGGAAACCTGTTGGGTTAGCTCTGTGTGTTTCCCTGTAAGGCCAGCTCTTACAGTCAAGGCAGCAAAGTGGGCTGAGGGGAGGGAACTCTTTAATGGCTCTGACATATACTTGAGAAGCTGCCAAAGGGTGGTTTATGTTTCTTAAACAGAGATGTGTTATGATAGCAAGGCTGCTTCTGTGGCGGTGACAGCCCCACCCCGCCCGAGGCTGGGGCTCCCTGACATGTTTTTTCTTTGCCAAGTCAGGAGGCGGCATGGTGAAGGGAGAAGATGGTCAGATTTAAGGGGCACTGTATGTAGCTGTCTGGGACACAGCACACGTGACCTTGGGGGAGACTGATCATCTCCCCAGACTCTGGTTTCCTCATCAGCCAAACAGTAATAATGGTCTGCCTCTATCAGAGCTCCTGAGCTGCACACTCCTTAGCAGAACATTTATTCTGCACTAGTCCAGGCATTTCACAAATAGCATCTCACTTCATCCTATAACAACTGTATGATGCAGATGCTAATATTATCCTTGGGGCACAGAAAGATCAAATCCTTGGGCCAAGGTCTCATGGCACAGCTGGCAGAACTGAGCTTGAACCCTGAGCAGTTGACTGACATCTCTAATAACTCGTGCTCTGTTTTTAGAACTTGCCTGGGACCCTGGTCCTCTCTCTTCAAGCACTTAGCTCAATTTGGAATAGCCCATTGGTTGATGTGATTATTTGATGATGGTTCATTGTCTGCATTCTGAGCTAGCTATTCATCTTGGTTTCTGCTCATTTTCATATTCCCGACACCCAGCTCTGGACCTAATAAGGATTCCCCCAGTACCTGTGTGAGAGACTTCCAGCAAGATCAATAAAGAACTTGAAATAACAGATGGTTTCTTGGGAAATCACTCAGGACTGCTTCTGGGCTCCCTGTAGGTATTTGGGAAATGTTTATGTTTGGGGCAGATATGCTAGAGGGCTGAGAATGACTTCATTCTTGAAGATGTCACTCTGTGTGGTATGATCAGTGATGAAGGGAGTCAACCTCACATGGTGGCCATTGGAAGAATCTGCTGGATTCATCTACAAGAGGAAGAAAGGCAGGGACCTCATTTTCAGGTAGCCCAGCTCTGTGAATCATGGGCCTCACCAAACTTCCCTCGCAAGGGTGACCTCAGGCAGTGTCTCCCAAGTGCCTATTACTGAACCCTGAAAGCTAACCCAGGCCATCTTTCTGCCTTAAGAAGGAGGGTTCATTATTGTGCAGCAACCAAGTCCATCCTTATCTTCAACTTTAGGTTCAAAGCGGAAAATCTCTGAAGTGCCAACTAGTTAAATGGTTTCAAGCAGCAGGAGAAGGAGGCTGGCTCGCGGGCTGCATGTTCTCTTCTCTCTTCCTGCAGCCTCTGTGTTTGCAGAGTCTGGTGAATAAGAGGAATTGACCGCTGGCCTCAAACTGTAGTTGTTAGCTGGACACTCTCTAGAGTCTGCTCTTGTCTTTTCCTGCTCCTGTTGCAAGCAGTGAAGAACTAATAAATGTGTGTATGGTGCATATGCAAAGAGACACTGAGCCTTCCTCCTCTGATGCTGACGAATTCCTGCTTATGAGAAAAAGGATGTCTTTCCCAAAAGTGCTTAATCAGTCCTGCTCTTCCTGAACCTCGTAGCTCATGCTCCTGAGCAAACTGAACCCTACCTCTGGGCATGGCCAGGTTTGCAAAGTGTTTGGCCCATGTGATGCCAATACACTACCTGTCTGTCAGGCAAACAGAGAGAAAGCCAGGCTGAAATAAAAGCATGAATCTCATCAATCTCTAAGTTGGAATAAGTAATTCTTCTAGATAATTTAAGAAAAAAAAAATGGACCAGAATATGTAAGCTGCCTGTCGTGGCCAGCCACAAACACCGCGGGAGGAAAACTCTCGGAGGCAGAGTAAAGCTATTACTACTTTTACTTCTACTTTAGAGCTTAGAGAGAGAGCTTAGAGAGAGAAAGAAAGAGCTTTTTTTCTTCTTCTTAGAAAGAGCGTAGAGAGAATTTCTTCTTTAGATTAGAGATAGCTTTTTTTTCCTCTTCTTCTTCTTAGAGCTTAGAGAGAAAGAGAGAGAGCTTGATGAACTGAAGAGAGAGATTTCTTCTTTATCAGGAGAGAGCTGAGAGCCAGAGCTTAGCATATTCCTCCCTTTTAGAGCTTCTTTCTATTTTCTATATTTTATTTTTCTATTTTCTTTTCTTTCCCTTCTTTTTCTTCCTCGGGAGCCTCTGCCTGTTAAGCACTAAGCGGCTTTGACTTTTTTTTTTTTTTTTTTCCTTGTCTCTTTTTTATTTTTATGGCTTTTTTGCCAAAGCTCAATGGCTTTTTCTCTGCATGGTTTGACCAGGAATTACTTCTTTTTTCTATCTGGCTATTACTTTTCTCTTCTGTAATGGCTTCGGCTTCTCGCCGGCTCTCGCCGGCCGCTCTCGCTAATTCTTAACTGGCCTACTGAGTACTACTCTTTTTGCTGGTCTCAACTGAGTCAGAGGCTATGCTTTCTTCTCCTCTCTCCTCACTATCTTAGCTTCTTGTTCTTATATCTTATTTTTTCTTCTCTGCCTGCCGAGCCCCGGACGGGCCACCATTTGTAAGCTGCCTGTTCTGGCGCGCTCTGATTCTTTTCTTCTTCTCCGACCCGAACTCTTTCTTAGAGCCGACCTTTAGAGAGAGGACTTGCATGAGCCTCTGCCTGACTGAATGAACGTTCTGGCCGCTCTGATTCTTTTCTTCTTCTAACTTCTTCTCCTGAATGAATTCATTCTTCTCCTGACTCCGACCGCTTTCACCCAGTTATATACCTTTAGCTTTGCGGGTGCCTCACGTGCATTTACAGGTGCATCACATACATACTTATTATCAGGTGGAACTTATGGCTTCCAGCTGACCGCAATAGCCATCTCCCTAATTGGGGCTCCTTCAAGAATATTGTATATTGATATCTTATTTTTCCATTTGCCAACAGAATATTATAGAAACACGTTTTGAATGATAATCCATAGGGTACCATCAATTAATGCATAAATGTCTTAGGATATTTTTTCCCCTGAGTGGAACAGCCTACTGTTCTGGGACAAGGGAGTGCATTCACTGGGAATTAGTTTCCCATATTCAACTCTATGTCTGGACTGATACTAAACTGAGAGAAAGAGTACATCCATATGAGAAATAGACTTGTTTTTATTTCTTAGCGAATGCCTTAGTTACCTGCTTGGAAAGTTCCAGGATCAGGCTGGCCATGTAAGATGGAAATTTATCTTACTCTGGGAGCAGGAGCGTTCTTGGCAGTTTTGGCTGAGGTCTCTCTTTTTCAAGGAGCTGTCATCATTGGGTAAAGACAATTTCTTGGCTTCAACCGACCAACTCAACAGTCACCTGCATTTCTGGACAGGACTATTGCTCCTCAGTATTGCCACACCTGGGGTGTGTGCTGGGGCCCTTGATTTGAAGAATGAATATCTTTATCCATTCAGGATGAGGTGGTGGCAGCTCCTGCAACACTCCCCACAGGTGGCTTGGCTCTTAATCAAACTCCCTTTGATTCGTATGGGACATTTTCTTCAGGAATCACTGATAGCTGCTCAGAAATGTGTCTTGTCCATGTGGACACTGTGAGAATCAGAAGAGAGTGTGAGGCTGTGATCTCACCAGTTAAAACAGTGTGTTGTGTGGCTCAGTGGTAAGAGCACTTGCCTAGCATATGTGAGGCCCTGAGTTCGATTCTCAGCACCACATATAAATAAATGAATAAAACAAAGGTCCATCATCATCTAAAAAAATAAAAAAAAAAAAACGGTGTGTGAGTCTGCAATGGTGTAACTTTGTAACACTTTTTGTACAGTGTCATTCTAAAAATATTTTTTAAAAATTATCAGATTATAATGATTTAGGAAATAGTGTTATTATGGTAGGCAAAATGGAGCAAACTGTTTTCAAAATGCTAGAAATCTTGCATTGTAGTTGAACCAAATGTTCTAACGCTGCCTCACTCCATGTCACTTCTATATGGCTAGAGTATAGATGTTTGTACACATGTGTGAAAATACACCAGGCACATGTTTCTTCTAAGGCTCCATGGACAGTCTTCTATTTTCTCTTGCAAATTGATTCTGTATATATATACAACTCTGACTCTTGATCATTTTGGAGCTAAAGACTCACATCTACCTAGTCCCAATTGTTTATTATTTTACTGGTTTATTTATTTTTTTTATTGGTGCATTATAATTATACATAATGGTGAGATTCATTATGACATATTTGTACTTGCACAAAACAATTTGATCAATGTCATTCTCCAGTTACTTCCTTTTCCCTTCCTGTAGTAGCAACAATTTTAGTATATTATAGTTATATTGGGGTTCATTGTGACATATTCATAAATGGTTATAGCATAGTTTTCTCTTTTTCTATCCCTAGTACTAGCGTTTTCCCTCTCCTCTTTCCTTTCTCTACTTTGTCTTCCTTCTGTTTATTTATTTATTTATTTTTAATTGGTAGATTATAGCTGTATATAAAATTGGAACACACTGTGATATGTTCTTATGTGCACACAGCATAATTGGTCAACTTTATTCCCCAGTTCTTTCCCTTTCCTTTCCCCTCCCTCTTCTTTGATCTCCTTCTTCTATTCTACTGCTATTCCTCATATTTTTGTGAGATCCCTTTTCTATTACTTTATTCTCTCTAGTTTCCACAGATGAAGGAAAACATTCCAACTAGTTCCAATTGTTTAACAGAAGCTCTTGGGACTTTGGGGAACTCAAAACCTGGGTTTCTGGTTTGCAGGAGGTGGTCTCATTCAGGCCATTAGGCCTCTGTCCTTGCCTGTCTATCTTAGCTCTTTTCTATACCTGAGCCCTTGACCTTCAGCTAGCTGCAGGTTCTGCTCAACATGTCCTTAACAGCACACAGGGGTCACTAGAGGATGCTCCTCCCTCTCTTGGTCTCATCAATTTTACAGCCCAAGGAGGGTGTGCAGGGCATGCTGGTGATTGTTTCAGGTGTTCATACCAAACCAGACTGAAGGGAGGCACTTCCTCACCAGCAAAAGTCCCTGGGCTCATCTGTGACTCATGCCCACACCTGCCAAGGGCACGCTGGGGAAGCCTCATCTAGAAGTCTAATCTTCAGGCCAGATTAACAACCAGATCCTATGGAGGAGTCAGAAGGAGGGAAGCAGTCTTGGGAGGAGTAGGTGGGTTGGGATAAGATCTTAGAGCCCTGATCTGTTATAAAAGTCACTTGGTGCCCAAAAAGCATTTTAGTCAGGACCTGTGGATTCTAGGTTGGTTTAAAAACCCACATGTAGTCCCAGTTTCATGGAGAGACTGCTTGGATAGTATAAGCAATAATATTATATAATATTCACAATAATAGTCCTCATGCTGATTGACACTAACCGTTTGACTAGCACAGTGCCACATACCTCACTAGATTGGCACATTTAATCCTTTCATCAAGCCACTGTAATAAATTAGTATTCCTGTTTTATAGATGTGGAAACTAAGGTACAGAAAAGTTAAATACTTGCTTATAATTTCAAAGTTAAGTGATAAAACCAGCACTGGAACCCAGCCATTCTAATTCCAGATCTTGTCCCAAGACAGTATAAACCAGGGGCTTCATATTTTTTGTGTAAATATTTTTGTCTTTGCAGCTATATAGTCTGCTTGACAATTACTCAACTCTGCTGCTATGACACCTAAATACTCATTGACGGTATGGAAATTAATGATGTGGTTGTGTCTCAATAAAGCTTTATTTATAAAAATAAGCCATGGGCTTGGGTTTGACCCATAGGCAGTAGTTTGCTGAAACGAGGCATAAACCAAAGAGGAGATTGAAGTCTCAGATTCTACAAACATTCATTGGAACAATTCTTATATGTCAGGTATTTCAATTAATTTATTTTATTGAATCCTTCAAAACCTGCGAAGCAGAAAAAGAAATCTGAGTTCACAATTGAGAAAACCGCGGCTCGGCAAGGTTAACTTTCCTGGAGACACGCAGCTAGTAAATGGCAAAAGAGAATTGAACATACGCGTCATCACTCAAGTTCTTTTGTCATTTTTCTCTGTGGGCTTTCCAAGTAGGCTGAAGCCCCATAAATAATCATGTCTCCAGAAGCTATACTGCTGCCCTTTTTCTCTCTCAGGGAAGTGGGACTGTGTCATAACTTGGCCAGCACTACCTGCAAGGCATGCTGGGACCTCAGAAGCACAGAAAAGGAAGAGCCAACAGAACTAAACTGAGGGATGGTGTCCAGCTGGAACATGAGCCACTGGTGGAACGATAAGCCCCATTTCTCCAAGTGGAGAGGGTCCACTTTCGTCCCACCTCTACTGTGGGACATTGTGAGGGTGGAGGAACATGGGCAGAGGGGACGAGAATCTCCAAGCTAGGATCATGTGGGGGTGGCATCCTACTTTGGAGCAGGAGACTGAGGAGAGGCCCTTAGGAGGAAAGAGCTGGAAGGATTTGGCCACCATTGTGGTGGGCTGGGTCTCAGAAATGAATTCGAGGCACAGGGGGTTAGCCAGGATGAAAAAATGGAAATTCTAAATGGAACACGCAGTCATATAACCCAGGTAGAAACACTGACTTAACCTTGACACTTCAGGGTGAATGCCATCTCCTCTCTGGACTCTAGTAGACACCTCCTGCTCCTCAAGATTCCAGCACTTCCCATATCTACTCCCAGGCCCTCTGAACTTCCTATTTCCTCTTCCAGGAACATTTTGCTCCCAGATATCTTCATGTCTTTGCTTCCACATTTCTTCAAGATTCTTCAAAATAGCCTGCTGAAGAAGTCATTCTTTGGCCACCCCATTCAAAAATTTTAACTCTCTCCTTCCCCCAATATTTTATTACCCCATTTTCCCACTTCACTTTTTTTTTCTTCTTAGCATTTATCACTCATCTAGAATATGGATTATCTTGCTATCTTGTTTCCTGACTGCTCTCTAGAAGGTCTAGAAAGTCGGAATGTGTATATAGCTTTATTACTGTATGCAGTGTTTAGAACATTGTTAGCATGCAATAAATACCTGCTGAATTAATGAATTAATTTATCACGAGTTGTAATTATGTACTTAATCATCAATTATGTGTCTCTACACTAGCTCTAAGCTCTGGGAGAGAGTAAAATCCATGTTTATGTCTTCATTACTGCAGCCTCAAAACCTAGACTAAATTAGGTGCTCAATAAACACTTAAATGAAATAATGAGTGAGAATTAGGAGCAGATGTGGCTCCTAACTGACAGAAGAAGCCCAATAACGTGTATATCTCATTATCCAAGCCTTTATCAAGTTGTATTATGTCTATTATCATTATCTGAGTAGGTGTTTATCTTTCCCACTAATCTGATAATTCTTTGCAAAGCACATATATTATGCCTTGGTCATCCCTGAACTCAACTTCCTTAACACCAACTGGCACTTAGTAGACAATGCCTGATTATCTACCAAATGGATAAGGGCTTATTGCAGCAGCAACAGCTTGGACTGAAAGTGTGAAACTCATTTGAGAGTCCACCCCTTGGTGAAGCTGAGCTTGCCTTGTTTAAGACCTACGCAGGGTAGGCAAGGTTGTATCTGCAAGTGGTGAATCTCAGAGTTAATACCTGGGAAAAGCAGACACAGAGGGCCCTGGGAGAACTTTCAGAGCCGCAGAGCATGGGGTCCTTCCTGACAGAGTTGGTGGTAAGTGAGCCGGTCAGAGCTCACTCATTGAGCACTGGAAGGCCACGTGGATGACTTGCGTCCCTCAGTTATAGAGAAGGGCCAAGAGTCAAGGTGATTTTCATACCACATGAAGGATGGATCTTAATTTGCTTTTCTAAGTATTCTAACATTGATACGGCATATTGGATTGTGTATGGATTACTTACAAAGAGTTGCTAAATTATAAGCCATGCATGGGGTGGAATCAGGATGCTGGGTTAAGTCTCAAAAATGACTTTGGGTGGTTATTTATCTGAAATGTAAGAATGTACCAAATGGATGAATGAATGACTGAATGGGTGACCAAAGGAGCAAATGGATGAATGAATAAGTAAAACAGAGTTTGTGCAATATTTTAAGGTGGAATACAAGAGAGGAATGTATTTAGGAGCTATGGAAGCCCTTTAGATGAAGGACAAGACCAACTGGGCTTCAGAGAAGTAATTATGCCCATTTTGCATAGAAACTTCCAAGAGAAGTTACTCTGAAAGAAAAATTGAGAGTGAACTCTAAGCACAATTTGTTATTTAATTGTTTGCATTTGTATTTTATTGAGATTTTCTGTGTGGGCTAATATTTGCATGATATTTGAAGATGTTACATGGAAATTTTACAAAACCAGTATTTTTTTTTACTTTATTCCTATGTGTATTGCCAACAAAGGTCTATTGAGCTAAAGAAGGTGAAGGCTTGTCTCCTCATGTAAATGTGTTTCTATCGATGCCTCCTTGTTTTTTTTTTTTTTTTTTTTTTTTTTCCGTAGTTGGCTCATTTTTCATTTTCATACTATGTTACTGGGTGTTTGGAGATGCATGAGTATTTGCTCTGTATTTTATTTGTGCTCGTTGTCATTGCAGTGTGGATTGGTTCAACAATATATAGAGTCAGTGGCAAAGAAAGATCATGGCCAAGAGGGATAGTGGTAAACCAGAGATGACTCACAGCACGGGGAACAACAGAGACCCTGGCCTGGCTATGATGGACAAAATGCAACACGGAGCTGGAAGGAGAGACGGGCATTCTGTGAGTGTGTCCTGTTGATGACTGGGTTCTTTGGCCTTATTATTTAACACAACACTGTCTGAGAAAGGTATCAGCATCATGCTTTATGTCTATTTTATACACTTTGTGTATTGTGACATTTTATCATTTTAAGATGGAAGCTACTCCAGGCTGCAACAAGACACCATAAAACAGGAGGTAAAAAGAAGAGAGGAAGGTCAAGACTGAAAAGTCTAGAGTCCAGGCGAAATCTTTGTGGCAGTGGGGAGACTCTGCCAGTGTGACTTAGGTGTGCCCAGCCACGAGGCAGCCTCTGTTGGTCAAAGCTGGCACAGGGGACTAAATCCATAGGGGCAAAACCCCATCCTGCTGTTCAGAGTGTTCTGGAAGGGTTGAGTGCTCACATTTAGTCCAGGGTCAAAAAGACAAGGCTCAGAAGCTGAAAAGCCAGGTGGTGGTGATATTGTAAAAGGTCAGAAAATAAGCATTCTGACCCTGATTTGAAAAATAAATCAGTAGAAATGAAGGAGAAGTCACACATAAGGAATAATTTGTACAATTTAATTGCTGATTGGATTTCTGAGACAAAACAGAAATAATATATTTGGAGTAAAAATAATAACAGTGGGTAGGCATTGTGTTGGGCCTCTTCCATTCACTTTATCACCTTGTCTTTGTAACAGCCCTGTGAAGTGCACACCCTGGCCTCTATTTACAGATGAGAAGACTGAGGCTCAGAGAGGGTAAGTGACTGGCACAGATAGTTAGAGGCAGAATTCAAGTCCAGACACTTCTATCTTCAAAATCTAACCTATTCCTACAGTGATTTGAGAACTGTGGGCACTTCCTACACACAGAAAACACAAATGATCATTCGGTGGCTGTGCTATTAGATGTACCAAGGACCACAGGAGGAATCATCTCATTTGGGGACAGACTGTAAAAATGGTGCCGAGGGTGAGAGCGTGTTGGATCATAGACGAGGGTCAGCCAGACTTGGGTCAGCCTGAAGCTCTTTACTATGTTAAACAAATATCTGCTTCTTTAAAAACAAAACAAAAAAAGAAAAAAAGGGAAAAGGAAACATAGACACACACACACACACACACACACACACACACACACACACACACGGCAGAGTGCTGAGTCACTCCCTCCAGCAGCCAAGGGAGGTAATTATAAACAGCTGGAACAGACATCATGCGGCTCCAGCTCCAGAAAGAAGGAGAACCGAAGCAAGGAAGTTATTGCAGAGGACGGAGCAGGGCCAGACAGAACTGGAGAGAGCCCAGCAGAGCAGGAGTCTGTTGTTCTGTAAGAAAAAAAAAAAAAAGAAAGAAAGAAATCAAATTCTAAATACTCAAGAGTCCCTTGAGCTATGCTATCTCCCAGGAAACGGTAAAGTAATAGACACACGGCCCTGAAACCCTGAAGCCTTGACTCTCCATCACAGGAAAATAAGTTTGAGCCTAGGCAATAAAAGGAGTGGAGAGGCCAATGAAAAATCTACAGGTAGAAGGGCGAAGCCCAGGGAGAGTGATGAACGGCCCCGTTTGTACTCAGAGGTTATTTTTTCTTAGTCTTCTCTCCTGTAGGTACTGGTGGCTCGTTTATCTCGAAAGGCCAAGTAACTAATGCCTTTTTATTGATGGATGACCACTTGCCTTTTGATATACAACCTCTGAGTTAATTTTCCCTTCCTGAAGTCGCTGTACCTCTAAATTGTCACACCTGCTAAGCTACCTCCATGGATGACCCTGGGACCATCAAGGCAGCTCCCCAGCCCTAGCACCTGGCCTCAGTAACCTCAGCAGATGACAGGATCATCCCACTGACCAAAAAAAAAAAAAAAAAAAGGAAAGTTGGGAGGGGGAAGTGGATTGGAGTGTAGTGTGAGGCATAATCGTTCACTGCACCAAACCACCAGCCCTAGGGGCCTGGTCCACTCCATGGACTTGACTGGAGACCCAAGGCCAAGTTGGATTTGGGGCATTTAGTTTCAAGTGAGAAAGAGAAGGCAGAAGTGTCCCGCAGTCTTTTTGACTTGGGTGGGTGTACAATTAGATGTAAAATCATCAGTTTGTCAATAAAAGGCCCAGTTAAAGCGAGCAGGGTTTATTTGCAAACAGAAGTGACGCGGAACAAATAAAAACCAAGTACCAAGGGACAATACAAAGTATGAAGACGCTGTGGTAGCCAAAGCCTCTGCTTAGCTCTAGTTTGGAAAATCTCATATTTGTAACAAGTTAGATCAGTAAGAATGAGTGGACACCAGCCACAATGGCGGAACCAAGGCTCGGCATGAAAACAGCTCATTCAAGGTCACGGAACTGTTTTGTGGGACTCAAGTGCAGATTCCCCAAAGCTGCTTTGAGGGTTGACTCTGGGTTCCACCTTCTCTAGCTCATCTTGTTAAGATCAGAAAGTCGGTGTTTGTGATTCAGGCAACTCACATCTCAACGGCTATCAGGAGCTCAAATGGGTCTTCCCCAGCCTCAACGAGATCCGAAAGGGAGACTGTAATAGCAGCTACTCTACTCTGGGTCTCCTCTGACTCCACAGCTTGGCTTCTCTTTCTCTCTGGAAAGTCTGTGAGTCAGGATCCAGTCCTGGGGATACAAGCCCAGGAAACTGCACTCAGCTTTCTTGTGTGTGCAGAGTAACCAGTCCTCTCAGGGTCTCCCAAGACAAAGCACTTGACCTCAGGCTGAGTACTGAGCTTGGTTCTTGGAAGGAGCTTGTCTGTGGTCCTCTGACTGCCATCTTCCCAGCTCAGGTAGTTTCTGCTGCCCAGAAGTGTTTGGGGAAAGAGAATGAATGATCATACGTACAGTCCTGGTAGTTGACCAGGTACCTTTTGATTTTTTTCGGGGAAGAAAGGTAAAGACCCTTTGCAAAGACTGGGCAGAGGCAAGAGGCCCTTCCTCCCCATCTACCCAACATCTCTTCACCGCAGAGACATAGGACAAAGATGCCTGTACTACTTGAGTTCTGGTTTCTTTTCTCAGGGTTTAGACCTTGGGAAAGTACCCTCTGAGTCTCCATTTCATCAAAGGACCATGTATGATGGGGTGTAAATACGCAACGTGTGGTGCCTGGTGTATAGTACATGCTCAACAAATGATAATTTCAAAATTTCCTCAAATAGCTTTTTAATGCACAGGGATATAAAATAATATATACTCCCTTCCCTGCATTGCTACCAGAAGATTCCCTTGAAAGTCCATCCCAGATGATTTTCTGTGGTTTCAGATCAGATACAACATATTGTGAATTCCCTAGGTTCCTCTGAGGTGGCCCCCCAAACAGAAGACAAGGTTGCAGGGGGCCAAGGAACTGGAAAAGCAGACAATGTTTCTGATCCTGAGGTCTGTTAAGCAATAGGAAAACACCCTTTGGGGGAGATTGCTGACACAAAAAACCCTTCCTGTTCCAAACTCGAGGCAAACACTGGATAAGAGGCAGGAAGCAAGCCAGCAGCGGTTTTGTTTGGGACCAGCTGGCTCATCTGAGCCAGGCGGGGACCCAGTACTGGGCTCTCCCTTCCCCACCCTTTGCATTTTGAGAGGGAAGCCATCAGAATGGGAGGTCGCCATATTGGCCAAAGGCTTGTCCCCTGGGGCTTGCGGAGTGACAAAAGTGGCACGGAGTTCCTTTTCAGGGTGGTCTCTGACAGGAACAGAGAATCCAGGAAGAGTTATGATGATAGAACGTTGAAACAGAAACACATTTTTGGGGTTGAGATTTCCAATTTGGGGGTCCACAATCTCAGGGAATATTGACGGCTTCACGCAAAGAAAGCGCTCGTCCCTTCTTCCCGTTGGGGTTCAGGCAGCCTAGATTTCCCTCCTATTACTGCTTTCTTTCCTAAACACAAAAGAAAGTTCAGCTCTGAACTCTAGTTTGGAGTTGGAGAGAGAATGATCCACTTAGTTAGAGCAGAGAAGATGGTTTTCAGAGGGTCTACAGAGAAATGCCTTTTGCCTGAAGGCCCTTGGTGTCCAGGCTGGGCTAAGCCGATTAAAGCTCCATTCAGAATTGCAATAACCCCAAAGATATGCTGGGGCCACTGATGGGCCTCAAGATTAGCCACTAAACTGATCTCTCTCTGGGATTGTGGCTGCTGTATTTTTGGAAACGGAGCACTTTAAAAAAAAATGTTTTCCCCCTATTTTCTCATGGCTTTGCATGCAAACCTCATTAATTTCCCAACATCTCAGCAGAAGAACAATTGCTCTAATTCCATCTGGCAAGGTTCTAAAGCCTGAAAATTTCTCATAGAGTATAAAATATATGGAAAATGAATAGACACACTTATATATGACCTCTATAATAGATGGCCCAGTATACATAATAAGCTACACCCCATACGCAAACACACACATATGTGTATATAAATATTTTTTCCTTGCCTTCCTGCCCTTATCCTGAAATTCTTAGCAATTTGGCCTGTCCCTGTTTATTAATGATGTTTCCAGAGCAAAGCTCATTGGTGCATTTTCAGCAATGGGCTGATTAATAGGTGGGCACGGGGGAGTTCTTTGG
This sequence comes from Tamias sibiricus, assembly GCA_025594165.1. Taxonomy (NCBI): domain Eukaryota; kingdom Metazoa; phylum Chordata; class Mammalia; order Rodentia; family Sciuridae; genus Tamias; species Tamias sibiricus. The sequence goes on from CM046659.1 coordinate 169,025,534, forward strand.
AAGCCAGGGCATTGCTGGCTTGTTGACCTTGATGCTCGGGGGATAGTCTTGCTTCAAACTATGGAATCTCAGTTAGCATCATAAATTGTGGAGCCACTGGTTTTATTACCCTCCTGCCTCCTGCTGGGAATGTTGTTTCTCTTTAATAATGGGCTGAGCAGCAGCAAGGAACTTCCCCTCCTCCTTCTCCTCCTCCCTCCATGACTGGCCCTGTGCATTCTTCTCCCCCACCTCCACTTGCCACCTCCCAGCCCTCATCACTGGAGCAGACACACGCATCCCACATGCATGTGTATGTTTCACACAACATCCATGCAGCGCTCACACACAAGCATGCACACGGACACACATGCACATGTGCTCACAGGATGGCATGCATTTATAAGCAGTACACACACCCATGTCCCCCTCCTTTTAGCTTCAGGACTTGGTAAGGACACACCCCCTTTCTTTGGCACAGCTAAATCAGGCAGGGATTTGCAAAAGGCCCTTTTCTAAACATCAAAGAAAAACAGAAAGTAACCAAGCTGAGAAAATATGAAGCGCATAAAAATAGCCTTGTTTTCAAAATAGAGGATTCTAGAATCTCAGAAGAACAGAGAAGAGCCGCCTTGCCTTCTAAGTAACTGTTCTCAGAAGAGCAAAGATAACCCCCTTGCTTCCTCATTTCCCTATTCCCCCGCGTCCTGCAAGAACCATGCCAGTCCTTGGGCCTCAGGGACTAATCTCCACACACAAGCTTGCTCTAGAGCCAGAAGAGGTCTGGTTTCCTGGCTGCTCACAGCCCCTCACTCCTGGATCACCCCACTCCCACACCTGGCCAGCTACAGCTCAGGCTTCAGAGCTCTGCCTCATTGTCACTGTTTTAGGGAAGCCTGCCTGTCCGTCAAACCCTTCTCTTTATATCCATGATATTATGTTTCTTTTCCCTTTCACTGTAACCATCACAGTTGCAAATCAGTGTTTATTTATGGGAGCATTTGGTTAATGTCTGTCTCCATAGCTGGAATGTAAACGCCTTCAGTGTAGGGATCCCACATCTGACTGCATTCACTCTCAGATCTCCAGCATCCTTTCCATTACCAGGAATGTAGTTCACATTAAATAAATATTTGCTGAATGCATAAACAGCCCTTCTGTATTGGATTATACACACAGGAGAGGTGACTTCCCAAATCTATTCTAGTTAAATGTCTAGAACAACAATCTGTCTCGTGCTGTAGTAGACGCTGTTGGCACCCTTCTCAGATCCTCTTTACTGAGGTGGTGCAACCATGTCTCAGCAGGACTGAATGTCAATGACTCACAGCTGGGATAAGGGCCTGTCTCCCCCAGAAATGCTTGAGAGCCATATTGTTCCCAGAAGTTGGTGAGTAGCCAACGGACAACTAGTATAGGGGTAGAAGAGTCAGATCCCTTGCTTCAAGATATCTATGGTGCCATTCAGACTGTCTGTGGGGTCAGCTCAGAGTGAATGTGCTTATTAGTCAGCTTTTCATTATTGTAACAGAATACTTGGCACAAGATTCTTATGAAGAAAAGAGGTTTATATAATTCACAGGTTTGGAGGTTCAAAGTCCAAGACAGGTTGGTCCCATTGGTTCAGCCTTTGGTGAGGGCCAAACGTGGATGGTGTCATACCATGACAGAATGATTATAGGTGTGAGCAATGACATTTGGAGTCAGGAAGCAGACAGAGAACCAGAGGGGCTAGGTCGCTCCTTTTGTAACAACTCTCTTCTGAGAACTACCAGTTCTGAGCCTATAAAGACCTGAGGACCTCCCGCTAGGCCCCACCTATAAAAGGTTTCACCATCTCCAATAGCACCACCCTGTGGACCAGCATCCAATCCCAATGGACCCCTGGGGGACACTCAAACCATATTCTTTGCCGACTTCTTCCCCCGCCCTATACTGCTTCCCTTACTTCCTAACAAGTTTTACTTGGGACACATTCTACATAACTCATTTGCATTTTAGGAACTGCTCTTAGGTGAACCAAACCAAGACACATTCAATATCCCTAAGAGGGATACTGGTAAACTGACTTCCCAGGAGAAAAACCGACATCAACTCTGATTGATAGCATTTCCCAATTTCCATGGTGTAAACATTTCCCATTACATTGATTTCAAGCCACCAATGAGATGTCACCATGTAAATTGGAAAAAGGTGCACTCTATTGGCTCATGTGAGTTAGTACAAGCCATGTCCAGTGCACCATAGCTTATAATATGCATAAATGAAAAGCTGTGCACATAAGAATATCATGGTAGTGCCATTTTGATGCTAACTGTGGGCTAAGCATTTTACTAAATATATTTATTTCTGTCCTTGCAAAAATATTGAGAAATTTGTCCTAGTTTTATCCCCATTTTACAGATGTAGAGACTGTGGCTCATGGAGTGGTATGATTTATCTAAGGTCATACTGCTTAAGGAGTTGAAGTTCAGATCTGACTCTGGAGTCTTCACGTGTGACCAGATTTCTCATTGTCTTCTGTAAGCAGCAACAGTTCTCTTCATGTGGATAGAGCTTTATATTCAAAATAGTGACTTTATTTGCACTGTAGTTTGCATTCCTTAGCATACTTGGCTGTTTTGATAAAATAAACTACACAGGACAAACATGGAAAAGTTGTATAGAATAGATCTTCATGTACCCATCAGGGATTCTCATAGTCCAAGCATCTTTCTGAAAGTCCTTTCTCTTCCTGCTCCAGAACCTCAACTCTCAAGGGCAACATCTCTATCATCTGGATGTCAAATCTATCCAAGTCTTATCTGGTGTTCATGACTGCACAGAACATCATCCATTAATTCTTCAGCAGATTAGGCATTACTGTACATCAATCTTGGTCAGATATAAACTCATTGAGGGAAGATATGACCAAGGTCTCTCAAGGAAATGAAGAGTGAATTAATTCATTTAGTACCTGATTGTCAAGTACCGGCCAGGGAACTCCCAGGGAGGTTCTAATGCTTTGAGTAACAGATGCAAAGCACTTAACATAGAAATCGGCACATGACAGGCAATTGATAAGTCTACCCAGATCCCTTCTCCTTTCTTGGCCAACACAGTCGAGCAGATCCTGCTGGAAAATGTCAGTGCATTTATGTCACCATGGAGTGGTGCTGTGTTCCTGGGACATCTAGGCCTGGAGGTTTTAGGTTCACCACTCAATGCCATCTTGTGGGCAACGGAAATTTTGCCAGCTTTGGAGGATGCCCACCCGACCATTGTACGATTTGACTGCATATAAAAATTGAATGATCTATCTAGCTCTGCAAGGAATTCTAGAGATCATCTCAATGTGCAGAAATTGAATGGAGGAATCGAGAACATAGAGTTTATTCCTGGTGCCACCATTGACAGTGGCGTAGGGACCACACACCTGGCTGTGATCTCTTTGTTTTCAGGTCTCAGCACTGGCTGCAGGATCAGACAGAAGAACTAAGTTGGATTTTGGCTCTGTGCCTGTGGAGATGAAAATCATGCTTATTTTACTGCCTTCTTGAGAAAGTATGAGAATATTCGTAATTACCTGTGTGCTCAACACTCAGCACTTCAAATGTGTTCCTCAATGGTAGATGATATTGTTGTTCCTAGTAATATCAGTTTTTAAATTAGTTAATATTTTCTTCCTTATATACCTCTTAGAGTTGCCCCCTTAGTGGTTATATACTTGAAAATCTAAACCAAATTCTAGAAGTTATTAACTGATGTACTCTCTTCCCCTTCTGTTGGAGAGAACTTTGACATAAGAAACACCTGTCTCCCCAGGCTGGGACTTGGATGGTCATTAAGAGTGACAGAGAACTTATTGGGCATACTGTCCACTTAGCACCTGCAAGTCAATGGCATTGATAACAGGATACGATGAAACACACATCTAATAAGTTTTTGGTGTATGGAAGGACTTACAGAAATGACTAAGGGACTGATCCACCATCAAGGAGCCCACAGTTAATACTTCTCACATTTGATAGTTGGGTATCAGCTATCTGTCCTCTCCTGGGGTTGGGGGAGCAGAGGGAACTATATAAATTTTTACATATACAATTTTTTTTTCATAAGTTCAAGTTCAACTTAGCCATAGGCTTCATTCTTAAGAACTTTACATTCAACTGGCATTTTACTGAACACCTGTGGGTGTCTGGCATTGTGCTAGTTCCAGTGGTGGCTGCAGACAAAGCTCGTGCTCTCAGAACACTGGTGCTATGTTAGGGTGGTAAGCCATGAACCAGAAAGACCTTGAACCAAGAATGGCCAGGGCCACATGGTGTATGTGTGTATGTAGCGGGTGGTGATTTGAATGACTATAGGCAGTCCCTAGGGGAAGAAAATTTCCTGGTTGAGCTTGATTGGAGGTGGTGAAAAGATTAATTAATCAACTGAGACCTGTAAGGACACCCTGCCCTTGCTGCCCTTCTGTGGCTATTCTGGGTGATGTTACCATCTCACGGCCAGCCTTGACTTCATGTTGGCTCCCCGTCTGGAAACATCTAGGTCACTCTGAGCCCAAGCATCCTCCCCATCTCATCTTGCTCAGAAGGTATCCAAGAGACAAAGGGAAGTAGCTGGACTTTCCAAAAACCCTTCACGTCATGGGCAGAGTCACCTATGGGGAGGGCAGTGTGTCTGACTCCAAATTCCCACGTTTCCCTATTTACAGGCTGATGGCTGCTCATGTTGGAAAAACATCTCAGGTTACAGAAGGTCAATGTCTCTGCCCTCAAATAACTCACAATTTAATAGAAAGGTTCTTAACTTTTCTGGAGAATGGCAGGTAGTGGGAATATTAAATACCTTAGAGAATTTCCTCAGAAAATTACCGAAAATCTTGCACACAGTTCCAAGGGAATATTTGCACCAATTCCTTGCCCCAGACTTGTCCCCAGCAGAGACTCTGGGCTCAATCTGAAGCAGACTCCTAGTAATTTCCAGGTATACATGCCCTGTGAAGGAAAAGATGCCAAGTACTCTGAGAATCTATGGGTAAAGAGATCCTTGCTGCTTGTGGAAATTTCCCTTTCCATGTTGGTTGCTGCCTTGGAACTTAGAAGGAAGATGAACAGGACATCAATCATTCCCAAGGACTCAGGCCATTTGTTCAGACACAGGGCAGACTTTTGAATGACAATATAGGAGAACAGCCACTGCCAACAGCTATGCACCCAATTTGTATATAAGAAAGTGAATCTCCATGGGTTTTCCTATGCAGGTTGGAGAAAGGCTGTAATTCCCTTTGTAAGATAGATCTGTATGGAGAGTGTGCTAGAGAGCCAAAGTCCACAATAGATCTGTATGGAAAGTTCACATATTGCATAGAAATTCCTTACTTGTTTGCAACTTCAATCATAATGGTATTTCTTGGAGTTGGCAGAGTTGCTAAGAGATAATATTTTTTGGAAGAATTAAGTATTGTAGGAACTTCTAGGGTACTGGCATGTTCTACTTCTGAATCTAAGTGATGGTCACATTTATGTATGCACATTGTATTTTCTTATTTATATTATACTTCTACATGTACATATACTTCGATCTGTATATTAAAATGTTTCTTTTTAAAGAATGATGCAAGCTATCTAAACCCTGAACTTTCAAGAGGAAATCATCTTCTCATCTAACACAATTTAAAATACTCAGCCACAATCAGCCAAAAGTCTGAGATCTGTGAAGCAGGACCAAAACATATTGACACATCCTAGTACTCTAATTTGAGAGTTCCAGAAGATTCCTCTGACTTCCCTCCAGTGTATCTGATAGTAGCCCACTGGGATCTCTCTGGGCACCTTGAATGACCTCAGCCCCTGTCCCTCTCTGGGGCCTGCCTCCTAGCCTATGGCTCTTCCTTGCTGAGACTTGGCTACTATTAACTACAGGGTCAAATTGGTCAGTCTGGACCTGAGCAACCTCACAGGCCCACGGGGCTGTGGAAAATGAAAGGAGTCTGTTGCCTGAAAGTCCCCCCTGCTCCTTTTTTATGGATCCTTTCAATCACAAGTAATTTAACCTTGTCTTAGAGAGCAGTTCACAGTGTCCTGTCAAAGCCTGCCCCTGCCCACCTCTTAACCATTTCTGACTGGGAAGGGCTGGTTCTAGCTCCTCCTGCCCCGCTGCTCTGATGGCTTTTGAATTCCACCTCCTTTGCACACATACTGGGCTTTCCACAGGAGCTGTTGACTGAATACCCGGTGCAGTGACTTTTGTGCCTCACACCCTCAGACTCAGGCCCTTGCCACATCCTCCTCGCTGCCCTCATTCCCATGCCTTTCTCCTCTATGCCACTGAGGGCCCACTTCCACTGGGTTCCTTCTTCCCCTCATCGTTGGCTCTTGCTGTTGGTGTCTGAGTTATGACACCCTGTGTCTCAATGTTTTAGGGAAGCTGTTGGCTTTAGAAATGGGAAGGTCTGACTGAGGGACAGGAGAGAGGGAACCAGGGTTGGATCCAAGATCCTAAGTCAGCAGCAGCAAAATGCAAACCCAAGGAAGATGGCATGTGTGCTGGGCCCCCGGGTAGAGGAAGTGCAGCACTCACGGGGGAAGAGGGCATTCATTGCCCAGGCTCCAGTCAGGCAACTGGAAACCCAGCCCAGTTGTCTGCTTTGGGGCGTGAAGACAGTGCACTGTGAAAATGCCCCAATACCTAGTTTCCTCCCTCACCCATTCTTTATTTATTCATTTCCAAAAGGATTTAAAGAAGTTAATTCTTCCAATGCCATGGATTATATGGATCTCAAAATGCCCCTCTCAGACCTTGCATAGAGCATAATTTCTGAAAATATGTCTCAGAAGACACACTTCTCCAAGGCCAGGGTCAGGTAGAGAATACCAATTGTGTGGCAGGATGTCAATAAATCTGCAAGACCTCGGACACATTATTTAGCCTCTCTGAACCCATTTCCTCCTCGTCTGTAAATGGAGATAATGATCATGGCTCTGCCTGAGTCTTGCAAGGGAGGCCCAGACAGGGTGTGAGAGAGTGCTTGTAAACTGTAAGGTTGGAGTTCTTAGGAGCAGAATGTGAGCAAATTTCAGGAAATGAGATTCTGCTGGACAGCAAGAGCCTCATGACTTAGGAAGTATCTCAAAGCCTGGCCTGTTAAATTGCTATCAGAACGTGTATGTAACAAGACCTGTGCAACCCTTTGGGCTACGGGGTTCAATGTCTTTGCTTTCCTAGGTTGTGACCAGAGGATCCTGTTTATTCCACCCTTCTCTGTATTTCTACAATTCTTGCATGATCCCGGCTTTCTTATTTTTCTGAACTTTTTCTTTCTCCTCTCAGCCTTTGTCATTGTAAAATTTCTCTATTTTCAACTTAAAAATTGTAGAGTTATTAAGAATTCCATCCTTCACCTCCCATTGCTTCTCACTCTTTTTTTTTTTTTTTTCTATCTGGGAGGCTGTTCTCTCCCTCCCAACCCAGCTCTGATAACCCCAAAGTCTACAGTAAAGCCCAGACGCTACCAAATTCCAAATCTGTGTGTCTTACTGTCAGTTCCTCCTGTTACCCTCAAACACCTCTTACTGACTTCTTGAACTTCCTCACCAAATACCTTTTCTCTCTAATCTGCTGAGAGAAAAGGTATTTGAGCACATCTGTATCTTACCTGCCCAGCCATAGTGACTGGCTAAAATGAAGGTGCTCTGGAGATGATGACCACACCTGTCTCTTTTCATTATGAAAGCTCCAGTATCTTGTGCATGATAGGGGCTCAGCATATCATTTTTGTAACATATAAAAATTCATTACTCCCTTCAACACTAAATAATAATAATAATAATAATAATAATAATAATAATAATAAGAATAAGAAGAAAGGTATATAAATTACATAGATAGAGCTTGGCATAATGCTTACCAAATAGCCAACTGAGTGTTTGCTAGGGATGAGGTACTTATGCACACTCATCTCTGCATGTATGTTTATGTACATGTGGTGTATATTGTTGCAGAGATAAAATTTTACTTTTACTCTCTTAAGGTCTTTGGCTGAGCCTGAGGATTAATTTGGTACAGATAGATTCATAGGAGGAAACATGCAATTTGAATACAAGTTTTATGTGTCATGGGATCTCTCGAGGACATGAAGGCCCCAAGAACTGGCACAAGTGGATTCTTTTATGCTACAGAGGAAATTGTGGAGAAGTAACTAAAATATATGGGGAGGTTAAAGGATGATAAGGATTATTTTACAAGGTTTGTTTGTATAAAATTCTCTTGGCCTCAACTTCCTGTCCTCAATGATAAGAATGTTTCTTTTTTACTGGTATAAGGGAGGGCAGTTTTTACATGGGAACTTTGTCTCCCATTTTTAAGAAAATAGAAGGCCGATCAGAATGTCCTTATAGCTGTACTTCTTCAAGTGCCTTTAACTTAATAATCAATATGTCAAAGCAGCAGATTTGGGGGATGGTGCATTCTAAACTCCTATGTACATACGTATGTGTAAACGTGTGTGTGTATATATGTACATATACATGCATATGTGGTTTATATGTACTTACATATATATATGTGTGTGTGTGTATATACATATATATATGTATATATATATATGTAATTTTCATCATCCTCTAACTCATGCAGATAGCAAAGGGTAGATCGGCATTTGTTTACAAATAAGAATTCATTTAATCCCCATAACCATCTTCTTGTGTCAGATATTCCTCTCTGCTTTGCAGACAGGAACCGGAAATAGAGCAGACCCCACACTTTGCTGAAGGCAGCATCACATCCGCTGTAGATCAGGGTCTAGCCCAGAGTGTGCGCTGGGTTCCTCTCAAACATGGCGGTCCAAATGGTAACTGCTGGGCTGTAGCTCTTCCATGTCTCCCCAAATTCAAGTCCTCCCAATCTTCTCAGGTGCCTGCTAGTTTCTCCTTCTCTCCTTGGTATTGACACAGTAATGTACATAGTACATTCTATTATCTATGCTTTATAAATGAATAAAAAGGTGAATAACTGAGTGAAAAAGTAAACGAATAAATAAGCGTATGCATCTCCTTTAATGTCTTTGGTGGGCCTACTTTCCCCACATTTTCCCCTGCAAAAAAAAAAAAAAATATATATATATATATATATATATATATATATATATATATTCAAGTCTAATGTTTTATGTCATTCAGCATTGCTTTCCAAAGGTGGTTATCATTATTCTTTCAGGGTCTCTCATCCATTATCATTTTCTCTTTAAACAGCTGATTGAAAAGGATTTGTTTTCTTTGCACAGGTCATTTTTTTCTAGTAGGGAGGCCAAATGCTTGATCCTGTGGGAATGCACCTTCATTTTTATAATGGAAGCCAATGGGAGTTAATAAAGGGAATGGAAAAAGCACCCGGCTGCCAACTGCTTAAGTAGCATCCGTTCCACCCCGAGAATCCCACCTGTCCTCACAGCGTGCCTCTTGGGGAATCCTATCCAGCAGCTGGGTGGACATGATGAGACACTGGCTGTGAGACTGTTTGATCAGGGTGATTCCAGGGTGTACTTAGAGCCTATTCACAGATGCCAGTGCAGCAAGGGGTCCCTGGCAGTCTGGAATGAAGACCATCTTTCTCAAATTCACCCCAAAACATTTATGAGACTGGATTCTTTTCCTGTTTCTTTCTCTCTCTCTCTCTCTTTTTTTTTTTTTTTTCCAGTCTAAACACAATTTACAGCCACAGTCATGCCCCGGGTCCAGTTTAGTGAATGGTTGTCTATGAATTTCCATAGCACCTAGTTCTGAGCTGAGGAGGAGACACAGTGGCCTTGCAGGCACGAGCCTTGGCTGCAGCCAAACTCCCTGGGGTTTCAATTCTAACTCAAGAGATTTAAAGAAAGTTACTTGTTTCTTCCCTGCCCAGATTTTCATCTGCAAAGAGCGAGCGGTTGAAATGTCTTCTTTTATGAGCTCACTGGGAGAATGATTTGAGATTACAGCAGTTCCCCAGCCACAAAGTGCAGGTGCTCACTGGGTGTTACCACTGAAGGCGATGATGACAAAGATGGTGATGGTGACGGTGGTGATGGCTATGATGCTGTTGTGAAAGATACAAAGCTAACTCAGAAGCAGTCTTGTTTTACAAGATGCTTACAGGCTGTTTGGGAGGTAGACAGGCCCTCACTCAGTCATTTCTGACAAATATATAAATAAAAGGTGACAGAAAGCACCCTTGCCCCGAAGTTATCAGGAAAGGCTTCTAAAAAGTTCTAGTACATAGCCCAGACCCTCAAATCCATAGATTTTGAAGACACAAGGGTAGATGGGAGGGGCCAGTGTGGACTGAACAAAATCAAATCTAGCTATAGCAACTCCTTCTGAAAAGCTGAGATATTTTCAAGTTGTCTTTGCTGCATATTCTACCATGAAAATTTGTGATTCGAATTTTACATTTTTTTGCACATTTATTTTTAGAGGCTCCAGTGATATTATTAAAAGCTAAACCCTTCAATATTAGTGTTGGCCCTTCTTTAAAAATATGATACGTACACCTTTTCTTCCAGTGAGCTCTCTAACTCGTCTCAGAGTTAGTGGTATGTTTGGACGAACTGTGAAATGCAAAATTATTCAGATATTAAAAATTTTTAAAAAAAGTTTAAAGAAATCTTTCAAAAGTAGAGTTTGTTAAGAAAGCTCTGGTAACAAGGAGACACCAATTATGTTAAAAAATGCCAGGGAATTGTAGAGGAAAACAACTCAGGAAAAAAAAATGTTGAGGAAGACATGATTAAATGTACTCTCCAGGTACCTTTGGAATACAGTGCACTTTGCAAGCGACCAACAGGATCTTCTAAAACCCAGGCCAAGCAGTGGAAGACAGTGTCCATGAAGAATTTTGTAAAAGACATTTTCTGGTGCCCAATTTTGGTACTATGAGCCCTGTATCATCTTTTTTTTTTTTTTTTCTTTTTGGTACCAGGGATTGAACTCAGGGGCACTCGACCACTGGGCCACATCTCCAGCCCTTTATTGTATTTTATTAGAGACAGGGTCTCACTGAGTTACTAAGTGCCTCGCCATTGCTGAGGCTTGCTTTGAACTCGCAATCCTCCTGACTCAGCCTCCCAAGTGCTGGGATTACAGGCGTGCACCACTGCGCCAGGCTTGGATCATCCATTTTTGCTGGCAGGGTGTGTGTGATGTGTTGATCTTGCCACCTGTGACACCCTCTTCAGAGGAGCATTGTTAAAATCCTACCTCACCATTAGTGAAAAGGGAAATCCTTTGCCTTGAGATTCACAGGAATCCTATAGGTTTGAACACCACTAATTGTGCAGAAGTGCTAATCTTAGCGGCCTGAGATACACAGAAGCAGCCCATCTAAAGTAATCTGCCCCCCCCCCCCCCCCCCCACAATTCCTCATTGCTCACCCAATTGTGCTGCCTCTCATCTGCTGTTTTGTGTAGGGATTGCCTTTCCCTTACAGAAACTCTGTGGGGGAGTGGGTGATGACTTTTTTCCTCCCCCACGAACTGCAGCTCTGCTGTCCTTAGCACCTAACCTAGTACAGTATTTAGTGCAGGGTTGACTCTTAACAGAATTTGGATGGAGAGTAATTACCGCAGTTATGTCTCGGGTTCAGGTCACACTTATCTTCAGTTGATCTAACTGCCAAAGAAGCAATATTGGTGGTGACCTCTAACTTATTTTTTTTTTTTTAATTAGAAAACACTTTTTAAGTTGAAATATATTCAGAAAGGTACACATATCATAAATTTACTTTATTCCATTTGAACATATTTTGACAGACTGAATACATCCATGAAACCAGTTCCCAGATCAGGAAACAGAACCAGGCACCCAGAAGCCCTCTGTGACCCTCTTCCAGCCATGCACTGATGGTCTGCCCTAAAAGAACCACTATTTAAGCCAGGCGCGGTGATGCACGCCTATAATCCCAGCACTTGGGAGGCTGAGGCAGGAGGATCGCAAGTTCAAAGCCAGCCTCAGCAATGGCGAGGCACTTAGCAACTCAGTGAGACCCTGTCTCTAATAAAATACAAAAAAGGGCTGGGGATGTGGCCCAGTGGTTGAGTGGCCCTGAGTTCAATCCCTGATACCAAAAAAAAAAAAAAAAAAAAAAAAAAAAATAATAATAATAATAATCATTATTTAATAGCAAACTTTAGTGTTTAGTACATAGACTCATTCAGTAGGCACCCTGTTAAGTTTTTCTTCTTTCACTTAATATTATGCAGAGATTTATCCATACATAGGTATGGAGCATTTGTGTAGACTTAGGGAAATTTATTTATCCACTATCTACTATCCACTTGGGTAGTTTCCAGTTTGGAGTTATTACGAAGAATGCTGCTATAAAGTGTCCTGCGCATGACTGTGGGTGCATACGTATCCGGGAATGGGATTGCCAGGTCATAGGGTTCTGCAGATGTTCAGCTAAATGAGTATGGATGAAAAAGTTTTGCAAAGTTGTATCACTCAACAATTCCAGAAATGATAGTGTATGAGAGTTTTGGTGACTCTCCATCTTTGCAACCATTTATTTTTCTATCTTTGTTATTTTATTGAAGTAGATTTTTAGTTGTTCTCTCCCCCTACAATCTCACATCCCTGTTACACATACTTTCTCCTCCCAACCTTCAGAGAGGGTTATAAAGTCACTACCTTGTATCAATTCCTTAGCAACTAAGACTAAATGGGTTGCAACTCTTAATTCATCAGTGGTTTGTGGAGGAGTTCCAGGATGAGGCAACAAGGCATGGTGGGTCCTGTGGCTAAAGAGGTAGTACATGTCCCATATTCAATGTAAACTTTAAAAATAAACATCTGACTAGGTCAGGCCAGACCAGTGAACACGTGTTAAAAACCTTGAATTTTTAGGGAAATGTCAAAACTCCTCAAGTCAGGTTCCAAAGTCACTTCTGTCCCCTGTTTTCCATTTGACTTATTCCAGCCACCCTTCCTTGCACACACTCTACTTCACACTTCACATTTCACCTCCCTTGAAGATCTCCTGCTTGCTCAAAGCTCCAAGTTCCTGACTGTTGTTCCCCACAGGGTCTGGGGTGCTCTTGTCTCCTTTCCTGCCAGTTACCTTCAGACCTTGCTCAGGTGATCTAGGGGTTTTTCTAACTCCATGGCTAGAGCTGATCCTACCCCACACTCTTTCCCTTAGAGCTTTGTTTTGGACTCTATTTTCCACTTATTACTTGGTCCCGAAATGATCTGTGTACTCGTGGACTTCAGGATTAGAACTTGAGCACTAGGGTTTACGTGACTGGGACTGTCAGGATTGTATTTATAGCACAAGCCTGAGACATCATAGCTGATGTTGGACAAATGGTTGCTGAATGAATGAATGAATGAATGAGTAGATGAGGTTCTGAACCTTGATGCTTATGCTAGGAAAATGCCATTAATTGTGTCAGATGACCTCAAATGTTGGAAAAATATGAAATATGAAGTCGATTGAGCATGTTGGACAAGATTGTTAAGAAGAGAATGGAGGAAAGAGGTCTTAAGGGTTTGTGTGTATTGAATAGTTGGTTTTTATAATAATTCCACAAGAAATAATTTCCACCTTATATATGGTGAAATTGAGCAGAGAGAGTTTACGTAAACATTTTCAAGGATGCAACGTTGTGGAAGCAAGATATGAATCCCAAAAGTCTGATTTGTCTTGGAGTCTTGCATAACCACCTCACACTCAGCTGTAGTTTCCCCCTGATAACCTAGTAACAAAAGCAGAGTGAGTAATGAGCCCCATTTTCTGGGTGAGAAGGTCAACATCCATGGGCTTATGTAACTTATCCATGATCATATACTGCTTAATGAACAAGCTGGGATTCTCCAACTCCAGCATTCTTTCCACTGTTCCAAAACACAGGTGGGTGTGGGGGGAGTGGATTGGCAGCACCATAAGCAAACCCCACAGCTCCTTTCTTGACCACGGCAGAGGCAGCAAGACTGGTCATGCTCAGCGCTGAGCCAGAGCAGAGACATAAATGAGTCCAGGGCCTGTAGCTGGGTCCCTCTCTCAGACCTCACCCCCGCCCCCCTGCAGGGCTCCCCAGCATTCCCAGGGCCTGACCACCGCGGGCAGTGTGCCAAGCAGAGCCAAAGGTTTAGTCTACAAGATGCCTCTTGGGAATACTTCTCCAGGGAAGATCTTTCAAAACAAATCTAAACCATTTTGTTGGAAGCTACCCCGAGAGAGATGAAGGTCACGCTGGGTTCCCATCCGTCTGGGTGCCAATTTAGAACTTCTCCTGGTCACACTCAGGCACACATACACACACTTGAAAAATTATGACTTACAGCCACTCTCATTTGAAGAAAAACAAGTTTTGGAGTTGAGGAATTTGTCATTGTCTGAAACTGAAACAGCAACTCAGATGGCTCTAAAGAAAACATTTAGTGCGGCCTTGAGACAATTGCCAGCTTCATTATTTTTTATTACTTTATTTTATTTATTTTTTGCCACAGGGAGAATTTTCTTTGATTATCAATGAGGGCTAGCTTATTTCCTCACCTTTGAGTGAAGTCTTTTTTGTTTGTGGTTTTGTCTTTTTATCTTTTAGTGAGTTATGCTTTTTATTTTTATTTTTATTTTTTTTTTTTTTTTTTACTGATTTATCCAAGTTGTTAACCAAGTAAATGTAAAACTCTCCCATCTGCCCTATAGCTTCATGGATATTTTTATTACTCCTACAATCTACATTTTAAAATCTAGATATTTGAGACAGAGATATTACATTTGCTCAATTATTTTTACAGGGTTCTAATTTTCTGTCATTTTAGAATATATAACAAATTTGCAACTCTATGCTAATCTAGTTTTTGATTTGGTGTTGTTCTATTGGCATTTGAATTCATCTAAAAAGTGTTCTCGATTATGGTGTGAGGGGAGGGAAGCTATTTATTTTAGTTACTTAGTCACTTTAGCAATATTTACGGAAAATTCTTCACTTCCCCAAAAGGTGAAATGCTTTATTTATTATAGTATATCCTAGGAGCAATATTTTTTTTTTTTTCTTTTTTTTGGCTAAAACTTAGTCTTCTTCCTTATGAGTATTCCTTCCGGAGTTTTCTTTTGTAGTATGACTTATCTTTACTTATGGATATCAGAACTTTCTCAAGACAAGAAGTCTTCTGTGTTATTATTGGAATCATATGAGTGGATGATAATAATTTCCTTATTCATCACCATCATCTACACGTCTTTCTTTTTCCATTGGCTATGGCTTCCACAGCAATGTCACCTAATAATGGTGGTGGACATCATTCTTTTGCTGGGGAGGTCTTAGTAGCTCAACCTCCAGTGTTAACTATGCAATATAATCATGGTCATAATTTGAAAAGAATAGATGCTTTTATTTTTAAAATACAGCATTCATAATTATGAGAAATAACATATATTTATGAGGAAGGTTTGCAAAATAAAACATGTGAAATAAACCTTTAGCTTTCTCCATTGTCAACAATCACCCAATCCACTGTCTGTGATGAAGGCCCGCTTTCTCATAGTTAATACTGTGTTCCTGTGTATGTTTCAGCAGTCTTATTAATATTAATTATTTTGGCATTTCAAGAGGTGGCTGTTTTGCATATTAAAAATAAAAGTGGCAAAAATTCAAGTAGATGGCTAATATATTAAACAAATATTCTAATGTGGAAATCAAACATGTAAAACCTTGCTAAGCTTACTAGTGATAAAAATTATGTTTTCTTCATCAAAATATGTATTTAAATATGATACTTGTCTGTTTTGATAAGGATGTGGTGAGGTAAACATTTACATAGATACTTTTGTAGAAATATAAGTTGGCTTTAAAATTATAAGGAGTAACTTAAAAATATATACTAGGAGCCTCAAATATGGTTGAAACTATATTGAAAATATACTCAGGGTCTCTATTCCAGTGAATTTATCCAAAGTATGCATTCTCTTTTACAAGAATTTAAAAGTACTTAACAATAGAAAATAAGTATTTCATTATGGAATATTATGCACCCAATAAAATGATATCAAATAGCACTTTTGATGATATAAAGCAAGACTTATGACCTTAAGTAAAAAAGCAACATAGTAATATCATAAATTATAATCTTAGGTAAAATAAGAAATATGAGAAGACATCCTCCTCCCAAACAAAAATCTGGAAGAATATTTATTGTAATAGCAACAAACAGAAGACTTTACATTTGGTTGTAGAGCTTACAACGATATTTATTTTTTAATATTTTGTTGTATGTGATTGTTTGTTGTATGTGATATTATCTGGTCACCTCTGCCCTTCATTGCCCTAATAGGATGCTGGAATACCTTTCTCTTTCACGCTTACAGTGACAATCTTTGCCAGTAGAGGGCGCTAAGAGACACTGGACTGGAACAGGCTCTTCATCATGGTTCCTGTACAGAGCCTGGCTCCTATGGAGGAGGAAGCCAGTGTGGCATCCAATGGCCCTCACCTCCACTAGGGACATGGCATTTTCCAGTGAGTGGCTTTTCCCAGCTCCCTAGAGTGTACACCGTGAGGAACTTCTCCACCATTCAACAGTACCACCAGCCGGAAGTGGATCTCAGCCCCCGGGAAGGGAAGAGCATCTTGCTTGGGTTCCCTGCTGGAGTCCTGAAGCTAGTGGCTGCTTCTTATTCTACTTTCTGTGATGTTCACAATTATCTTTCCTCCTTAATAGGTGATCCCATGTCATAGTTAATAATTCATTAATCTATTCTTGTTCAGATTTCCATATGGTTTTGTCTCCTGTTTGGACCTTAACTGATATATTTTTCCACATTTTCTATGATTCCCATCATAATCAGAAAATAAATGAATGAATGTTTGCCTTTTATCAAATGTGTGTGTGTGTGTGTGTGTGTGTGTGTGTGTGTGAGATATCTTAGTAAAGGGAAATAGGGATTATTTTCTGATTATAAGGGGAATTGTAGAAAATATGGACAATGTGTTGGGACATTGGGACACAGATGTATGTAAAAATATTTACATATCTCTATATAGAAATCTGTGAGTATGTGTATGCTTTCTAATACTCATTGTGTACGATAAAGTGCTCTTTATACGATAACAAATAGAATAAATAATCTTTTTAAAATATTAAATAGATTACTTAGTACTTCTAACTGATCTTAGTATATCATGCTCATGTCTATAATGATGAATAATAGTTTTGGGAAACTAATTTATCAAGTTTTGCCATAAATATTTTATTTATTTTATTGAATTGTATGATTTTCTGTCTGTTTATAGGTCCAGTGAAAATAAATATGCTGTAGGGTTTATCATATGCAAGTTTTAAAAAGGTCACCAGTAAAATCAACTGGGTTCAGAGGTGTTTGGGGAGGTACTTCTTCTTTGGTTATTGGCATCATCAGACTAATCATGGAGCTCACTAAGGACCCAAAGTCATGAAGAGTTGCCACAAAACCCAACTCATACTCTCATATTCTATGAAGGTGGTATAGATCCAACTTTTCTTAAAACAAACAAACAAGCAAACAAACCATGATGGTCTTCCCGCTGTCCTGACCACTGGTGATTAAACTCAGTCAATAAAGTCTTGATACTGGTGTGAAGGAGCCACGAGAGACGCTAAGTCCTAGAAGACTCATGAAGTTTGCAGTCCAATGGAAGAAAAGGAAGTTTCTCCATGTTTAACACAAGCCAAGAACAACAATAGATGTTTGCTGTCTGGTTCCTCATACAGCTCTTGACCAGTCATGAGAACTCTGGATTATTGTTCCTGCTTTGCAAAAGATAAAGCACGATCTTTAAAGGAGCTTGTCCAAGATCATCCCATTAGCAAATGGCAGAGATGAGCTCTAAACATAGGTCTGTTGATGCCAAATCTCTTATTCTTTCCCCAAAAACATCACGTTCCATAAACATGTAATTATCAAGCAAATCACCTGTTTGGGTTAGTGATTAAGGGCTTAGGGAGCCTGAGGTGGGAAGGGTTCATGGAGAAGGCAAGATGGCCATTCTCTCCCACTCTGCTTCCCAGAGCATCACCTCCTTGTTCCATTAATATGTCAACTCATATCCTGTGCTGCTTTGTGACACTTCCTGCATCATTTCTACCTTAGTGCTGACTAACTGCTCATGCCTTGTCTTCCCTCCTACTCGAGTATGCATCTGTGGAGTTCAGTGTTTCCTCCATGAGAGTAAATACCACTCAAGAACCAGAGTCTAAAATGATCCAATTCTTTGGAAATATTTGGGGTTGTTTTATGGCCATAAAATACAGATATAGGACCACTTTGCATTTATACCACAATTCTTTTTTATGTTCAGAAAGCCTGGCCTCCACCTTGACCCTTCCACTCATTTATTATGTGTTCTTGGGCAAGTGGCTTCTCTTAGGACCTCAATTTCTGGATTTGTAAGTGATGGATTTTGAAACCCCTTTCTATTAGCAGTCTTGTATTTTTCTGGTAAATTCCTAATGCCAGGACATGCAGAAGTGGCAGACTTTTGAGGGTCATCTGCAGCTGGTCCTAAGAGTTGCAATATCCTCAGAGAATTTAAAAACAATGACACAACTAACTAAAGCCCTCCTTGTTTTCCAGATCTACATGTTACTGATAAATGCTTATCCCCACTGACGTTGGGGCCATCTACCCTCAGCCACCAAAAGTCATTGCCTTATCCCCTTATCCACACAGCAGATGGCTGCTGATATGTCCTATCTTATCAATAGACAGGTTAAAGGTATGAAGAAGGCAGGTGTCAGAACCCATGCCATGGAGGGAACACTGAATTCCAGCTAAGGGTTGGCTCTTAATTCTTAATTATTATTATTATTATTTTTTGGTGGGGAATAACCAGGGATTGAACTCAGGGCCACTTAACCATTGAGCCACATCCCCAGCCCTACTTCATATTTTATTTAGAGACAGGGTCACACTGTGTTGCTTAGCACCTTGCTTTTGCTGAGACTGGCTTTGAACTCACGATCCTCCTGCCTCTGCCTCTTGGGCCACTGGGATTACAGGCCTGCCCCCCACCCTCCATCCCCCCCCCCTACACACACTGGCCTGGATTCTTGATTCTTAATCCAGGGGTCTGTCCTCCAATCATATCCTTTGTGACTGTTCACTCTTATTAATGCAATGAACCTTGCCAGGTCAGACAAGAAAATCTTCTGGGCCTAGAAGACAGCATTTCCTGGCTCTGTGAACAGAAAAGTCTCATAGTATGATCTGGTTTTACAGTTTTAAAAAGGCACACGAGAATAGCTCTAGTTCATTTTCTCAGTTCCACCAGAAAATATCAGCTATCTACTTAGGCTTTGGGAAACACTTGCAGAAAACGGGGCTCCCATTCCAAACATGGCACATACACATCACTCAATCCTGGACAATCTCTGTAGATAATATTACTTTGACCAGAGCATTGTTGGAAAGAGTGAGGCGGGTAGATAATTTTCATTCAATCTCTAGTTCAGTTTCTGGCCCACAATAACAAATGTTAGTTTTCTGTTTCTGATGCCCTGGTTAAAATTAACAGCCAGCTCTATGTCCAAGTATTAAAGCAAACACAGGGTGAAGGATCCCTCTTGCCCCAGGGTTCAGAGCCTGGGAGAGTTATGGAGAGCCTTGGCCTCAGCAGTTCTGCGCCTCCATAACTCAGTCCACGTGGGCAGCTGCTGTGTGGGTGCAGGCTGCGCCTAGGCTGCAGAGCATGCGCCCTGAGCTGGGAGTGCACTCCCGTGGCCAGCTACAATTTTAGTTGCTGCTTGGAATTTCCTGGTTTCGGGGGGTCTGGAGTCCGAACTTTCTCTGGTGCTGGTGCTGCTTTGGCTGCCAGGACCAGGCGGGAGACACAGTTTATTTCCACCCGACCGCCCAGGGCGCAGCAGGAGCCCTCCTCCTGGGCCCTCTAGTGCTTGCTGTGGGCTAGGGCCGCCTGGGCAGGCTCCAGCAGCTCCTTCCTGTGCAAACCATGTGGGCTAAGACAATCACATTGCTCATTCTGGCCTGGGTGGAGAATTGTTTGTCTCTGCCTGGGGAGAGGGTGCAGGATTCACACCTTCCCTAATAAAACTTTGGTTATCCTGCTGCTGGGTGCTGGACTCCAGTTACAGCAGGTCCTAAGGGTTGCACTATCTGCAGAGAATTTAAAAACAATGATACAGCTAACTAAAGCCCTCCTTGTTTTCCAAATCTATGTCATTGATGAATGTTTATCCCCACCCAGGTTGGCACCATCTACCCTCGCCCACCAAAAGTCATTGCCTGATCCACGCAGCACGTGGCTGCTGTTATGTCCTGTCATCAATAGACAGGTTAAAGGCATGAAGAAGGCCACAAATTGTGGCTGCTTTATACCTCACTTGGCAGCTGATGGGAGGAAGTCTCATTTCTCCTGCATGACTCAGGGTCCTCAGGCTGGGAGAAATGGAATCCATATCAGGCTAATGGAAGAAAAAAGATGATGTATTTTTTTTAAGGAGCAGGTGGATAGCTCACAGAAGTGAAGGGAAAGTGGGACCACCAGGCTTTGAGAAGGACAGAAACCAGGAGAGCTTGAGGGATCTCAACAGCAGAGACTCATAGAAAGACTTAAAGAATCCAGCAGAAATACTCAGTTCAAATGATTAATGACCATTTATATTTGGCTCAAGGTTTAACAACCCCCACCCCCATGCCCCACCCATACCCCCCAGAAGGGAGTTCAAATGGTCAAAGTAAAGAAGGGCTCTTGATTGACAGCCCTTTGATTTTGCATTGCCTACAATTGATTTGACTGCTTGATCTAACTCTGAGAACTGAGTCATTGTAATCAATCTTAGATATATAAACCATGTAACAGTGAAATAATCGAGTCACTTCTCCCTTTGGTGTAAAAAAGATGGCATCTGTTTATTGTCAAAAATCTCCTCTCCCACTTTTTCCCCCCATGTTGACATGCAGGAAAAACTGAATCAGGTATTAAAAAGTTGTATAGTGAATGGGGAAGGTGATTGTGAGGGTGATTCAATCCATTCCGGGGAACAATTCCGACCACGTTGCTTCTTTGTTCCCTTTTGTCCTTGCATTTGGGCAGGCCTGACAGGGTCCCAGTTGGGTGTCTGAATCCCTAACCTTGAGGGCTCATCAAGGATACCCCAATGGGACTCACAGTTTACTACTCTCTCCCTGAGAACGTGGCTTTGTCTCTCCCTGTAGCTGGAAAACATCTTCTTGAACACTGTTATTCTTTCTACAGCTGATGTTGTGCATAGAGACATCTGTGTCCTTGTTGGAAGCCTTCAGGAAGGGTTGTAGAAACTATTTGTAGCAAATATTTTGCTGGGAGAGGAAGAAGAAGAAGGAGGAGGAGGAGAAGCAAAGACTACTCCTTCCACTATTTTATACTAAAACCAAAACAATATAAACTGGAAGATCCTTTACCAGCCCATGACTCTGGAACAAATGTCAAATATTATAATTAAGAATGGGTGTTCTTCGAGAAACATAAAATATACCGTTCTAGGCTTCGTGTGTGTGTGTGTGTGTGTGTGTGTGTGTGTGTGTGTGTGTGTGTATTTTGAAATTCTGCTTGGTTGTGTGAGCCAGTTGGATCTGCACGTACCACAGCCTGCAGGATTTTGCTTATTCAGACTGAGATTGCTTCAAGAATTGCAAGACTATTAAAGACACATTGATAATATGTAAAAGAGACATTTGTGCAGGTTGCTGAGTTAAACAGGAAACACAAGGCCTCAGGCTGTGTCTGGTTCTCTGTGATGCCAGGAGAGTAGATATTTCCAAATATAGACAGATTGTGCGACACTTTAAATCATGTTGAATTAAATAACAACCCCACTCCTGCAAAACAGGGTTTAGACTTCCAGCAATCCCAAACATCTGGAAAAGCATACAGGTAAATCATTGAGTAAATGGTGAGACAGACAGAGAGATGGATACAGATGGAAGCAGATGAAGTGATAAAGTGCCCACAAATCAGCAGTGGGGGCGTTGGCCTCTAGCAGGGTGGCATATCTGTATAGGATGAATAAAGAGGAAGGAGATGAGAAGGCCAGTTTGGAGAACACGGAATTTCGTTTTAGAAACAAAATTAATCTCTAGGGAGTTGTCCCAGAGCTAACCCGAGGGAGTCCTTAGTAGTTGCTTTCAGTCCTAGACACCCACTGCTCTTGGCACTGCCTTGGTGCCCTTAATGTTCTGTTCTGTCATCTGAGCCCCGAGGCAGTTGATCCCCACCATAACATCACCAGTTCAAGGAGGTCTTTGTTGTGTGGCTGTGACACAGAAAGATGGAGAATGAGTTGAATCTTATTCGGGAGGGGAGACACACCAGCCCCTATTTGTCATCCGGGGATGTGTAGAGGCAAAGTTGATCCTTAAGCCTGTGGGAAAATATGCTATCTTAACTCTGCACATATGAGGTCCAGGGTGAGATGATCTAACTGTTCCAGGGAGAAAAGCCAAGATGGCTCAACTGCAGAGAAATGCAAGAGTGCTGCACAGGTCCACAGAGGTAAGCCTTCTGGGAAAGGAGACAATAGGATGTGTTGCTTTCTTGCACTTGATGACTTGGTGCCCAGAGGGTGGTATCCGGAGGCACCTTCTGGACCAGCACAACTAGATCAGGAGAGTTCATTTTTTTGTCTGAAAGTTGAATGGTTCAACTTCATGCTCAGGATCCCTCCTATGAAGTTCATCCGCTCCTTTCATTTCTTTGCCTCAGAACCAGGAAGGGTCAAGGTAAGGTGCATAGAGTCAGAAGGGGGTGGACTCTACTATCCAGATGCTGACTGGGCCCTACCATTTAGGCGCACCCACCCTGGCATTTGATTTCAGTTCTATTTCGGAGCCGTTTCTGTGGGTTAATGAAGACGGAAGCTCCCAGGCTCAGCCACACTATGTAAAAGAACTACTTACTGCCTGTTCCATCTCACTGACTTTTATGGTGATACTTAAACCAAAATGGTGAACTATTACACTTCATAGCCTGCAAATAAAAGCGGGATGTTAAAAAGTAGGGGCCGTAACCCCTGATCGTGGTGAAATGGCTTGTAATCTTGAGACGACTTTGTTCAGTTCCCCAGGGCCAGGGCCCAGGGCGCTGTGTCAGACCCAGACAATGAATCCCCAGGGTCTCTCTGCCTGGCCCATGTGCCTGTGCAAGTCAGCATGCCTAGCAACCACATTACAACGAGCATAAAGCAGCAGGAAAGCAAACCTGGTGTGGGGTCCCAAGGGGCAATCCAGGGTGGGCATGGAGTCCTGCTCTCCAGCCTCCCTGGAAAGGCCCTCTTCCTGGAGCCCAGCTCTATCACTCCCGACTGTGGCCCTGATGCATCTTAATATCCATCCATAGTGGTCAAAGCCACAGTCCCGGGGCCTGGCACATGCATCAGGATAACACAACCCTGGTGTTTGGACAGAGTAGACTTTCTAGTGATTTTATTAATTTAAGCGTGGGTTTATGTTGTTTACTTGTTTAAGTAAGAATCATGTAAGCACAGAGCACAAATTCAAATCATGTCTGAGTTTGGGTTCTGCCCAGAGTAGATGCCAGGCAGGGAGTCAGATGCAGGGTTACTGGGAGGTGTCACCAGAACATGTGGTGAGGGAGTGGGGTGTGAGGTAGGGAACCGGGGACACTAACTGCAATGGCATCGGCACTGCTGGGGACAACTGGTTCCCTGAGAGAAAGAAACAGAGAGAGAGAGACAGAGAGATAGGGATAAGAATAAGGATAAGGATAGAGAGAGAGGGAGAGATAGGGATAGAGCTACAAATAGAGAGAGGTAGAGATGGAAGGAGGGATAAAGACACAGATAGAGATACTGATAGAGACAGGCAGAGATAGA
This sequence comes from Tamias sibiricus, assembly GCA_025594165.1. Taxonomy (NCBI): domain Eukaryota; kingdom Metazoa; phylum Chordata; class Mammalia; order Rodentia; family Sciuridae; genus Tamias; species Tamias sibiricus. The sequence goes on from CM046659.1 coordinate 169,049,339, forward strand.
AATAGGGAAAGAGAGATTGAGAAAGAGTTAGAGATAGAGAGGTAGAGAAAGTGTGTGTGGAGGAGACAGAGCCACGTAGGGCTTGTGGTCAAAAGACAAAGTCACGCACAGGTATCACGTATAGAGAACTGGAGATAGAGGTGTAGCTAAACTCCAGGTGGGCTGAGGAAATATGGTCAGGGAAAGGTGAGCATTTGCTGAGGCTCCGAACAACAAAGTCAGATAAACTAATTTCAAATCTCATTGTCCAATGATAACTACATATTACAGTTTCTGATGGAACTTTTCATGGAAATGTGTACTTTCCTCTCTCTCAAAGCTTACCTCGTTCTCTGTGATAGTTATATAATTTTCCTTAGAAAAGATATAACATAATTTAGTGTGCTGGCTACTTTAATGAACTAGAGTAACTAATTAAAAATTAGGAGAAATTTAAAATTATAATTCATGAAAAATATCACAAAATGTAAGTTAACTAGCTTACCTTCATAGGTTTTTTTTTTTTTTCCCCAAACCCATCAATTTCCAGCTGGGTACTATTCTTAGCTAAATTGGGTTATTGTTATCCATTTACTGCCAAATGCTGTGTGACCCTGGGACAGTCATAAATTTCCCTGACCCGTACTCTTCCTTTTTTGGGGGTGGGGTGGGTCCCGGGGATTGAACTCAGGGGCACTCAACCACTGAGCCACATCCCCAGCCCTATTTTGTATTTTATTTAGAGACAGGGTCTCACTCAGTTGCTTAGCACCTTGCCATTGCTGAGGCTGGCTTTGAACTCAAGATTCTCCTGATCTGCTGGAATTACAGGCGTGTGCTACCACACCTGGCCTGAAATTTACTCTTCTCATCTGTAGCATCCAAATACACAGCTTATCTAATTAAAAGTGTGTGGAGAAGATCTAATTAGATCATTTGTGGACAGAGCTCTGCATGTCAGAGATGCTCAATAAACATTACCTGTTACACTGGGTGCAGTGGGGCACACCTGTAATCTGAGAGACTTGGGAGGCTGAGGCAGGAGGATCTCCAATTGGAGACCAGCCTTTGAAACATAGCAAGACCCTGTCTCAAAATAAAATAAATAAATAAATAAATAAATAAATAAGGACTGGGGATGTAAACTCAGTAGTGAAATGCCCCTGGGTTGAATCCCCAGTGCCAAAAAGAAAAAAAATGAAAATATTTTTAAAAAGTTACCTTTTAGTAATCTATATCCAAAATAGAAAATAAAAAATCCTTTGTCAGATTCTGTACCTTAAGGAATAAAGGAAAAAGCATCAGCCTTCATAACCAGACACTGTGCTTGAGCTTTAAAAAGCACCTGACTGCTCATACTTTACACCACCTAAGCCCAGGTGGTGTGGAGGAGCAGATCTGTTCCATGAATTCAGACAGGAGTGGATGGCTGACTTTCTTTCTTTCTCTGCACCGTTGCTGCTTCTAGAATTGAGAAGTGGAGTCAATTCTCTCCTACATCTGAACTGGCCCTGGTAATCTTCTTGACCAATAGTTAGTGGCAGAAGCTATATTCTGGGCTTCCAAATTCATATTATAAGAAACCTTGGAAATTCTTCTAGGGTCCTCTGTGACTCCCGCTCTGGAGGAAGCCAGCCATCGGTGAGAGGGCCACTTGTCCTGTGCTCTGCAGGCTGAGTGGGAGCTGAACTAGCCATGCGCATGCGCGGTGGCTGCTTGGAGACAGGTGCTCCACTAGTACCCAGCCTTTCCATCCACCCGGTCACCTGGGACGAGGCATGGGACTTTTGAGTCAAGAAGCCTTCAGATAACTGCAGTCCTAGTGGCATTTGATTGCAACTGCAACAGAGACCCTAAGCAAGCGCCGCTCAGCTGGGGCCAAACAGCAGAGCCGGCTTGAGGTGATAAAGTTTAGGGGTGGTGATGAGTCGCTGGTGATGACATACAGATCAAAATGCAAAAGAAGGACACCCAGGGTCTGGAACCTCAGCCTCATTTCTCTACACCATTTCATTCACCAGTTATGCAACAGTTTGTTTGTTTGTTTTTTCCTTCAATCTACAAAATAGCTATCTTCACTCATGTCAATTAGTAGTTTTATAAAGTAACCTGAGGGTGTTGCCTGGAGGTTAATGCAGACCCTCGAGACTCCACAAGGCGTTTTATGCAGGTTAAATAACTCTATGCAGAGTCCCTTTCCTCATGTTATTAGTTACATGAAACACAGAAAGGACTTTGAAGGAAAATTGCCATAATTAATGCATTTATATTATTTGTAGAAATAAAAAAAATATATAACGATGGAGGTATTTTCCAGCATCCATATTAAAAACTTATTCCTATTTCATTCACCTAGCAGATACTTTTTTCCTCATTTTAAAAATACCACCTTAATCTTAAAGTGAAAGATTACATTTGTCATTGTCATTCATTATTAACATCATTGTTATTATAACTGTTTAGTTATCTGTGAGGTGACATTTTTTTTCCTGAAAGACACTCCAATGGCAGGCAGGGTAAAATGTTCAATAAACTCAGAACATATGTCATTTTCTTAAAGCAGGTAACTTTAAATCTTGAAACTTTAAAGTTCTTTGCTATCTTATAAAAATATTTTTATTGTCATTCTACCTCACTAGAAAGGTAAATATTCTTTCGCATTTTAAAGATCTTTTATCCTGTAAAATTAAGCACATCGATAACAACTTGTAAATATTTTTGTGCTCTTATGACTTCAATTTATTTATTTATTTTGGCTGTAAATATACTGGTGAGGTCTATAAATTTATATTTATTTATTATTCATATTTATGTATGTATATTTATTTATTTGTATTTATATTTTATATGAATTTATTTATTTATATTTATATTTATTTGTATTCAGAGCTAACTTTGCAATTTTAATCTCATGTGAATTCTTTTTTAAAACTAAATTTCTGTCCATCAGGCACCTCATCAATAGCTTCACTTACATTTATTTCATAAAACATTGGTTTCATAATGAAGCAATTTATTGCTAAAATTGTTTCTTCTCAATTTCACATATACTTTAGTGTTAAAAAAATAAACCTCTGTATTTTCTATGACAAATTCCATAAGGAAAGAGATGTTAGAAACATCTGTACTTTCACACAACTGTGTAGAAACCTTATACCCCAAATAATATCTTTTAGCACTTGATTCTTCAAATCTGCAGCAAGGTTTTTTTCCTCTGTATCTTCCAACAAAATCTGCTGACAAAGGGATACATTTTTGTTTGTTGCCATATTTTTTTTTCTGTGTGTTTTTTCAGATGCTTTTCTCATGGGGGGAAGATTGAATATTTCCCAAATGACTGTTTTTAGGGGGTGGGGTGGAGGTAGGGTTTGGTAATAAGCAACAAAACTGAAAACAGGCTTCTAAACATTTAACAGTAAGTTAACAATTTGGTCCAGTACTTCATAAAGTATTGAGTGACTTTACACAAAGCTGAAAATATATAGTCAGGCTATCATGTTCTGGATGCTTTGTCTTCAAATGTGTTGAAAGTTGTGGTTAATTGTGCAGGTTTCATTGGCAAGCTTGTAGGAGACAGATTACAAAGTTCAGGGAGGCTGGGTGGAGGCACTTGCAAGGAGGCCAATAGAACTGATAAGATTAAATTTGTTAGGGATTAAATTGTTAGGGATAGAAAGAGGAATGAATTTGAGGGAGCCCCCCCCAGCAGTGCCTAATATTGCTATATAAATTATACTTGATAATAATAATAATTACTGCCATTTGAAAGAAGGTATTTTGAACTTATACACAATAGATAAAAGTGATGCAAATTTTTTCTCACTTTAGGATTATCAGGGAGAAAACAAATAGACTTAGGGTATTAATTTCTTTGCTGAGGTTTCTAGAGAATGATAAAGTTGCAATGCCAAGATGCAGAGTACACAGGAAAAAGTTTGAAGATTCTGTATGTATCATTTCCGGTTTTTACCACATCCTTGCAAGTTTCTATTTCCCAGCTCCTTCAGCACTTACCAGGGATAGCCTCTTACCTGGAAAGGCTGTCCTTACCCATTATCACTGGCCCACTCCTCTCCTCCCTGGGTCTCCCTTGCCATATCAGTGTGAGCCCTGCAGCCCTTCAGCTAGAAGACAATGCTCTCTTCCTCTGATCTTGAAACCAGCAGGACCCAGGAAGGAGAGGGTGGAAGGCTAGGGGAACCATGAATAACACCAGAATGCTCTGAGCAAGGGAAGAGGCTGGGCATTCTTGTGGGCTGTTTTATTTCCCTTTGCCTTATAATATACAGCACATGCATAAAGGTCATAACTTTGGTCCTTCTCAGAAAACAAGCATGTACGGATGGAGAGGGGCCACGGAGTGGAGTGGGGGCATCAGCCTTGAGTGTGGGAGTTGAGTCAATGTGTCTCTAAGAAGGAATCTGTCAGTTAGATGTCTGGGGGCTGAGAAAGATGCTTGACAAATGAATGCAGTCAAAGTCTTTTTCCCTACCTCCTCCTCTCCTATATAAGGGAAAAACCAAACCAAACCAAACAAACAAACAAAAACAAAACAGGGAGAAGAGGATCACAATGGCCAGGGGAGAAGTGGAAACTATTGTCTCTAAATGAGTGATTGAGAGATGGCATGGTCTCTTCAAAAGCAAAGATGATGTTAAATGCATTCATCCAGATCTGTCAAGCTTCCTGTTCCATCCTCAAATGTTTTGGTTGTTCTGGCAAAATCCATGTTACACAGGTACCTGGCTGTTCTGTCCCTTTGGCTAGTAGCCAGAAGGAGCAGGCTCCTTTCTGAACAATCCCAGCATCCTTCCTGCAGCCCTCCCCCATCACAGGCTCATCCAATCCCATTTACCCCTCCATCTTCACTTTTTTTTTCCTCCCTACCTAATGCACACTTTCATTTATTAGCTAGATTTAGAGTTTTGCTCAGCTAGCTTCTTATTTCTGATCCACGGTCCCTCCCTTCCTTCTTCCCTCTCCGTTTCTATTCAGGTTAATTTATCTGATTATATGCAACGCACTGCGGCCATGTTAAGACACCAACTGAGTTTCCACTTGGAAGCTTAGAGGAAAGATTACCATTAAAACGTGACTTCCATCCACTCAGCTGAAATTACTATTGATTGCCAAAGAAAAATATTTGTGCTGTGAAGCTGGGAGCTATGATGTTGAACCATATTAACATAATGTTAGCATAGCTACGGGTGTTTAGTAGCACGCAATCAGATTTGAAATGAACGTTGATTATAGATGGAGATTAATGTTCACATATTCATAGGAACACAATGAGAAGAGCAATTTCCTTTCTACTACAGATCAATGGTTTCCCCATTCAATTATACAGCTGTAATAATTGCATTATGCTGAAATATTTCTTAATGGCTAATTTCTTTCCTTTTGTGTGTGTGTGTATGAGATCTTTTGTCAGTGATAGCTTCTGCAGCCCGAGGACAGCATAAGATGTTTTAATCACTGGTGCCATTTTGCAAGCTTTGACCAAGCCAGTAATTTCCCCCTTCTCTCCTTCTTTGCTTTCCTCTCTTATTATCACCCAGAATTGCTTCCTGGATGATTGAAACATAGGGACTCGCCTGAAGTCTTTTCTTTCCTTGTTATGAGAATGGAGATAAAAACTAGAAACCTATGGGGCCATGGGTTGCTCAATCCTTTCTTCACATTTGCTGGAGATTATGTGGGGGAGAAAAAATGAAAACACAGAAACATTATGCACAATATGCTCTTCCCCCAAATGACTCTTGTTGGAAAAAATATATATGCACACAGACATCCCTTAGGATCTGAGGGGAGTTCATTTCAGACCCTCCTGAGGATACCCAAATCCACAGATGTTCAAGTTCTTTGTATAAAATGGTATAGTATTTGAATATAACCTTTGCACAAGGTCCCATATAGTTAAACCATCTCTAGATTACTTATAATATCTAACGCAATGTAAATGTTATATAAATAGTTGTTATACCATATTATTTAGAAAATTATTTAGGAATGAATTCTGTACGTGTTTGGTACAGATGCAACTTTCTTTCTTTCTTTCTTTTCAGTACAGGAGATTGAACTTGTCGGTACTCTATCACTGAGCTATACCTCCAGACCGTTTATTTTATTTTTTAAAATTTTAAGACAAGGCCAGCTACGTTGCCTAGGTGGGCCTCCAACTTGCCATCCTCCTGCTTCAGCCTCCAGAAGTAGCAGGGAGTACAGGTGTGATTCTGTGCTCTGGCTTTTTTTTTTTTCCCCCAAAAAAATTTTTTGGTCTGTGCTTGGTTGAATCCACAGATGCACAATCTGTAGAAACTGAGGAGAGACTGTATGTATTGGCTTGGGGACCATTCACTGATTAACAAACAAACAAAAACACTAGCGTCTTCCCCAATACTGCAAGTAGATCTCAGCTTTCCAGCAGAGTCAGAACATCCCCACCTCGAGCCTCCATTGCCTGACCTTGTAGGGGAGAAGATTCATTTCAAAGGTGGGGCAACGCAGAAGGTGGGGGATCCCAGAGGACTGGTGCACGAGCTGAGACTCAGAGGAGCCGCAGTTCCTTGCTGGGAGAGAGGTATGTGGAATGAAGAGGGTTTCCTTCAAGGGACGTCCCTTTCCACACCTTCTCCTTGTCACCTTTTGGTTTTCTTTATGGCAGTGTTAGCCACATTATCAATTGTATGCCTATTCTTTAGTTTTTTTTCTCCTTCTCTCCACCTTGCACTAGAATCTAAACTCCTTTAATGCAGAGGCTTTGTCTGCATGGACCATCTCTCCAATTCCTTGTGTGAACAGGTGTGCAAAGGCCCTGGGGGGAGCATGAAGTCCAGCACATAAAGCTGTGATTTCCCAAATCCTAAGTCCTTCCCCACGGGGCTTCTGCTCTTACATTTTTGGACATTGAGTCCCTTTTCTCAACATTCAACGTAGTAGTGGGCTCATGTATTACATTGGACTGTGTACTTTGGTCAATGAATGTTTGAGGCCTTGAATTAATTAAATTCGGAGTCTCTCTGGCACTTGAATACTTATTTTTCTCCTATAGTTTTTTTTTTTTTTTTTTTTTTTTTTTTTTTTTAATCCCTGCAGCTGAAGGTGTCCTTCAAATTCACCTTATCTGTGACATTCAATACATTCAATACGACCTGGTACTTCACCTTCTGCCTTCCCTCCCTCCTTCCCTTCTCCTGCCTTTCTTTCCCCCTTTCTCTCTCTCACCCTCTTCTCTCTCCCTCTCCAGGCCTTGGTCCCTCTACCTCTCCTTTCCCTCTTTGTCTCTGTCTTCCTCATTTGCATGCAGGTGGAGCACTACACTTGCACAGTGCTGTGGCTGGCTCCCTGGTGTGTACACACTCCTGCATGGTCATCGAGCACCCTGACACACATTTAGTGCAGCCTGGTCCTGATTATGCTGAGTCTCCCACGAGGATGTATTCGTACTTCAGCGAATCTCTACCATGGGAGTTGCCAACCTAAAGTGGCCTCGTAGGCCAATCAAGGGAGCTGGGAATCAGATTGCTCAGCCCCTCCAAGGATGAGCAGCATGTCTTTGGTCCAGATATGGAGACTCTCTTGGCCTCAGTTTGCTCAACTGGGAAATGAATATGACAATACCTAGCTCAAAGTGTGGGTGACACATACGTCGATGCAAAACACTTAGCACTGAGCTAAGCACAGAGTGAGAAAATAATCCAGTTTCCCCAGAGGAGCTTGAGCAGAAGTTTCCTCTTCTTGCCTCCTGTGTCTTTCCCAGCCTTGATCTCTTCGATTTGACTCAAATGATTCTACAGAGGTTGTAACTCATGCCCACATTCTCCTCTATTAATGTTAAAATGGACTTCACATATTGGTAATTTAACAATTTGATTGTTCCTTCTCAGTATCATCCAATAGCAAAATCTTTCCAATGTGGACCTGTTTTTTTGGTGAATACAGATACAGAGAGCAACAAGCTTCCATGTCACTAAACCACAAAGTTCTTTCCATTTGATGTACATGTGTGTATTCTTAGGATTCCCTGCTAACAAGAATTGTTTAGATTTTCTTCTTCATAGCACACGCATCACACAATAGCTGGTGTTCTGCAGGGGCAGTGCCGGGAATGACTGGGGAAAAGGAGTAAGAAGATGAAAGAGGAAAACCAGCAAGTGAACAGGGTAACTACTGGAGATTAGCAAAATACACATAATGATAAGTGCCTCATTATAAACCTTAAAATCAAAAAAGAGATCTCCACAATTTCCCAGATTTGCTTCTTTGTTACATGTGGTTGATTTCTTCAAGAGAAGGATGTTAGCTGAATACAAACCAGCCTTGGCCCTTGCCTCCACCATCTGCATGTATGTTCCAGGCTGTGGATGGTGATTTCCAGGAACAAGTCTTCCCAGGAACCACGTTTGTTGCAAACATTTAAAACAAACAAAACAAAACAAAACAAAATCAAAAAACAAGACAGTTGAGCAATGTTTAAAATCCTGACTTGGGAGTTCGACAGAACTGTTTCCTTCTAGATCCTTCAGTTTCTTCACTTTTTGTTCTTTGACAACTTACTTAAATGTTCTGTATCACCTCTAAAAAACAGAGATATTACTTTTTCCTACTTTATTCCTAGTAGTCGTGAACAGTCAATGACATGAATGACCTAACATAAGGTCTAGCGGGTGGGAAGCACTAAGAAAATAACAATTAATTCTTTATGTAACCACCCAATGCAGTGGTTGATACAATTATTTCTACTTTATAAATGATGAAACTGATACACAAAGAAGTCCAGTAAACTTGCTAAGTTTCTATTCCTGATGAGAGGTGAATATTGGATTTGAAATCAGCAGTGTGTCTCTGAAGTTCATTTTAATTCAAGACTTGTATCACTTCTGCAGTAAAGCATTACAGTAAGGGGATAGGGCTTCTTTTTTAACCTAAAAGTTCAAGGTCAAATGCCTATCAGGAAAGTTAGCCCCAAATCTCAGGAATTCCTAGGCCTGGCATTTTTATCTTTTATCAATTGCACCTCAGTCTCTCTTGTGGCTCTTATCCCATTGAGACTCCCTATAAGAACCTTCCCTAAATATGTAGTTGTCCCCAAACATGTCTTTAAAACACACCCAGTTCCACCTTTTTTGAAGATAGAGGGAGGCACAGAATTCAGCAGAGCAGGCTTGGTTCACCTGAACACCTGTGCCTTCCGCATCTCTAAATCAAGTTCCCGCTGAGCTGCCCTTAACTCCAGCAGCCTCCCAGTGGCTCCTGACTGCTTACCCCATGCCAAGTGAGCCAGAGCTGCCATGGGGCAAGTCCATGTGTTAGGATCATCAAGGTCAAGTCAGAGGTCATAAGGACCAGGCCAAAGGCCTAAAGCATACATCGTATACAGCTACCCATTGGTATAACAGCTGGAAAAGACCAGAAGTCCATCCACCAAACCAAGGAGAAATTGGAGGCTGGCAGCATGGTCTGTGGAGAAGACTCTGGGTGGCAAGGTGTAGGCATGGAGCAGACCCTCCCATTCATGCTAGACACTGGGTTTGCCCCTCTCTTGCATAACTTAATCTTGTCTTATTTCATTTTATTTTGCTATAGCAGAATATTAGAGCCAGAGACTGAGTAATTTATCAAGAAAAGAGGTTTATCTGGCTCACAGTTCTGGAGGCTGGGAAGTCCCAGGGCATCATGCTAACATCTACTTGGTTTCTGGTGAGGGCATTCATTATGCTGCTTCAGCTCATGGTAGAAGGAGGAAGGGCAAGCCGGTGTTTGCTCGACAGAGAACATGAGGGGTAGACTTTTAAAATAGCATCTTGCTCTCTGGGTAATCAATCTGGTTCTATAAGAGCGAGAACTCATTCACCACCATGATGAAGGCATTGATCCATTGATAAGGGTCCCACTCCCAGGACCCAAACACCTCCCACGAGGCCTCACCTTCCAACACTATCATATTGGGGAATTAAAATTTCCATACATAGATTTTGGGGGACACACTTAAACTGAGGCATGCACCCAACCTACATAATTGATGAAGTAAAGATGTAAAATGTAAGTATCTGATCCTTCCAGGGTATCACCATTTATGCATCTGGTGCCCCAGTAGGTCGCCAGAGGTAGATATGAGATGAGGGAGATTACTAGAGGTGGATCAAATGTTTCATGCTTATAGCGCCATACATATAGTGGCTACATATACAAAAGTATAGTGCCTCCCCAAAAGCTCCATTCCTTCTAGAAGAGCCTGAGAGAAGTTTAGGGATACATGGTCATTAGAGATATTAGGATATCCAGAGTCACGGCAGTAACATTTTACTGGATGTGAGACAGACCCCAAATTATATTTGATCAAACAATCAAGGGGCAGGAAAGGAATCTTTTAGTTTTAACTCAGTCGAAGCATCTCTTTTAATGAGGAGAAAACTCAGTCCCAATATAGCAGTTCCTTGGCTATTCTAAGACAGGCATTGGCAAGGTTTTTCAGTAAAGACTAGATCATAAATATTTTAGGCTTAGTGGACCATATGGTCTCTGTTACAACTACTCAAGTCTGCCACCGTAGTGCAAAAGCAGCCACAGACTGTATGCAAATGAATGAGTCTAACTATGTTCCAGTGAAACCTTATTTACCAAACAAATGGTGGGTTGGCTTTGGCCAGCAGATAATTTTCAACCCTTCTAAAACCTTGCAGTCTTTAAAATATCATCATTTTATAACAATGTAGTTTTGATAATACCATATAAGATATGCTTAATAGATTATAGATTATATATTGCATGCCATAATCGAATAATAGAATGAAATAAGATAGAAAAAACATCCTAACTACATAAAGTTCCAGGCAATTATTGAAAACACTCTCTTTTTGGTTATATAGGAATATATATTAGTCATTTAAGAGTTTAAACATTAATCCTAGGTTATTTAGAAAGGCATTTCTTTTTCTTTTCTTTTCTTTTTTTTTTTTTTTTTTTTTTTGGTACCAGGGATTGAATGCAGGGGTGCTATACTACTGAGCTACATCATCAGACTTTTTTATTTTTTATTTTGAGACAAGGTCTTACCAAGCTGCTGAAGGTCTTGCTAAATTGTTGAGGCTGGCCTTGGGCTTCAATCCTCTTGCCTGAGCCTCCCGAGTAGCTGGGATTATAGGCCTGTGCCATTAAGCTTGGCTAGAAATGCAGTCTTCTATAGATCTGCACAGAAGTGTGGAACTCGACCTAAGGCTTGATTTTTGAATGCAGAGCACACAGCTTGACCATCCACCCTAAGAAAGTGAGAGGCAGTCAGCTTGACAATGTGGCATTAGAGGTCTTCTTTGGAGAAGCACAAGAAGAGCTCAAGCCTCCATCATGAATGAAGGGTAATTTCCATTTCTGATGATGTGTCTTTCCCTTATAGGATTAGAAGAACTCACAGCTATTTCTGAAAAAGGGCAGAACTCTTTGGTAACAGAGTCTTTTTTTTTTTTTTTTTTAAACCACGGATTGAACTCAGGAGCACTTGACCACTGAGCCACATCCTCAGCCCTATTTTGTATTTTATTTAGAGACAGGGTCTCACTGAGTTGCTTAGCACCTCACTGTTGCTGAGGCTGGCTTTGAACACACGATCCTCCTGCCTCAGCCTCCTAAGCCGCTGGGATTACAGGCATGCGCCACCACCGCACCTGGCTGGTCTTATAGGGCTAGTTTTAGTTAAATATTACATTAGGAAATAGGTTAGAGGCCAGCCTGGACAACTTAATGAGACACTTTGCATTTTTTTTTTTTTTTCAAATTCTGTCAACTCCTGTTTTCTTCACATCTAAGTCTCCCTGCGCTAATCCAGTTCCACACTTCATTCACAAAACTGACATTACAGTGATAGTGGCTGGGATATGAGTTTCTGATCACTGATTGACGGTTGCAGAACACAGTCATGGGGTGCATATGGAGTGTGGCTCTGCATCTGGCATGGCAGGAATGTTGGGGTGCTCCTCATTTCCCCTGATCTGTTAGCAATAGCTAGAGTGCTTCTCCTTGCAGAGATGGCCCAGCAGACACGCTTCCATAGTGGATTTCACACCACTAGGCTACAGGGAGCGGTAAACTCATGTTTAGGGTAAAGATCCCACCTTTATTCTAAAAAGTAAAAAAAATATTTTTAATTAGAAACACTTGCCTCTGTGTTGCAGCTCTACAGATAACAGGTTATAGTACCCCGAGATCTAAAAATAGAGTCTATAGCGTCCTTAAGTTTAAATGAGATAATAAATGCAAAGCACTTGATTGGCCTCCTGAAAACTCATGGGCACAGAACAAATGACAGATATCAATACATTTATTTATTTAACTTTGATGATGTTTTTCATTGTTATTATTTCATTTAAAAGTTTCGTTCTTGTTGTTTTGGTCTTTATTGTAGTCGCCTGAAGCGACGGCCGCTTGGAGCAAAGAAGCCGCGGGAAGAAGTTTAGAGACGAACTGGAAACAAACAGCCCTTTATTCTGATAACTTTTCTCTCTGGCTCTAACTACACCCCCATACGCCGTCCACGCTCCTCTAACCTCCAAAATGGCGCAGACCTCATCTGCAATCTCGCTCAAGCCCCTCGAGATCTCCGGCCAAGTCTTGCAAGATCCCGGGCCAAGTCCCGTGAGACTATGGAAGGCGCCAATGCCCAAACATGTCCAAAGCCCGTAGTCAACCACAATTTAAGCCATCTCCCCAAACAGGGCTCCTGCATTTCCCCCCTTTTGTTTTAAAAGAGGTAATGAAGCGGCCATCGCTTCAGGGGACTACACTTTATACTTCAGTTTAAGAAAATTTCTTTAGATTCATCACCCAGCTCTGAGATGAAATCTATGGAATGATTCTCTTCTATCTTCCTTCTCTGAATCTTTGATTCCTGTCTGCCTGGTTTCCTTTTAGTCTTCACCCCACAGACACCCAAATCTCACAGAAAGACTCTCTTTTTCTTATAATCCTAGAGCCCTTTCCTTCCGGAGGCAAGAAGCTTCATCTTGGCTACCTTCAGAGTCTTTCTGAAGAACTGCAGTAAAGAGCAGAGAAGAGGGTGCCAAAGTCCTTATTCTTTTAATTCTCCCTAAGGTCACACGGGACCTGGAAGACTCCAAAAGAGATTTTAGAGGTGTTAGTATTCTATTAGTGCTGAGCTAGGTTGGAAGAATACAAAGCTTCCTCTTGCACTCCGAGTTACTTAATTTAGACGGTGCCTTTTGTGGTGTGTCTAGTTATTGTCCCCATTTACGTATGTGGAAATAGAAGAATCAATAGTTCACAGAGCAGTTTCCTTAGTTCTTTCATGCAGTGGCCTGTGCAAGAGAGGTTCCCAAGGTTCCAAGTACAGTTTGTCATGTGAACCTTCTCAATATGTTGATATGCATCCAGCACTTGAAACTTTTAATGTTTATTTTACTTATTTATGCACTTTTTTTGTTTGTTTGTACTGGGGATTGAACCGAAGGGTGCTCTTCCACTGAGCTATATCCCTAGCCCTTTTAATTTTATTTTGAGACAGTGTCTCATTAAGTTGTCCAGGATGGCCTCTATAACCTCTATACTCCTGCCTCAGCCTCCCAAGTAGCTGGGAATATAGGCCTGTGCTACTATTCCCAGTGAACTTTTAAACATTAAAACCCAGCACAAACCCAGACCTTTACCAATGCACAAGCCATGTACACTACGTATACAAAGTGGTATGTGTGAATGGAGTGAATTCCAAGGGTGCTGTTGCTGTCCCTGTGATGTAAACTGCAGGTTGGATGAGGTCAGGGACTCTCTCTAGCTGCACTCTGGCCACTCCCAAGTGCTGCTCCTGCTTGGCTAGACCACAGTCCCCATCTCCATCTGGACTTTGGAAATGACATTTCCATTGTCATAAGTGTGTTTTGCCCCAACTCCCTGGGTTCACGTGGGTGACTCCTGGCAACTATCAAGTGTCAGTTGTGAAGTCATTTCTCCCCACAAGCCTCTGTCTCTCCATTACCTGGGTATCGTGCTCTGGCTTTGTCTTTAGTAGTCACTGGACTCCCGCCACTGTGGAGGGACCCATTAATGAATTATCCACTGGTGGAATCTAAATCCTGGAGGACACTAAGCTATCTGAGGGCAGGAGCTCTGAATACTTTATTCAGCATTGCAGCCTTAGGGTTGAGCAGAGCGCGCAGCCCAACTAGCATTTTTGAGGTAAATGAATAAAGGATGGTCCATTGAATGAGGGTGGTAACTTTCATTTGGCCACCTGGGACAGTAGCCAGATGGCATCCTGGGTGATCTCTTTAAAATGTAAGTGGGAGCCGGGAGCGGCGGTGCACGCACGCTGGTAATCCCAGTACTTTGGAGGCTTAGGCAGGAGGATTGCGAGTTCAAAGCCAGCCTCAGCAGTGGCGAGGCACTTAGCAACTCAGTGAGACCCTGTCTCTAATAAAATACAAAAAAGGGCTGAGGATGTGGCCCAGTGGTCGAGTGCCCCTGAGTTCAAGTCCCGGGTACCAAAAAAAAAAAAAAAAAAAGTGTAAGTGGGGCTGTATTGCGCTCCTTATTTAGACCTTGCAATGGCTTTTACAACCAACTTAGTATGGCCCCAAGGCCCTGTGTTAGATCCAGCTCTTATCTTAGTGTCTGCTACTGTCCCCTTAATACACTTGAGCCTTACTGACGTTTGAGTTTCTCAACACCAAAACTCTCTGACCCTGGGCCTCTGTGTTTACCCATCCCTCCTTCTGCCACGATCATCCACTGAATCTCCTTCCACTGGAGCATTCTTTCCCTGGCAGGGCCCCTGATTATCCCTTCTCACCTGTCTCTGCCCTGTTCCACTAACCTTAGTACCTTCTTGTCCATGGACATTTAAAATGTTATTTCCAGGACTTATTTTTATTACCTGAAATAATCTCAAGTAAATATTCTCTCTCCATTTCTGACTGCCATGTTTTCTTCCCATGGGCTGTCAGCTCCCGAGGGCTGGGCCTCACGTGCCTTATTCTCTGCATTGGTCTGGGGCTAGATTATCGCCCAGCACATAATAGATGCTCAGTGAATATTTACTGAGTGAGTGGACCATGATATATTCATTGGTTAGTTATTCTAATCGTGAGGTTTGGATGGACCTGTTCTTGCTATTTTACCAAATCTTAATGATTCAAGGAACTTATTTGAAGCAGATTGTGTAAAAAAAAGCACTTAGCACAATGCTTGCCAGGTTGTTAGTGCTAAGTCTCACTTCCATTTCCCTGATAGGCCTAGGATAAGGAGGTACAGTCTCTAACCTTGGAAAGAACAATCAATCAAGAAGGGGTAGAAACTTGATCCTAGAAGCCCCACTGCAAAGTGCAGTCTCAACACCTACCACAGTGCCTGGCACACAGTAGGGACCCAATAAATGTTAGCTTTTATTGTCATTGCTACTGTTCCAACCTATCAGTAAATGATATTTCTCTTCCCAAGAGAGTCCCTCCAAGGAAGGGATGCTATCGTGCCCTGGTAATTAACAAACATAGTCACATGATAGATGCTCACAGAAAATAGGAAGCAAAGAACAAAGTGTGCTACTCTTTCTTTTGAAATGTCAATTAGGGGACTCAACTGAAGCAATATCCAGAGGTCACAGAGTTACTCATAGGAGGTTGGGAAGGCCTGTCTTAGCTCTTCTCCCCACTTTAAAACTGAGGTTAGTTTTTCAAAATGTATTCACTACCACTTTCTAGTTTTTGGTGACCCACCTCTTAGTTATAAGTTGTTAGTTCTTCATCTACTGCTTAAGAAGTCTCAGTTGTTCACATCCTATCGGTCTCATCCTAACCCGGATTCTGACCTATCATGGTCAAGGCCTATACATGGCCCCGGGGAAGTGCAGGACTCCACAGTGAGCATCACACCATAGCCTAAAGAGCTTCTCAGGGAAGGGATACTGCCAGCAAATCTTGCCGGGACCCCTGTGCAAATACACAGCTTTTGCATTTGTAAAGGTCCTTCCCTGCACCAAAGCCACCCTGTGAACAAAAGTGAGTTCTCACCATTCACCAAGTACCATGCAAAGGCACTGTGCCTGCAGTTCATTCACTGATGTTTTGACACCCACCCTGTGGCAGAATTATTGTTAGTGCTGGTATATTGTGGATAATTTAAACTTAAATATGTCATGTTGTAGAGTTCCTACAGCATTACAAGGATCATGCAAAACATCCACCCACCCATGTTGGTATTAAAATATAATAATTCCACAGGAATCTATGAGGACCTAACAGAAATCAGGACTCCTTTTAGGTATTATAATAAATAGATGCACATGAATCGCCTGACTTTAAGAAGTTTTGCTCCAAGGAAATTACAGACTTGTGAGAAGAGATCAGGCTGAGGGATAAATAAGACAGTAACTCCATGGGTGTTACGAACCCAAAGTTGGGCT
Source organism: Tamias sibiricus (assembly GCA_025594165.1). Taxonomy (NCBI): domain Eukaryota; kingdom Metazoa; phylum Chordata; class Mammalia; order Rodentia; family Sciuridae; genus Tamias; species Tamias sibiricus. The sequence continues at coordinate 169,065,720 of CM046659.1, forward strand.
AATGTGAGTTTAAACAAGAGTCTATAGAAACATTTCCCCCCCCCCTACACTAACCTAGTTGAGGCTTTTGAAATTCCTCTGGAGGAACTAATGTCTACAAAGCACCTTGCACAAATCCTGGCTCATAATCCACATCTGATATGGGCCAGTTTTGCTCCAAGGGCTTTGGTTGAGCAAAGGTGGGCATAGGTGAGACACAGTGCCAAATTCTAACCAAGGGCTTCTGACATCAAAGGACCATGTGATTTTGCTTTGGTAGTTTTGCCTTCAACTGGATTTGATCTCTTTCAGGCTGATGTTTTCCAAAAACAGCAAACGAGTCCTTTTTCAAGGAAGAACTTCTCTCACTAATGACTTTCTCAGATGGGCAAAGCCATACTCTGTGGGCATGAAGGGCAAAGAAAACTAACAACGAATGGGATCTATAGCTTGTTCCTTGTATTTTTGAATGTTTTCATTTCCGCCCTGGCAACCATAGGGGAAATCTTATCCTTGGATTAGGAACCGTGCTCAGGGTGAATTTGGAGGAAAAGTTTTATATTGAATTTAAGGTAAGTGAAATCTCAGAAATGAGTTTCTTTTCTTTTTCAGGGGCACAGAGGAAAGGATTCCTGAGTACAAGTTTTCATCATAAATGGTGGAGCCAGTCTTAGCTGATTCTCATGCCTTCTTCAAATGAGAAAATCATAAAGCTACCTCCAGCAGCCTTTGATGAAATGACAGTTCAAAAGGCCACTGCACTTCATATTTGAAAAAGTATTTTTTAAAAAAGATAAACAAAATTATCCAAGAACGATCATGTTTACAAATAATTCTCAAATGCGTTATTAAGTGAAATTTGCTTCAATTCAATGCCAGTAATTTGAATTTTAGCTAAATTTCCTTGCATAATAAGAGACAATTTAATATTCAGTTGCTATATCCAGGATCCTCTCATAGAACCAGAAAATTTGGTTAGATCAGAATTTCTCAACCTCAACACTAGTGACATTTAGGGTGGGGTGATTGCTGGTTGTAGGGGACTGTCCTATGCATTTATGGATGGCTAGCAGATTCCCTGGTCTCTGCCTACTAGATACCACTAGCAACTCTCCTCATCTTAGTTGTGACGACCAACAATGACTGCCAATATTGTCAATGTCCTGGGGGAAAGAGGGTGGGTGGGCAGAATCACTCCATGTTAAGAACCATTGAATGTTTAATTTAACGTCAACTGGAATGTTCAAATTGAATCATTGTTCCAATTCCCATGGGAGACCTGGATTAATAAAACCATTATTTAATTTACTACAAAACACATTATATGCTAACCAACCACCCACAATTAAAAGCCAATTCAGTATAGTCTTTATAAGGTCTCCTAAATGAACTCATTATTTGCTTTCAGCAGGAGCATGTTTTCTGTAGCAGTTCTCATTGAAGCAGGAGTTAGGTATCAACAATGAGCGGTTGCTCTGGACCAATGACAATGGATGTGTGTCTGTGCTCATGGACGACTAGAAACCAGCAGGTTTACTGAGGTTTGAAAAGCTAAGCCTACTCCATGCCAAAGATGATGCTGTGGTTTGGTCCTGCCCCAGGTCTTTCCCTGCTCCTCCTGGATGACCTAATGACAGCAGCTAATACTAGGGAGGACTTGTTTTATGCCAGACCTCTGCTGAGAGCCTTAGCAGCCCCTTCTTATGGGATCCTGTGCATAATCTAAGATGTAAGGACTAGTGAAACCATTTTACTGCAATGGAACTATGTCTCAAAGGGTGACATGACTTGCTTATGGTCGTTTAGGTAGCCATGACTTGCTTATGGGGTGAGTTGAGATTCAAATCCAGGTCTGGCCCCTACCCAGTTGTAATTAGTATACTTAGTCACCCATCACTTTTAAAACAGCTACATTTCAAGACTCACAGATTAATTTGTTTCTACTGTATATGCTTATTGCATATGCTAAAAATTCCATCAGCACTTTTTTAAAAATTGCAATGTAGGGAGTCCTGAGAAAAATGATTTTCTGAGTGTCAGGAATTTTTTCTCTCCTTACATTTTTCCAGGAAAGAAATTGTTAACTTGGGGTACAATGGAATCTTTACTGTGAGAATAAACAGTGATGTTTATTAATCCCACAAAGAGCATAGGGAAAGAAAGAGAAAGAAAGGAAGGAGGGAGGAAGGAAAGGAAGGAAGAAAGGAAAGAAGGAAGGAAGGAAGGAAAGAAAAAAGAAAGAGAAAGAAAGAACGGAAAGAAGGAAGGGTGGGGGGAGGAAAGAAAGAATGAAAGAAAGAGAGAAATAAAGAAAGAAAGGAAACAAGGGAGAGTAGGAGGGAGGGAGGAAAGAAAGAAAAAGAAAGAATGAAAGAAAGAGAAAGAAAGGGGAAAAAGAAAGAAAGAAAGAAAGAAAGAAAGAAAGAAAGAAAGAAAGAAAGGAAGGAAGAAAGAAAGAAGGAAAGTTTCCTATGAATTTAGTCTTAAGGGTTTAATGACTTGTATCACAGGGCTGTAAGGTTTTATGTCTCAACTTAAACGGGACTGAACTGCCTGGATTTTTAACAGTTTATAGAACTGCTGGTAAATAGCTGGAGATCTTGTGTCTTTAATCACTAGAAAAGAAGTAGAGGAGGAGGGGCCAAAGGAAGAAGGAGGCAGTGGGCAGAGGGCTGGGGTCTGGGAAGGTAGAAGTGCAGGCTGCACCCCTCAGATGGTTTCCCGCGAGCGATCAAGCATTCATGCCCAGGTTCATTAACTGGCAGGCCTGTTGAGGGTAGGGCCTGGTTTTTATCAGCAAGAGCCCTGCAGATCCACCTCCCAGCTTCCTAATCAAGTCACGTTAGTACATCATTTATTAACTGTGAGTACAGGCCAGGGAGGGGTTGCCAGAGCGCTGTGGAAGAAGGATGGAGGAGTTGGAAAGCTACCTCCACCCTAGTTTGCAAAGCTTCACTCTTTTTTCATTCCAGTCAAGAGTAATAATAATAATAATAATAACAATAACAATAATAACAATAATAATAATAATAATAATAAAAACTAAACCTTCTGGGCCCTTCTACTGTCTGCAGTTGTAGTCCCATTGGGACACTGTGATTAGAGAAATATTCCACCCATTTTAATGTGGCAGAGCCATTAAGGAGGTTGACAGGGTTTAAGAACCTTTATCCTGGCCTTTGAGACAGGCCCCACTTTCAATGTCCCCATCTTATTATTAAATGGAGTCATAATCATGGTGTGTCCCTCTGAGTTCCTTTCTTTTTCTCCCTCTCTAACAACCTGAATTTGGCACACTTCCTCTCCCCTTTAACCTTCACAAGCTAAAAATAATATCCTCTTGGAACCAGCCAAAAAATGTCAGTTGGAGGACTTTAATTAGCAGGAGTGGGCAGGAGACAGTTCTAGCCTTCCCAATTTGCTACAGACTCTCCAGGGAGCCAGAGCCAAGCACAATTGGAAAATCCAGGTTCATGTGCACCAGAGATTGGAGTTTCTGACTGGCAGGCAGAACCTGCCTGGAAACCAAGCTGTGTGGAATCTCTGCAGCCCACGGCAGGGGCACTGGGGGGGCAAGGAAGGCCTGGCAGACCACGGGGAGGAGGCTAGGGGTCCGAAGCATGGACTGCTGCACTAGATTTCCAGGGTTTGTTTTCAGCTTTCCTTTTTCTTAGCTCTCTGACCTTCAGCTGTCTCCTGAACCTTTCTCTGTTTCTCCCTCCTTATCTGTAAAATGGGTATAATCACCACACTCACCCCATAAATATGGTGATTAGTGAGAATAAAGGAGTCTGTTTGAACACTTAGAACAGCCGGGCACAGGGAAATCCCCATGTGGAGTGCTTGCTGATATAATTATTTCTTGGCCCCTTTTCACTTTGGTGAGTTGGGACCCACCCAGATGATGAAACTTCAGCTTCTTTGTCCTTTTATTGCTTCCACCTCTATTAAAATAGCCCTCTAGCAATCAGAGAAATGCAAATCAAAACTAAGATTTCATCTCACTCCAGTCAGAATGGCAGCTATCAAAAAACACAACAATAAATGCTGGCAAGGATGTGGGGAAAAGGGCACACTCATACACTGCTGGTGGGACTGCAAATTGGTGCACCCAATCTGGAAAGCAGTATGAAGATTCCTAGGAAAACTTGGAATGGAACCACCATTTGACCCAGCTATCCCACTCCTTGGTGTATATCCAAAGGACTTAAAAACAGCTTACTACAGGGACACAGCCACATCAGTGTTTATAGCAGCACAATTCACAATAGCTAGAGTGTGGAACCAACCCCAATGCCCATCAGCAGATGAATGGATAGGGAAACTGGTATATATACACAATGGAACACTACTCAGAACTAAACGAGAATAAAATCATGGCATTCTAAGGTAAATGGATGGAGTTGGAGAAAATAATGCTAAGTGAAGTTAGCCAATCCCCAAAAACCAAAGGTCGAATGATTCCTTTGCTATGATGATACTGAATTATAATGGCAAGGGAGCCGGGATGAGAGGAGTGAAGGAATGTTAAATAGAACAAAGGGGAGGGAGGGGGTGAGGGGGCAAGGGGATAGGAATAATGACAGAACGAGTTAGACATCAATACACTAAGTACATATATGAAAATACAAATGGTGTGAATATACTTTATGTAAAACCAGTGACTTGAAAAACTATGCTCTTTATATGTAATATGAAATGAATTGCATTCTGCAAGCATGTCTAACAAATTAGAGTAAATAAATAATTTAATTAAAATAATAAAATAGCCCTGTATGAAGAGAAGGGGCTACATCAAAACAATATTTGAGATTCATGGAGAAAATAAGACTTTACCTCATTTACATGTGTTTTCTCAATTAAAGTGGAATTCAACATAACTTTAGGGCTTTGAATGGTTGGATGCAAAGGTCTTAGAACTCCAGTCTCCTCAAGATGTTCCTCTAACAGAGCAGGAGCTCTGGAGGAGAAACTGGACAAGCATGAGATAACTATGATGGTAACACCGAGTTCCTGCGCTTTATAATGATTTGGTGTTTTCTTGTAATAATGTCCCTCACTTAGTCCTTGGGTCCTTGGGAACCTGCTCATGGGTTGTCCTAGGACCTTGTGATTATGGGAAAAGACTCCAAAGTCTATCAGTGATGGTCCAAAGTAGAGTTGAAGGAACAGATTGGGTGTTGGGATGAACCTAAAGGGTGACAAGGACAATCCTAACCACGGTGTGCACAGCAATAGGGCCTAACGTTGTGGTTCAAAATGCCGGACCAGATCATGAGTGTAGGGTCTGTGTTCATAGCTGGGATGGTGCTGGCATGTAGCTTGAGGGAAGGCTATCTAGACTGAAGTGAGGACAAGGATAGCAACTGGTGGGAATGTGGCACAGATTTAGTCCACGTGGGCACTGGTTCTAAGAGCCAGATAAGGGGACAGAGTCTTGCCCAGAGAGAAAGAGTTCAAGACAAGTGTCCAATCTCAGCAGGTGGGGAATGCGGAGATGTTTCCTGTGAATACGTCCCTGTGGGCAGTCTAGATATCATCTCTGGGTCCACGGACACAGGGGCACCTGGGGCCCTACTTGAGAAATGACAACCCAGGTCTAAGCAGTAACTAGGTCACAAATTGACCAGCCAGTGGAGAATCTATTCACAGGTCTTGTAGCAATGGAACTACAGTCTTATCGGTATCACCATACCTCCAGGAGCGGCAGGCAAAGCAGTTGCTCTACACAGAGGGGAGAAGTCAATTTATTTAGAACTAGTAAACTGTGATTTAAAACTTGAGCTCCAAAATACCATGTTGCTTCTATTGTTCAGAACATGATAGGTTTTATGATGGGGATTTCATTCCCTTCTTTTGAAAACTCAGCTTTTTAACAAGTATAACTTTCATTTGCACCTAGACCTTTCTTTGTATAACTTCTTCACTGAACTCTGATTCTTTTTTTTTTTTTTTTTTTTTTTTTTTTTCTAGAGCTAAATCTTTAAATCTTTGTCTACAGGCCTTTATATCTTCTTTCCCTTCTAATGTTCCTCCCTATTTTTTTTCCACCTCCCTCCATCCCCATACTTGCTTTCTTAAATAACCCAATAGATTGTTGTTCTCAGGCCTATGAACTAGCTGGCCCATTCTGATATGGAGGCCAGGTTTGGTTGACACAGTTTGGCCTTGTTCATATTTCTGAGGTCTGCCACAATTTGACTGGGGACTGACCAGTCTTCTGGCCTTGGCTTAGGCCTGTCTCTGTGGTTGCACATCTTCCATTAGGCAAACCTTGATCATAGAGGTCCAAAACTTACAATAGAAGTTCACAGGCCCTCTTAAGGCACAGATATGGAACTGGCACACCATTATTTCTGCTGCATTCTTTGAGGAAATGAAATCACAGGCCAGCTTGGATTCAAGGGCTTGGGAAGTAGACTCTATCCCTCTATGGGAGGAGTGGCAAAATCACATTACAAGTGGCATAAATCATATTGCAAGGAAGGACAATAATTGTAGATATTTTCCCCCCAAACATTCTACTACCCCTTTTCCTTCCTCTCTTAATATTCACAAATGATTCCAGCAAAGTTAAAAAAAAAAAACTGATTTGGGCACCAATTTATCAATGCTAGGAGAAAGCATACATATATCCTGTTCTGTATGTTACTTTCTAGTGGGGATGAGAAAGATGAATGAAATCATCCCACAAATAGATATCAGTGCACCAGTATACCTAGTCCTACTAAAAAGAGAGACTAGAATGAGAATTCAACAAAGGGAAACTGGCCTAGTTGTGGGAGATGGGAATTCCAGGGAAGGGCTATTTTGCAAATAATCATTGAAGTGAGATCTGCAGAGTGGAAGAGAGCAAGCAAAGCCAGGGATAGGAATTTTAGGCAAAGGAACAATATGAGCAAGCATCAGGAAGGAAGGCCAATGTAGTCAAAGTGCAGGAAGCAAGGGAGAGTATGATCCTAGTCCAAGGGCTGCACAAGTCGACTATGGACACACTTTGGAGGTCACAATGAGAAATTGGCTCATTATGCTAAAAATTGTTGAAAATCTTTGAATGACTAAGCAGGGGGAGTGGGTAGTGAGAAAGTGACGTGGTTATCAACTATCATGCCTGACAGAAAGGGATGGAAAGGCATCAAAAGTGAGTTAAAATAATTGTTGGAAGAGGGAAATATATTTGTCATTTTATAAAATGTTATAAAATCCTGGGCAATTGACTAGAGATTGCATGTTATAAAAATGGGAATCCTAAGCTCAGAAGAAATACTCTAGGTATCTTGCCCAACCTTTCATCATCATTTTGCCCTAAAAATCCATGACTGCTTTTGGTTTGCTAATATTTTATTTATGAACTCGAAACCTATGATTAAGAGTAGAAGATTCCCAAATCAGACTGTTTAGTTCACTTTGGGGATATGCACACCACTCTGCACAACCAGGGGGAGGTTAGTCACCATTTCCAAAGTTTCTTCATCTGTAACATGGTGACAACCATATTTCCTATGTTTTAGATTTGTTATGAGGAGAATTTATACACATGAATCACTTTAAGAGTTTCTGACTCATAAAAATTTTGAGTTATTATTAAAATATTATTACTGTTTTGTTATTCCTTGTGTTTCTCTTGTCTAGTTTTGGTTCTGAAATTATCGGTTTTATAAAAGGATTTTACAGAGCTATTTCTTTCTTTTTCTTTTTTGAAAAAAAAAAAAAAAACCCTGTTTTGTGTGACTGGAATTGATTGTAAAATATGTGAATTGTCTGTTATTTAAATAATATTTTTAAAATTTTAGATGTGACAAAATTTGTAAGCTGCCTGTCATGGCCAGCCACGGCGCCGCGGGAGGAAAACTCGGAGGCAGAGTAAAGCTAAAGGTATATAACCGGGTGAAAGCGGTCAGAGTCAGGAGAAGAATGAATTCATTCAGTCAGTCATGCAGTCGCTCGGTCGGGAGAAGAGTTCGGGTCGGAGAAGAAGAAAAGAATCAGAGCGGCCAGAACGTAGGCAGAGCGGTTACAGAAGAGAAACCAGATAGAAGAAGTAATTCCTGGTCAGAGTCAGGCAGAGGCTCCCGAGGAAGAAAGAAGAAAGAAGAAAGAAGCTCTAAAAGCTAAGCTCTCTCTCTCTCTCTAAAGAAGAAATCTCTCTCTTTCAAACTCTCTCTCTTTCTCTCTAAGCTCTAAGAAGAAGAAGAAAAAGCTATCTCTAATCTTTCTCTCTAAGCTCTTTCTAAGAAGAAGAAAAATCTTTCTTTCTCTCTCTAAGCTCTCTCTAAGAAAGTAGAAGTAAAAGTAGTAATAGCTTTACTCTGCCTCTGAGAGGTTTCTTCCCGCGGCGTTGTGGCTGGCCAAGACAGGCAGCTTACAAATGGTGGCCCGTCTGGGGCTCAGCAGGCAGAGAAGAAAAAATAAGATATAAGAACAAGAAGCTAAGATAGTGAGGAGAGAGAGGAGAAGAAAGCATAGCCTCTGACTCAGTTGAGACCAGCAAAAAGAGTAGTACTCAGTTGAGGCCAGCAAAAAGAGTAGTACTCAGTTGAGGCCAGTTAAGAATTAGCGAAAAGCCGAAGCGAGTAGCCGGCGAGAGCCGGCGAGAAGCCGAAGCCATGAAGTGAGTAGCTGGCCAAAAGCCATAAAAAATAAAGAAGCCAGAAAGTAATAGCATGGTAAAAGCCATGCAGAGAAAAAGCCTTGAGCTTTAGCAAAAAGCCATAAAGAAAAAAGCCATGAGCTTAAAAGAAAATAGAGAATTAAAAGCACGGTGAAAACCATGCAGAGAAAAAGCCATTGAGCTTTGGCAAAAAAGCCATAAAAATAAAGAAGAGACAAGAAAAAAAAAAAAAAAAAAGTCAAAGCCGCTTATGCAATTGTGCTTAACTAAGTGCGTTAGCTGCTCCTCAGCAGTAGGCTTCCTTAAAGCCGCAGTACCTCCTCAAAAAGGGCTCAAATATCCACCCTTTTAAAACAAAAGGTGAAAAGCCAGGTAGGGACAAGAAAATAGAGAAAATAGAGAAAATAAAATATAGAAAATAGAATTAAAAAGCACCTTTTAAACTAAAAGGGAGGAATATGAAGGAGCCCCAATTAGGGAGATGGCTATTGCAGTCAGCTGGAAGCCATAAGTTCCACCTGATAATAAGTATGTATGTGACGCACCTATAAATGCACGTGAGGCACCCGCAAAGCTAAAGGTATATAACTGGGTGAAAGCGGTCAGAGTCAGGAGAAGAATGAATTCATTCAGTCAGTCATGCAGTCGCTCGGTCAGGAGAAGAGTTCGGGTCGGAGAAGAAGAAAAGAATCAGAGCGGCCAGAACGTAGGCAGAGCGGTTACAGAAGAGAAACAAGATAGAAGAAGTAATTCCTGGTCAGAGTCAGGCAGAGGCTCCCGAGGAAGAAAGAAGAAAGAAGAAAGAAGCTCTAAAAGCTAAGCTCTCTCTCTCTCTCTAAAGAAGAAATCTCTCTCTTTCAAACTCTCTTTCTCTCTAAGCTCTAAGAAGAAGAAAAAGCTATCTCTAATCTTTCTCTCTAAGCTCTTTCTAAGAAGAAGAAAAATCTTTCTTTCTCTCTCTAAGCTCTCTCTAAGAAAGTAGAAGTAAAAGTAGTAATAGCTTTACTCTGCCTCCGAGAGTTTTCCTCCCGCTGCGTTGTGGCTGGCCAAGACAGGCAGCTTACAAAAATTACCCAAAGTTTGCGTTTCTTTTCAGTATGTTGTAAAGGAAGTTGTTCATTTCATATGACTTTTCAAGGTTGGAACAAAGTTGTTTATAATTATTTTTAACTTCAGCTATATCTTTTGTTTCTTTTTGCTTTTTACGGTGTTCATCTGTACCTTAATCTTGTTGTGTTCCATCAGTCTCCAAAGATCTTTGTCTATCTTATAGACCATTTAGAGTACTAGCCTTTAGTTCTGCTGATCTTGTTTTTTTCTATTTAGTTAACTTCTCTTTGGATCTTCTTTTACAACTTTCCACTTTCTTTAGCTTTAATATATTTGCTTATAATTTATTGCTTATTACATTTTCATCCTTTTTTCCTCCTATTTGTGTTTAAGCTCTCTGTCCCTCAAACACTGCTCCAGCTGCTTTTCAAGATTTCATTTGCACTGATTTTAAGACTATTTCCCAATTTCCACTTTTTGACACTTTTATTTAAACCATTTTTAGATGATATGGATTATTTTAGTTGTTACTTGAACATTTATTTCACATTGCATTATATTATTGTCAAAAAAGTAAGTTTATAGTATTGATTACTTTGGCATTTGTTGTTGTAAAAATCTTTTGTAAATGTCTCATGCGATTTTGAAAATAATTTCTATTCTCTATCTTCGACCTTAGTAATTTTCTCTTCAGCTGCATCTACCCTTCTCTTTAATGCATTCATTGATATTTTTAAATCTCTAATAAGCTATTTATTTTATATTCCAGAATTTCTGGTTGGTTCTTTTTCAAACTCAAGTGTTCTTTTCCCATATGGTTCTGTAATTTAAATAATATTTACTACTTTTAAGTATCTTTGGAAACTAAACATTTCCGTATAGTTATACTACACATATTTTAATTTTTGTTGGATCATTTAAACTTTTGGAACTTATAGATTGTTTTCATTTTGGTTTGTTCTTTTTGACAATTCTGTTTATCTTCTGAAAAGATTAATTATTCTGTCATAGTGTTGCTACCACATCATTTCAAGATTTTTTTATAATGAGATTCTCTGGTAGAAAACTCAGTGGTTTTAAATTATTTAAAACTGTCAATGCACCATTCAGCAAGTTTAAATTTGGACCATGTATCTATGGATGGTATGGATCTGGAGTTATTCCTTTTGTCAGTTATTCCTTTCTTTCTTTTGATCCAAAGCTTAAGACATAAGATTCACTTCTTTCTGGGATCATGGATAGAGTTTTCCTAATCCATGAGGATAAGGGAAAATTTGAATTCCAGCTTTCCTGCACTGTACTGTTTCCTGAATGTGCATTAGCCCCTCAGTACTGAGCTCCCAGGAGTGACACCTCCTTGAATACCTGGGCACTAGCACTAAAGTATCTTTGGATCATTTTTCTGGCATTTATTTCATTTTCCTTTCTTGCACATGGGGATTGCTCTCATCTTATTTTGATTTATTTGATATTTGCTACTTCATCCAGAATTTCTGTGTGCTTAAAATATGAAGTTGGACAAAGTTCATCAGTTCAGTTTTTATGTTGCAATTAGTTGGCCTCAGAGGTTTCCACAGGAACATTTAATGAAGAAAACAAAAGAACATTGTCAACAGAATTCTAAAGTAAATAAGATATGACCCATGTATTGGACCCTGCTTGTATTGGTTTTCCAAGAGCTGATTTTTAAAACTTTAGGAATAGTACCAGGCAGTTAAACATAGCCATTATTTAAACTTAATTCTTTAAAATTATATTTAAGCTATTTTTAAAAAATAGGTGTAAAAGCACTTAATTCATTATTTCTTAATTTTCTTTACTACATTGTACTCTTATTTGTGATCTTGAGGTCATTTATGTCTATTTATTCTATATAGAAGAGATAACTATGTACTGTTATATAGTGGTATTCTTCTAACCATTTCTTCTCAGGTTTCATCCAAAAATATCATGTCAGTAGCTTAAAATTAGTCATGGTGGGATTATTTATCTCAGGAAAACTATCCAGAGCACCCATTGCTAAACATGTACTGACGTATTACTGGACCCAAGAATATCACAATTAGTGAATGAAAACAACATATGCACATTCTCCAACATGAAAGGTGAGTTAGTGAGCTTTCTGTTGCTGTGGCAAAATATCTGTGAAGAACAACTTGAAGGAAGAAAGATTTATTTTGGCCCACAGCTTCAGAGGTTTCAGTTCATAGTTGCTTGGCCCCATGGCTGTGAGACTATGATGAGGCAAAATGTAGGGGAAGGAAGGGTATGGGGGAAAAAACCTGCTCACCTCACCAGGGCAGCCAGAAGGAGAGGACTAGGTTTTCAGGACACACCCCGAGTGAACTACTTCCTCTGACTAGGCCCACCTCCTAAAATTTACAACATTTTTCTATAGCATCATAAGCTGGGTACCAAGACTTCACGGGAGACTTTGGGGAACATTTCAGACACAAATTCTGAACAAAATACTCATTGATCCCTTTTAGGAAAAAAAAATCAAGGACAAAAATCAAAGCAATCACAGGACAAATATGAATCGAAAACCATGAACAGAGAATTGTAAGTGAAAGGTGATTAGGAAAAAATAAATTTTAAGCTTAGAACCAAAACAAAATATTTGTAAATATTGGGAACATAGCACACAATTTAATGCGGTAAGCTTTCGTATTATTCAAAGAATAATATATCTAGCAAAAATAGGTTGGAGAAATGAGATGGCAGGAAGTCTACTATGTGAATTTTTAAATGAAGAGTAAGTTGGTTTTATTAAGTGAAAATATGATTAAAAAATTACAGCCTCACAATAAATTTAGAGCAAATAACACACTCAGAGGTAACATATTAAGAATTTCCCACTTGAAGCAGGGAAATGCTGGGTAGGGATATTGGCCAAATTATATTGTTATACTGTGTGCATGTACAAATATGCAACAACAAATCCCATCAGTATCTACAACTATAATGCACCAATAAAAAATGTGGGAAGTTAAAAAATATTTTCCACTTGAGGTTGAGATAATGATAACGATGTTTGCTTTCACACTTTATTTAATATTGATATGTAGGTCCTACCCAGTGTGGTGAGGTGAGATAAGGATTTTAAAAGGAAGAATTATAACTGTCTTTGTTTGTAGATACCATGACTGGATTTTACTTTCCTGGTTGCTTTCTGGATCTTTTCAATGGGCAAAACTACCATACACTAACATCGTGACCATGTATATATAAGTTAGTTTCAATTTTTAGAAATGCAATCATTTTTTATATATAGATCAATCATTCATTACACTAAGTGTATGCATCACAGATCTGGACAGTGCACTTTGGAGATAGGTCTGCTCTGGTCTTCAGCTTGAGGCTTGGGTCTGGAATCTGAAGGGCTTGATCACCCATGTCTGCTAACTGACAATGGACATCAGTGGGGGATCCTGACTACAAGAATTGTCAGAACACACAAGTGGCCTCTCCATGTAGCCTGAGCTTCCTCATGACATGGTGACTGGCTTCCAAGTGTGAATATCACAAGAGAGAGCCAGAGAAAGGACAAGTTGCCATTTATATGATACTTTTTTAAGTTTAAAGTGCTTCATGGGTTCACATTGATTATTCTAATTCATAATCAAGATTGCATGGTTTGCTGGTCCTCTCTAGGTTACTTCTGTCATTTATTCCATACCAGTCATCCTAGTTATCTGGGAAATAAGGATGATATTCCATTTCTGCTTGTGAACTTCATTCCACATTGTACCCATGGTACTCTATTGATATAATACCAATACTTTGTCTACATGGCCAGTGTTCTTATAGCCAGTATATACTATGCCATCTTCTTTCAAGCTTGTTTTCAAACCTTAGTTTTAAGCATAACCACACATTTAATCCTTATCATCAATCTTTATTTCATTGTCTTTATAATAATTTTGCTTTCCTGGGGTTTGTTTTCTAGTAGATTCCCTAGAAAAAGTGCATAGCAAGAGTATTGCCCGTGATCTTGAATGTGATTAAAGTTTTTCTGTAACCTTTGTACATGAGAGTCAGTTTAGATGGATATGAAATCCTTGGTTCACTTTTATCTCTTCCTGAGCATCTTAAATATGTTATTCCACAATTGGTTTCCAGTATGAAACATTGCCAGGGAAAAGTCTATTAGAACTGTAATATCGTTTTTTGCTTTAAGAATTTGGTTTCTGCCTACATGCCAAAAAGATTGCTTATTTTCCTTTCAAGTCTGGTAATGGCATTATATTATATTAGTGTTGCTTCTTTTGGGTCAATTTTTAATCAACTATGGGCTGTGCCTTTCCTATATGTAGTTTTAATTTCATGTTGCATAATTTATTATAAGATATATATCTTTAATTTTCAGAACAGTTTCCCTCAAACATTTTTGTTGTATTTGTTATATTCCTTGCTTTGTTTTTCTTCTTCAGGGTTGCTATTATACACTTGTTGAGTGTTCCTTGCTTCTATCTAGTTTTTGTCACTGTTTGTTAAATTATTTTGTCTGTTTTGCATTTCTGATTTTTAAATATATTTTTTTCTTTTTTCACTTTCTATACCCTCTAAACCATTCTCTGTTGTGGTTATGTGGACTTGGATGGTTTCTACTTCAGATTTTCTTTGTGAAGGGTTTTTTTTTTCTCCCTCCTATGTGGTTGTATCTCATTTCTTTCTATGTATTTTTTTTTTCTTTTTGTGAAGTATATTGGACTTTGGTTTTAGGCATCATGTTCTTCATATCTTTAGGACCGGTGTGTTTTTGTTAGAATACACCCTTAATTTTTTCCCTTTGTGTGCATTTATTGTTTATAAGGAGTAAAATTATAAGTAAAATTTTATGTAAAATTAATTTTTTGAACTTTTAGAGGAAGCCATGGTTCATGCTAGATTTTCTAATTCCACAGAGCTTCACTAGTCCTGTTATAAAATATGCAGTCTTGATTTCTACTATGTGCCTCTTGGCCCTGTTCTCACGACTTTCACCTGGACCTTGTATGGTCTTTATCTCAATTGTCCCTGTTCTGCTCAGTGAGGATGCTGTCCCAGCTACTCTCGGTCACATTAGGCCTGTGTCCTCCAAGGATTCTGGATGGTTTTGAGAGTTCTTAGTACCCAGAATTCTTCAGACATCACCTCAGACTTCTTGCACTCACCCACCACTGAATTTAGTGGATCCCTTTTTTCGTAAATGGGCTCAAGGTACTTTGCAGTGAGTTCCTGGTGGCCTTTTTGGATTCTCCTCTGGTTTGTTAGATGTTCTTCTTTCCTCTGTTTCTTCCCACCACCTATTTTCTGTTGCTGACTGCTTTTGACCCATTCATTTTTATTTTGCATTTTATCAGGTTACCTGGTCACCTGGTCACCTGGTCAACTGGTTTGGTATATAATAACCAGGAGCTTAAGTGTTTGTTGCACAATTTTGCTGTTGGATTTGGGTAAAATTGAAAATTATGCTGCAATACCACCCAATTCTCAAGACTCTTGTATGACAGTGTATTAATTAACTTTTCATGTAAATAATTTCAATACTTATGATGATTAATTAGTTCATTAATTAATAATATTTAATAACATCTGTAAAATGTGAAGAGACACTTTAAAATCTTAAAACCATCAAATTTCACAGAAAACTTGGAAGTTTATTTTAAACACGATTTAAAAATTCTTTCTTAAAGTAAGAGATACCATTCATAATTTGTAATGAACATGAGTATCATTTTTATACACACAGGAGCAATATAGCTATTTCTGTTGATATAATTAGTAGTAATATTAGCAAATATATTCATTTCACTTCTTATGAACACAGAAGTACAGGTCAATGATTATAAGATTAGTTACAAAATTATTCCCAGAACTCACTCAATAGTGGGTGAAAGTTGTAAATCTATTTCTTATCTTTTCTGATTTGTCTTAGACTAAATAAAAAAGGACAGATGGAAGTGTGCCATTATCATGACAGCTAATAGGAGCTACAAAATACCTGGTCTTTTGCTCTGATTCCAGAAATTCAATCCAAAAATTGATTTACACCTGATTTGGAACCCATTTTGAAGTTTGATTGTACCTTGGTTCCATACTTTCAGAAAACAGAAACATTTGTTAAGGGCAGTTATTTATTTTTATTTTAGAAAATAAAAATGAATAAAATGATCCTGATGTGGTAACACATCTTTGTAAAGTTGTGTTTAAAGTACTAAACTCCAAATGCATCTGAAGCAAAAATTATACTTTAAAATGTTAAAATATAAAACTTTTAATAGTTCCAACAAGTGACCAAAAAAAAAAAAAAAAAAAAGTCAGCTGCATCTGAGAATCAGGGAAGGGAAAGCGTGTCTTAATTAAAGTGGACAAAATATTTTGGCCAGTTTTTCTAGTTTCCCTTCATGGGCAGGAGGCTTGGAATGCTGCTATGACATGCCACTCCAAGAGTGTGCTCTGATCTGCTGTCAGAATGTTTGACTTACGGGTCGGAGAGAGATCTTTCATTTACTGAAGCGTACATGGAGTACTTATTCACAAATCTTTTCCACCCATGTTCCTTCTGCCAAAATGCCATATCAAAAATTGTTGAAAGAATGGAAAATGTTCAACCTGAGGGACAGAAAACATGAAGAAAGGATAAGAGGGCATGAGTTCCTGTATTCAATTATCTCAAAGGGCATTATGGGGAAAGAAACTTGCTTAACATTATTCCAGGGAACAACTGCCACAAATAAACAAAAGTTATAAAGATGTGACTCTTGGCTCAAAGAATGAGGGAGTTAATCTCTACTTCAGAAGTCTTCCATGGCCCACCTCATTCCTACCTAGATTTATTCCCAGAGTCCCCGCTCTTCTTCCAGGAAAGAACTCTCCCACAAACTCAGAGTCCCCTTTGGAAGTTCCCCATCTTAACAATGGATATCTTGCCTGCCTTAAAGGGATAAATCCATGTTTCACTTTAGTGCAAAATAAAAGCATCCTTGGAGTGGGTAGTTTAACACTGAGGACAGTATTGAATGCAAGGGAATCAGATTGGGATCAGAATCATCACACTGTGATAGGGTTACATTGCACTTGGTCCTATTGTGTGATAAAGAGAGAAAAACAATGACCCAAGTATGAAGCTGCTTCTTCAAAACAGTGGGTACACGTTGACCCTAAGACTAAATCTGATAAAAATTGTGGTTTCTAACTGAAAGTATATATAACCACAAATAACCTGTCTTCAAGGGTACCTCACAAGTCAGATTAGACATTACACTGGGGAGGCTTGGTGGTAGGGGGAGTGGGGGCAGATACTATTTTACTTGTTTCTGTCCAAGCATTTGAAAATATGCAGTCCTCCTTTAGTCAATAAATCTGTTTGGTTCTTATTTTCAGATTGAAAAAGAAAACTGCGTACATTCTAAAGGTCTTGGATGACTCTTTCTTGGGTCAAATGTTCTGACTCACCAATACCAGGCATGCTGAAGGGCAGATTCCTGGGACTGGCAAGACTTCTCCTCAGCTGTCATGTCTGTGTAGTCTGGGTTATGGCCAAAGGAGCTGGGGAGCTGGAAGTTTTGGGTAGAATGGGGGGGGTCTCAGAAACTAGGTCACTGCAGGCCAAGGTAAGATTATTACTTAAAGAGAGTGAGAATTCTTGCAGAGACCAGTAAGCCTCTCCTTTTGCATCAATGACATGCACACATCTGGAGAATGTGTGAGAAGTGTAGGCTTATAACAGTGTCTTTTTCTAGTCCTCATGAATATTGAAAGGTGACTTCTGCTGCTGGCATGCAGGCCAACCTCTCATTGAGAACAACTAGAACAGCCACAAAGAATAGTTTTTAAAATGGAAGCATAACAAGGTTAATATTTCAAAGAATGGAAAAACTCAGAGATGTAGCCTTCTGAGCTCCCAGAATTGGTAGCTAAGAGACTCAAAACTGAGATTTCCACAGCTCATGGAACTATGGGTTCATAGTTTGGAGTCTAGCACCTATCAAGCATGGGAAGTCCTAATGACACCCACCATCATCTGGTGGCATCATCTGTGATTGGCCGTCCCTGTAACTACCTGTAAGAAACAAAAATAAGTTTCTTCTTAAATAAGATAGCATTAATCCCAGGTATAAATTTTATCTATAATTCTTTATACACATAGGTGACAGTAAATTATAAATCAGTCAGCAAAGAGATAGTCAACATTACAAAAAACAAGAGAAACAACTGAAAATAGAAATAGCTATAGAGAGGATCCAGGTAGTGAACATGGACTTTAAAAGAAATTCTTTTCCCCACTGCCTCCTTCTCCCTCTCCTTCTTTCTCCTGTTCCCTCTCATCTTCTCTCTCAGTTTCATTAAGGATAAGTCTATCAGATTTTAGTAGGAACTTCATGGTTTTCATCTATGATTGGCAGTACCTTGTAACTGCTGATCAGAAGCAAACATAAGTTTTCTTTTGAACAAGAAAGCATTAATTCCAGGTATCAATTTTATCTATAACTGTCTTATGCAACTGAAAGCATTTGCAGGCACTAAGGTCATATTCTTGATTTGATCTTTACACCAAACCTAAGTTCTAATCGGCTCTTGTTATACCAAAACCTTCTTAGGAATTTATTTTATATGATGTAGATGAGAATTAGTGGTCTCTTCCAATACTGGGAGACCCCATATTTTATGGGCTTTTCATTCCTGTTTGCTACCCAGTCAAGGCTTTTCCAAGCCCAACTCTTCCTTGCAGCACTTTGTCAAATAAAGTCAATACTTTGCTTACCTTTCATTTCCCAGATTCTCCCATTAGAGCTAGAAGTTCATTAAGTACATTTCTGAGTTTCAAATTACTTCATTTTCTCTGAATGTTTCACACCTGCATAACACAGGTAGATAGTCCCTCCAGTTTTATATCATGACTTCTTTATTTCCCCCTCCCACCTGGTGCCCAGGTCTTCAGCCAGTGTCATGTTTGGTAGTGGTGGTTGTTCCTGCCTGTGGTATCGGTTGGTCTAGGCAAGGTCATGCTGTAATAACAAACAGCCCCCAAACCTCTGAGTGTAAAATAAGCATTTTCTTTTTCCTTCCTGCTATAAAGCCATTGGAGGTAACATGTTCACTTCATTTACGTGGGTATTCCGGATGATGCTTGGGTCACATCTCTCACAATCCGACTGAGAAAGAGATCTCTGCAGGGATTCATACTGGCAATTAAGTGTGCTTGTCACTTTTGTTCGTGGTGCAGCACCAGTCCCATGGTGTAGCACCAGTCCCATGGCCCCACTGAACACAAAGGGTCAAGAAGTGAAATTCTTTTTACCATGCACTTAAAAGATGGGAAAATAGAAACGTGTTGGAAAGCACCAATGTCTGTCACCATAGACCCTTGTGTATGTGGGAGCTTGTATGTGAAAGAGGTGACAGTGGACTTAGTAATGGGAAAGCAGACGTTCCACTTGGGGGTTGAGATGTTAGATTATTCCTATGGAAAAAATAACAAAAGTTTGATTCCTAGTGTTTATCTTACTCAAAAATAGATTCTGCAGGGCTTATGTAATACAAAAATGGAAAGAAAACTCAAGAGTTTTTAGAAGAAAACATTGAAAAAATTATTTTCAGATTAGGTTAGGGAAGAAATTCTTAAGCCAATTATTTTCCCAAAACCAACAAGGAAAGGGCTCATAAATATAATTAAGGTACAAGAAAATGTTAGCAAGATCACAGTTATCATATACTGAAATATCACTGCACAGAGGAGGAACAGCTGCTTGCAAAACCACAACTGATTACACAGAAGAAACTAGAATGCACAATGAGCTCTAACAAGTCAATACAAAAGAAGAAACTCAAAATTTTTAAAAAATGGCAAAGTAAGTAAATCTTCCTCAGCAAAATAAACAGATATACTATCTGAGTACTTTTTCCATACAAAGGAATACTATACAACAGTTTAAATGAACAAAACATTTACTTATATTAGCTTGGCTAATTGACTATGCCCAATGCTTAGACAATAAATGTTTCACAATAATATATTCAGGATGGTACCAACTACATACAACTATAAAACAAACAAAAACATGTTTTGATACAGATGCCTATATGTAGTATAAACTGCAAAAATCAAAATTTATTTCACACTAGTTCTTTCTTTATGGAAAAGGATCTTGCAGACCTATTAGTTTAAATTTTAATGTCTCATTTCATAAATGATAGAGATTTCTAAAGCAAATTAAGCAAAATATTAATACTTGTTTAACATTGGTAGTGAGTACATTGGTGAATATTGTATAGTTTGCCGAAATTTTTTGGATACTTGAATTATTTAAAAAATTAAAAATAAAAATTTAAAAGTGAAAGGACAATATAGGCTCTCATAGACATTAACATGTCACAGCACATGGACTGTGTGTGTACACAAGTACATGGATGCACTCTGTATACACATGATGATTGTATCAAGTTGCATTCCACATAAGCAACAGACTCAGAGCTCACACAATTAGAAGAATAGAGATGGACAATTCAAGAGTTGGAGCAGCTATCCCACAACACTACCAAGTCCCATGTTACCCAGGCTCTTTTTATGCCACACTCTGCTAACAATTGTTGGCAGTGGTTTTCAGAGGAGTACTGCAACTCTGGCCATCACATACTCATGAATACATTTACATATATTATATATATATTACATACATTATACTTGTGTGTGTGTGTGTGTGTGTATGTGTGTGTACACATATTGTCTTTAAAGGGCAAAAAAAATCTTTCTAAGATGGCTTCTCCAGAAAAATCTCTTATATTTTCCTGGCCAGAACTGGGTCATGTTGTGTCCAACTATTTCAGGAAAAGGGGAACAGGATTTCTTTGTTTCATGTTCACAATTTATTGTTCTGTTCCAACATCTTTAGAAGAATGAGCTGTGAATGGTAAGCAACCCATAGATTATATTGTAGCAATAATAATTTTAGGAATTATTTACAGATCATTTGTCAGGCACTTCTCTAAGCCCTCAGATCCAGAGACATTTAATTCTCATAAGACTCAGGCTAAAGCACTACAGGTAGGAAGTGGTAGAAGCAAGATTCGAATCCAAGCCATTGACCTAATTTCTTAAAAACTCACTCTACATTATGATTTTGGATATTGGGGAAGCATAATCTCTTCCCACCAGGAGCTCAGAGTTAAATTAGCCAAAGAAAATTAAAAGCAGATGGGTTAATTTATTTTCAATATGTCTTATAGCATGCTGATGGCCCTGCTTGAAAAAGTTAACTCTGTGTGCTTTGGATCATATGTCTCTTGGCCTTACTGGAGTATTTTCCAAGGATTCTCGTTGTCTTGATTCCATCATGGTAAATTTCCACTACTTGAATCTCCAAGTCTAAATACCTTCTAGGCATCTGTGCCCTTCATTTGACACCCATGGTTTTGGGGGTGTGGAGAGCTTTCCTATGAAAAGCTATATCCCTCTTTTTGCTTAGGGTTCTGTCCACTCTGGAATTACTGGTCACAGTATAAGGGTAGCTTTAGGATGTACAAACATATTTTTCCTTATTTATACTAGTACACTAGTCCCAGAGGAGGGTCCACATTTATTATTATTATTATTTTGTTACCATCATTCATTCCTAATATTTCATTGAACATTCTATAAAGTTCATTTTATTCAACACAATCCCATAAACAAAGTCTTATCTGATGGCCTGTGCAGATATTAAAAAAAAAAAAAAAAGAAAGAAAGAAAACTTTAAAAACCTGGTAATAAGTTTTGAGGACATTAGCATTACTCCATGTGAGTAGAAAAATAAACGATCTAGATGAAGATGTGAAGGGGCCTAGGTCTTGACAGTCTAGCATCTACATGGAGTAGACCCCAGTGGACCTGTTTATACTTAGTGACTGGGGCAAGTTTCCCCAAGAAGCCCCAAAGGAAAGTTCTTCCATCTTTTGCTTGAGGAACACAAAGAGGAGCTCTGGGGCTTAAATGCTGATGTAACTGGGGTCTTTTGTAAGGTCATTCTGCAAAATGGGGCACTGGTGCAAACTATTCCATCTTCGTGGTTGTTTACTCTTGATTCGTGTTTTTAATTTCTGCTAACCCCCACCCCCTGCTGAGGACCCCCTGGGCTGGGTTCATCCTCAAACAGTGCAAACTGCCGACAAAGAGCTCTTCCCTTGGCCCATGTGTCCTCGACCTCATGGTTTATTTAGCTGCGGCTACTCTTTTCATTAGTAGCTATTTACACTTCGCAGAGATACTTGTTGAGCTTGGCAAAAGGCAAGGGCTCTATTCATTTTCAGTCTCTGACCCATGGCAAATTGTTATATTTGACAATTTTTTCCCCCCAGTATAACAACAACTAGCAAAAAAACGGTTGACTGAAGAGCCTAAATTGTTACACTGAGAACAGATATGAAGATGCTGCTTCACTGCTAACCTGTCACTTGTTGAAGGGCCGTCAGCTTCTTGCTGAAGGGATCAATATAGATACAGATTCATATGGAAGGATAATGGTAAAACGTGGGGATTAGATTCTCCTTGGGATGTCCTGATCCCCAAATACATATTATCACAAGAGAAGGGAGGACTCCACAGAGTCTAGCCCTCTGTCTTCCAGCTGCTCAGGTTCTCATGCACAGTAGAGCCACCTCTGTCACTCCCCTGCCCCTGGGAAGGCCGTGAAATCCAGACTTGGATTGGCTCCGTCTTCATCTGTTTAGCTACCAGCTCTAAAGGAAGGCCCAGCCACAGGCAGGGAGCACAGTTAAGCCTCCCACTCAGTCCAACAGCTTCACTTAATAGGACCTCCGTGTGTCCCTTTGAGCCAGCTGAAGAGAAAGTGCTGCTAAACTGCTCAATTGGCAGAGCTAAGTTTATACAGATGGAGGAGTTAGCAGAGACCACAGAACAAATACCAGCAACCAACCCATTTCACACTTCTGAAAAAAAGAGAAAGGAATGGCAGAGACCCGCCAAGGCAAACAGGCTGTGGAAAACTTGAAACTGTGGGCTGGAATTTTCAGCTACTCCGATTCTTTTCATACTCTTTTTGAGGAGCATTGCTCCACTCAAAAAAAAAAAAAAAAAAAAAAAAAAAAAGGCAGAAACTCTCTGCATGTACACTTCTGGGATTTGGCCTCCTACAGAAAAAGGGCAGCTAGCTCCCCATCGCAAAACAGGTGGCGTTTCCCAATCATAAGCACGGTTGATGGAGTTGGGCGTTTTGGGGGAAGGTTCAAGGGAGACGCCATTTTTTCCAAGTAGTCTGTTGTTGGGATTCCCTTAGTTTGTTTTCTTGGGGCGAAAGCTAATTCGTCATTTTTTTTTTTTTTTTTTTTTTTAACTTTCTCTCTCTCTCTCTCTCTCTTTTTTTTTTTTCCTTTATTCTTCCAGGAAAGAAAACCATTTTCTGTTCTTTTCCCTGGAGTACGCTGAAATATAACACTTTCCCACAATCTGCCACCCCACACAAATACCCTTGCCTTTCAGTGGAAGCACTTGGGTACTTGCTTATTGATCTATGCCTTCTAATGTAAACAGGGCGGTTGTTGCTGCCTTTGGGGATGGGTGGTGTTTCCAGCTCCCAGCCCTAAAGGACTGGGGACAATATTTGGAGAAAAAAAAATTAAAGAGAGATTTAGCCTGAGTGGCCGTGAAATGGTCAGCTGCCATCCCCAGTGTGGTTGCAGAGAATTTATGGACAGTGGTTGGAAGAAATTGTTCTGTGAGCTGGCATTAGAGCAGCCAGCGGAATAGCTTCAGCTCGGATGCCTCGTCTGAGAAAGAAAGCAAATGATGTGCACAGCAGACAGACCAGAGGGTAATCACTGAGCTCTGGAAGGGTTGGAAAATGGCTGTCAGAGAGCCTTTAACCAGGTTACTCAACTCACTTACCAGAATGTGTGGCCATGTGTCTAGAAGGAAAAATTCTGCAACTGTGTTTAAAAACAGTTCCATCTGTTCATGTGTACTTTAAATGCATTAGATGGGAAACAAAAAGTGAAAAAAAGGAAGAATCAGGCCCATTATGAAACAGATCATCTCAATTCAAATTGGTAACCATGAACCACACACTGTCCAATGAACATAGAGCAATGGAGGGTAGGTATTGCTACAGAATGGTAAAGAGCAGAAGAAGGGCAATGCAGGCTGCCCACGGGGACTTCTCCCCACTGGATGAGACACCAAGGGCTGGGATAGATGGTGCCCTCTTTGTTGATGACAAGTGAGGCTGGGGCAAAGCAAAGCCCATTAGAAAAAGCACTGGCATCTGGATGAGGTTGGATTCAAAGAAGGGAATATCTTCCCAGGCATTGGCAGAGCAGAGATAATAAAAATCATCTTGGTGGTTGAATCAGGGTGAAGAAGAAGTGCAAAGCCGTACATTTTTGAAAGGACAAGTTGCTTTCAAAGATTTAAAACCCTTTTGAAAGAGCAAGCAGACAAACTATGCTCTGATTTTAACACAGGATTCAGAGCAATGGCTATGTGCTTGGGGCAGGATACCTGCAAATGACAACATTTCCAAAGATGAAGTCTCTACTGGCTGACCCTTGGGAGAAAACATCCAGATGTGGTAAGAGTAGGATTCACTTCTGGATAGGGAATTATGATGCCACTGTCACACAGGAGCTTGGCTTGGGTCCCACTCTTCTGCCTATGAAGGGAAACAGCCTGGAAAACTTCTATCTGTGGTAAGACATTCTAGAATGTCTGCTATTTTGTCATTGACCAAGAGCAGGAAAAACAGGCATGATTCATAATTCCATGCCTAGCTTTCCTTCAGTATGAAATCTTGATCAAGTCAATTCTGATAAATTTCAATTTCAGAGATTTTTGTCTGAGTTTTGTAAGAGGTTTTCAGGAGACAATAATGCCTAACACAATTTCCTCAGGATCTCCAGGAATAGAGAAAGTGAGTAAGTATCTCTGGAGGGACAGGTAGTGGTGGGGCAGCCAGGGTCTTGCTTGCTTCTCTACCAGCGAGCTGCTGGTGGTGTAGAATTATACAGAACAGAATTTTAGCTTTCCTGGCCTAACCATTCTAGGGCTTTACAGTGCTGACCTTCTTTAATATCAGATTACTAGACTTAAACCCAAAAGTGAAACTTTAAAATTAAATCACATCACATAAAAATGAGAATAAATTTTAGATCTGGTAGCTCTAATCTCACCAGGATCTTTCCTAGCTCAAGGATTAGGGGCCTAAGGAAAGGGATTAATGGCCTATTTCTCACTTTCCATCAGGTTTTCCAACATTACCACCTGCAATCGCTATATTACGTACTCACATATTATATATACTATAAATAAAATGCAGAGTTTGGAATAATACGACGAAAGCACAATATAAATAAAGATAAATGCAAATATGAAGTTTATACTTGTTTATTTCTCCCTTCACTAGAATGTCAGATCAGTGAGAACAGCACCATTTATTTTGTCTACTCAGTTCACTTCGGTGTCTCCAGTGCTTAGGATAGTATCTGCACATAGTAGGCACTATATTTATGACTGTGGAATGAATGAGTGACAGGATATCTGACTCCGGTCCCAAGAAAGTCCTTCATCAAACATTGTTTTTCCCTCTTATAATTAAAAGATCTTACCTGGAATTCAAACCTGAATCTTCCCTACACCTTTCTTCATATGTCTCTCATATTTTCAGACTTCTACATCTGGTCAGGATTGCTCAATCCTGTGGCCATTCTTTACCATGCCTTATTTGACATTATCAGAGATATTTCTCTGGTCATGTGAAGTCCTGGGTCCCTTCATCTGCATCCATGCAGATGGTCATGGGGTGTTTATCTTTCATTCTGTTAATATGATTGATTTTCATATGTAAAACCAACCTTGCATCCCAGGGACAAATTCCACTTGATCATGGTAAATAATCCTTTTCATGTATTGTCGAGTTGTTTGCTAGCATTTTATTGAAGATTTTCGAATCTATGTTCATCAGAGATACTGATTCATTCTTACCACACATACACAGAGAACTGTGTGAGGAGGTGTTCATGTTAATTTGCTCAATTGCATTAATCATTTCATTATGTGTGTGTGTGTGTGTATACATACATACATGTATATATATATGCGTATGTATATATATATATGTGTGTGTATATATATATATATATCTCAAAACACCTTGCTATGTGCCCTAAAATACACACACACACACACACACACACATACATTATTCTTAAAAAAAAAAAAAAAAAGGCACAGGGCTGGGGTTGTGGCTTAGCGGTAGGGCGCTGATTTAGCACGTGCGTGGCCCGGGTTTGATCCTTAGCGCCATGTAAAAACAAATGCATTGTGTACAACTAAAGCAAATAAATAAATATTTTTTAAAAAGGCACATGAGGAACTGGGGTATAGGTCAGTGGCAGGTGCTTGCCTGGCATGCATGAGGTTCTGGGTTTGATCCCCAGGAATACAAAAAAAAAAAAAAAGGCAGGTTATTGGTTAGCATGAATCCCATCAGGTACTGGGTCAAGACCTTTCTCAAGAAAGAGATTCAGATCTAGGCCAACTTCCTCCCCCCTCTGCTACTTCCTGGGATACACCATACCATCCCCTTCCTCCCTTCTTGTCAATAATCCTCTCAACACGTGTCATCTATTCTAATAGGTGATGACATTCCAGATGCTCTATAGCTTCCCATGTGGTGTTCCACGTTCATTGAGTATACCCTCAGTAGCAACACTGTGCTGGGGGTGCGTATATAGAAAACGGGTCAGCAAGTCCCTGAATCCAAGGGGTGTGAAGCTAGTGGAGAGGAGTTCAAACTTTTGAGATGAGGGTCCCCTCTGTGTGTGTCTGTGTAACTATGTCTATCTGGATAAAGATATTCCAGTATGCATGAACACACACGTAGATATGTGTTATTTGAGTTTTATGAAAAATATACTTACTATATGACTTTTTCCATTCTATCCTAGTGGTTTATTTTATTTTTTGCATTAAAAAAATCTTGTTATGACCCACAAAATTGATCTCACCATAACCAGTTATGAGGTACAATGAATACAACGGTTTGCAAGTAGGCCACTGGAAAAATCCGGCTTTGGAATAGGAGTTTCCTAAAGTTATTATAACAGAATAAGCAGTATGCCCCAGGAAGTGGAAGCCAGAGCTGGGACCTCCTCTAAGCAGAACCCTCCAGGATTATACTTCTTGTACTCTAGCATGCACATCAAGCATCCTGGGATTTATGTAAACTGTTGCTTTTTATTCGTGATATGGTTGGGTGGAACTGAGATTCTGTGTCTCAGTCATGTTTCCAGGTGCCACTTGTGCTGCTGGACCATGGACCACACTTTGAAAAGCAGGGATTTAGGAAGTGGTGTCTGAAGGATGACAGGGAATTATCCAGGGGAGAAAAAGATAGGAAGAGCATCCTGGTAGAGGAAAGTTCATCAGCAATGCTTCCTATGTAAGAAACAACATGCGTTATGTAAGGAACAGCAATGGGTCCATTTGTCTTTTTCTTCCTTCCTTCCTTCCTTTCTTCATTTTTTTTTTTTTTTTTTTTTTGTTGTTGTTGTACTGGGAAATGAACCCAGAGACACTTTATCACTGAGTTATGTCTGCAACTCTTTTATTTATTTATTTTTTTAAATTTGGAGACAGAGTCTTGCTAAGTTGCTTAGGGTCGCTCTAAGTTATTAAGACTGGTTTTGAACTTGTGATCCTCATATCTCAGCCTTTTTGGTTGCTGGGATTATAGGCATGTGCCACCGCAGCCAGCTTCCACATCATTTTAAAATTACCCATGCATATGTTTCAGTAAAAGATTAGGCCCATCCCCAGCAGTGAGAGATAATCAGAGAATCAATGAACCAGATTTTTTGCACAAGAGGAAATTCAAGGAAAAAGAGACAACATTGACAGATCTCCATTTTAGAAGAAATTATACCTTTATTTTTTTACTATGAAACAAAATCTTGGCAACTGCAATTTAAAATTATTATTATATTTCTCTTTCATTGAGGTGAGGTCTCCAGCAGATACTGCACTTGCCAACATTAATGCGGAGACTTGGAACACATTGAAATCAGGTGTGGTTGGAAGGAACTGTGGGTTTGAGAAATCTGAGGCTGGGGTGGCAAATTGAGTGTCAAGACCAAAAACCAGGCTCCCATCAGGTGATCCTGAGTGAGTGCTAGGAATCACCTAATTTTAAAAAGAGTGGAGATTCTGCTGAATCATAAAGAATGAGGTGGGGACAGGAAAATACTAGGGGAAAGCTTGAACCTCCTTCTTCATCCCCACCTGTAAGGAAAAGGAGGTCTGGGCCCCTCAAGTCTTTTTTTTTTTTTTTCCCCCAATCAATGTTATTTGTTCTCTTATTCTCAGAAAATCTGTTGTAAGTTTGGTAAGCACCAGCTTAAATGCCACATCCCCTGGGGCAGCTTCGGTTTGTGACTCAGCCCTGTGGTGAGGACAGAATCCGAAGTCCCCATCTGGCAGGGATGGTGGGAGGATTGACTGAACTCAACAGGGCTCTAGGCAGATTTTTCAGTGCATCAACTTGAATAGGTGGAGCCCTCCGACTTGGATATTTCTGTGTCTTCTCTATAGTCTATGCTCATTTACTAGTCCTTCTCGCGAAAGGCCTGCTTGAGATGCTGAGTGTGGGATTGTGCCTCAGACAAACCTGGTTCCTGCCATCGCTGAACTTCTAGTTTCAGTCCCATGTATATTTTGGCCTGAATCAGAAAACAAGGTGCTCCCAATGTGGTGTATATTTCAGGTTGGCTTCCAACTGGATTGGGAAGTTCATTGGCCAAACTTCCCCTCCTTACTTTGGCCATAAAGTAGGATTACAGGAGAAGAATTTTTCTTCATTAAGATGAAGAAAACATGTCTGAGGCCCATCCAGCAGGTGCACATGCACACACACACACACACACACACACACACACACACATGACTCCAGATTTCCATGCTGAGTGCTTTCTGCTTGGCTTCCCAGAAACCACCTTCTCCTAGGAAACCACCAATGGACATGTTTATCCACTGTTTGAGTTGGCCATGGTCCAGTGAGGAGAGCTGGACACTGGAGCCTGATGCATGTATTTTCTTCCTCCAAATGCAGTCTGTCATTTATTGCTAGAGTTATTGCTCATGGCGATAACTCCATCTTATAAATGAGCCAAGGGTGGACCAGCATATAGGCCCTAAGTGGCTTGTTTTCTTCACTGCAGAATGAGATTCACTAGCTTGAAGGTCTGCCAGCACCAACTCTCAAGTTTTATACATCCAAGCCTGGCGCAATGGCTCATGCCTGTAATCCCAGCACTTGGGAAGCTGAGGCAGGAGGATGGCGAGTTCAAAGCCAGCCTCAGCAATGGCGAGGCACTTAGCAACTCAGTGAGATGCTGACTCTAATAAAATACAAAAAAGGGGCTGGGGATGTGGCCCAGTGGTCGAGTGCCCCCAAGTTCAATCCCCGATACCAAAAAAAAAAAAAAGTTTTACACATCCAAATTCTCTCGAGATAGCCTGGACATAAAGTTTTTAGTCATTTAGAACTTATCTGATCTGCATACCCCCCACTAAACCTCATCCAATAGCTATTATCCACTGATAAGATATAGCCTTATAGTAAAAGGTCCTCAGGAATTCTCTGACTACGAGGCTCTCTGCTGAGTGCTACATCACCTGGACACATGTGCCTCTCTTTGATGCCCTCCCTGGGACGTGCCCTTGTTTTCCGCCTTTTCTGCATGTGATGTGACCTCTTCCCCTTGATGGTTTCACAATTGCAAGGGTCTTCCCATTTTACGCAACCCTGTGCGGCTCAGTCAGTCAAATGTGTTATATGTCTTTCATGGTCATATCTTTTTCCTTGATCTCGTATACACTTCTACTTCATATCCACTGAGTCAAAATACATGGGGGCTATTACCTGAAAGTGTGTAGTTTTGATGAGCTTCCCTAGGTGGTGTATGTGTGTGTGTGTTGGGGGGGGGTCCATTGGAGCATTAAGGTTTGAGAACCATGGGTTAAAAGATTTTCTCTGAATCATTACTCTGGTGCGTGTTATATGACTTTGGTACATTTTCTTTCAATCTCTGAGCATCCGTTTTTATCCACATAAGGTTAAGGTGATGATGTCTGTATCTGAGAGAGCCAGGTGGATAAAATGCAGTGTAGTATGTGGAAGTAATTAGAGCAATGGTGAACACATGGGTGGTGTAGGATCTAAGCCTTTTTTCCTGTTCTTTTCTGATGCTCTTTGGACCAAGTCCTTGCCATTCTGAAGCATTCTGTTTTTTTTTTTTACATGCCTTTTTGAATCATCTGGGCTTCATCAGTGCCCCAATTCACTTGTAAATCTTATTTGACACATTGCTGTGCCTACCTGACTTTAAGTCTTTTAATTTTCTTGTCCTTTGCTGTTAGGTCTCTCTGTAACTGCATTATCTAATGCTATAAAGTGTCTGAGAGTCAGAGACGGATGACAAATGTTGCTCAAGGTACATTTGTATTGTATTGTTAAGTCCTTATCACTAAATTCAGATGGGACCCAAATGCTATTTTTATATAAGATTTTGTTCAGTTTCACTCCAGTGTCGATTGGATATTTCTGGTCTTGCTAAATACATTTTTTCTCTCTTCCTGCATAGAATCATCTACTAAAATGTATTTATTTTTAGCAGCTTTGCTGACTTGTTTGCAGTTTTATATGTAAGCCTTTGCTCTCTGGGAACATAATAAATACATGGCCCAATACCCCAGTGAATGGTGAGAGAGATGTGTGAAGTCAGAGTGTGATTCCCCAGGGACGGCTGCCAAATGATATCATTTACCAAGGATGCCTTTGTGCATTGTGAAGTCTTTAACCCCTATACCTTAGTTTTCTTATCACTGGATGCCTTTGTCCATTTCCTTATTTCATCTCTACTCTTCATCCTCCTCCAAGGTTATTAGAAAACCACAGCATATACCAAATGTATATGGGATATCAACCACAGTTTTTTTTTTTTTTTTTTTTTTTTGTTGTTGTTGTTGTTGTTGTTGTTGTTTTTTCTTCTACTGTCAAGGCCAGGGACAGATGCAATGGAAACACAAAAGCAAAGTCATATGCAAATTTGTCTGTAATGCCATGTGGCTAGAGAGGGGAAAATGATAATACAACTCTGGTTTCATATGTTAACATTGGTAGCGAGCAATTGGGAGGTGACGCACATAAGATGATGCTAGCAGAATTCCATTTGTGCAACTCCAGGGGAGGGTAAGTAAGAAGATGGGTTTGGACAACTATAGAGTTGTTGAGGGAGAACAGAAAGATACAAAATGCAAATATGGGAATTTCATAGAGAAACCAATTGGGTGGCCACTGTGAAAAGTGATCAGTAAATAAAAATGTTAAAACGAGTATTTCTAGAAACTTCACCAGCAAGGAGAGAAACATCAAGTTTCTAAATGGAGACCAGATGACCAGTTAGCTTCCTAAGGAGCTGTCTAGTGCACATTTCCAGTGGAAAATCTCAGAAATCTAGAGAGGGAAAAGCCAAATTCTTAATGTCATGAAGGACAAAAAGAACTTAATTTGAATTGGGTTTAGAGCTAGATTTATTGACCACATGCCTGATTTACCATACAGATTAACACATAAATGGAAAAATATTATGTACCACTGTGCTGAGGGTTTTGCAAACATTATCTCATTCAATCTTCCCATCAATGCTATTTTCAGGCATTATTATTATTTCCATTTCATAGATGGGTATATTAAAGCTTAGAGAATTAATATGCTCAAGGTCAGAGATCTTAGTAAGTTGTAGAACCAGCAGCCAAATTCAGACTATCTGAATTTGGATTCTTAAAAAACAGAAATCTAAGAGGAAGGCAGCTAATGTTTAAGAGTTATGTTTATCTAATGACCCAATCAATAAATGGGACCAAACTATAAAGACACTTCTCAAAAGAAGAAATGTAGATGGCCAACAAACATGAAAAAATGTTCAATGTCCCTAGCAATCAGGGAAATGAAAATCAAAACTACATTTAGATTTCATCTTAACTTCAATTAGAATGAAAATTATTGAGAATACAAATAATAATAAACAATGGTGAGAATGTAGGGGGAAAGGTACACTCATACATTGTTGGTGGGACTTTAAATTAGTACAATCACTTTGGAAAGCAGTATAGACATTGCTCAGAGGACTAAAAGTAGAATTACTATATGATCCAGCTAGCACACTCTGTGGTATTTATCCAAAAGAACTAAAATCAGCATACTATAGTGATATAGGCACATTGATGTTTATAGCAGCACAATTCACAATAGCCAAGTTATGGAACCAGCCCAGGTGCCCACCATCAGATGAATGGATAAAGAAAATGTGGTATATCTACACAATGGAGTTTTACTCAACCACAAAGAAGAATGAAATTATGGCATTTTCTGGTAAATAGGACTGGAGAACATCATGCTAAGTGAAATAAGCCAGATTCAGAAAATCAAGGGTCAAATGTTCTCTCTCATGTGCAGAAGCTAGAGCAAAATAAGGGAAAAAAGTTGGGGTTAAGTGGAACCCACAAAAAATACAGGGGAAATCAGTGAAGGAAAGGAAAGGATTTGAGAGAAATGGAGGAAGGATGGGTAAAGGGAGGAACTGTGGAATAAAATTGATTATATAATGCTATGTATATATATATATATATATATATATATATATATATATATGAATATACCACAGTGAATTCCACCATTATGTGTATCTATAAAGTACCAATTAAAAATACAACAAATAAATAGCAGGAAGATCTATATAGTAGAAGGCAGGGGAATAAGGAGAGGGAGAAGGGGAGAGAAAGTGGAAGGATGTGGGACTTAAAGGGAGGAAACTATATTCCATTCATATACGATTATGTCTAAAGAATCACACTATTATACATAACTACAATGAACTAATAAAACATATAAAAATAGTTACATTTATACCATAGATATATCAGATGAATGTCAGGTTAGTGTCTGTACATGGTATTGGGCTTCTGTGACTTACTTCATCATTCACAACATGCCCCTTTGAACTTCATTTCTTCATCTTAAGATAGAGTGGCACTAGCTTTGCCACTCATTGACAGTATGTGGCTTTCACAATCTACTTTAATCTTTAGTGCCATCTATGATGTGGGGATGAAAAAATAATACTTTATATTTTCACATTTGACCAGGGTAGAGTAACATCAACTGTATTTATCAGTCAACAATAAAATTTAGAGCTAGATAGAATATATCAAAGAACAGTTTGTAAAATATATCAAAGAATAGTTTGTAGGACACTGGGACATCAGGCAATGAAGGGCAGTGGATCCCAGGAGAATGAGACCTTTCAAATGGTCCTAGCTTACTGCTGGGTGTGGGAGCGCAGGAAGGGGAAACCCAGGCAGAGCACTGTGAGCTTCCCCAGTTAATACAGAGAGAAACTAAGAGATTTGTAATTCAGAGGGAGAAAAGATGTTAAGAAAATAAGAACTCTAGAGGTCCACAAGAAACCTCTTAAGTGTTAAACTTAAGGACAGGGGGGTGTGTGTGTGTGTGTGTGTGTGTGTGCATGCACATGTGTGTTTGCATATAAATTACCTGAGGTCAGGGAAAGGACCATCTGAAAGGATTAGAAGGCTAATAGGTTTGACTATTCCATCCAGAAAACCCTGAGATTCATAAGATTCTATGTAAAGTTCACAGAAATGTCTGTGTCAGTGGTGAAGAGTCATTACCTCTACGCTGAACACTTTTATGGTTCCACGTAATCCAAAAATCATATCCCAAAGATGAAACTGTTTCTGATTATATTATAGAATCTCAGAACAAATTTCAAGAACATTTATGAGAATACAAAAATAACTAGCACTAAACAACGTAAAACACACAATGTCTGGCATTCATTCAAAAATTACCAAGCACTCACGAAACAAGAAAAATAATGAGAAAACAAATTATCCATTTGAAACCCAACCCAAATGGACACATATGCTGGTACTGGTGGAGAAATGGTGGCAAAGCAGTTATTCTGACTGTATTTCAGATATTTAAAAACTTAAAAAGAGACATGGTAGATATAAGAAAGACTGAAACAGAACTTTTATACATGAAAACAATTATGTATAATAAAAATACACTGGATGAAATTAGTGGCAGACAAGACTTTGCAGTAAAAAATACTAGTGAAATTGAAAAAATATCAATAGAAACTACTCAAAGCAAAACACAGTCAGAAAAGAGTACTAATTAAAACGATAAAAAAAAAAAAGAACCTGTGAGATATGGGACAACTTAGAGCAGCCTGATATATATGTATTTGGAATTATCAAAGAAAAAAGAGGAAGAGCAAATATTTGAAGATATAATGACCAAAATATGATGAAATCATAAATTCCAAAATTCAAATTTGATGAAATCATAAACCTAAACTTAAAAGCTTCAGAAAACCCCAAGCACAATAAACATGAATAAAACTACACCAGGGCAAATCTTAATCTTTGTTCGACACCAATGATAACAACAAAACCTGAAAAGCAGCTGGGGGTTGGAGTAATATATTATGTCCAAAGAACCAAAATAAATGCCAATAGCAGATTTATCATGAGATATAATGCAAATAAGAAAACAGTGAAAAAATCCTTAAAGTATGGCAGGGGAGAATCAGCCTAAAATTTTATACCCAGTGAAAATATCTTTTCAAAAACTATGGCAAAATGAAGTTTTCTGGACAAACAAAAGCTATTTTGTCAGCCACAGATCTTCAACACAAGAAAGATTAAAGAAAGGTCTTGTGTACAAATGAACATGATACCAAATGGAAATATGGATCTTCACAAAAAAAAAATGAACATTGGAAGCAGTAACTACATGGGTAAATATATGAGACTTTTTAATAACTTAAATCCCTTAAAGATATCATTAACTATTTAAACAAAATAATAACAATGTAGTGTGGTATTTATTATATATGTAAAAGTAATATGTAGAAGAGTAATCAAAAGAAGAGGACAGGAAAATTTCAGGTAGACTCTTTAAGACTCTTATATTGCATGATATCTCCTGAAGATAGACTATGATACATCAAAGATGTATAGCACAAGGAATTATACCTGGTGGCAATCCAACAAAGGGGAAAAATGGAATATAAATACTATTCAATAACCTGATAATTATCTTTTAACTAGAATGACATTTTGTATACATTTGTGACTTACAGAGGAAGTAAACAGATGCTGAGCTTCTGTTCTTGAATTTCTACTTTATGTGTTTATTATTACTTACTATAAGTTGTTTTTCATCTTCATTGAGAAGTACAGTTTATAAGGTTTGCTGAATATAAACACCTTCATTGAGATTATCTAGGTATCTATAAAGAGAACCCCAGGACAAGTTATTCATGTATAATAGAAACTTTAACATCTTTGAAGAAGGAAAGATTTTTAAAAGATAAGGAAGGATATCAGGCATTCTAGCTTTAACTAGTTTGTGGACCTTCACACTCTTAAGAACCTTAGTGTCTTATGATCTGTAATTCACAGTGACCTAGGGCCACAAGTTGATATTTATGGCTGTAAATATCTCATAAAAGGAATATTCCTTAGTCCTGATTCATTAATCATAATTATCTTAGGTGTACATAATAAGAATACTGTAGTGCAAGAATTATTACCAAGTATTAATGAATGGGATAGATTTAAACTAAAAAGCTTCTCAGCAAAAGAAACAATCAGTGAGGTGAATAGAGAGCCAACTAATTGGGAACAAATATTTAACACGTGCACATCAGATAAAGCACTAATTTCTAGAATATATAAAGAACTCAAAAAACTTAACAACAAAAAAACAAATAATCCAATCAATAAATGGGCTAAGGAATTGAAATGACACTTCTCAGAAGAAGATACACAATTAATCAACAAATACATGAAAAAATGCTCAACATCGCTGGTAATTAGAGAAATGCAAATCAAAACTACTCTAAGATTTCATTTCACTCCAGTCAGAATGGCAGCTATCAAGAACACAAACAACAATAAATGTTGGAGAGGTTGTGGGGAAAAAGGCACACTCATACATTGCTGGTGGGACTGCAAAATGGTGCAACCACTATGGAAAGCAGTATGGAGATTTCTTGGAAAACTGGGAATGGAACCACCCTATGACCCAGCTATCCCACTCCTGGGTCTATTCCAAAGGACTTAAAAACATCATATTACAGTTACACAGCCACTTCAATGTTTATAGCAGCACAATTCACAATAGGTAGGTTGTGGAACCAACCTAGATGTCCCTCAGTAGATGAGTGGATAAAGAAAATGTGGTATATATACAAAATGGAATTTTACTCACCAATAAAAGAGAATGAAATAATGGCATTTGCAGGTAAATGGATGAAGTTGGAGAATATAATGCTAAGTAAAGTTAGCCAATCCCAAAAATCCAAATACCGAATGTTTTCTCTGATATAAGGAGGCTAATTCACAGTGTTGCTGGATGGGGGTACATAGGAGGATTAGAGAAACACTAGAATGGTCAAAGGAAAGAGAGGGGAAGGGAGGGAGCAAGGGGGAGGAAGGGGTGGGAAAAAAAGGAAAAAAAAATTGGTGGTTGAATGAGATAGATATCATTATCCTAAATGCATGATTGAAGATCTGAAGTACTTGTATACTTTGTATACAAACAGTTGTATGTAAAAAGATGCTATATATGTGCATTATGAATTGTAATACTTGTATTATATTTATTATAATAGTACTATTATAAATAAAAAAGAATTAAAAAAATAAAAGAAAGAACATCAAACTGTAGTTTAAAGGTTAATGAATAATTAATTCTTAAGAACTGTAGGAGAGTCAGAAAGTGAATTTACAAAATAAGTAAATTGCCCTTTTTTCCCTTCTCCTATATAATCTGCAAGAGTATGATGAAAAACTATAGGGCTGAAAGCTGTATAACTTGGCATAACCAAGTTTCTGATATTCATGAGAGCAGGGCATTATAATAAAGCCTGGGCCCTGTCAGGATCAAGTGAAATGGGAGAGCTGACCAGTGAGTGAGAAAGCTCAGGGAGGAGACAAGGGGCTTGGCATGTGGTTTTGGGGGACCTTCCCAGTGTCCCAGGAAGGAAAAGACTATATATGGCATAAATGAGTAAATTTTACAGTAACTCAGAAAAACATACATGTACTCTACTGGGTCCCTTCTCCCTCTCACCTATTTATTACCAGAATGAGCTATTTACTAAAGTAATCAATACCTGTTTAAGTCTACAATATGTTTATGTACACTTTGAAATGCTAAATAAAATCTGGTCGCAATTTCTAATAAATAAATAAATAAATACTATTCAATTCATCAAAGTAAACAGAAAAAGAAAATAGAGGTAAGAAAGAATATATTGAATATGGCAGTTTTGAACCTTATCACATCAATAATAAAACTAAAAGTAAATAGTTTAAATACCCCAATTAAGAGGCAGTGATTTTTGGATTGGATTAAAAAAAGGAAGAATCCTCTTTAAACTGCTTACAGAGAAACAAATTTCAGTTATAATGATACAAATTAGTTTTATAAAATCACAGAAAAAAGATAAAACATGTCAATGCTAATGAAAAGAAATATGGAGTAGCTATCTTGACAAAAAAGATAGACTTTGGAGCTAAGAACATTCCCAGAGTTACAAAGTTTTATTTTATAAATATATAGGGGTAAATTTATTAAAAGAATATAATGATTCTAAATAAAACTAAAATAAGTGAAACAAGAACTATTTAGAGGCAGCAAGGAGAAATAAGCAAGTTCACAAACCTAGTTGGGGAATTCAATACTCTTCTCTTAGAAACTGATACAACAAAATAGACAGAAAATCAGTAAGTATGAGCAGAATTGAACAGCACTCTCCAGCAACTTGACCTAAATGGTGTTTACAGAGCCCCCTACTTAACATGACAGAATATACACGCTTTCTAAATGCACTTAAAGTATTTACCATGACAGAACATATCCTGTACCAAAAACCAAGTCTCAGTACATGTAAAAGGTTTAAATCATACAAAATATGTTCTGACATCACAATAGATTAAATTAAAATCAAGAACAGGATTCTGATACCAGATCTATAACTGATAAAGTCTGTAGAATCCCCAAATATATGTAGACTAAATTATACACCTCTGAATCAATTCATCATAGATAAAGGAAGAAATAAAAAGTAAAATTAGAATGTATTTCAAACTTAAAAAAATAAAAACACACATATTAACTTTTTTGGAATTCCATGATGGCCATACCTGGAGGAAATTCATAGGATTAAATGATAAACTGCTTATGTTGGAAAAAAAGAAAGATCTTAAACCAATGCCTCAGTTTCCAACTTGAGAAAATAACAGAAGAACATTTGAACTTAGCATAGTTAGACAAAATAAATAAAATAAAGATCATATCAGAAATAAACTAGAACATAGAAAAATAGTGAAAAATAATGGAGAAAATGAAACCAAGCACTGGTTCTTAAATAAGATCAATAAAATTAATAAATATCTGCAATAGTAATCAGAAGGAAATATTGAATTATCTTAATATAAAAAATAAAATAGTTGATGTCGCTGATGGTTTTGTAGATATTAAAAGAATAAGAAATATTGCAAATAGTTCTATGCCATTAAGTTTGACAATTACCATAGAATCTATAAATTCTTCAAAAGACATATTACCAAAGTTTATTCATGAAAAAAATCTTTATAACTAGCAAAGTAACTTAATTTTTAGCTAAAATCCTCACAAAGAAAATTTTACACCACAATGAATTTACTGATGAATTCTATCAAATACTTGAAAAAAGTAATACTAATTCTTCACCAAAGATATAATACATCCAAAAAATAATAGATAAAACCAATACCATTAAACTTAAAAACTTATGCTCTTCAAAAGATAACTGCTAAGAGAATGAGAAGACAGATCTTTGGGAGAAAATATTTGCCAAAGAAATATCTGATCAAAAATATATAAAGAACACATACATATCAACAATTAAAAAAATGAACAATTCAATTACAAACAAGTGAAAAGATTTGAACTAAATAGTTCTTGTTTCAGGTATTTTAGTTTTATTAAGTTCACAAACTTTTAGAATCATTATATTCTTTTGATAAATTGACCCCTATATATTTATAAAATAAAACTTTGTATCCCTGATGACAGTCTTAGCTTCACCAACTCAGAGTTACAAATGTCAAATAGCCAAATGAAAAGCTGATCAACATCATGTGTCATTAGAAAATTGCAAATTAAAACAAGAATGAGAAACTACAACACACCTATTAGAAAGAACAAAATCCAAAATGTTAACAGCACCAAATACTTGGAGGATATGGAGGAACATGAACTCTCATTCATTGATGGCGGGAGCACAAAAAGGTAGTCATTTTGGAAGATAGTTTGGAAATGAGTCAAAAATGTATGTTTACACAAACATCAGTGTATGAATGTTTACAACAAATATATTCAGAATTGCTAACACTTGAAAGCAACCAAGGTATCTATCAGTAGGTGCATAGGAAAATAAGTGGTGGTATATTATGCAATGGGATATTACTCCAAACTGAAAAGAAATAAACTATCAAGCCATAAAAACACACATAAAACTGAAATGCATATTGGTAAGTGAAAGAAGCCAATATAAAAATTCTACATACTGTATCATTCCAACTATATGTCATTTTTAGAAAGGAAAATCTAGGGGAAGTGAAGAGGATACATGGTTTCCCGGAGTTAAGAGGAAGACAGTGTTCAATAGCAGAGCATATAGGATTTTTAAGGTGAAGAAATGATTTTGTATAATATAATGTAGGAGCCCTGTTTGGGGAGATGGCTAATATTGCGGTTGACTATGGGCCATAGAGATGTTTGGGCATTGCCGCCTTCCGTAGTCTCACGAGACTTGGCCCGGGATCTCGAGAGACTTGGGCAGAGATTGTGGATCAGGTTGGTGC
Source organism: Tamias sibiricus (assembly GCA_025594165.1). Taxonomy (NCBI): domain Eukaryota; kingdom Metazoa; phylum Chordata; class Mammalia; order Rodentia; family Sciuridae; genus Tamias; species Tamias sibiricus. The sequence continues at coordinate 169,105,340 of CM046659.1, forward strand.
CATTTGGTGTGTGGGTTTTTGGTGGTGTGTGGTACATGTTAAAGTCGTTGTTTGAGCCAGAGAGAGAAGTTATCAGAATAAAAAGCCTGTTTGTTTCCAGTTCGCCTCTGAACTTCTTCCCACGGCTTCGTTGCTCCAAGCGGCCATCGCTTCAGGCGGCAACAATACAATGGTGGGCAGATGCCATCATAGGTTTCCAAAATCCATTGAGTAAACTTTCACACAATCTATGGACTTTGGATGATGATCTGTCTTTCTAAGTTCATCAGTCATGACAAACATATGCTCTGGCAGAGAATGGAGTTGATGGAGATGACTCTGCATATGTAGGCAAGGGGTCTATGAGAAATCTCTGTACCTCTCACACAAAAATATAAGTCTATTGGCAAAAACAAACAAAAACAATAATAATAACAAAACCCACACACCTATTAGGAAGGCTGAAATAAAGTGACCACCTGTATCTGTGCTGGTGAGAATGGGGAAGGACTGGAAATGTGATCACTTGCTGGAGAAAAGATGCTGTATTTGTGCATTATGAATAAGTAAATAAATAATTAAAGTAAAAAAATGGTATAATTTTGAAAAACAGTGCTGTGATTTTTTAGGAGGTTGAATATACACCTACTTATGATTCAGCCACTACATTTCTAGACATGTATCTGAGAGAAATGAGAGACTTATAAGTGAATATTCTTGGAAAACTTATTTGCAGCAGTTAAAATATGGTGGTTGTGGGCAGGGTTGGGGGAACTGCCCACAGGTTCATCAATAGTTGAATGCATTAACAAACTGCAGTGTCCATAACACGGAATGCTACTCAGCAATCAATTGATCAATCAATCAATAAGAATGAACTCTAAAATATATGTTACAATGCCGTGTTAAGATACACGTTATCACATGGGTAAGCATCCTGCTGAGACCTCCCTCTCTATTTTTTCCTACTGCTTGTACTACCATTCTTAATTCATCAGAAGTACTCACTCACCTTCATCCTGACACTAAATGATGATTATAATTCAACAAAATTTGTCTTGGAAAATTCAACTAGAAATAAATGGTTCTATTTGCTTTGTCTTATCAATCAAAATCAATAAGATCACCTGGTACCTCTTTCTCACCTTGTCTTACTGCTTGTCGGCTGAGCTTTAAATTCCTGGGATTTGCTGCTTATCCCAGTGAACTCATGATGGAGAGTTTCCAAGGAGAAGATATCACCCTTTCTACCTAAACCCTATGCCTAGAATTCTTAGATTAGCAAAATACCATAGGTACATTGAAAAAATTTTGTCTTGCATTTGGATAAAATCATGCCTTGCACAAAAATCCATCTGGGATTATGCTACCAATGTATTACTTAGGAGGATCCAAGAAACAGTGACATGATTTCACCATGACTTCTTGTCCTGCCTCTAAGCCACGCTGGGTAAAACAGTGTCACCTTTCTGTTTGATGCAAGGCACTTGTCTACTATATACTCATGTCACTTTAGGGAGTGATTTACCTTGAGTAAATTATTTTCCAGGGGCATATTAGGTCCTTCTCTGTGCAGGGGTGAGGTGGTAGTGGAGAGGGAGTCCTGTTTCTTCTGGGGATTGTTGGACCCATGCAAAGCCAGGAGCCAACAGGTACTATCAGGTCTGTGAAAACCTAAGGAAGTGAGTAAACAGTTCATTCTGCTAGGCCAGAGAGAGGATGATGGGCCCTTAAGAAAAGCACACAGTGACCACTTTACTGCAGTGCTAATGGTGGCCACTGTGGTAACAGCGTAAGCTTAATGTGCTCCCTGCATCTGTTAATCACAGCATCCCTGTCAACCCACAGCTTTTGTCTTTTCAGACAAAGCCTGTTATCTTTTCTGTCAACTCAAGATCTAGAAGGTCACCCCTGGTCAGGGCTTGGAAGAAAGGGTTTAAACATAAACAAAAATAGTAGATGTCACAGTGCAGGCAGAAGCACAGTGTTAGTCACCAGTAGCTGGTAGGGGACCAGAGACCCCTATCCCTTATCCCTTAGGAAAGACAATTGTTGGTCCTTCTAAAGCTCCACACACATTTGTAGAGCACTCCCTGTATGCAAGGACCCATGACAGTGAAAGGCAACTGAGTTAGAGATTTAGAAAACTAAATTCCCTGGACTAGGTGGCTGAGGAAAGTTCTTTCAGGAAAAGGGTACAAAGCACAATTTAACCTCGGCTATTTGGTTTCAATGTCAGGAAGATTTTCCTATCTTTAAGGAGGAAACAGCATTCTGTCATCAAAAATAGATTATATAAAATAGTATAACTTTATCATTTCAGCAGCACCATAATCTCAATAACCACTAATGTATATTGAGCACTGATCACAAACTGTGAAAAAACTGCTTCATGGTTTGCTCCCTTCATTAGTCCTTAGTAAGTACTCTGTGAGAAGTAAGTGCTATTATACTTGTTTTCTAAGTGAAGAAACTGGTTCAGAGATGTTGAGTGATTTGCCTAAGGTTCCAGAGCTGCTAAGGGTAGAGGTGGACTCAAGCACTGGTATGTATGTCTCAGAGCAAAGACCCAAACCATGATAACCACTGAATTTGGAACTGGAGAAGAAAAGCTTAATTTCATCATTTTACATATGTGCTCTTTGTGAGAAAAGCCAGGTAAGGTCTGGATGTCTGGGACTGTGATGTGAGCACAGCATTATTCTTGTTCCTGGGGAATCTCATGGGTTAACAACCTACTCCATTTTGTGGCTCTTTGGAACATTTGAGAAGAAAGTCAGTCTGTGAACATAAAACATTGCCTATCTGAAAGCTAACTGGAAAAAGTTAAACATCTCTACAGACCCCCTCCACTAACAGTGCATTCAGCATTTTCCTCCTCAGAAATGACTTGTAAGTTTGTGCTTTTAATTATTATCATTCTCCCCTGAAATTACAGGCAAAGCACTCAGTGATATTTGAAACATCAATTACTGGCCTGCAGCCCTCTGCTACTGTTTCTCTGCCTGCTGCCAGGGCTGCAAATCCATTTTCTGCATTTCTTTCAGATTTTCTGAACAAAATTATGGAAAATCGCTTTTGGCACATGGCATTTTTCCACAATGGTCAGAGTTATTGAATTGTGCCGTTATGTGCTACTTTGAGGAGACATTCCAACTTAAAATGCCAGCCCTAAAACTATCAGAACATTTTCTCCAATCTGGGCTCCATAAATTTTCCACAGGAAAAGGCTAAGAAATCTGCCCCGGCTTTGCCTAGTACTCCTACCGAGCAGAACCACACGCCCGGGACGGCTCAGGTTGCTGAGGTTTAGCTCATCTCTTCTTGGGTTCTCCATTTTCTCCTCACACTTTCTCATGCTGCATGGACAGTAGATCCTTTTACCAGGGCAGGACTCATGCCACCAGGACTCTGTGAGACCTCCAAGAAAAAAATGACCTCTTGCCAGCCATTTTGAATTTGTCTTTTCTGTCACTCCAGATGAGACCCCAATCTGTGCAATAATGTTTCAAAGCCACCTCAAACTCAAAATGCCTATTGTGTTCATTCTGGGTTCTCTATGGAGGCCCACACACAAATAAGGGTTCTGGGATTCTTACTCTGAGACCAAATGGTCATTTGGTTCTAGGACCTGTCAATTCTACTACAGATGTCTCTACCACATCAACTTCTTTATTATCACTGAGCTTTCTTCTAGATTTTTCCAACAATCATTTGCCATTTTTAAATAGTCTTTCCTTTCTTCAACCCATCTTTCAAATTGCTGTCAGTGGATTAATTAGGAATATGCATGAGTTTATCCAAAAGTTATTAAGCACCTACCTACCCTTTAGCAGATACTGAATTAGGCACTAGTGAAATGGATGTGACGAAGGTAAGGCCCTCTCCTCTAGATGATATGGGTCATTGTAATTCCATTGCTTAGAAAACGCCAATGGATCGTCCCTCTGAAATAAAGTCGTGGTTCTTTGTGACAGCTGGTCCTCAGGGGCAATGGTGATGTGGTCCTGATGTCCTCCTCTGGTCACATATTTTCATCTCTTTCAACATCCCCCATCTTCTGCTTGTGCTAATTTCTGTTTCCTAACACAGCAGAAACTTTCCAAATATTTTTTATACCTTTATTTTATTTATTTATTTTTATGTGGTGCTGAGGGTTGAACCCAACACCTCGCCCGTGCTAGGCAAGCGCTCAACCGCTGAGCCACATCCCAGCCCCTCCAAATCTTTACTTTACTATTCCATGGCCATTAGTGCCCACGGCTCACAAGTTAGCCAATGCCATCCTATTGTTTTAGCCCTGACTCAAATCTCACCCTCCTGTGACCCTTTACCTACTGACGCATTGCATATAGACCTCTGAACATTCAAAGGGGGATGGGAAAGGTGCAGAAAGATAGGAAAGCAACAGGGGCACCTACTCTGGGGTCAGATATGTGGTTACTGACTGGTTGTGAGGTTTTCAATCAAGTCGCTCATCTTATCTAAGCCTCAATTTCCCCATCCATATATTGAGGATATGAATTTGTACCATTAGAGTTGTTAATACTCTTTGATGAGCCTGTTGATATAAAATGCCAATCTTAGAATAAGTCCTGGGCCAATTATAATAATTATTATTATCATTGCCATTTTATTATTTCAGAGTAGCTTACAGCATGTGACAACAATTACTTTTCTACCTCTCTCCCCTCCTAGACTGCATGTTCTTAAAATTCATGTACATCTTTTTCTCCTCTGTTTCTCCAGCATCTAGCATAGTGTACCTGGCTCATATTCAGTTTGTAGGGCTTTCTGAAAGAGCAAATTAATCTTCAGTTGAAAATTCACAAGTACTTCAAACTCAGTATTTAGGAAAGGGAAAACATTAGCTTCCCCTGAAGCTTGTAAAGTATCTAGAACAATGGCTGGCAAACAATAGTTGTCAAAATATAAGTCAATTATATTGTAGTTTGAATGAATTCATCCAAGTACATTGAGGGGTCCTTCCTTGACCATGTATAGAGATTACATATATAAATTTCTATGGGAGCTGGAACTTTGGGTCAAACAGTTTAAGTCAGAGATATCTTTGAATATGCATTTAAAAATCATACGAAACTGCATCTTCTTTAAAAAATCTATGCTAGGCTGCTCATTTTTCTTAACTTAGCTCTTGTTGTCTCCTGGATGGAAGACAGGAACATACAGAGGTTGTGGGCTCTACCTTCTTCGAGAAAGCCCAGTGGTTGATTTATGTATGTTTTGAGATCTGGGGTAAAATATAATTCCTATATTCCATAAAACACAGCTGAAATCATACGCTATATGTCCTCTTGATCTTACCTCATCAAAGGTTAGCCCCAAACTCTGCATCCCAAATCACAGGCTGGTGAAGCATCCAGATCCTTCTTCATTTAGCTGATTGGTCTGCACACTGCATACTATTATTTTCTGTGGCCTGCATATACTAATTATATTTTCCTAGGGCACGCTGCTGTAGACATGCATCATCTTTCTCTGATTGTGGGGCTTACGCCTGGGCCCCTCTTGATGCTTTAGAAAGGATCTCCTTGACAATTCATGAGGCAGCTCTAAAAAAATAATGCTCTGGACTGAGGGAGGGAAAGATTGATCAGGTACCTGATATATAGAAAGAAGACAAATCTACTTGTTTCTCCCAAAGTGTATCGAGGTCCTAGCACAATGCCCAAGTGGAAGAAATTAGTAGAATGAGACTGCATATGACTGAGAGGGACCACAGAGGGAGTCATTGTTGGCTACCTCCAGGCCTTCACCTGGTGTTCTCCACCTGGTGACAGAAAGAAAGCTGGCCTGGTCCTCTGCCCCTGCTGTCTACAATGCAGAGGACTTTGGTTGAGACTTTTGCCCTCTCCAAATCTGAATTTCTGAATGAAGATAACAAGTTTTAAACTTTTCAGTGTTGGTGGGAAACTGAAATACGATTTTTACATAGAAATAGGCTGGTGTGCTACACTTTTACTTATTCACTCATTATTCCAAAAATAGCTGTTGATTCTTCCATGGATAGGGCACTCTGTTAAGCTTCAGTGACACCAATGGTGAGTGGAAGGTGATGCAGACACAGTTCTTTTATTAGACTCCAGTACAGGAGCTGGAAAACTTTTTTTTTTTTTTTTTTTTTACAAAGGACTGGTGGCAAATACGTGAGGCTTTGCAGAGCACGGAGCATTTGTTACAACGGCTGGACTCTGCTGTGGTGGTGCAAAAATAGCCACACACAACATATAAATGAATGTAGATGGTTGTGTTCCAATAAATATGTATCTCCCAAACAGGCAGTGGGTTGGAAATGGCCCATGCCACCCAGTGGCTGTAGTTTACAAGCTCTGGTCTAAGGGGATCCACAAAAGGCAAGTGAGCAATCATAATTCCTGAAAGGAACCTGGTTCCAAGTGAATGCAAGACTAAGGAAACTCACACAGACTGGGATGGAAAGACTTAAGGGGCTCGAAAGGAAAGAGGAAAAGGGAGTATGATGTCACATGAGGAAGTTGCTGGTGACTGCTCATACTTCCCCTTTCACCTATAGTTCTGTGATATCTGGACTTTTGCTGGGTGTGGTTCTCTTCTCAGAGACTTAAGAAGAGAGACATCTATAATCAGTCTTTCATGAAGTCTGGGAGTGGCTAAGTTGGGGTACAGCCTTCTCCTGCCTTCTTACCATGCATATTGAGAGAAAAAAAATCTTAGAGGAAGCTGACTATGTCTTTACTGCTTCTTTCTGGTGTCTTGAAACTCAGAACCCAGATGCCCTCCCCTGGTGTACCTTCTTGGTCTGTCCTGGCTGTAACCTTAGGATATCTACATCCTGATGATGACCTAGGAGCACAGCAAGTGTGGAGTGGGTCATATTCTTCTGTGTTCCTTGGGGAAATCACTTTTCTCTTTGATTTCAATTTATATAGCCATAAAATAATAATCATGCTACCCACCTTAAAGCATTATAATGAAATGCAACTATGAGTTTTAATTCTGTAATCTATACAACACTATCAAAAAGATAAAATATAAGGACAGTTGTGGCAGGGGTGGTGGAGATGGAGGTTGTGATATAGATTCGTGGCTTTTCATCCCTGGAGCATTTATTCAACATACATTTATTAAGCACATGTGTGTCAGGTTCTAGGTGGTAGAAACATGACAGTTTAGGAAACACAGGCAAGACTCTGGTCTTCAAAGACCTTACTATCAAGCGGAGGGAGACAATATATTCTTCACAAGCATAATTAAGGACAGGGTACCCTCAGAAGTGTATGTGTGCAGGAAGGAAGGTATCAAGAAAGAAATGACTAACAAAGGGAATGACATTTAAGCAGAGATCCAGATTGCATGGGGATTGGAATTAGTGACTCCAGATGAAGAGTGAAGACAGGAGTGTTCCAGGTAGAGGCGGTGGCATGTGGGAAGACCTGGAGGTAGACAAGAGTGTGTGCCATCAAGACATGACAGAAGCCAGAATAGCACGAGAATGAGATGAACAAAGGGAACCAAAACCATGAGGTGCACTGCGTTGGGAATGGATTGCAGAAGGTGGGTGCTGGGTAGAAGACAAGGTAGGAGGCCTGGGTGGCCATCCCATGAGAGGTGATGTTGGTGAGATCAGGGCAGTGGTGGTGAAGGGGGAGAGAAGGGGACAGAGATTTATTATGGAGGGAAGGCCAAGGGGTTCTGTTAAAGGATGGATGCATAGGTAAATAAGAGAGGAGAAAAAAGTCAAGGATAACTCTTGGGTTTTCTGGAGTAAGAAGGGGGTGGGGAATGCATGATTACTTAAAATGTGGAAGAATATTGGCAGAGAATTGTGCACTTACACATGAAGTATGACTGTGTGTGTGTGTGTGTGTGTGTGTGTGTGTGTGTGTGTGTGAGAGAGAGAGAGAGAGAGAGAGAGAGAGAGAGAGAGAGAGAGAGAGAGAGAGAGATGGGTTAGCACGGGAAAGCCAGTTGACAGTAGGATACATACCTTTGTTCAGAGAGCAAGTCTTCATTTAGTTGCATCTTTTATAAGCCACATGCCTGGTTGTTAGTGCTGGGTAAAACTGTCACTTCATTGGCAGTTGGTCTTGTCTCCTGATTGCGCCAAATTTCTGGGGTTCAGAGCCTACATAATTCTAGAGAACACCTTCCTGTGTTTGGTAGAATAGTGGCCACATCCAAATTTCCAAAACTTATGAATATCTTAAGTTACACATGAAGGCAAAGGAAGGTTACAGATGGAGTTAAGGTTGCTAATCAGCTGAGTTTGAGATGAGGAGTTTCTGACAGAAGATCCAGAGAAGTCTGAAAAATATCACAAGGATCCTTAAACGTAAAACAAGGAATCAGTCAGAATCAAAGACAGAAAGGTGATAATTGGAAGGAGGGTCAGAGAGATGTGATGTCACTGATCTTTGAAGTTGGAGAAAGGGAACCCTGAGACTAGGACTGGGAAGCCTCAAGAAACTCGAGATGGTGAGAAAAAGCATTCCCCCAGGAGCTTCCAGAAAGGAAGCCCGTGCCTGGATTTGAGCTCAGTGACTCTTCTCTGGTTCCTAACTTACCAAACTGAAAGGCCACAAATACATACTGTTTTAAGCCACCAAGTTCTTGGTAGTCTGTTACAGCACAGTAGGAGTCTAATACATCCACTTACCTGTGTTGTGGGAGAGAGATTCAGTTTTTCTGTACCTCAGGTAATCATTGAAATACCTACTTCGCAGAGGTGAGCATCAAGGTAGTACTAATCACTAATTTGGAATGTAGCAAATATCAATAATGTTAACTCTTTCCCTTTCTCAGGAGCCCCTATCTCCACGTGAGAAAAGATGCCTTCTTTTCCCAAAGGAAGGGACAGTGTATGGAAGGCGACAGTTGCTTGACAATGACTTGCCCAAGACAGCCTGGACGATTTACCCAAGTCACCTGGGAAACAGGTTCAGCTCCATCCTCATCTTCTTAGTAGCCCCAAAGTACCTGGCCTCCATCAAATATACCTCTAATTCATGACTTCAATTAGACCCACAGATAGGGAAAACTCTGCTCGCTCCTTGTCAAAGTGAAGTGTAAGGTGGAGCAGCCTGTTTTTTTTCAGGCTTAATGGGGTTACTCCTTTTCGGAGGAGTAAAATAAAATAAAACTCCCAGATAAAAACATCTGTAGTTCTTAGACAAGAGTATCAGTATGCTTCGCGGCATCCTGCAGTTCATAATATTCAAATTATCAGCAAATAACGATTATGATAAATTATTAACTGTTTGTGAGTGAAATTATTTGCATATTTTAAAGCATTCTTTTCATATTAGATCTTCACAACACCTTCTCTCCTTGCAAATCAGGAAGGATTATTGGGATGACAGGTTTCTCCTGGCTCTAAGGTGCTCATTTGGAGGACGGGAGCAAACGTTGCCTGAGCTTGTGTTGGGGGCCTGCCTCTCTGCCCTGGAGTCCTGTCTCTCTTGCACATTGGTCTACATGCTGGAACCCGTGGCCTGGGACCTGCCCGGGCACACACCACTGCTTCAGCCCTCAGCTGGGATTCTGGAAGGAGTTGGCTGATTCATAGTCAGAAGAGCTCAGATCTCCCTGGGTCTGTTCACCTCCTTCCGGAGACCAGCTGCTTCTGGCACAATGATAGTCTTACTCTCTGTCCTCCAACACAGTTCTGCTATGCTGCATTCTCAGGTTCCTCTGTGTCTACTTCTAATCTTCTACTCTGTTCTCAAATCTTACGCCCTGAAGGTCATTTCCAATGCCCCTCGCTCAGCACCTGGGCAATAGGTTTTTTTTTTTTTTTTTTTTTTTTTTTTTTTTTTTTTTATTATTCCCAAACTCTGACACTTCAACTAGATTGATAGTTCCTGAAACTTGATGTCTCTATGTCTGTCTGTTCCTGCCTAAGTTTTCTAATAAGGTCAAATGAGAGAAGAGTGGGACCAGTTTATCAAGATATTCTCCAAAAAAGGGACCCTGCCCAAGTAGTTATTTGGATGGTGGAGGATAAATCAACAAACCAGGCATTGGCTTGATGACACAGCAACCTCCTTTTAAAAGGATGAATGTTTGGCTTGATACTTGACCTACAATATAAAGAAGAAGGTCACGGCTCACATTTTTGCCCCTAAAAAGGAATTGCTCTTCCAAAACCCCAGAGGAAAGCAGTCTGGCTTTCTGATTATACGTGTCATTGCAATGCGGTGATGTCATACATGATAAAACTAGGGAGCTGGGCTTGAATTGAAGTCAATTGAAGCTTACAGGCTTAATCCAGGTTTGGGTATTTCAAATTTGTCCAGCCATGATTTCTAGGGCAAGAATTTGAGGTTAGAATAGCTTCTGAGTGACATGGACCATCGGTTGGTTTCGTTTGCAATTCAGCGGGCCACTGCCAAGGAAACTCTGTTCATATGGTTTTTAAAGTGTCATTTTGAAGGGAAAACTGAGCTAATCTCTGCTTCCTGAGAGTCTTGGAAAGGAGGTTTTTCACTGCAGTTTTATCAGAGCCTAATGAGTGTGAACAGGTAGAGGCTGTGTCGGGGATTATAAAGGACCTGGCAGGTTTGGCTTTGTGTGGGTTTATGGGTAATCCCTGGTTTGTTTAACAGGGTGATTCTGGGTCAGGGAGCAGTTGACACAAGTGCATGAAGACACATTTACAAAGAAAGACCTTGTGTGTTGGCCCCAAGTCCAGGCAGTCAGCTCTGTGTTCTCACCGCTGTCCGTCACTCCCTGGGCCCTTCTTGAAGAGGTTGCCCTTGGAAGCCGCAGGCCTCTTTACCAGTGACAGAATCCAGGACAGCTTGTGTGGGAAATGGATTTTTTCCACTGCATCCCCCCATCAGAGGAATAGGAATTTATTCAAACTAAAACAGTAGCCCAGGATCAGGAAACCTCTTAGGTTAATATAGGAATTAGATTGATGCCTTGGTCCAAACTGAAATCTTTGTTGGGTCTTACATGTATATATAGAAATGAATACTTTTTTTAAGGCCATATAATAATTGTCCATATTCATGGGGTACAATGTGATCATTTGATGCATCTATATAATGTGTAATAAATATCAATGTAGTTAACATTTCCATCTCCTTAAACATTTATCATTTATATTGGGACACTTCAAACTCTCCTCTTTTAGTCTTTATAAAATATTTAATAAATTGTTGTGAACTATACTTATCTTATTGTGCTGTAGAACACTAGGATTTATTCCTGCTACCTAACTGCACTTTCATGTTATGCCCCTTCATTCTATTCAACCTTCCCCCAACCCTTCCCAACCTTTAGTAGTCACCATTTGACTTTCTACTTTTATTAGATCGACCGTTTCAGCTTGTACATGAAAGTGAGGACATATGGCATTTCTTTTTGTATTTGGCTTATTTCACTTAATACGATGTCTTCCAGTTCCGTCCATACTGCCAGAAATGAGAAATTGAATGCTTTTAGAAAATGATGGGATGTAGCATCCTTATTTTTTTTTTTTTTTTTTTTTTGTTCTTGATCTGGCATTCACCAATTGGGATGGAAGAATCAGTTCAAGTACATTTGTAACTAACAGAGTCACTGTTTTTAACAGTGTAGAGACAATGGTACACAAACCTGAAATTGTTCAGGTTGAAAAAATAATACAACAAAGAGCTTTGATGCTGGAGGGAGCAGGTGTACTTGGGGACTTTAAGGAAGCCTGGCTGTGACAGAAAGCCCTAGGGAGAGAGGAGGCTGGAGGAATGAGCAGGGTTCAGATGATGGATCCTATCATGTTGCTGAAGATTTTCCAGAACTTGCTGCTCCTCTGTGATTCCTCACCCACCCACCAGCGCCTCCCCAACCTTCCATCTCTGATGAGTTAGCATTATTTGGGGTGAACCATCTTAGGAATTTGACCTTCCTTGTATCTTTGGTTCCATAATTCTTCCTGTCAGATAATGGAGGCTCCATATCCCAGAGCCATTTCTAGTTTCAGAAATAATGTGTCCTCCTGAATCTTCTCAAGCACTTTTAATGCCACCCATGCACAGTTCTTGATCATGCAGTTTGAAAACACACTATCATAGCTGAGTCTCTTTCTGTTCGTCCTGCTAATACGTGGGTATTTTTGGACACTTAAGGATCCAGCTGGCTCAAGAAGGATACCAGGTGTGCTTGTGGACTCTGATTGGTGCTGACCCCTGAGAAGAGCCCATTGTCCTGTGGAGGGAGATCTGGAACATTCCTCCTTCCAATTGCTGCCTCGCCCTGATCCCACCACTGTCCCTCTGGCTTATTCTTCCCCTAATTATAACCTGAGTTGAGTCATCGGGTATAGCTACTGGTGGTTATGGTTTAATGTCTGCTCTAATAGTTACTTAGTCTTCAGGAAAAGCAAGGAAAGTGGTTGGTTTGAAACAGCCTAATTCTCCCCGAGACTGAGGTCATTCACAGAGGTTCTTTAAGAAGACGTAGGATATCTTTAAAAGCCACTAAAGAAACAGTGCTCAGAGTTTCCATTTAGCCATCCCCCAAATATCTGTCTCATTTTAATTCAGATAAGTAATCAGAGCACAATAAGACCATCGAAATGCTGTTTGCTATTAGAATGGGATTCATCTGTAATTCCCGCATGAGATTTTTGCATATCCTGCTAGTGGAAAAAAAAAAGAGAGAGAGAGACTCTAAAACTTCCATGTGTCTAAGATTTATTTGGGATACTTATGAAATGCAGATTCCTGGGCTAAAGTCCAAGGTGATTCTGACTCATTGGGTTTGGTGGTAGGGCTTACAAACTGCGTTTTTAATAATCAGCCCCGAATGATTCTGATGCAAGAGGTTCATGGCTACATTTTGAGAACTAGGGCAGCAGATTTGCTCTTTCTATGAATTAGCAACTGGAGGAGTGATGCAGTTTAAGTGCATAATTGTTCAAAAAACAAATTTGCAGAAGTACCAGTGGATAAATGGGTTGTGGGTCTACTTAATAAATGATAGAGAAACACAAATGTAAGGAAACAAACTGCAGAATGGACAGACATTAAAATGAAAAGCCAGAAAACACTACCAACAAAAGAAAAAGAATCAATTTAGAAAAATAGAAAGCAAATTGCTGCTTTTTTTTTTTTTTTTTTTTTTTTTTTTTTAAAGACCTTTCAACTAGGATGAATGTAAAGCTGCAGCTCTCTGCTATTGAAAAGAAACAGCTAAAATAAAGATATTTCACCAGGGTAATAATTAATCAATATGCTTCATATTCCTTAGCCCATTGATTTTTTCCATTTTAGGTATTTCCATGTTAGACTTTTTTTCTAAGAGAACAATCGGGAATGTACACAAACATGAACATATATGAACATTCATTTTAGCATTATTTAAAATATCAAAAATTAAAAACAAGATTTAACTATGAAGCATTAAAATGTAAACAGGTGTAATGGAATATGCTCTAAAGTCACTAAAATATGCAATGAGAAATGTATTGTAAAATATGCAATAAGAAATATATTCTATATTTTTTCTTGAATCATTAATTGAAAAGGAAGGAATTAAGTTCAAAAGCACATGTAAGCTTTATCCCAAATAATAACAGTACCATTGGATAGGCATCATGGTGCTTTAAATCTTCTTGGGATTTATTTTGTCGTATTTCTAAAATTTCCCACAACAAAAATGGATAAATTTTGGAAAAAAATAGCAAATAACAAGATACATGATTTCAACATGCCAGGCAGATGCAAATTTCAAAAAAGTAAATGTTTCCCCAACATAAATAATTAAAGTTATTCTTTATTAAAAAATAGTTATTTGGTGTTTAACAATTTTGCTAATCTCTGCTATACTAATAAACTACATAAGAAATAAGACCATATATAAATGGTGCATTATTGTAGGTTTATTTACATATATCCATTTATAAGTTGACATATGTATCATTTTTCACATATATATATATCTTTTCTTTTCTCTGCAGTTCCATAAAAAGTGCTTTTTAAAAATGCTCAATGAACATTTAAAATTGTTTATTTATCATATCACTTTTCAAAATGCAGAAATTCATAATAATAAGAACTTATCAAAAATTATGTACATCAGCCATAGCAAATCTCCAAGGAAAACTCACATAGTTAAGTATTTAATATTAACTAATAACTTAAATCCATGGACTAAATGTTCAGTTCTAGAATTTGGAAAAAACACAGAAGCACATATTGAAAGAGCAAAAATATTTAAGAAAACACTATCTTTTCCCTATGTAAATACTTGGAAAAAATCTCAGAGATGATTTTCTAGGTGACATAAATACCCCCAAATAACTGTTGAAATAGCATTTGTGAACCAAAAACTATCCAAAATGTACTTCCAAAAATCGTGACAGAGCCACATATGTTTTAACCAGTGAATTCCAAATTTTTGAGGAATAGATAATTTTAGTGTGAGACAAACTGATCCAAAGAATAAAATTAGAAGAAAAGCTTTCCAAGTAATTTTACCATATTGGATATTGCTGACATTAATATCTGGGAAAGATTGTACAAAATCAAAACTAGAGGTCAAATTCATTTCAAATATTGATACAAAAACCCTAAGTGAAATCTTTGGAAACTGAACTTAATAGTATCTGAAAATGAGGCCTTCCCATTAAAACAGTTTATTCTGGGACTGCTAGAAAGACACAATATTTTCTAATAATAAATAGGAGCATACCAATAGAGGAATAGGAAATACCATATCGCTGTTACTCAAAGGGTGATATTTAGCATGCAAGAGAGAGTTTGACAAACACTGATTTCTGAGCCCCAACTGCAAGGGTTCTAATTATACTTGCAGAGAGGAGAAGAGTGCTGAAAATGTGTATGTCTAGCAAGTTCCCAGGCCACACTGATGCTGCCAGTCAGGGGCACACACCACACTTGGAGGAACATTACATGGAACAGTGGTATTTGACTTTGGCTGCAAGTTAAAATCATCTAGGGAACCCATAGAAATACTAATGTCTGAGTTCCAATACCAGATATTCTGATTTAATCACCTGGGCTATGATTTGGGTGGAAGGAATAAAATCTCCCTTGGTATTTCAATATGCAGCCAAGTTTGAGACCCTTTACTCTGAAGTGTTTGGCCAAAGCTAGTGGCCTTGCAATAACTTTATTATAAACCTTTACTAGTGACTAAGCATTGTGCTTTCCTCTCCTACACAACCCGTTTTATTAAAGGATGGCATGGGAGATAACCATCATCACTTTTTATGAAGCAACTCTCCATGAGAGGAAGTTTACATGTACTGTCTCAAATGCTTGAAGGGACCCCTCAAGGTCACCTTGGTTTTTCTTGCTGTTGCTTTAAGGAATGGATACTGCACAGCATGATCAACCTTCCTGGTTTTCTCTAGACTGAGGATTTTTCCAGGATATGGTACTTTCGGTGCTAAAGCCAATTAAGTCCTGGGAAAATTAGGTGAGTTGATTGA
Organism: Tamias sibiricus; assembly: GCA_025594165.1. NCBI lineage: Eukaryota > Metazoa > Chordata > Mammalia > Rodentia > Sciuridae > Tamias > Tamias sibiricus. The sequence continues at coordinate 169,120,758 of CM046659.1, forward strand.
TCACCAGAGGATAATGATATACTCACAGTTACCTGTCACTTGTTGCTGCCTGAAGTGATGGCCGCTTGGAGCAACTAAGCTGCGGGAAGAAGTTCAGAGGCAAACTGGAGACAAACAGCTTTTTATTCTGATAACTTTTCTCTCTGGCTCTAACAACGACTAACACGCGCTGCACACACCACCAAAATGGCGCTGACCCGATCAGCAATCTCGGCCAAGTCACTCGAGATCCCAGGCCAAGTCCCGTGAGACTACGGAAGGCGACAATGCCCAAATCTCCGTGGCCCATAGTCAACCGCAATTCAAGCCATCTCCCCAAACAGGGCTCCTGCAGTCACTGGCCTGAAGTTGAAGTCAGGGTTGTTGTATGTGCTGTTCCCCCTACTATAGTGACCTGGAAATCCACTGGGGAGGAGGGTGCTGTAAGAAATTACCCAAACTAGAGTTATGGTGAATCGCCATTACAATGCCAGGGTGGGTTAATTGGTAATGACAAGGAAAGAGCACTTAGTTAGAAACTTCTGATATTTTCAGTTCAGAAAAATATAAAATTACCAGGACCAAATAAATCAATACCTACAGCAGTCATTCTCAAGGTGTTTCCAAGACTGGTCACAACAGCACAAGAGAACTTGTTAGAAAGGCAAACTCTCAGGCCCCACTCAAACATACCGAAAAAGAAATTTTGAGAGTAGGGTCAACAAGCTGTGAGACGGATTCCCACCTGATAATGATGTACTCTCTCTAGATGTTTCCACTGTAGTCTAAAGTTTAAGAATTACTGACTTAGTGGGAGGGGTGAGGACCAGGATGCCTTATGGGTCTCCATATTTCAATATGTATTCAGGGATGAGAATCACAGCAGCAGGTCCAGAGCAGTTCGCGAGATAGGTTGCAGATTCAAAATACCAGGGAGTTTTTAACGTCCTGATCCCTGGGCTGCTAGACCAATCAACAGAAATTGTGGGGTGTCATTGGTATTTTTCAAATCTTTCTAGATGATATACAGCCAAGATTGGGAATCTCAGCCTTTCACCCTTAAAAGCTGCAGGATTCCACTATGAACCTAACAGGTATGTGGTATGTTTCTTTGTTGCCAAGTGGTGGAAACTTTTCTGTGAACACGGGATCCTAGATTTGCAATTAAAAAAAAAAAAAAAAAGATGCTAACTTAACTGCATTCTGCACCAGTCTGTTACCTAATCGTCCTGGGGGCATGTCTATGGAACCTTCTGTTAAGTCAGGTGGGAATATGTGCTTAGGGATAATCAGATTCCTTTGGAGGATCTGGAATTTCTTCATGGGGAAAGAAAAAGCCAACAGATATATCATAACAGGATATATCATGAAAGATAAAAACAAATTTTTACTGAAAAGACAGATTGTTGTGAGGGTATGCCTAGAGTTACCCCTTTGGTGAGAATGTTCCAAGGTCTTGATTGCTGATTTGAATACAGCCATGGGCCTCACCTAGAGTTACTCCTGTTGGACAGTAGATGTTGCCTTTGTGGGACAAAATTTCCCATTTGGAGTTCCAAAAATAATGTTTAATATTTCTCTAAGACCTAGTAAGCAGTGACAATAGGGAAAAATAACCTTAATTTTTTTTTTCTTTTTTAGGTTAAGAAAGCTCTTGAAAAGGAGAATTGTTGATATGGAGTCTGTGTTAGGTAATGTTGTGGTAGAGCATGAAAAATCCTGGAACTGAAATTTCACTTTTTCTTTTCTTTCCTTCCTTTCTTCCTTTCCTTCTTTCTTTCTTTCTTTTTTTTTTTATTTTTTACTATCCAAGCTGTGAATTTCAAAAATAACAAGTCATTCTAAAAGTGAAACAGAAGATTCTTTACACCCAATGTTTTAATCATTTTAAAACCTTCTATGACTTGAAGTAACTAAAATTGTCTTTTTTCGTCGTTAATGCTCACTGAATTTTTAATGCTTTCTGGACATGAAGTAGCATGAATATCATGTTTGAGGTGCTCTGCCAGGCATTTTACATTTATTCATTTAACATTGTGTTGAATTAGGGACTGTAGTGATTGCTGAAGTTCTGGAGATTAATGACACATTATTCTGGCTTTCCAAGAGCGCTCAGTCTAATGGCTGTATCTAAAGCGTGAGACAGCAAGGAGGGAAGTCCTGAGAAATAGGTGCCTCACCCAGTTTGGCTGGGTCAGAAAGTGGGCAAAAAACAAGAGAAACTTACTGGAAGAGGTGATACTTGACCTGAATCATACGAGTAGTAGTCATCAGCAAGAAGAATTTAATTCAAATTTGTTGTTATTTAATCTTCACAGCAACTCTAAAAAATAGGTGTCATTAGTCACGTCTTATGGAACATTTTAAGCAAAATACTCAGGAGACAGAGAGTGACATGGAGCAAACTTTATGGGAGAACACTCAAACTAGCTAGAACACGTAAGGTTTAGCTTAATAGCTATTAATTTTTAATCTATCTATCTATTTATCTATCATCTCTCTATTTCTGTCAGTTGAATTGGACTTCCTCTCAAATTCATAAATTCATGCGTTAAGTCCTAAACGTAATGTGACTATATTTGAGACAGGGTCTTTAAGAAAGCGACTTATGTTAAATTAGGTTATAAGTGTGGGGCCTTCACCTAGTAGGCTATATAAAAAGATGAAGAGACACCAGAGTTATTCTTCTCTTCACATACAAACACAGGATATGTCATGTGGGGGATAAAGGGATAAGGTAGTTGCCTACAAGTCACCTCATAGACACCAGCTTTCATGGAACCTTGATCTTGGACTTCTAGTCCTGAAAACCTTGAGTAAACAAGTTTGTGTTGTTTAAGTCACCAGTCTGGTAAATGTTATGGCAGCCCCAGAAGACGAATGCTCTATCTACCTGGTTTAAGGGGTTCATATAAAGGAGGGTTAATTTAAAATATGTATAGTTTGTTCATGTGTCATAATCTAACACTAAGGTATTATATTTTAATGTGTGAGTGATAAGGAATAGCATTGGTCTTTAAGACAGGAGATGTTGGAAAACCTGTTGCTGGTTTCTGACTCTGACCTTCTCTCTTTTAGTAACATGCCCAAAGGCAGACTCTGGATTGAAATAACATAGTTGATGTTCAAATAGCGTGTGTTTGACTGATTTGAATACCTTAGTTCAAATGCTAGAGACGGAGCATCTGAGTGTTGGAGAAAGTATGGGCATAGGTACAAAAGCCACATGAGTGTTGAGAGTTAAAGCAGTTAACCCCGTGAATGCCAAGCCCTAGTAAAGGCGATCTGTGCCTCCTTGTATATCTTTGTCTTTATGCCCAGTCTGGAAATGTTTCTGATTCAAGTGGAACATAACATTGTAAGAAGTAAAGAAACTCAGTAGAAGCTCTATATACACTCATGGATTTTACCCAAAGATCTCAATCTAGAATAAATTGTTCATATTGGGGGCAGTGAAATATCTGTCCTGTCAGAAAGTCCGAGGGTTACTCAAGTTAACTATTAACTATTTTGTTACCGAGTCTCCTCAGGAAAGCCTCATAATGTTTCTGACCCTCACTTTCTTTAATTGTTTACCTTAAAACATGGTTATGAGGATTATATAAGTGATGACATAAATATACTTCAAAATGTTAATATCTTTTTTTCATTTTTCCCATTTAGTGATTAGTGATCATAATTCTTACAGGTTTAATCTTTCTGATGACTGCCTAAGTTTATTCTAAAGTAGTTTGCCTAAAATATCCATCTTTCTTTTTTTTCCCCTAAAATTTGGATTGGCCCTGACTAAGCTAAATGTAGCAAAGGGGCCCCATGGTGAAGAAGCTTTCATCTTTATTATTGAAATCAGTGAATTATTGACTTATTTGTAATATCAGCAATCACTTTCAGAAGTGATGCCTCTTTCAGATGCTCAACTCTGAATTTGGCATTGAAACAAAATGTGAAGCTTTTAAAGCAAAATAAGTCTTGATAAAATGCTGTCCATCATGTCTCTTCCCAGAACCATACAGAACACCATATTGTGTGATAGAAAAATGAAGAGGAAGAAAATAAAAAAAAGCCTGGAACTATTGTTGGCTTTACTCAGAATTCTAAATATGTAATGCAAGTTACTCTAATAACTCAGAATTTCAAAGGTTCATTTTATTTCAAAGAAAACCTCTTAGCCTAATTTGGGATGGGTGGAGAGGGCTGCTCTCTCTGGCCAGGAGTCCCGATGTATGATTTATTCTTGCAGTATTTCTATGTGATGTTTTTCATCCCTGCCAAATTTTGTGGAAATGCCAAGTCTCTCTCTTTTAAAACCCAATACGATTTGGCTCAGAAATATAAGACACGGGGAATGGAATACCAGTTATTGAATTCTACACTGTTTCTCTCACCCCTGACTAACCTCTTATTTAAGAGATTTTAAAATAATTTTCCATATAGAAAACATTTTACCTTCATATTTTTTTTGGATATTCCTTAAAAACCTCTTCTAAATTACCGGAATGTAACACAGTACGCACAGGTGAAAACTACTTACTCTTTGAAAACAGCATTTCTTTGGGATCAGCCAAAAATACAAGAATGTTTTCACTTACTTCCCACCAAAGAGAAGAGCCATTTCACAAAGTAAGTTTCACCTTTGAGGAATAACATAAAACATCTCAACCTTGAGCTTTGAGACTTTACCAACTGTAAGTTAATATTTGTGCACAGCCCTGACTGAATCATAAAACCTTGCTAAACACACAGGCCATGTGATACTTGTGGTGTAGCCAGTGGCATGGTATTGTGGAAACAGCTTAGATTTTTGATCTCCTTGGAATAACTGTATGAGTCTCCAAAATACCATGTCAACTGTCTCAGTCTTTATATTTTGAAAATGAGACTTCTCTGACCCTTCTTCTTTGAATTCTAAGATGATAAAGTAATGGGCCTAGAAAAAAATAAGCTCTCCATCAAGGCCAAGGGTGCTGTCCTTCAGCTGCCCTCATTTCTCCATCTGGCCCAGCTCCCAATTTCGTCTTGGAATCTTTAGTAGAAGAAAAAATGACCCCTCAATCATGCCCATATCTTAATCTTCCCAAACCTATGAATATATTATCCTATGTGGCAGGAGTTTTTGCAGAGGTGGTCAAGTTAGGGACTTGGAGACAGAAGATGACCCTGGATTATCATAGTGGGTTTGGTGTAATCAAGGGGGGTTTGTAAGTGGAAGAAGGAGGTCGCATCCAGTGATGTTGGGACATGCTACGCTGGCGACCTTGAACATGAAGCAAAGGGCCTCAAGACAAGGGATGTAGGGGCCTCTAGAAGTTGGAAAAGGCATGGATATGAATTCTCTCCAAAGCCTTCAGTGGGAGCACAGCCCTGCCAGTACGTTGGCAGCCCTGTGAGACCTGTTTCAGACTTGTCACTTCTAAAAATGGAAGATAGGTAAACTGGTGTTGCTTTAAGCCACTAAGTTTGTGCCTTTTTTTTTTTTTTTTTTTTACATCAGGAAAAGGAAATGATACCAGGTGCCATGGATCACAATTGTAATTTCAGCAACTTGGGAGGCCAAGGCTGGAGGATCACAAGTTTGAGGCCAGCCTGGATAATTTAGAAAGACCCTGTCTCAGAATAAAAAAAAAAAAAAAAAAATCAAAAGGGCTGGGGATATAGCTCAACGGTAGAGCATCCCTGGATTAAATCTTCAGTACTGGGGTGGTTGTGGGTAGGGAGACAAACAACAACAAAGGAAGACAGAAAGAGAGGCAGGAAAGGAGAAAATGAATTTAGCATCTTTGCAGGGCCAAGTGCTTTGGGTAGCTATGGAAAGTGGTTCTAACCAGTGGTTCTCCATTTTCTTAAATAAGTTTTTAAGAAGAAATGTCCCTTTTATTCCTTGTATTAGTTTCCAATGGCTGCTATAACAAATTATCACATATTCAATGGATTAAAACAACAGAAACCTATTTCCTCACAATTTGGAGGACAGAGGTCCAAATTCACTCTCATGAGGTCAACAGTGAGATTTTGGCAGCACTGCACTCCCTCAGTGTCTCTAGCAGGGAATCTGTTCCTTGTCTTTTCCAGTTTGTGGTGGCTGTTCCTTAGTTTGTGTTTATACAGCTTCTAATTCCTGTCCCTGTAGTCATAGCACCTTCTCCTTTTCTGTAGTCAAATCTCCCTCTGCCTCCTTATAAAGACACTTGTGATTCCATTTAGAGTCCACCTGAAGAATCCAGGATAAAATCCCCACGTCAGTGTACTGAACTTAATCACATCTGCAAGCCCTTTCCTTTCCACGTAAAGTAACATGCACAGATTCCAGGAATAAGGACTTAAATATAATTTGGGAGGCCATTATCCAGTCTACCATCCTCCCTATGGACATCCGGGCTGTATAGAGCTGTGGCAGCTAATTAGCAGCCAGAATTGTGCAAGGTGGAGCAGGCCCAAAGAGGAAGAAGGAGCACAGCTGGATTCTGGATGGCAGGCCATGTTCCTGGTGTAATTAAATCTGGAACCATCTACCCTGGGCTTACTTTTAAGTGTATCTCCTTAATGTTAACCCATAGGAGACTAATGGAATAATGAATGCAATGGACCATTTTTCTTTTATAAGCAAGAAAGTTAAGGATCCTGGAGTAGAATGAATGGGTTGATGTGAACCAAACATTTAGACACCTTTTATTATTCTTCAGCAACTTCATCAGAAGGCTTTTTGTGTCTTAGCAGAATTATGTTAATAAAACTTCTTTCTGGGAATATGATCCAATATACCAATAGATATCAGAGTGCGCATCCTTCAGCAAGCTGGGGACACTCTGCCCCAGGTTCCTAAAAAAAAAAAAAAAACTCAAGTTCATAAATGTGGAATACTTTGAACAACTTTAAAACAAATCTCGAGGGAATCTGAAACAAAGCTTCAAAGCATGATCTTTGGAATTGCATACCTCTCTGGGAAGGTGTTCAATCAAAAACAAATCCGAGTGAAGCTCTATGGATTTGACCCTTCAACCTTGAACTATGGATATTTCAAGAGGTTTCATGATTGGTTCATCCAAACTTCACTATATTCTCATTAAGAGAAAAAATAAAATAAAATAAAAAAAGGGTGGAGGGAAAGAGAATTTCCAATCTAGGGCATGAGGGAAGAAAATTCCTGTGCTATTTGGTTGGCAGTGTTTCCCCAGAACCAGCCTGAGCGATTATCTGAAGACAAGCTTGTTTGGACACTCTATCACTTGGTCCTGAGTCATATTTATGAAATGCCACAGAAAGTGTTAGAATATCCAATTAGTGATGATACGGTGGAGCTGGGAAAAAGTGTCATTTGCCTGGGTGGTCCCTCAACTTTTCTGGCTTTTTAGCCAAAGATATTTATTTTAATAATAGCTCAGAGACTAGGAGGCCTCTTCCCTTCCCTCTTCTCCAGCAAATTGTGAAGAACTCCCCTATTTATTCTTCATATCTATAAAATCTCTGTGTGGCAGCTGCAAATGAATATTTCCCACGGAGGATTGATTTGAAAAACAGAGAGCTGCCTCCAGGTCTCTGAAGCAACTTCATCAGAAGGCTTTGTAGTATCTTAGCAGAATTGTGTAAATACAACTGCTTTCTGGGAATGTGCTCCATAGGTGTCAGTAGTACTCATTCTACAGCAGGATGGAGATGCTCTCCCCCAGAAAAAGTTCAAGTTCATAATTTTGTATCACCCCTAGCTTCAGGAGAACTGAGTTTCCTGACTCTGAGGGCCACAGAAAAGAAGCAGAAAGGAACAGGTGATGACTGAATGTGAGGCCAAACCTCTCCAGCATTCCAGGTTTGAAGACTGCTCTGCTATACTGGAAATATAGCTGGGGTTAAGGATTCTGGGGCCTTGCTTTAGTGTCATAATAGATGCATGCAGCCTGCCGTGGGCGAAGGGTTGGAAAGTGGCTTTATAAATTACTTATTTGCTTAACCTGTTATAAATGCCATTGAGATAATTTTAAGTTGTTGCAGACTGGGGGTGTCTAAGAAAAGCTCTTATGACTACTTCTCAATGATCTTTTAGACAGAATTCAGAACAATGATTGAGCATTTGAACTTAATTATTTATTCAACCTGTCAATAAATCTTCACAAAGTTTACACTAGCAATCCTTTGTGTTGGATAATGTCTTGGTTTAACAAAATCTACCTCATATGGTCATCATTGTTATTCAATACATTTTTGGTACAGATGGCAAAGAAGTGTGATTGAATAGAGGTGGAAGTCACATCGTCCATGAGACTGAAAATGTACAAAGTAAAAGCTCATAAAGAGATAATAAAATAACGACAATGATAATAACATACAGGTAGGCCTAAATATGCATTGTATAATTTAATTTTTCAACAAAACTTTTTTAGTAAATGTAATTACCATCATTCTTTAATGTTTTCATTGATGTGACCAAAATGCCTGACAAGAACAATTAGAGGAGGAAATTTAAATTTAGGGTTATGGCTTCAGAGGTCTCGGTCTATAGACTACTAACTCCATAGCTCTTCGTCCTGTTGAAGCAGAACATCATGGTGGAAGGTCGTGGTTGAAGGGAAGGAACTCAGGACATAGCAACAGGAAGTAGAGAGAGAGAGCTCTGCTCATCAGTGGAAAAAATAAATAAACTCTAAAGGCAGATCCCCAGTGAACTACCTCCTCCACCCACACCCCACCTGCCCAGTTACCACCCAGTTAATCCGTATCAATGGATGAATCACCAATTAGGGCACAACTCTCATAATCTAATCATCTCACCTTTGAACATTCTTGTATTGTCTCACACATGAGCTTTTAGGGAATACCTCATATCTAAACCATAATATTCTTCATATGCAAATTCAAAGGTCAGCAATATTGAAAATCACCGCACTGGTAGCACCTGGAGCAAGTATTCTACACAGTTCTACCAAACTTGTGCAAGTAGGTACTAGGGTAGAACATTGTCTTTTGGCTAAAGAGTTTCAGGGTGATGGAAATGGAAATCTGGTGCAGGAGCCCTGATTGGGGAGATGGCTGAGATTGTGGTTGGCTACAGGCCATAGAGATATTCGGACATTGCCGCCTTCCGTGGTCTCATGGGACTTGGCCTGGATCTCCCGGGACTTGGCCCGGGATCTCGCGAGACTTGAGCCGAGATCAGATCAGGTCGGCGCCATTTTGTTTGTGGGTTTTTTTGGTGGTGTGTGGTGCGTGTGAGAGTCGTTGTTGGAGCCGGAGAGAGAAGTTATCAGAATAAAAAGCCTGTTTGTTTCCAGTTTGCCTCTGAACTTCTTCCCGCGGCTTCCTTGCTCCAAGCGGCAATCGCTTCAGACAGCAACAATCTGGCAATTACTCACGATATATTTATCTGGAGGAAAGTGGAGCTTTTCCCCCCAAAATCAGTGAGAAGATATCATAAGTGGAGACCTGTGAACTCAAATCTGGAGGTGAGCTCAGTGACAAGCCAGTTGTCACTGGGGTTTGCAAGACATTACTTATAGAGAAATGGTTCAAATGCAAAAAGCTAGTTCTTCATGCTGGCTCTTTGTTGATGATTTAAGAAGCTCTTAAATAGGTATAGTAAAATTATTTCTGAAGTTCAAGTGTATTAGGAATTCTAAGAAGGTGTGACAAGAGAGGTTATTTTAGCACTGGGCCAGGCAACTTCTTGCACATCAGATGACTTATTCTCCTCAGTGGTTTCATTGGGGTCAATGTTGCTAGCCCTATTTTTGCAGAAAATGACATTGAAATGCCATATTTTGTTCTGGGTCACACTGACTGTTGGACAGTCCAAAGCTGGCTGGTTAGTCGCAGGCTTGCACTTTATAGTTCTACATTTATATAATATAACAACCCAAATGCTTATCTGGGTTAATCTGGGTTATACTGTGGTTTTTAACCAACCCTCTGTAATAGTGTTTTTACAGGAAGAGAGGGTCTGAGTTGCAGACAAGTGATGTCGAAAGAGGAGGATTTAAGGTGTATTGGCTAGAACCAACTTGGGCTAAATCTATCTAAGTACCAACTTCGTGGTGAGAGAGATCAGGCATTACTCACTCTACACTGAATCATTTGTCAACACAAGTATGGAGCAAGCTCTGGGAACCACTGAGAGTAATGGTGTGTGGATTATGAGACTGAGCTCTCTCTGCATACCAGGACCTGGGAAAGATTGCCTACTAATCTGTGTTCTGTCTCTACAGACTCTGTCCCAGGCCTGGGTAGGGGAGCATCTGTAGGCAATGAAGGAATGAAAACCTTAGATTAGCTCTGGTTTCATGCCATGTTCTCCATGGGTGGCATCAAAGGGCAACTACTGGACCCCACACGTAAGGGAGCAACTGCTCTATGATATGACTCCTTTTGGCTGGGGATGCTTAAACTAAGCATGCCCTGTTGGTACCCTAGGTGCTTTTCGCATTCCTACTCTCTCCTAATGATCATCTGCTGGAGGAATGGCCTTTGGGCCCGCAGCGGAGGGCCTGCTCCCGGGAAAGCCTGAGAAGCCACAGTTCCCTAGTGGGGCTCTAGGCTGGGTGCAGCTTTATGGCAAGGACCCATCAACTCTGACCTTGGCTGTCAAAGGCTCTGTGTTCACCCTTCTGCCTCTGTCTTCCACACTCAGCCTGGCTCCCCAACCTTCCCACCCAGAATCAGTATTTTAAAACAGCAAACTTGATAAACTTCAAAACCTGTTAGTGAGCAAAAAAAAAAAAAAAAAAAAAAAAGGCTGGGGGGGGGGGGCCGGTGGCGGGGGCTCAAAAACCTAAGGACAAAGAGACATTTGAGAAGAGCAAATTTCAAAGCACAGAGCCAGCTAAATCCCATTTGTACTGGGTCACAGTTTATTAGGAAGCCAATCTGAAACCACAAGCCAGGACTAACCCTGTGTCCTATGTGAAATGGACTTTTCATTTCTTTTGTCCTGGTCACATTTAACTTTGTTAAAATGGGATTGTGAAATTTCTCCTAAGGTTTTTTTTTTTTTTTTTTTTTTTTTTTTTTTTTTTAAGTAAGTTGTTTTATACATTTTCTCCAAGTACTGAGCTTCCAATATTTATTTTTATTTTTCCTTTTGATATACATTCATTATTATGATATCATTAAATGTATTGATTGCCACTAAACATATGATCATTATTGCATTAGTAGCAGTAGTAGTGGCAGTGGTCATCATACAGATAATGCCTAACTTTAGACCCCATCCCCATCTGGTTTCTTCTCATAGTGAACTGGGCTGGAATCTACTTGGGAGACGTAAAAACTCCTTATACAAATTACAGTGTTGATACAGAATTTGCTAATTTTAGTCACCTCTCTCAACCTCCTTGCCTTTAGGTCCTATTCTAATCTCACTTAAAAACAAAAATAAAAACAAAAACAAAAACAAAAACCTAGTATGTGTGCATGGCAAATAAATAGATTAAGAATATGGAGTATATAGTGAAAGTTGCTGCCCTTCCCTGAATTTCTTTTCCTATTAGGTAAATATTATTTTTTAAATATTTATTTATTAATTTTTTTTTAGTTGTACACAATGCCTTTATTTTTACGTGATGCTGAGGATCGAACCCTGGCTGCACATGTGCTAGGTGAGTGCTCTACCGCTGAGCTACAACCCCAGCCCCCTATTAGGTAAATATTATTATCATTTTCTTATATATCTAGAGCCTCTACACCCAGCATATATAGACAAGTGTTTCTCATCATGATTCATTAGGTAACTCATACAGACATACACAGAGGTTTTTCTGCATCTTGCTCCCCCACCTACTTCAGAACTCTCTCTGTTGGAGAACTTTCTTTTTTCAACCCATATGCATATCTCATTTTGAAAATAGTTTCTGAGCATTTAAATATAAATATGTATCCTACTTATTTAACTACTATTTTATTGATGGAAACATAGGTAGTTGTCTTTATTTTTTTTTTTATAAGAAATAATTTGACCAAAAAGGAATATCTTTCCTCGCTTTTGCAAATGTATTCACAGGGCAAGTTCTGCTTTCTTATTAAGGGTGCTAAGAATGACTTTCGTTTCCCAGGTGAAAGACAGTATAGAATCTTCTGAATGTAGCAGCCATAAGAGAGAAGCAAGGTTAATTCATGGGATGCCTTTAAGAGAAAAATGGCCCAGGAAGGAAGTGATTCCAAAGGAGAGATGGAGAACTGTGGAGAGGGAAGACCAAGAGAAAAAAAGGCAGAGGGGAAATTGCTCTGGCTCAGTTCTGTCCCTAATCCCTTTCTGTAGTCTACTGGAAGCCCATCCCTTGACACCTTTTGTGTTTCTGGCTCTGGTTGGAGACCTTCTCCATCTTCCCTGGGGGTGGGTAGAGGAGGCTGGGGTCGGGAAACCTTGAGCTCCCTCTGGAGGTTGGAGATTGTAGACCAGGTTGGAGAATAAGCATCCTAACAAAAGAAGGGACATTTTTAAAAGAAAAAAATATACCATTTTAGAACAGCTGGTCACATGCATGCCTCTTCCCCTGGTGTCTTGATTCATGTGCACACATTTTTACATAATTGCAGCGATGGCCCAGATTCAATTTTGTATTTGGCTTTTTTTCCCCACTTAATATTATATAGTAAATGTTTTTCCATGTGGCTACATAATCTTTCTAATTACCATTTTAATGACTTCATAATACTCCTTCCCGTTCACATATTGTAATTTATTTAACCACTCCCTATTGGTGGACAGCTTAGATTGTTTCCAGACTTTTGCTAATATAGAAAATTGTACATACAATATCTGTTGTTTCCCCCTATTTGAATGAGTTTCTTAGATATAATAGCGAGTCACATGGTAAAGTTGGTTTCATAGCTCTTAACACACTCTGCTCTGCTAATTCCATAAGCAGCAATGCCCCAATAAGGTACCAAGATACTAACTTGAGTTTTTGTTTAGGTTTTTTTTTTTTTTTTTTTTTTGCAAGTGAAGTAACATAGACTACCTGCCTCTCACTTTGTACTAATTCTTCTTTACTTTCCACACTGCCAAACTCATGCATTAACCCCCTGATTAATCATTTATTCATTCTCTATTTTTTGAGAACTTAATATTTACCAGGAATTTGCTCTAAGAATCATGTTTCCTTGGTAATATTGCAATTCTCATAAAAACAGGAACAAAGGAGGAGAATGTAGCAAATCCGTGAATTTATCTTGTCAAACTAAAAAAAAAAAAAAAAAATCATACTTGGCAAAACCATCGTTATCAGACTTATGGAAAATGTGGGTTGGAGAAAATCTTTCCGCACGACTCAGCTCTGTGAAATGTGCGAGGGCCGAGATGATGAGCCAACAGTGTGGAGCCTGTGGAAGCCGTGCATTGTCGGATGTGTAGGAGTTCACCCACAGGCAAAATATGACAGTGGGGTCTTGGAATCGGACCATTTGGGGGAAGGAAGAATCGACCATTGGGGTGGGGGGAGAATTGGACCATTTGTGTTGAAATCCTAGATCTGCCTCTTACAGGTTTTGAGGGCTTAGTAGTTTATATTTCTCTCTTTTTTCTTTCTTTCTTTCTTTTCTTTTTTTTTTTCCTATATTAAGTTCCTATGCGATTTTTAGAACTCAAGCAAAACATGATCTTTTCTTTTCTGTAATCACTTCAGGAAAACAAAATTCCTCCTTCACCAGTGTTCCTGATCCCTTGATCCATGGATGACACGCTGTACTAGAGGACCCATTACATGATGTGGTTTACACCGGACTGTGACATCTTTGGAGGCAGAGGCCACTTCTTTCTCTTCAAAGTGTCTCTGGCATCTCAGATGGTATCTGACACATGTAAGATAACTTGGCCAATGTTTGTTGGATTTAATGACTTGAATTGAATGTTTGAGTAATTTTGGAGCACCGACAGGAAGAAATATTATGCAGCAATTAAAAAGATAATTAGGAAGACTGCATAACTTGATGGGAGTATATTTATGATATGTTTATGTTAACATGCAAAATGGTACCTACATGGCAAGTCTCACTGTGAGGAAAAAAAATTGTTTATCTCTAAGAAGCTGAGGTTTCACAGGGTGAGGTTTGTGTATGAAGAAAATTATTGTGGTGGAAGGGCAACGTTGGTAGTCTACGTGAAGTGCTGAACTTATCTAGAGAAGTTCATGAGATAAATGCAACATTCACTGTGGACTTGGAGATGAAGCTGGCTGTAGTCAACAGATAAAAGATTGGAGCAGGATTTTTCTTAACTGTAAGAAAACACAGGAAAATGAAAAAGCATTGCATTTTAGAGAAATCCTAGTAATTTCTGAACTCTATTGGGAGCAAGGGGACAAGACTGGAGTATAACAATGAATTATGTTGTAGATGCCTTGGTAAAGTGCTTCATGTTTAATGTGTGGACAGTGGGGAGTCCTCAAAGGCTTTGGAGCAGAGGAGTGGCAAGATTGCATTTGTTTTTATGATGATGATAACCTTGGTAGAGCTGAAAGAATGGACTAGAAGGACAAATACCAAAGATCGGAACACCAGGGAGGAGGCTGCAGTACCTGCTTCAGGAGAGAGATAATATAACTTAATGGATGGGCTGAGCTAGGGCAGATTTGATACTGCTTCCAAGGGAGAAGAGCAGGGCCTAATAACTTATGGAATGCTGAGAGATGAGTGACAGGAGAATTCTAGGGTGACTCATGGTGACAGGTAAATGATCTGTAAAAAATGTGAAAGGAGCAGATCTGTGGTAAGATGGTGGATGGAGGTGAAGGATTGAGGAGATGTTGGGTTTAGTTTTCGATGTATTGAGTTCATGATGTAGGTTGTGCATCCACAGAGAGCTAAATATCCAGACAAATGATTCTAGATTCTTAGGAAATAACTTCTGGCCAAAGATGTCCACAAAATGGAGCTAACAAAGAATCCCACACCTTTTGTCTGCATGAAGAAATGGGAAGTGCGTCACAAACGAAGAAACAGGAAGTACGTATTCTGGCTGGCTGGCTTCAAATGAAGGCTCAGCAGTTGTGAATAAACTACTTGGCTTGTTCAACCTCGAATCCCTCATCTGCAAATTGGGATAATAAATATTACCCCAGCACAATGGGAAAATGGAAGGAAGTGAGAAAAACATCTGCAAGAGGGGCCCAGTAAGTGTTCAGTCCCCCCCTGCCCTCCCCACCACCTGCCTTCCCAATCAGATTCCCAGAACAAGATTAAAGGGCTGAAAAGGAGAAGCAGGAGCAAACACATGTCTTTCCAACAAGCTTCAAATACATCTCTGGCCATTCATCGATGATTCATTTTTCTAGTGTTGGCCTAGTTCTTAATGTTAAATATTAGTGAGATGCAGGGACCTGTTTTTCTCTTTGGTGACAGCTAGACTATTTTCCAAATAAAGTTTTCTCCAGGGTGAAACATGGACCTTCTCAGTACAAGATCCAATCTGTGTCAACTTCCCTGGTGTTGGGGGGGGAGGGCCTGCATTTTCTCTCTCTTCCTCTCTGCAGAGTGAGATCTTGTATTTCTCTTACTGATTTGAATTGATTCAGCTCTGTAGATTGTCATCCAACTTGGTAATAACAATAAAATGATAATGATAGCTTTCATTTTCAGGGCTTGCTCCATGTTAATATTGTAGGTACATAAGTTCTTTTCATCCTTGCAATAAATCTACATTACTTTATATTTTACTCATATTACAAATGATGAGGCTGGTGTAAGAGAGGTGAAGTGGATTGTCCCAAATTGTCCAAAGAGTAAGAGAAGGACCTAGGATGTGACAACAAGCTGCATGAATTCATAGTCTTTACTTGTAACTACTATTTCTCAACCAAGATGGCATTTTCAGCCACTAAGGGGAGGAAGGAGAGAGCATTTAAGAGATGCAAGAGTAAGGAAGCATTGTAAGTCTATGTGTTTAATTGCCATTACTCACGAAGCATAAGTCATTCTTGTTTCTCCATCAAGGGAGGCACAAGGACAAGCAAACAGAATGGCATTAATCTATGATTAAAAAATTATGACCATTTATATGCAAATGAGGGCTGGCCCTATGCTTCTGGAAGACCGAAGAGGATTATGCAGAGTCATAAATTTTGGGTGTTTCTTCTTTTGCACACACTCCCTGGGCAAGTAGAGAGGTTCAGCAGCAGCTGCCAGGGTGATTGGGAGCAAGATTGACGATCTTGGTTTGTTTCACAAGATACAGTCACGACTGGATGCTTTGGCTCATGCTTTTTCCAGCGTTTTGCTGGAAAACCCTGTCAGTCTGACCCGTCAAACGCTGGGTGCTCTGTGAAGTCTTCCACATTAGCACTTTAGTCTGAGCAGAGCTGTTCGCAGTGTTTCCAGGACTCTGTGAAGGCAGGGATTGGGGTAGTTCATTCATTCACTGCCCGCTCTTTCATTCATCAGATGCTCATTTACTGATTCCAGGCACTCCCGTAGACACAGAAGACAGAGCTCTCACCAGATTCCAGAGCAAACGAGGGAGATAAGGTCATTGGTCTCCCATGGAGCTAACTTTGACTGAAGGAGGCAGACAAATAGGGAAAAAAAATATGGGTTATAATTTCAGGAAATGGCATATGCAGTGAAGAAATAAAAAGCAGGTTGGTGGGTGGTCAGGAAAACCCTTCTGAGGAGGGTTTTATCAACAATGGCCTGAATGCAGCTGAGAAGTGAACCATGTAAAGACCTGGGATCAGAGACCTTGGCAACTTCAGTGCAACTTCCACCAATATGTGTGCCACTCAAGAGCAGAGAACACCAGCAGTAACAATGTAAATGGCTGTGCTGATAATAGCGGTGAAGATACTGAATATTCGTCTTGAGCATCTATGAGGGCTTAGATAACTTTTAGGTAATTTGCACTATTCATTCCTCACAGTAACCCTTTCAGGTAGATGTTGCTCTATCTGATTTTTCAGAGGAAACCAAACTCTCAGAAAAATAAAATGACTTGCTCAAGGTCACACAGCCAGTAAAGGGGTAGGAGCTGAAACTCAAGCTCCAACATGTCTCCAAAACCCACAGCATTCAATGGCCCCTCTCTTTGCATTCCCAGTAGCTTCCATGGGTCTGATCCTGTAAACCCCCAAAATAGGATGAATGGATAAATGGGTGATTTCCTTATGCTTTGAGTCTCATAAATGCCATCTCACATGACTATTTAACTTTCTGGCAAGTCTGAAGCTGTGGCATATTTAAGCATTTGATGAGTCTTGCATGTGTGGGAGGAGAGTGGATAGAGCTTAAGGCCCCCCAAAGTAAGTCACTTCATTGTGTTTCATATGGATATGAAATAAAGCGTGGTGACCCTCTCTCTCTCTTCTCTCTTTTTCTTCCAGGGCACATACATCTCTTTAGCAAGGAGAATCTTCTTGCTCCAAGTCACTACACATACACACACGTGCCAATAACAAGTCTCATGCCCTCCAACATCCAGGGATATGTTCTACTAGTATATAGTAACAAGCAGATAGACAGAAAGATGTATGCTGATACACACATTTACACAATGACATAACCTCATTCACATGGTGCTGTCCCCAGACATGAGCACGCGCACACAGACCCGGCCAGAAACCTGGGCATACCAATATAAAGCAGACTTCATCACAACCAGCACGGCCCAGGCTCCACCATTCAGTCCTCAGCAGCTAGGAGAAGTTTGCTGCTTCCTTTTTTGTTGTGGAAACAGCCACGTTCTCCAATAACATTCTCCCAGGGTCACCCAAGTTCTAGCTGCTACTTCCCCTTCTTTAGTTTCTTCAAGAAGAGCTAGTTTTCCAAGTGTCTTCAAGCTCCCAATGGAGTCAAGTGGAAGACTATCAATGGCATGTCCTCTGTGGTACCCCTGCTCCTGTCTCAGAACCTTGTCATTAGATGTCCCTGGGTCAGGAAACATCTACTCTACGTTCATTCCCTCATCTTTTCCAGTCTTTATTCAGTTGTCTCGTTCTCAATATATCCTGTCTTGACCTTGCAACACTCCAACACAACGTTGTGATGTTGGCAATTACTGTTGAATATCTATGACGGTCTAGTTACAAGGTACCACTTTTGGTGACTTGTATTCATTTATCTGTACCATAGCTCTGTTAGGTGGATGTTGTTGAATCTGATTTATAGATGAAGCCAAACCTTAACACAAATAAAATGATTAGTTCAAGGTCACTCCAGCTGCCCCTTCCCTTCCCCTGCCTCTTAGCTCTAATCTGTTTTTAACCAACTACTTATTATTTCTTCAGTGCTGTCTTCAATTCCTCTTCCCTCTCACACATGATTTAGAATAAAGCTCTACATAGATGAGGATCTTTCTTGATTTTGTTCCCAAGGAACCAAGCTCAGAGTCCGGCACAGAGTAGTCACTCAATGAATTTGTGTTAAATGAATGTTTCAGAGAATAATTCCTAAACACCTCATTTTAGCCAGGCACTGATTATAGTGCAAGACTCTGAGGGACTTCAGGGGACCCCACAGGTATGTGTGACCTTCTGCTGTGCTCACATCCTCAGGATTGTGTTGCTGACTTGCTGATGGGGATTTTTCTCTCTCACCATTTCTTATTTACAATCACCAAATTCTGAATCTGACTTCTAGAATGAGTCATGCCCTATTCTCAGAGAAGGAACCCATACCAATCTGCAAGTCTTCCCTGGAGTGGTTCCTTGAATGGCCCGTGTGATTTCTGGAAAACTGGGGACCTCAGTGCTCTCAGTTGCTGTCACATGATAGGGCCCTGACAGAGGGACTTCTGGACCAGAAGATTTTGAAAGCCCCAGAGACCTTGCGCAGAATGTCCTCTCTTCCTTCTTGGCAATCTCCTTACTCTTTGTGGCCATAGCTGGGGCTGTTCCAGTTGGCATCATCAGTTATGCAAGTACTGAGTGCCAAGACCCTCATATAGCTTCAGCCCTGCAGAGAGGGTGGTGTGGAGGGAGTGAGGTTGCAGAAGCAACAAAACAGCAGAAGGGGAACTAGAAACTAGAATGGTGGCTTCTTGATGCCCCTTCTTCCTCTACGCCCTGTCCCTTCTCTGTCTCATCCTGTAGCCTCCAAGTTAGACATCTCGAAATCACCACTAACTCCTCGTCTCCAGTTCCATACCCACGCAATTTGTTACCCCCATCTTTTCTTGTCTTCTTGCCTCTCTTCTGCCCATCCCCCACCATTCACAGAAGGACCATCCTGACCATGTTCTTTGCTAAAAGTATCCATGGCTCCCTACTGTCCTGTCTTTGCATTACAAAGTGCTGAGTGGTCTGGCTCAAGCGAACTACTTCGACTTCAGAACACTCTAGTACCTCCAGGACTGCTGGTGTCCAGTGATTCCCATCACATTCCAAGCCTGTTCTGTCACCCCTTGATATCTCTACCCCATTGAAATATTCATCCCCTCTTTCTGCTTGACTGACACTCATTATTCAGTACTCAGGTCATGGGGGTACCACCTCTATTGAACTGTCCAGAAAGCTGCCTCTGTTTTCCCCAATACCTAAAATAGTTACCCCTTTATGTTCTCATCACAGTTTAATCCCAAATACCTTATGCATAACCCACAGGTCCTACTGAGTCAGCACTGTCACTTAGACTATAAATTCTGGGGCAAGGACTGTGTTTGTCTCAGCTTGTCCAGTTCTTGACTCAGGATGTGGAAAAAAGGTCTTTGTTCTTTTTATCAGTGCTAACTCTTTTGCAGAGGCCAGAAAGGGTGATAAGAGGGCCTCAGAAAACAGGTTAAATAGTTTCAATAAAACCCCAATAACTGGAGCAAAAGAGTAAGCCAGGCCTCATGCATGCCAGGGAAGGATTTGTTTCTACAGTGCACCTTATTAAACCCAGGTCAAGAAAGTCCCTTCAGATCTTCAATCATGCATTTAGGATAATGATATCCATCTCATTCAACCACCAATTTTTATCTGAATGGTACTTATATACTTTGTATACAAGCAGTTGTATGTAAAAAGATACTATACTTGTGCATGATGAATAAGTAAATAAATAATAAAAAAATTAAAAAAAAAATAAATAAAAAAAAAATAAAAAAGATTTGGGTAGAAACGTTGAAAATAAAAATATAACAACAGAAAAAAAAAAAAAAAAAAAAAAAGAAAGTCCCTTGACAATACTCATTTGAACATATCACCAAGAGCTTTTTTTTTTTTTTTTTCAGATAAAAGGAAACTCTCCTTTTCTTGGTCTATGTGTAGTAGAAACCTGCCTATGTGACCTCTTGGGTAAGGACCCAAGAGTGATCAGGGAACAATTGACTCATTATTGGAATTAAGGCCTCTCATTCAATCAGGGGTTGTTTCAGGAAGATCAGAAGTTATGTCTGGGTGTTTATGAGATCATTTCTGGGATGTATTTGACAATGAAGTAATACACATAGAAAGGGAGGAGGAATCTTAGGGTAGAGAGAATGGAACTGGTTTTCCTCAAATCCCACAGTGAGTTAGGGAGAAGCAAGGAAAACTGGGAGGATCGGGGCCAGAGGCTGGATGCTGGCCAGAGGACAGAGTAGCTTAGGGAAGACGTGTCACCAGAACTTGAAATTTAGACTTGTTGACACTGGGTTGGAAATCTTCACTGTTTTGGGTTGCAGGCATTGAGACCCAAGTACTTCGCGTCTCATAAGGATAGTGTTTGTTTGTGTTGTTTCCCTTCCTCTCTCCCTTTTGGTGTTTGTGATAAATGCTACAAATATCAATTCTCATAATAGAGAGAAATCTGCTTTCACTCTATTAATAGCATCACTAACCATTTATTGATTTTTTAAAAGGGAAATTAGAAAAAATGATATTGTGAATTATAGCTATTAAGTCCTGTTGGAGAGTTGATGTACTCACTCCTATGGGGTGAGGGTGCATGGAAAGATGAGTCAGACACAGAATATAAGACATCTTGGTTTTGCCCCAGAAAGGGTGGTAGCCACAGCAAATTAAGGCCCACCCTTTAAGCCTTTAAGCAAACTTTTCTCTCTTGTGCACCTAGACAAAGGAGCATGATGCAGTAGAGAGAGCAGAGGTTTAAATCCTAATTTGTTACTAACTATCCATGTGACTTTGGGGAAGTTGCTTAATCCCTGTGACTCTTGCTTTATTCATCTGCACTGTTTGGCTAGTATTACGAACAACACTGAGTTTTCTAAAGACAGATTGATCATGCAAACATAGCCCCGCCTGGGACACACTGTGAGCTGTCAATACCTATTGGCTTCTGCTAATTTTCTCAGGTTCTTCTCCATTTGTCAGAGCTGAGTGCTTGTTTTCTCATTTCGGGCATGGAAATCATGGAGCCCCTAATTTTAGTTTCTAATGTATGTTGCATACCCTGGAAAATGTATCCTCCCAAAATCTCACTTTCAGTACTTATATAAAGAGGAGAGGGAAATATTTGTCATGATCCAGCTGACTCCAAGTGTCCCTTAGGAGAAGTTATGGACCAGGACAGATCAAGGAGATCAAGGACAGATTATTAGGGAGATCTAGGTTAAGAGGTAGAAGCTAAGAGCTGAGGCAAGATGCTATAAGGGGACATGATATGGCAAAAAGAGTTAAGATCCCCTCTGTGAAGACTATCTGGTCTTTGGAAATCTCTGAGATGGGGATGCAGAAAGGGAACCGTCTAAGAGGAGAGAAAAGACCTAGGGAAAATGCCAAGTGTGCAGCATGCAAAATTCTTCCTGAAAACACAACCCGATTGGTTATGTTTTCAATATTTTTCGGCACTGTTTAAATAAATGCAACAAACATCAGTTTTGTTGAGAGTTCTAAAATCATTGAAACAGTTCCTGGCATATCCTATTACTTTTACTAATAGTAACATTAATGGTATTATTATCTTCATGATTATCCAGCTTAGTATTGGGTTCCTGGTACACTAGGAAGTAAGGAGGTGAGAGGTGGCATTATGGGAACGAAGGCTGCTATGTGAAAAAGGTGAATTAGACATTTAAGATACAAGATTACAATGCAAACTAATTCAGCAGAAGCAGGAACTGAGGGTCTACACTGCACAGAAAAGTTAAGGACTCCTTAATACCCAACCTGTGGGTGTCTAAAACATTGGGAGGGACATCATGCTTCCCATCATTTGTTTGATAAGAGTTCAAGTCATTTTCTCTTGATTCTCAAAAAAGTAGGGTGATGGAGGCCAAAATGGGGTCATCTCTAATTCACAGGTCAGAAAATCTTCCAGAACACTTGTGCTAAATTCTAACACCGAATAGTTAGCACTGCACCATTTATCCGCCATGGGCTGGCCTTCTCTGTGTTTTGGTCTCTCCCCATCATGTCCCAGTATACTCCTACTAAGTTCTCCATAGTTCTTCAGTCCTGTGCAGAGAGCCCCTGCCTCTTCATGCTGACCCAGACCACCTCCCTCCCTCCACCACTATCACCATGGCAAGAAGGGAGCACTCCCTCTCTCTGCCCACCTAATCCTGATCCTTTCCTCCACCCAGCCCCAGCCTCTGCTCTGGCTCCCCCACGGAGGCTTTCTTACCCTCTCCATCCAAGACTGACTCTCCCCCGTAGCATTTCTTGAGATCTGGGATTCTAGTTCCTGTGGTCCTCTGCAGGACTTGTTTCCCACACCTTCCTGCTCCCTGCACACACAGGGGGATGTGGAGGGCTCCGTCCCGTGGGAGGCTATGCTTGCGTCCTAACTGTCTGGCTGTAGGAACTTATGAGATTCTGATAAGGGCATCCATATGTGACTGTTTCAGAAGGGGTTGGCAAACATCCTGTGAGGGACCATATGTTGAATCTTTTAGGCTTTGTGGGCCACACACAGCCTCTGTAGCAGTTTCTCAACTCTGTCCTGATAGTGTTAATGTAGCCACAGGTAATAGGTGAACAAGTGAGCAAAATGTGTGTAAACTTTATTTACCAAAACAGGCTGCTTAGGCCATAGTCTGCCAACCTCTGTTTTAGAAGATGTCTTTACCCTTCACTACCATGGGGAACTGCTTCCAACCTGACTGGCTTTGGATTGTGTTTTTATTACAGCCCAAAACATAGACTTATATAAAACCATTTGATCACATCTATCAGGAAGACTATCATCAAAAAAGAAAAAAAAATGTGAAAAGAAAGAGGATTGCCAAGAATGTATAGAAATTAAAATCCTTCTGTACTGCTGGTAAGAATGTATAATGGTATAACTGTTATGAAAAACCTTACCGTGGTTTCCCAAAAAAATTAAAAATAAAATTATGACATGATCCAGAATTCCAATTCAGGGTATAGACTCCAAAGAAGTGAAAGTAAGCCCTCAGAAATATTTGTACACCCATGTTTGTAGCAGCACTAGTCAGAATGGCTTAAAAGTGGAGAAGCAACCTCCTTGTCCATCAGTGGATGGATGAATGAGCAAATATGGTACATACATGTGATGGAATATTACTCAGCCTGAAAAAGAAAGGGAATCCTGCATTGTGACAATATGAATGAATTTGGAGGACATTATGCTAAGCAAGATAAATCAGTCACACAAAGACAACAAACAACTCTATGATTCAATTTATATGAGGTCCGTAGGTGAACTATGATCATAGAGATAGAAAGTGGAGTGGTGGTTCAGAGGCTGGGGGAGGAGATATCATTTAATGAGTGTAGAGTTTCAGTTATGCAAGAAGAAGAAAGTTCTGGAGACTGGTTGAAAAACAACATAAATATACTCAGCACTACAAACTGTGTACTTAAAAATGGCCAGGATGGTAGATCTTTGTATTCCTTTCACTGCAATTTTTTTTTTTTTTTTTTTTTTTTTTTAGAAAACTAAAAAGTTGGTTGATTAAAAAATTTTGCAGAAAAAAATAGTTTGAATTAGCTCCTCTCAGGTGTCCCTGTGTGAATGGGGTCCCTCTGCTTCCATGGGTGCAGGCAGCGTGGAGAAGCCCTGAAGAAACAGAAATGCTCAGGATGATCTCCTACAATGGAGAAACCAGACAGAACTCCCCCCACCGGCCTGTCTACAGGAAGATGGAGTGTCTTTTCAACCTGATGCAATATGGTAATTGCTCCTGCTCAGCTCATGGTGATCCCCCAGGAGCTCAGCCAAGGCGTCATTTTGGGATCTGTCATGTCCGATAGCCCTGCACTGGGGCTACACAAGTGTCCTCTCCTGCTTAAGTTATTTATATAGGTGGTTGAAAACGCTTTGCTTGTACAAACTAGAAACTATTAGATTAGGCCAGCGGAGACAGCCAGAGGCAATCTTTTAACAAAGTGAGTGGGATTCAAAGTAGGCATGGAAAGCAAATATTATTTCACTGGGAGTCGATTAGAGGGAGCTCTGCGGATGAGCGGTAACTGCTTTGTTAACTTAGCTGGGGGAGGTGAGCAGGGCCAGGTAGGCACCAGCTGGGTTGGAAGGTGAGCAGCCTGGAACAAAATGGTAATTCAGGGGTGGGTGGATGCATCAGGCCGCCCTCCACACACACTCCCCCTTCTCCTTATTTAAAGTACATGATGGAGCTTAGCAGCTGAGAAGACTTCGTTTGCTCTAAAATTTCTCATTTTAATTCAGGCAAACACTCTATAAATCCAATGTATCGGAAAGCAAATATTGAGGCTAAGTAAGAAGGTCCATTAGATGGAGTGCTTAGTTCTAGGGCCTGAGCAGGTGGGAGGGGTAGATGGGGAGGCCTGGAAAGAGGCTGAGCTATAATGGGAGTGTGGAATGGGAGTGTGGAATGTGGGTAGCAAAGAAGAGAATCTGAGAAAGGTGGGCCCTGAAAAGGGGTTTGGGACAGAAATTGAGGAATGGGGAGGATTTGGGACTCATGGAGAGCAGGTCAATTTATAGAAGGAGCTTCCTGTGGAGAGAGAATTGGAAAGGAGGCTTCAGATGATGTGTGAAAACTGGAGCCTTGGAAGAATGGGTCTCTGAAAGAAGGAGGGAGGGTCACAAGAGGACCCTATAGTTTGCAAACACCTGGGCACATGGGGACTGCCTCCTGATACTGAAATTCTAAGAGGGGGCTGGGTAGATTGGGGAATTTGATTGATGGCTCATTTGTACTGTTTTGTAGTGGAGCTGCTGTGAATTTTGTGAAAAATGTCAAAACTGGCCTAAGAATGACTAAATCTTCACTAAAGACCCTGGGGATCACAATGACCAAGGAAGTGGTTCTTAGAAGCTTCTGGATGTGATGTCTTCCAGGAATGTCCACTGGAAAGAAAAGGGTCTTTTATCTATGGAGGTGGTATGTGCAGTGGTTCAGTGTGTAGGTTCTGGAATGAGGAGAATATGGATTAAAATTCCATCTTAATTATGTACTAGTTGGAGTGACCTTGGAGGAGTCACTTATGCTCATGGGGGCTCAGATTGCTCATTTGAAGAATGGGATTGATTACTTCTTCTTGGAGGTAATTTTGATACTTTCTTCCTAGAAAGACAGATTGTGATAATGAAGGTCTGTTTAGACAACGTCTTCACAAAGAAGGTGATAGATTAAACTTGGCTTTTAAAAAATTCATATTGTATAAGAATAATTCTCAAAAATGACATCTCTTAA
This sequence comes from Tamias sibiricus, assembly GCA_025594165.1. NCBI lineage: Eukaryota > Metazoa > Chordata > Mammalia > Rodentia > Sciuridae > Tamias > Tamias sibiricus. Next base: position 169,146,208 of record CM046659.1, read on the forward strand.
GCACCTCCAGGTATATGTCATATCTCTGAGCAAAAGTTTTAAAGGAACATGAAGACTGTCTATAGAGTAACGGCAAACGACTTCCATGTTTTTTCCCCTTTCCCATAGTAGCTCTTGGGAATCTTTGACTCTAATTCTCCATGGTCATCTGTTATTCAGTGTTATCCACAAGGTTTTTATAGAAAGGGAAATCACCAGGTCTAATGATCCACCACTGGAGTCTCTTTTGGATCCTATTAATGTCAGCACTTTTGCCTTTCAGTCAAGTTAAAGATTCATTAAAGTAATCCTCTCAAGATCCTCTTCCAACTGTAAGGTTTTAGGAAGGAACACTGGACGTGTCTTAAATCACCAGCACAAGAGAATGAGAAGCACAGTTAGTAATGATGATAACCACCATTTACTCAGCCCTTTTCATGTGTCAGGCTCAGAATTTCCTCATTAAGACTCATCACAGCTCTTTGAGGTAGTGGCTATTCTTATCAAAACACCACAGAAAAGGAAACTGAACTCAATTGAAGGTCATCCTATACTCAGGATTATACCCTGCTAAGGGGCAAGGATGAGATTTAAATGAATTCAACCAAATCGGAAGCCAAAAACTTGTTGATATTAACCATTCTATTAACCCAAGGACTGCCATCCATGAATCAGGCTCCACAGTGAGAGACCCCCCAAAAAGAGAGAGAGAGAGAGAGAGAGAGACAGAGAGAGAGAGAGAGAGAGAAATAACAAAGACATTTGTTCCCAGGTGAGAGTTTTGGTTATTAGAAAAAGGTGATAATGATAATTAATCTCTCCTGGGATAAAGAAAGGACAGATTTGATTTTTGCCCCAAATAAAGTTGTCTTAATTGTTACTGATATACACTGCTTTGGACTCTTAATCAATGATGTTAGCAGTTTTCAGTGTTAATTTAATTAGTACAAGAGACCCTGCTGGTAGAAATATTGGATAATTAGTGTTTTATGTAATGGCTTATGAAGTGCACTGTAAAAAACTCCAATAATCACAAATTCTCAGCAGAACTTTTATCAAAGAATAATATTTAAATTGGTAAATCCTTGCTTGGAAGCTGGTCTAATAAGACATTGATTGGGGCATTGAAATTACCATTCCTACTCCATTGTTCTGGTTTACAAAAGGTAAAGACTGAAAACTTCATGGCTGCTTCTGCTAGAAAAACATCCTCGGGGGTAACGTTGGACCCATAGAGTTTTTTTGTTGTTGTTGTTTTCAGAAGTAATGTTGCAGTGAAGACCCAGGACCATGCCCTTGGATTCACACTCTGGAGGAAAGGATAGCCCCATTTTTCTGATTCTTGGATTAACTTTATGGGAAGGGATTTTGGATCAAGGGGGGATTTCTTAAAAAGTATAAGTGCATAATAATATAACAGAGGAAACTGGGTAATTCCTAGTGTGTGGCTGAGTAGGGGTAGATGTATTTGTTGGTTGATTATGTTCCATATCTCAGAGAGGATGGCTTGTGATATTCTCAAGAAACTAGAAATAAGCATTGCAGAGAATATCAAAGCAGGCTTATAAAATAGTTTCTTGGCCATGTTTTATGGTTCACACACAATTCCCAAGCAGATGAGTAAAGATACATCATGAAACCAGTTATACCAGTTGCAGGTAATTCTGCAAACTACCTGATACAGCATACACAACCTTAGACCCCAATGTATGTAATGGAGATGACCTTTAACTAGACCAACCGAGCCAAATGAAATTCAGCTTTTAGAGAGCAGAGACTACAGGAGAGAAAATACTGCTTGTGTTTTGGCCAGCATGAAGCCTCCTTCCTGGCATCTATGTGTTCTAAGAGTTCAAAGAACCTTGGCTTCTGTCACTATAGAGCCAGTAATGGGGTATATTATACCAAGAATTTAGAAACCCAATGTTCTTCAAGAATTATATACTGTAGCTGTCTTGACTTTTGTTATGGCTACAGAGGTCAGAAAATTAAAGATTGGACACCAGAATTTCAAATTCAAAGATTTCAACTCTAATGTCCACTGTTATCTAAAACCCAAACATTCTACACTCAGCTTTACTCCTTTGCTTTTAAACTGTATGTCCTGCTGAATTCTTTTCACTGGTGAGTGAGTGGCCCGAGACTCCAGAGCCATAAATCAGTGGAACATTTTTCACTCCTCCTTCTCCCCTTTTACTCACCACTTATGGCTCTGACACTGATGTTTCCAGAGTTTGTCTCTGAGAACACTTCTTGTCCATCAACAGCATCCCTGATTCATTGAAAGTCTTCATCAGCTTTTTCTTGGATTATAAAATAGTTTCAAAGCCAGATGGGACACCAACCTTTTCTCCCCAGCCCCCATGTGACCTCTTCACACTCTCTGGAGTCGACCATCTGAAACACAAATATGACCTTGTCATTATCATTTCACCTCCTTAATGAGCTTTCGTGATCCCACACAATGAAGTCTAAACACTCTGGCACAGCATCCATGACCCTGGTGACCTGGGCCAAGCTTAAACCTCCAACCTTGTTTCTAACAGCTTCCTACCTCCAACTTGTGCCAACCTTCACACTACCAGCTAACTATAATGCCATTCCATTTTCTGTCCTGTGCCTATTCTACCTTATTCTTTTCTTTTTTGTCTAGGAATATCTGTCCCAACTCTATTTACAAGGCCTCCAGGAAGCCATCCCTCACCAAACCTCATCCCAAACCCAGGTAGACATCCCTGTGGATATTTCTTAAGAAACTATGAATAGATATTCCTGCTGCTCTGTATACAAAATTCTCTTTTGACTGTCTGAAAAAATGTGTCTGAATCTCTTTATAGGCTGAGTTCACTGTAGCCAGAAACCATGCTTATGTTTTTAATCATGAACACCTAGGACAGAGCCAAGCAATTAGCAGATAGGCACCATATGTTTATTTCACACATAAATGAATGAATATTACTGAATAATTTATCCAGGGCCAAAAGAAGAAATTAAACCTTACCCTTGGCTTCTTATTTAAAATTGTATTATTTTTATTATACCTTATTCTCTTGTTTAAATATTAAGCTCTGCCCTGATTTTTGCCTTTAGAATTTGAGCATATGTTTGCATTTCCTCCAGCCACTAATGAATACGAAATAAAGCCACTTTCAAGAACACACGCGAACACAAGCACATACATTAACACACAACTGAAGATCCCCACTGAAAGACCATCAAAAAGGAAACTGATAGATGATGTACCTTAGGAAAAAATAATTCCAGAGAACAGTCTCTGAAGTAAGAAGTAATGGTGAACAAATAAATGGCAAACATACATGTAAATATAAATAGTCATTATCCCCATTCAGTAACAATAAAATTATGCCCAATTTGTGCTTAAATGGGTAAGGTTGAAATAATGGGCACAATTGCCATGTAAGGCTGATGGGCAATGACTGAAGTGTAAGAGTTCTAAGGTCTTTTTCTTAGTTACCAGGGATAATATACAAATTACCTTTAAGGTTTACAGAGTTAAATATATTTAGCTAACTATATTTAAGTATAAAATTCCAAGAGTAACCATCAAAATGTTAGAGATGAAGTGCACAAGTTTAAAACCAGCTGACAACATTTAGGAAAAAGCAAAAACACATAAAACTTAATAAACTGGGAAACACTAGAAATAAAGGAAAATGGAAAAAGTGAAGCAACGAGAAATAAAACTGTTATAGACAATGTTCAAATATGGTGGAATTATAATAAACCAAATGTTTTAAGTATGCCTATTTAAACATTTTAAGATTGGGTTAAAATAGCTAGGTGGGGTAGTGCATACTGTAACCCCCCTACTTGGCAGACTGAGCAGGAGAATTGTAAGTTTGAGGCCAGCCTGGGCAGATTAGTAAAAGCCTGTCTCAAAAGGAAAATAAAAAGGGCTGGACATGTAGCTCATGGTAAAGTGCCTCTGGGTTCAATCCCCAGTACCAAAACAAACGAACAACAAACAAACAAACAAATAAACAATAAAATTAGGTTTTTGTAAAAAATCCATCTTTAATTATGTTCTGCTTACACATAAATGTTCAGGTTGTGCACCTGAAACATTAAGGAAACAAAGTTATTTTAAGTAAGGTAGACCGACCAAAGGAACACTAGTATAATTATAATATGATCAACAGACAAAAATAGAAATTAAAACAAAAAGCACTTCTCTAAAAACATGGAAGTTTGTACTACCAGGAGGAAAGAATCAAATCACCAGAAGAATCATTTTAAAAGAAAATGCACATTATGAGAACTTTGGATATGTAAAGCAAAATCGATGAAATTTGAGAAAATAAATTGTCAGATCAATCACTAGAGTGGAAGATTTCAACTCAATTTTTGGTAAGTAAAGTGGACCACAGCTATAGCAAATATAGAGATTTTGGTAAATTAGGGCAAAAACTTGCATTAACAGTCACAAATAACTAGGGAGTAATCATCCCTCTCAAGCATACAGGAAACATTTATCAAAATGTACTACACCATAAGACAAATCTAAAACATTTCAGCGAATTGGTACCAGACAGATAAAAAATATAACTTTAAAAACCCCTTGTTAACATATGGATCAATGAGGATCATTTTGAAAATATGAAACTACTTAGGAAACTAAATATCAAAATTCTGTAGGATAAGTTAGAGCCTTAAAGAATATTTTATTTTAAATGAAAATGGTTTATAATTAACGAGCTAAGTATTTAGCTCAAGGAGTTAGAAGAACAAGTGAGGCAGAAAGGTAGTAAATATACAGAAAAAATAAATGAAACTAAAAGCAAACAAACAAACAAATTGAAAGTTATCAGCTAAACCAAAGTTGTGCTCTTAGTTGAAGCCAATAAGAATCCAGGTTGGGACTAGAGTTGTGGCTCAGTGGTAGAGCACTTGCCTGGCATGTGTGAGACCCTGGGTTCTATCCTCAGCACTGCATATAAATAAATAAAATAAAAAAAAGATCCATTGACAACTAAATATATATATATAAAATCCAGGTTGCCTGTAAAGAAAAAGTAAAAAGATAGGGCTCAATTAAGCACCAAAAGTGACTAGAATGGAGAAGGCTATAGATGCAGAAGGAGATTTTTTAAAAAAATATTTATTTATTTGCTTTAGTTGTACACAATGTGTTTACGTGGTGCTGAGGATTGAACCCGGGCCGCGCACGTGCTAGGCGAGCGCTCTACCGCTGAGCTACAACCCCAGCCCAGAAGGAGATTTTTAAAAAGTAATAAATACTATCAGCAGTTTTATACCAATATACTGGACAACAGAAAAAAAATTATTAGAAAAACATAACATCAAAATTGACTCAAGAAGAAATAAAAATCTTTAATTGAACCATATCTATTAACACAAGACTACTAAAACAATAGAAGTTAGAAATCGTTTCATGAGGCAAACACCTGACTCAGATCATTTTACAGGTGATCTTCACCAATTTTTAAAGGAACAGATCATGATAGTCTCACACAAAACCCAAGCAGAAACAGAACTATTCCCAACTCATTCTGTAAAGCCAATATTCCCTTTCTTCTCAAGTCGGTAAAGGGCAATCTTATTCATGTACATGGGAGAAAAATTCAGCAAACAGAATCCAGCAGCATTTAAATAATATAGTACATAATTTTAAAAATGGCCAAATTTGCTTATTTCAAGAAAGTAAAATGGTTTAACTCATTAGTTAATCAATATATGTAATTCCACATATTACTGTGGTAGATTTACTAAGGAGCAATATGTCATTTCAATATATGCAAAAAGAGCACTTGATAAATTATATGTGCATCCTTAATTAATTAAAAAAAACACCTTTATAAATAGGAATAGAGGGGTCTTCCTCAACTTAATATAATTAAATCTATCTACAGGTTTTATATATGTAAACAATCTTAATTTTCTTATAGAAAAATACGAATACTGAAAACCACCTAACTATGTATTTTAATGATTCACTTATGAGACAAACATCCTTGTAATCACCATCCCATCATGAAATAGGATTTTGCCACCCAGCATGGGAACTTCCCGATGTTTGCCATTTGTATATCAACCTTTGCTATCTTTGTAAAGATAACTCCTGTTCTCACTGTTGTAATCATTTACATCTTCACTTTTTGTTACAGTTGTATTGCACTAGACACCAAAGTTAGTCTTGCATATTTTTTAAAAAACTATATAATACATTGTCTTTTAAAAATCTACAGAACTCTCCTCCTTCCTGTATTCCTTATAAAGTTATTTACTGAAGAACTGAGGACATTTAACCTATGGAATCTTTTATATTCTGGATTTGGTACAAGTATATCTTCATATGTAACTCAGCATTTTCCTTTTTACCTTTTCAGAATGTCCAGATGCAGAGACAAGATCAGATTCAAGTTTTATCTTTTCAACAGGAGAGATGCTAGAAGTTCTGTTTGTTTTAATTGGGAGTCACGTGTTTGATTTCTCTTTTTTTGAGATGCTAACAATCACAAATCACAGATATCCAATGCCTTTACTCATTAATTCATTACAGATGAAAAACAGAGCTATTCTAATTCCATCTTTGTTTTTCTCTCATTCATTGAAATATCTTTCTTAATAGTGAGGTAAAAAAAAATACTTCTCTGTGGGTTAGGAAAAGATGAGAAGTTCAGTGCAATTGCTTTTATTGTACATGAGTATGAGCCAAGGAAAGAGAAACAAAGACATTAGGACTTAAAAGAAAGTGTCATAGTAGAATTATTTGCAGATGATATAATGGTTTACTTAGAACAATCATAGTCAAAATAATTTTAAAATTACTAGAGATAATAAGAGAGTCGATGATAATGTAGTTAGCGCTAAAACTGAAATAAAATATTTGCCTTTCTATGCATTAAAAAAAATTGGGGGCTGGGGTTGTGGCTCAGTTGTAGAGTGTTTACACGTGTGAGGCACTGGGTTTGATTCTTAGCACCGCATATAAGTAAATAAAGTCTACATACAACTAAAAAATTTTTTTAAATTTGAAAATGTAATACTTAAACTACCATTTATAATTAGAAATCAATAAACAATACAAGATACATAGGAACACTTCTAATATGTACACATATACATATATATGTATATATAGATATACCATATGTGAGAAATTATAGTTTGTTAAAATAATTAAAAATAATGACAAATTTTTACCATATTTATGGATAGAGTCACTATAAAACATGTCAATTTTACTCAATATTAATCTATTAAGTTCGCTCAACTGTCACCTCTTAGTGGCTTAAAATATTAGTCTTATCTAGTGTACCTGTTCAACCTGAGTTGGTGGAAAGGACAACTGTGCCATGCAGTTGTCACTTAGGATCACAGGCTGACGGAGGATCTAACATTTTTTTATACTAACATCTCAACCTAAGTCTTCTGGTGTCATCAAGCAGGAGGAGTGAGTGTTTGACAGCCCGACTCTAACAACTGCGTTCTTCCTTCTAGAATCAACTCCATAACTTCACTCAAGATTGTATTTGGTTAAAAAAGAATATCTTAAACAAGCAGCAAATACAACGAATTATAGAGAAGAAAAGAATTCAACAAACAGAGAAGAGAAGGTGAAAATAGAAGTCACAACTTTAGAGATATTATGTATATGAAAAGAATAACAATTAGAATATATTTTTAAAATCCTTTACTTATTAGTAAGAAAAATGATAAGTTCAGTAACATGTTTTATTAATAGGTATCATAAATAAAGTAATCATGCAAAACATGATTTCAAGATTTGTTATCTAACAAAAAGTTAAAATCCAGAATAATTTGAAAAGCAAGCAAACAAAATCCAACTCATGATATTAGTAAGACAAAGACAAAAACCGTGAAAGGGAAAGAGAAAAAAAAACGCATGAACAGCTATTTTACCAAAGAAACACAATGGCACATAAGTCAATAAAAATGTGCCCTAATCTCTTTATTAATGTGGGAAATGCCAATAAAAGCCACAAAGAGAAATAATTTTACATTTTCTAGATCAGGCTGGAAGTAAATATATGAAAACAATAAGTACTTAAGAGAATGACATCAATGGGAAATCTAAAGTTGCTGATGTAATTGTAAATATACATGATCACTCTGGTGGATGATTTTGGCATTATTTGGTGAATTGGAGCCTTTGCAAATTCTGGAACAAAATTTCACTCTGAAATATGTACCTAAAAATTAACCTTATACGTTTGAACCATGAAAGTGAGAATTTTTGAAGCAGATTTTTATTGGACAAGTCAAATAATATTCACAGTACCAGGAACAAAAATGGTTGTCATTTGCATAAACATTACACATTATAATAAAAGGATGTCAAAAGTAATAAAGTTTCAACTTATAAACAAAATAGGCAGTGGGTATGGTGAGCAGTCATGTATGAGAGGCCCTACATTGGAGATGGCAGAGAGGGTTCATGTTTCTGTAAGAGTAATTCTGGGTCTGGGTGGTTGCAGGGTATGAAGCACTGTGCTCCATTAGTGATGTCTGCATGGTTATGGAAACTAGAGTGAGGGAATGTGTGCAGGGGATGCCCTGTTTCTCTACTAAGTGATGAAGCATGAGAATGGCTTAAGCATGTTAGAGACACAGAGCCATATATATATGTGTGTGTGTGTGTGTGTGTGTGTGTGTATGTGTGTGTGTGTGTGTGTATATATATATATATATATATATATATATATATATATATATATATATATATATATTTTAACCTGTCTTTATAATCAGGGCCCCAGTAACTTTACTGAAGCCAGCATAATCTGCCTGGGGGATAGGAGGGCAGATGAATTATTTGCAGTCCAACTTTCCTCATGAGAAATGGAAATTCATGACCATGAGCTCCTCTTCATTTGGGCCTTTCTCTGTAAAAGCCAAGGATTCACAGACTCACTGGACTCAAACCCCTGGTTTACAAATTTCCCAAATTCCATTTAGGGAAAAATGACAAAGAAAGGAAATCTTGTAAGAGGCAAAAGAAAAAGAAAGCTAAGAAAAAGCCAAAGAAGGGCCTTGAAATAAAAATCTGACCTGGGAGAAGGGTAAAGGGAGGGAGAGCATGCAGAGGAATTATTGATTAGATCCCTTGGGGTGACATATATCAGCCCTTGATTAGGTGTGAAAAGTTGACAGGCCTGAATTGCTTACAACTAATTAATGGCTGGGAGGTGCTTTGAAATCCTGGGATGAAAGCAAAAGTCTCTGTCCACAAAACCAAATGGCATCCATGATTTACGCTCTGCACTGTTCCTATGGATTCTCAATGCTGAACAGAAGAGACTCCTCTGTCTTTATCCTGTGACTCTGTCTTTGGTCCCTCCTAAGGGTGGTGATTGCTTTCTTTTTCTGTCCTCTGTCTCTACATGGTCTCAGACTCCAGGGAGATGTGAGCTTTGCCACTACACTGAAGGAGTGAGGAGTCCTCATCAGCCCAAGAGGATTGATGTTGCTAGCATCGTGTCCCCATCTATGGAGAATTTGTCGATTTATTAAGTATCAGTTTGCTGCATTTAGCTGTTTTTATTTTTCTGATCCCAAGTTCTCCCCTGTTCCAGCATGGAGACTATTTTAGCCACTAGAAGGTCAGCGGGTCTGAATGCAGCCCTGGGACTCCAGCAGAGTGGGCAGTGTGCTGCCAATCTACTGCCAGGTTGATGGCCTGTGATCTCTGTTTCCAGAAATCTTTTCCAATCAGGGTCTAGCTGAACGCCCTCCCCCAGTTCAGAGGCAGAATGAGTAGTGCTGCTTTCTCATAAACTAGGGAACCGAGTAGTTCCAGCTCCAGCCAGGACTCTCATTTTCCTCTGTTATGGGTTGAGATCAGCCCATGTAGCTGCAAAACAGTGAGGAGTTCCTTTCATTTTAATGTTTTCTTTCTGCTTAGCATACACCAACCTGCAGACAGCATCCTCAACCTGTGACCTAATCAAGGGTGTGAAATTCAGAGGTGAACTGGTAGGTAGTAGGGGCTGGGCAAGCCAGTGGACTCACTTCAGTTTTTCTGTTGGAAATTAGAACCATAGCTGTTTTTAAAAGGGGCACATGCTAGACAGGGAAAAGCTGATATAGGCAATAGAGCAAGAATAACAGGGAACCTTTCTCATTGGTTCTTGAATCCAAGTGAGGGATGATCCTCATGAGAAAAGAGAGGCTATCTGGGGACCTATTCAGATAGAAGGAACCTCTCCCACTTCTGGTGAAAACTACACACATCTGCATGGCTCGCATACAACCAGAGAAATATTCAGTACCCTTGGCTGCAAAACATCACATGCAGTATCATGAACACAATAGCAAAAAAAAAAAAAAAAAAAAAAAAAAGTTTATAAACATGAATAACTGTGAGCACAGCTGGGGAATCTTTATGATCCACAGAAGAAACACAAAGTTACTGTGTAAGTCAGCTTTCCATCACTGTGACAAAATACCTGAGAAATATCAACTTAAAAAGAGAAAGATTGTTTCAGAGGTTTCAGTCCAAGGTGAGTTGGATCCATTGCTTTGGGCCTTGTGGTGAGGCAAAACATGGTGGGAAGCATGTGGTAGAGCAGGGCTGTTCACCTCATGATGATCGGGAAGCAGAGAGAGAAGGGGGCCAGGGCCCCAATATCCCCTCCATCAACATGCCCCAGTGACCTAACTTCCTTCCGCTAGGCCATACCTCCTAATAGTTGCTCTACCTCCCAAAGGCCTGGTGACCAAGCCGTTAGCATGTGTGTCTTTGAGGGCTATAAGGGGAAAGCATAACAGCTACTCAGTAAAGGTAAATTCAGTGCTGCTTGACAGGTGAGAGGATGCTTTGTTCAGAAATGGCTAGAAAGGGTGCACCTGTTTATTTCACTGGCTGCGCAGATTGTGAAAGAACTCCCCACATCTACATTGCAGAATTCAGGACAGGGGCTCTCAAATCGCCTTGTGCCTCAGTACCACCTAGCAAGTGTTAAAAACTCAGGTGCCAAAATAGAACCGTGAACTACTGAATCAGACGTCCAGCATCAGGGCTCAGAGAGAGGTGCATTTACCATGTAGCGCCTTAGAGGAGAAGCACAACAAAATTTTTGAGAAACCGCGTTTCAGGGAATTGTGTCAGTTTTGAGGACGGTAACGTCCTCTCTTTTCTCCAAGTGATTCTGAATTTGCGAAAAGGATCATGCTGTTAAAACCAGAGAAATCAGTGTAGAGATGCTATCTCTGATGGCTGAAGTTTGTTGTAGGAAAATCAGATTGCCTGGGGCTTATAAAGTCATGGGTTGGATGCACTATGCTCTTTTTACTTCTTCTCTTAATAGCTTGGCAAAGAATTTTTTGGTTTGAATAGTCTGACTACATAGGACCAAATAAAGAAAATAATCATATTCATGGAACACCTCTGTGAAGGCCTTCTCCCCAGAAATTATTTCATTTTACCCTCGCCATCCTTTGAAAGTCTTAGATTGTTATTTTATATTAAAGAAAGCTTAGCTCTAAAGTCATTAGTCCATGTTCCCATTATCTTTCAAGAGATAGGTCTGGGGCACGATTTCAGGTCAGCTGGATGTCAATATACACAATTGGCTGGCATTAACTCTTCAACAGTCACTGACACTTCAATTAAACACACATACACACACACACACACACATACACACACACAATTGTCTGTCTCCTTTTCATTTAGGAAAACAAAAAAAGGATATAAGCTTTCTCTAAAGCTTTCCCAGCATCCCAGGAGTGGGCTTCAGATATCATGGGGGGAGAGACTGATCAACAAATATAAACATTTATCTTCCCAACATGTCATATCATTTCATACCACACTGTACTAACAGGGTGCCTCTCTTCTGGGAATGACAGATTTACAAAAATTAATATATAATTAAAATATTGAATTTACAGTAACATCAAGCATTTGTTACTTTCCCAAAGTGCTTTTACATACAGAGTCTCATTTAGAGAACCCACGAAGAGGATTCAGATAATTCAGTTTGCCAACGCAAAAGCAAAGGGGTGATTTTGTAAATATTTAAATACACTCGAGTTTCTGAACAAAGAGAAAGATGGATATGCTCACTTGTCTCATAATTCCATCCCTGAAGCCTTCCAAGCACAGGCCCCGTAAATTCTTGTGAGTTATCCTGTTTATTTTGTGCAACAACTTGGTGACACTGGGATTGTTATCTAGCCTTCAGGTCACGACCACTGTGAGGTGTCAAACTTTAATTAGGTCTAACTCAAGAGTTTTAGGAAAATGTGCTTTACTAAATAGGCGGCGACCTTCAGAGCTCTCCATTTGCATCTGCAAGAGCCTCACAAGCACAGTTATCAAGTGAGATACAAATATAAGAAGAAGACATGAAGCAGGTTTGAAATTCAGAGTCTTAAAAAATGCAAAACATCTATCTTCTCTGTGTAGATGGGTATCTTCATGAAACTATCAGTCAAGGGCATAAAAATGTAAACCCTGTGGGTCTGGTGTTCTAGAAGGGAAAATGTGGTTCAGAGAGGTGGGTTGAGTGGCCAGAGATCACGTTAGAAGAAAGTGGAAATTTGGGATCCAGTTCTTGAAGACCTTACTGGCTTTGGGGCATGTTTCCTTAAAGAAAAGTTGCCTTATGGTAATGAGCTTTTAGTATATCAGGGTGCTAAATTCAGTCTTTTTTCAGAGGAGGACTCAAAACCATGAGGAACGGATAGTGCTCAGGAGGAAGCCTTGGCACCTCTATGCCTGACTCAAAGAGAAAACAGGATTACTGGGAGACCAGGGGACAAAATGAGGGCAGAAAGTAAACAGAAACTGAGAAAGACAAGTATTTTCACCATACGTATCTCTTATTGGGGCTGTAATGCATTGCTATGAAAGTAGCATCTCAAAACAACACAAATTGATTAGCTTATAGTTCTGGAGGTCAGAAGCCTGGCAGGAGTCTTGATGGGCTGAATCAGGTTGTCATCGGGGCCATGTTCCTTGGGCAGGCTCTAGGGAGACTCTCTGGTCTCCCTAGAGGCTGCCCACGTTCTTTGGCTCCTGGCCACTTCCTTCATCTCTGAGGCCAACAACAGCACATCTCTTTTAGGCAGCGGCCAGAAAAGGTTCTGTTTTTTTTAGGAACTCATATGATTAGATTGGGTGCACCAGGATAATCCCCCCATGTCAAGACTCTTAATCATGCCTGCAATCTCTCTCTTGTTTAAGGTAATATATTCAGTTTCCAGGATCGAGGGTGTGGACATCTTTGAGGGCCCACTTACCCAAACAACTACTTATCTAAACAATACCTAGAAAAAATAGAAAGTGGGAAGAGCAGGTGCAGTTTGATCCTGGAGATGTGCAAGAAAGGATATTACAGGAAGTTGGAGGGAGCTTTGAAGGAGATCAGCATACAGAGACACATTTATTAGGAATTGAAATGGGCCAAAGTAGGGGCAGATCCATTTTCTTGTGGGATAAAGCTTAAGCAATTTTTTGAAGTCCTCTAAGGAAAAGAATACAAAATCTTTGCTGAAATATATAAAAATACTTCCCATACCTAGGAAGAGGCTGTGGCCCCTGAAGGTCCCTGAAGCTCGAATCTCTTGAAAGTCATAATTAACCACTTCTGAGCCAGAGACTGTGACAGGCCCCAGGCAGATTTCATCATGACTCACTCCCTGCACAAGTCTGGGAAAGCTGAGGCAAGGCCTGGTTTGAGAAATCTGGGAAGTGATGGATCAGGAATTCAGAGTCAGCCTGTGTGATTCTGTAGCATGCCCATTGCACTCCTCCTGCTAGAATCTAATAATGACCTGCAGCCCCGAGCTGAGCGTCGTGGGTTACACAATGTTCAGGCCAAATAATAATTTTCTTTGGGTCTTTCTGAATTCTACAATTGTCTTGGAACAAATATCTAAGTGATATTCCCTATTGCAGAGGTGGGGAGGCATCACAGGCCTGGAGCACAGCTGGTGAAGTGGGAAGATGATCTTCCACTGATAACAAGTTCAAGGTCAAAGCCAGTGGGAGCAGAGCGGGAAGGCTGGATGTCAGTGCAGCCTGAACAGTCCAGACCGTTCCTATCATTGGTCTTTTCCCATTGCTTGGGGACTTCCCTTGAAAGTTCTTCCTTCTGCCTCTGTCTCTTATCTATCACAAGACCTATGAGTGTGTGGTATTCCAATATTGCCATTTTGAAGCATGGGAATTTTTATAGAACTTATTGCATTATTCATATTTAAAAAAAATAAAATCTGACCCAATGTTGGACTTCAGCTCATTATCAAGTCTTACCCCAATGCTGACTTTAATTCCTTACTTTTGAGCTTTACCCTTGCTTCTAATAGTGAATTTGGCTCCAGAATCAGATAGATTGGAGGCACTGGATGAGCTTTACATATGTGTTTTTTAAAAATGTTTTATGTCACCCAATAAATCCTAATTGTCTTCATTTCAACATGTGCTCAATAACGTTATTGAGATTCTTAATGCAATTTTTTTGATACTAAATCTTAGAAACCTGATGTGAATTTTACACTTATAGCACACTTCAGGCATAGCTACATTTCAAGGGCCCAACAGCCACACAACAGCTGGTGATTCCTATATTGAACAGTGCAGGTTTAGACACTTGATCAGATTCCAGCGTTTTTTTTTTTTCTTTTTTCTTTTTCTTTGGTTATTGTTAAGTTGATTAGGAAGTAGGGAATGTCTGTTTATCACTTTTAGATAAATTTAGCATGCATTTATCATCATTGTTTAGCTATACGAATTCACTAGGGCTGGCTAAGTGGTGATATTTTGTGTTCTTACCTTCATTTATAATCTTAAATACTTCTTTAAAGGGATACTCTTCATCTCCAATTATTTAATTACTTAAAGTAGCAGATATGTAATATATATAGAAAAATGCTGTTGGATCCTTTTCTTTACTTACCAGTTTTCAAAATGCAGGTGTAATTCTGCTGCTCTCCTTACTGTGTGTGGGTGCATGTGAGGGCGGGGGTGAAGTTAAGGAAGAAGGTGAAAGTGAGGGGTGAGGGGGGTTCAGTAGTGTTGGGAGGTGAAGGTAGAGTAAGGCTTGGTGAGTGGGTGGGGCTAAGGCATGGCTCAGAGGGGGCTGCTCCACATCTATTGTTGTTAAAGATGAGCAAATATTATGAATTCGCCAAGACTGACAAAATAAGGTATTACCTCCACCCCCTTCAGGAAGTAGAAATCTCATCACTCTCCTCTTCCAAGTTCACAGTTAGCAGGAAGGAAAGTCCCTGTGCCCGCAGGCTTCCTTGGGGATTCTGGATTGTCACAAAGAGAGAAAGGCAAGGGTTGAGTCCTTTGAGTTGAGGATGGGGGAGCCAAACTTTCATTTCTAAAAGGCTGGTATGTGAATTAAGAAAAAGTTGATCATTAGGAGTGTAAGAAATGGATAAATATGCTTTAATTGCACACAGGCCCAGTGTCCTGGAGTAGGGATCACAATGGGGTGCAGGGAAATCTGCACACCAAGACCCACAGCCTTGAGAGAAGTGGACCAAACCTTTGTGCTGGGCTTGTGGTCAGGGAGAGGATTCCCCAAAGGGCCAAAGGCCAAAGGGTGGCAGAGAATTCAGGCAGAGTATGAGATGGGGTAAGAGATGGCAAACACCTTGGACTGAGGACAAGGCCCTTCTCCCTCTTTCTAGATGACTAGGTGCTAGGATTTCTGTTTTCCATAGTTAAGAGAACAGATTCCAGGATTTGGCTCTGGGTTCTAATGCTACTTTCTCTGTTTACTGTGGGAACGTGGGCTAAAGATTTCTGTGCATCAATATCTTCTTCTGTAAAAAGGATAAAAAATAGTATCACTTAACTCATAAGGTTGTTATGATAATAAGTAAATTCACAAAGATAAAACACTGAGGATAGTGTTGGAAAGATAGCAAGTATTATGTGATTACTGCATCTAATTAATTATAATAAAATAGTAATGATGGTAATAAACTTAATAACCTTAGAGAAATGGAAGGGTCACTCACTGAATATATAACCAGGATTGATTTCTCTCTTAACCATATTGAAGTCAATTTAATTTAATTTACAAAAAAATTTAAAAAATAAAATAAATGTAATGCTTTGTGTGTGTGTGTGTGTGTGTGTGTGTGTGTGTGTGTGCCTGGCTACTGTGGATTAAATTCATGGCACTACAACACATTACCTAGCAATAACACCGTTTTATATATTTTGCTTCCACATCAAAACCGCTAAATTAAAACTACTCCTTCAAAACATCTGTGAGCTGTGCACCAAAATGCTTCAGTAAGTCTTAAAGGGGCCATTCATCAGATCCCAGGAGAGGACACATCCCTGATCTCCCAAAAATGTCCGCAGAAAATACAGATTGGGGAGGAAGGGAGTGGGAGGATTTTATGTATAAGAAAAAAAAAAAAAAAAGCAGGATTTAAGTATGAAGCTTATAGTTAATGATGAAAAAAGCAGTGGAATTCTTCTAGAATGTTTTGCAGCCCAGGACGGAGGCAGAGTGAAGTGGAGGAGAGCTAGCTGAGGCTTTCCATCATGGGTTTGAAAGGAAGCGTTAGATGCAGAAATCAAGGCTCGGGACGTGTTTCCCAGTGAAGAGTCTGTGCTCCTCCATAACACGGCCTCACTCCTGACTTTTACATGGTCTTTGGAGAATTCCATTTTTGACACTAGTTTTTTAATAATATCTGCATGAAAGGGTAAAGAACCGAGACAGTGCCACCAGGGGGTATTAACAGTGATATTTAAAAAGGACAGAGGAAGGTCTTAACAAATTGAGGCAGAAGCCCCTGATTCACAGAGATGATTTTTCTCCCCTGGGGGTTTCTTCAGGAAGACAAGAGAGCGAGGGGACAGTGTGATGTGGGCAGCATCAACCCCATTTTCCCTGCCCGTCTGTCCTCAGCCTCGTTTTGCCTCAGCTAAACCCAGTTCTACTCAGAGCTGAGCATCTGATCTAGAGTCTCAGCTTGTTTATATTTGGGGTTTGGAATAATAAAAGTTTTTTTTTTTTTTTTTTTTTTTTTTTTTTTTTTTTTTTTTTGGCACTGGGGACTCGACCACTGGGTCACTGGGTCACATCCCCAGCCCTTTTTTGTATTTTATTAGAGACAGGGTCTCACGGAGTTGCTAAGTGCCTCGCCATCGCTGAGGGTGCCTTTGAACTCACAATCCTCCTGCCTTAGCTTCCCAAGTGCTGGGATTACAGGCATGCATCACCGTGCCCGGCTCTAATAGATATGATATTTGATCCAGTTGTGAGTCTTGGGCTTCACTCGTAGACAAAAGTCCTGCTGATGAAGTCCAAAGGGTTGGGAATCTGCTCCAGTGTCCCTCTCTGGCATTCTGCTCTTTTGTGGTAGGTAGAAGTTTGCAAGGATGCTTACCTTCGCCTAGCCCCTGACTGTATTGTATTCTCCCTTAGCAATGGCGCTAGTCCCTAATATCCTTGGGTGCTGACTTGGGTCCTGCTGGCAGCCTTTCCCTTAACACATGACTCTTCCTTTTATCTATTGCTCTGGGTCTGAAAAGTTTGACCTCTGTTTGCCTCCCTCTAGTGAAACCCAGGATGCAAACGTAGCTTTCTTCCCTCTGCGCTTCACGGTCAGAGGGTCCTAGGACCACACTCCACTCCTTGCCCCTGACCCTTACCTAATGTCACATCTGACAAGCAACTGCTGAGCAGGTGAACAAATGAATGGGAGGTTATGGGAGTTGCTGGGAAATCCATTTGGTTAATAAGACAAAAATAAAATAGAGATGCAGGTTATACTGAAAATGTTAAAAAGGGGCACCATGGAGGGAAGTAAGGGGGGATGGGAATGGGAAAGACAGTAGAGTGAATCTGACATAACTCTCCTATGTTCATATATGAACACACCACCAGTGTAACTCCATATTGTGTTCAACCAAAAAATTGGGAAGTTATACTCCGTGTATATATGATACGTCAAAATAAATTCTACTGTCATGTGTAACTAAATAAAAATTAAAAAATAAATAAACCTACACAAAAATATCCTTGATTTAATTTCTTTCTAGATTATGAATTGAGCACATAACTATAGCCTCCTTCCAGCATATCTAACTCCTAGAAATTATGTTAAAAATTAAACAATGACTTAAAACCTTTCATAGCAAACTCTCCTGAAGAATGGAGAACACTCCCAGCCCAAAGACCAGCTGACAGAATATTGCATCCAGTGTTCCAAGACCCACCTTTCTTTCCCCAAACCCATGGTCCAAAATTCCCTGTTTGTTTCCTGAAAAATTTATGTTTTCTCCTTGATCCCAAATCTCTGTGGATGGATAAGAGCTTTGAAGACAAATGCAGTAAGGTATAAGAAGACATCCAGTGAATGGTGGCATTGCCCAGGGAAGAAAATGAGCCACAAGATGAAAATGTGGGAAACCAGAAGGAGAAAGTTTCCCCGAGCGTGTTAGCAGATAGAGAAAGTACAAGCAACGGCCCTGGGGTAAGAAGGAGCATGGCAGTGGGTCTGAGGACAGAGGGCAGGAGGGCTGCTGTAATTAAAGGAATAATTGTGAGCAGACCCTACAGAACCTCTTAGCCCCTACCCACAGAGGCACTCTAAGCAAGGGAGGTAGGAGGCAGGTGTTTCCATGATTAAAACTGGGAGTGTAACAGCTCACTTGCTGCTGTTTAGAAAACAAATTAGATGGGGCACTTGCAATTAGAAAGAAGGGTATTGTGGCTGCCCAGGTCAGGGATGAATAGACATGGCAGCTGTGGAAACAGAGAAATGAACAAACTGGGAAGGGGTTAGGAGGGAGAACAGACCAGATGGTGGGAGGCAGAAAAAGAATGTCCAAAGATTGTGGAAGTGGGGGTTACTGGAGAAGACTAGGAGATAAAACCAGAGGGGAAGGCAGGGTGAGATCTCAGAGTATCTTGCATGTCATGCTAAGAAGGTTGAACTTTATCCTGGAGGCAACAGGGAGCCATTGGAAGGTTTTAAGCCTGGGAGTTATTTGCATATTGGAAAGGTCACTCTGACAGGGTATGGAGGATGGAGAGGGAGGAAGTAGAGTCAGGGAGGCCTGCTGGGAGAGTGTGGTAGGTGTCTAAGTGTGGAATGATGAGTGTCTGAATTAAGACCGGAGCATGGGAGGTGGAGAGAAGGGGCTGAAAGTGGCAGTGCTAGGAAGATGAATTGCAGGGCTTCGGAGAGTGAGTGGAACCTGGCCGCCATGACACCATGGGGAGTGGGGAGAAGGCAGGGTACTGTGCTAGGCCCTAGGAATGTATGTCGAGTAAGGAAGATGCTGCCTGTCCTTCTGGAACTCATAGCTCAGTGTAGGACACTGAAATTAAATAAGTGAATATAGTTGGTAATCATGAAATAGTAGATGTTCTATAAAAGGAGGTCACAGGCATGTAAGAGAGGAAGACAGGGTGAGGAAGTAAGTGCCCTATTCTAGACAGGGCAGCTGGAGAAAGCTCTTAGGGGAGGTGGCATCTCAGGTGATAGCTGAGGAATAACCAGGGAGAGGATATTCCAGGTGGAGGAAGATGCAAACCCACTCAGCAAAGCTGAAGGTGCTGGCTTGTTGGAAAAACAGGATGAAGGTCTTTGTGGCTGCAGAGGATTGCAGAAGGGGATGGGGTGTGACAGGAGAGGTCAGCAGGTGGGGAGAACCTTCTAGGCTGTGTGGATCACAGCACAGCATTTAGAGAGGTAGCCCATTGTTATGTTCCGCTGCAAAACAAGACATTTAGCACCTTTTGCCTTGAACCTGGCCAGCTTCAAAATTAGATTTATTGGTTGATCTCCAGCAGACATTTGAGTTGGAGGCCCCTGATAAAAGATAATGAGCATTATAAATAGCATCTTGAACAGATATTGGAGAATCCTTTATGAGAAAACCTCACTTTGGAAGCTGGAAATGGGGAAGAATCACTAGAAACCTGGGGGGAAGGCAGGGCTTTACTCTCCGGGATAGAAGCTGTGCCCAGAGCTACTGCAGTTTGGGCAGCACCCGTGGCAGCTGGGTATAATGGTTCACTATGGACTGTTGGTATGTCCCTTGCAAGGGAAAAGCTGAGTCCCAGATTCTGGACTGGATCTGAATAAAGACAAATAGTTGTGCCCTGTGTCAAAAATTCACATTCAGAAGCCAACATCAAAATAGAGTTTGGGATGCAAGATGTGCATTGGAGATCAACACCTGTGAACAAGAGGAAACACAGGATTGATCAGGAGGAGAAGTCAAACAGCCATAAAGTATTGGATACAAAGGATCAAGCCTTTATTTTTTAACCTTGCTTAGTCACTGGGTGTGACCGCCCTCGGGAGGAGGGCACCCTGGGCAAAGGTGGCTTGCTGCAGCTGAGGCAGTCCCTGAAGGAGCAGACAGCTGGAAGCTCTCCACTCACTGTGTTCTCTGCAGCTGGACTGCAGGTCTTCCCATGACCAGGGACCTGGGTGGAGTACCTTTGTGTCTATAGCAAGCATCAAAGAAGTGGATTACTGAAGACTTTATATAAGACATGGGATGCTCTCTGAGCTGTTTGTTCATTCATAAAATGGGGCATTATGGAAACTATTTATGAAGGTAAATGCAAAAAAAAAAAAAAAATCCAGCTGGTACTTGTTCTGGTTAGAGAAGCAATATGTTTAGATTATTGAAATCACCTTGCAGCAGCTGGTGGAGTAAAATGTAAAAATAGACCCCAATGCAAAGTCTAATGGTAATCCTTCAAAATTCCTGCTCAACTACTATGGCACACCTCCATTCGCAGGGAAAGAGGACAGCTAAACCAGAACAAGAATTTTGAGCTTCTTATGCTCTCGAAGCTCTCGGGTACATGGAGGACATGGAGAAGGGAGAAAAGAATGGGAACTTTTCTTTTGTAGGTGGGGAAAACACTTACCAGGAAAATGACTGCTATGGTTTGCATGGGGTTTGAGTGTGTGATCCAAAAACTCATGTACTGGATGCATGGTCCCCATCCAGTGTGGCAGAGGTGAAGGACCCTTAAAGAGGTGGAATCTAATCAAATATGATTAGGTCATTGGTGGCATGCCCTCAGAAGGGATTAAGGTAGTTTTTTGTAGGAAGCTACTTAATTCTCATGAGAGGGGGTTGTTAGGAAAGGAGCAAGTTTGGTCCCTCCCACGTCTTGCTTTCTGTCTCCCACCATGATGCCATCTGTCACGCTGTGATAGAGCAGAAGGCCCTCACCAGGGGCCAAACCGATAGGTCCATTTAGTCTTGGACTTTCAGCCTCCAAAATGTAAACTAAATAAATCTCTCTTCCTTTTTATTTATTTTTTTTTAAATACAGTAACCAGCCAGGTGTTGTCTAATAGCAACAAAAACAGCCTAAGACAACAACTTAGCATATTTGCCTTTCTCAGTACTGTAGTAGGTGACAGAGTCCCAAAGTTAACAAAGGTTTGGAACATATTCTTCTAGATAGCTAAAAGTCCATTTTCTCAGCCTGGGACAGAAACTTATGACTGGGGTCCTGTGAATCCCATCTTCCCTTTAACTATTTTCTTTTCACTGTTAATTTCTTCTCAAAGACTTTACTCTGTGCACAGGGAGACATTAGTTGGAACACTTGCAAATTTCACATGGTCATAAAAAGCCACCCCACCTCCCCACAGCCTTAACACATTTCAGATATGACACTGGATTGGTTTTCCCATCATTTCAACTCTTCTTGATTCAGCCTGGTCCCTCTGCCAGCATGGGTGTGTGGCCTAGAAATAGACCCGAGAGGGGGATTGTGTGGGCATGCTTAAGTCGGTGACAGGAGAACATGATTATTAGGAATACAGTATTGTATAATGGGAAATACTGTTGGAGGAATAGTTACTGATATTTCTTTTTAAAATGGCTAGGCAGAAGATGGACTTTGGAAATGTTGGACATTTTCAGGCTCTTGTTAAAATAATCTATTTTGTTTTTCTTGTCTCTTCACATCCTTGAAGTACAGGGCACGAGATTGCAATTATTTCTACTCTACTGCTACTGCACAAGAATGATTGATATGAGTGACATCTGAACAATGATTTTTATTTAAATTTTTCCCCAGTAAACTTATTCAGAATACTTATCAGCAAACTTTTAAAGCTGAAGATAACTTTTTTTTTTTTTTTTTTTTTTTTTTTTTTTTTTTTTTTTTAGTTTAAAAGAATATCGACTAGAGAGAACATAAGGGTAAAAGCAAAGAGACAGAACCAGCAGAAGCAAGCCAAACAAATGGTTTCTTTGGATATCATTGGTGCTGCTTCATTATTTGTTTTGTGTATGTTCAATGTTTATCTAGTATTGCAGAAAGAGAAAAAAAATAGACAATTAGAAAATGATAATTTTCTACAAATAAATGCATTAGTGTGTGAGGATGACAAAAAGAAATAACTTCCTAGAAAATGTTGAATTCAATTCTCCTAAAGTTGATAGCTTAATCTATGCATGTTGAAGTAGGAAGATAGACATGAAAAACCCAAGTAGGTATTGTAAGCATCTCCTAATTATTGTCTTGACTCTTCCTTTGAGACCCAATAAGGACCTAGAAAACTTCTGAGTGGAAATGAAGAATGTAAACCTGGTTTCTTGCCCAGCTGAAGGATTAAGTATGCCATTCATAGTTCTTCCCTGGCTTCCTATCTGCCAAAGGAGAGGAATGGACACTAGGAAGCTTTCAGAGCTGTCACTTGTGATTCCATGGGACAGGATGAGTCTGCAGAGATGTTCTGAAGAAACACCAACAGACAGGGAAGAGAAAGTTTTGGAAAGAGAGATAAGAACTTGGTTAGACTCTTACCTCTGTTTCCTACTGACTAGGTAACAGGTTAGCCTCTTGGTTCTTTGATTTCCTCATCTTTTAAAATAGAGGAAATCACAACTACTGGAGAGAGTTGTCCATGAAATGCTACATATAAAGCAGTTGGCACAAAGCCTGGAACATCATATAACAGTCACTTGATAAATGGTAGCCAAACCAAAAAGGGCAGGAGCAACACTATTTTTTCCACTGTTCCTAGAGCTCCTCCAAATAACCCAAATAGCATAGTAGTTATTATTTTATCTGCCCACTCTCATTCTGAATCCTCACACTTTCATACTTTCTCCTCTTCTATTTTGAAAGCTTGGCTTTCACTTGTTCTATTTCTTCTCATGTGACAAATTATCTCTGCGGAAGCCAAAAATCATTGATGTTGATGGAAGTGGCCATCTTTCTCAGACTTTATTGCAAGTGAAGTTAGATTTGATAGGAGTAAAGGTAAGCAAGTTATAGATAAAAGATAGATAGGAAGATCATTGGAAAGTAGCAATACCCAAAGAGGTAGGAAATCCCAGGTGCTTGTATAGTCAGTGGTGGGGACTGGAAGTTAAAAATGTCTCCCTTTCCTTCTTTGAAGCACATAGTTGAAGGAGCCCTAATTAGGAAGGGCTGTTGCAGCTAGCTGGAAGCCATAAGTTCCACCTAATATGTATGTGACGCACCTGTAGGCACCCACAAAGCTGAAGGTATATAACCGGGTGAAAGCGGTCCGAGTTAGGAGAACGGAGAATTCAGTCAGTCGGGCAGTCACTCGGTCGGTCAGAAGAATCAGAGCGGCCAGAACGTAGGCAGAGCGGTTACAGAAGAGAAACCAGATAGAAGACAGAAGAGAAACCAGATAGAAGAAGTAATGACTGGTCAGAGTTAGGCCGAGGCTCCTGAGGAAGACAGAAGACAGAAGAAAGAAGAAGGAAGAAAGAAGAGAGAAGAAAGAAGCTCTAATCTTTCTCTAAGCTAAGCTCTATCTTTCTTTCTCTCTAAGACAAGAAGACAAGAAGACAAGAAGCTAAGCTCTATCTTTCTTTCTCTCTAAGCTAAGAAAATCTTTCTTTCCCTCTCTAAGCTCTCTCTAAGAAAGCAGAAGTAAAAGCTTTACTCTGCCTCCGAGAGATTTCCTCCCGGTTTTCGGTACCAGGTAGCTTACACATAGTATAGGTGATTCTTTATTCTGCTTTTATTTTGTATGGTCTTCTTTTTTTATAAATAATTGTTTTTTAGTTTTCAACGGACCTTTATTTTAGTTATTTATATGTGGTGCTGAAAATTGAACCCGGTGACTCACACATGCTAGGCCACTGAGCAGCCTGCCTTCTTTTAACTCAACAGAGATAACAGGACCAAAAAGCAAAGATGCATTTCTGGATGTTACATAAAATGGAGGGACCCTCCCTAGGATAACTGAATTCAGATCACTCTTAACAACAGGTTTTCCACTCGCCCACAACTGAGGTCTCACAGCTTTAGTTGACAGGGTGCTCATCTTCATACCAGGGCCACCTATGAGTTTAGAATGATCCCTACTGCCTCTGGTCTAGAAACGCTGATGTGGACTCACTGCAGCACTTCATTGTTTTGGACAAAACCCTGAAGTTGAACTTCTGATTATGTTTTCTGATGAGTATTCAACTTCCCTGCTGACCTTCTGAGGCCAGATCTACTCATCCATTCCCTGATCCTCCGCCTGTTTCTTTCACAAGAGAGAATCTGCACAAATTTGTTTATACCTTCAGCCATAGAATGATATCCTGCTGTCATAGACCTATCTTCTGGGTCTACTGAGATGTTTCCAGTTAATTTCAATTATGTATGTGAACTGCGATCCTCGTTGCTTTCCTTCTTCCATCGTTTTGACCTTTTTTTTTTTGTTCATGTCAATCGGAACTAAGCCTGACCTTATGAAACTCTTTTTACTTAATACATAGTAAGCTATTGGCTCTGCCCTTTTGCAAAAGAAGGACCTTCAATGTTTCAGAAAAATAGTATGTTGTGATGGATATGGCATGAGACTAGGAAATCGAGGTTTCACTCACAACATCAGTATGTATAAAGTTGTATAATGTACAAGTTGTTCTATTTAGCTTAAAATAAATGCATATATGCTTCACTAAATCCTTATTTGTACCATGTATTAGTAATTTTATTTTTTCTCATTTAATTTTTCTTCAATGATGACCATCAAGGCTGAACATTTTAAAAAATATTTCTTTTAAAATAGCATTAGCTATTGAATGATTTTTTTCTGTTCTGTTCAAACTTTTTCTCTGGCCTATTGAGTCCAAAATTGTGGTTTAGATCAGCAGTAATTGTACCTGGTGTTTAAAATGTGAACTATTCTATATAATGCCTATTTCAAGTTTTGAAACCTTACAATCAGAATCCATTCTCATGGAGGTTAGGTCCACACTATGAAAGTGTTTCCCTCCCATGAATCTTGAGTTTATTTTAGAGAGAAGAATATCACATATATGGAAGTGTTTTTTTTTTTTTCTTTGTTAAATGGAAAAAATTTGTCACTAACCTGAAAAGCATGACCTCCCCCACTTCGCTCACACCAGGTTAAACAATTTCAGAACTTTCCATAACAAGTTTGGCTCATGTATCACACAATGTCAAGATCCCGAGGTCCACTGATCACTTTCTTTTACATCATCATCAATCATTTTATGTTTTAAATGCATTCTCTGATGAAATAAGTGATTACTTGGCTCAATATTTCTTTTGACTTATATAAACATTTCATTACTTGCTCTTAGTTTGCGGGGTTGGCAATTTAGTTTGTGTGTTTGTGTGTGGGATGATTCTTGGCATAGATTGATTAAGGGATAATTCAATACTTTATATGAAGAATATATAGTAAAGTACACAGTGGTTGGAGTTCAGACCCCATATTTGTACTTTGCCAGTTGTGTGACTTGGAGAAAGTAGATGAATCTTCTGGTCAATTTTTTTTCCATCTGTCATTTAGAGGCATTGATATCTGCCTCACAGATTTCTTATTAGGAAGGAATAAACAAATGCATACAAAATTGTCTGGCATAATGTCTAGCATGTGTTCGACAAATGTGATGATTTTCTGATTTCCCTTCCTTTTCTCTTGAGCCAGTGCCTTTTGAGTACTTGATTACTACTGGTCCATTCAAATAGTCTTGCTCCAAAATTCATTTGAAAGGACATCCCTGCTCTCAAATCAGGTAGAAGACTCATTAGCTCATGGAATCACAGTCATCCCTGCTCAGGTTTAGGGGTATTTATAGGAAGACCACTTTACTGGTTAATCTGTAGTCTTCTAGATTATTAACCAGATGTAATGTACACATTTTCTCATACCATTGACTGATGGAAACCCTTAAACCTGAGAACAGAATATATTTCACAAGGGAAGAATTCTAATACCAAGGCTTATTTTAAAACTGTTATTCCTATTTATGAACTGTTATTTTTATTTTGCTATATAAGTAAATTTTTATTTTAATGTACCATTTAATTTTACTGAAATATAGCTCTATGCCACATCTCATGACTATACACACATAAAGAGGGAAATAATTGCCCAATGAATTAGTTAAGGTGTTCTTAAAGCACTTTATACTTGAATCTGAGTCTTGGTCAAAAGATTCAGACTCAAGTGTAAAACCTGCCTCAGAAACTCTGTTGCCTAGGTTTTCCCACATGATGTTGTCCACTGGGTTTTCAAGTGTATTGGTAAAGAAATGCTTCTTAAAACAAGGCTCATCACTTGTCTCTGGGATTTTTCTCTAAGCCCTGTTCATTGATTCATGTTTACTGATGTTCATTCTGAAATTTTTGAAGATCATGCATAGGCAGTAACAGGGATGCCCATCTGCTTCCCAGTTTTTTGCACAACGGAGAGGTGTTTCAATGTGAAAGTAAAGCCAAACACACAACAATTATGTATTAGGGTCTTTGAAATACAGTAATGATCAGTAGGTGTGGCAAATTAATAACAGCTTGACGATGCTTCTATTTCAAAGACCACATCTCTTATTGCCCATGGCATACCAGAATGAGGGCCCTGATTGAATACATTGACAGTATCTTAAATGCCATGTACCTTGCTGGTGGAAGGGCTTCATAATATCCAAGACTGTGCTTCTTTGTACATCTTGAGTGGACTCCCACCTCTTCTGATGCAGTGTCCAGCAACAAGAAACTCCGTTCTAATAACAGTGTGCTCTGGCTCCAGGTTGCCAGCAGGCTTCAGTGAAAATCATGGCCTTTGGAGAAGGCAGGAGAGAAAAAACTAATTGGTTTAATACCCTGGATCCCAGGGAAGATGTTTACCAGTCAACTTGGACCTTCCACAGAAGACTTTTCTGACATAGCAAAGATCTCCTGCGGGAGGCATCAGATGAGGGCTGCAAGGGTCCCCCTGCTTTGGAGGTTGGGGGACTCTATTGGACTGTTTCAGAATAGCAGGCATCATAACAACAATCTAACAGAGAGAGCTCATTCAGATATTTTCAATATAGGAAGTGATGGCAAAGGTGGGCACCTTGTGAAGTGCATGTTCTGGTAAATTCCCATTTGTCATTTAATAAGCAACTTAGTTTATTTGAATTATACCCTGTCACATGTGCAGCACTAGGAGTGATCAGAGTTGTCAAACTTTACTCAGGTAGACTTACGCAAGGCAGTGTGGGATTTTAGCATGGGAAAGGGGAAGAACCATGACTGAAGTTGACTTCTACTGAGGAAACCAAATCAGGTACAGAAGTACGGGAGATATGACCACATTGGGCTTTACCAGAGCTAAGGACCACTATTAATAATAACTAAGATAGTATACTATGAGCCTGCTGGACTCCATGCTAATTGCTATCCAGTGCTAACTTGCTCTTCACAACAAATTTTTGTTGTGACAAATAGACCCCACAAAACCAACTTACCGATGATAAATAAATTCCATAAAATGGATGATTTTTGATCCACTTTAAAAATGTAAGCTTAATAATACAACAACACTGAATGATGCTGTTCCTAAAACAAAACATTTCTGTGTAATCTCTTAAACAATTATTTTCATTTTTGCAAATTCCACCTATAATTTTATTTGAAATAGTGAGGTGCATATTCTGCATTTCCCTCCATTTAACATTATATTGACTGAAGTAGAGCAAATAGTATTTCATGCATGTATGAGTATGTCAAAAGAACCCCAATGTTACTTATAACTATAATGCATTGATAAAAACAAAAAAATTAAAAATGTTTTCCAATTGAAAAATTACATTGAAAGCAGGTTTTTTTTGTTGTCAATCAAAATTGTGGACCAAAAGTTCAAAAATGCTTTCTAGTGGTAAACATGGAATTGGTCTCTAATTCTTGTTGTAGATAGTTATGTTTCTTTCTAGACTCTGAGATTCCAGGGACCATATTCATTAAAGCTCAATTCTAACAGCATGTCCTGAGAAGTCTCACCTTCTTTGCCATACTGACCATATCTTAGAAACCCCCTAAATGATACTAACCCTAGTGAAGACAGGGAACCTGAGGTAGGGGTTTTAAATTTGTTTTACTTTAGACTTCATAGTGGTGACTATCTAAAGCCCCATACTGGTCTTGCTTGAGAAGAGGATACCTGATATTAATTCAAATATTTCTTTGGCAAGCTTTTGGTTGTTTTCTTAATTATTATTGAGCATTTTCCCTGAGAATATTGAATCATGAAATTCTTAGTCACACAGTCCATTGCTTCTCTAATTATAAATAAATGATTTCAACTTTTCCCCTCCTGGGGCCCTGATTTTATAGATTCATCAGCAGGCTCCTCCATTCCTGTTTCCACCATTTCCTTTTCTAGAAGATACTGTTGAATATAACAATTCTGGAAAAGACCATTGGCCTCCAACTCACTCATTCTTTGTCATTAGAAACCCCATTCTAGGATCTCAGGAAGGGAGCTTCCTAGAAGCTTAATTGAAATCTTCCCTGGAGTTCTCCCCATTTAAAAACAATTGTGAAGACATCTCAACGACTTAACAGCTGCTGGCCACACGCCATCTTTAGAGGTTCTTGGTGAGACTGTGAGTATGTTTTGTTCTGTTAGCACCAGGTCCCTACCCCATACTGACTCTGAATTCTGTAAACATAGTGTGAGATCTGCTTTGACAGATCCCTCCCTCCCTCTCTCTCTCCTTTCTTTATTTCTTCTTACATTCCTGTAAGCTGTATGACATCTTTAATGGCTAAAATTGGAGGTAAAAAATCACATTGGGCATTGATTTGATGGCAAATGACTGAAGAAAAGGTAAAAACCAAAAGGTTTCCTTAGAAATGTGTGTTGGGCAGAATTGTCCATGGCAGGTTATTATGGTCATGCACTCTGTTTCTAAATGTGTAGAATGACTGAGGAAGGTGGGTCCACATTAATGTCATTTGTCAGTTGCTAAATTTATTTGTGGTTTCTCCATCACAGTACATTTGGTTCTTCTGCATAAACAATGCATCTTTTAAAAATGAGGTCATCGAATTGCTTGCCCACCAAACACTTTGTGGGCACCCTTATTGCATTTGGCTCAAGCTCAAATTCTTTACCCCAGCATTCACGGACTTTCATATATGACTCCTGACTTACCTTCTAAGTGTCATTGTTCATTGCTTTTCATCTGCTTTCTACTCTGTGCTCTTGCTGACCCTTCTTATTCTTGTGTGTTGTCTCCATTTCAGTTTTTAAATCACGTTTTTTCTCCCTCTTATACTCCCTTTAATTCCCACTACTAACATCCTGAATATCCTTCTAGGTAATACTTAATGCCCCTTTCCTGTGTAAGTCTTACTTTTGTTAAGAAGTATCAGCCCCAGGATAAACAAGCTCAACCCTACCATTGGTCTTTCTGAACTTTGGTTCCCTCACTGATAAATTAAGAACAATTCCTAGCACATAGCTATGTGAGGTTCAGAGACATCTTAAAAGAAAACACTATCAGGTGCTTGTGCATGTGTACACACACACACACACACACACACACACACACACACACCACACAAACAAACAAAAAAAAAAAACCACCACACACATATCATGGAGTAGACTGAAAACACCTAAGACATGATTGCTGTAGAAAAATGCCTTATGAGAATGTAGAAATGTTCAATAACTAGTTGATATTATTATTGCTATTATTAAATTTTATTCCAAGATTCACCCAGATGTAATTCTACTTTCCTTTGGTTGAAACTATTAGCATTTCTCTGTGTATATTATTTGTTTTGGTGGTACTTAATATTATATTTCCTGTAATGTTCTCTCTCTTTCTCTCTCTCTCTGTCTCTCTCTCTCTGTCTCTCTCTCTCTATGTATCTTGGGGGGGGGGGGGGAAGAGAAAAAAAGAGTCTGTGAAAAATTGTATGAAAGTAGAGTTCCCTTCTAATTAGATTTGCAAATTCTCACCAAGTACAGAGTGGCCATGCTATGCTGAATGAACAAAAAGATGGAAGGGAGGAAGGAAAGGACGGAGGGAAGATAATAGCTAAAATGTCTTTCTTGGTTTTCTCTCTGTCTCTTACAGTGCTCAGAACATGTAACTCTCCCTCAACCTGACAAAGAGACGGAACTTCTGGATGACGACTGGCCCTCAGCAGGGTTAGGACTAACTGGTAAAATCCAAGCCTGGGAGTACAAGGTCAGATTAACACCGAGTCTGAACCATCCAGCTAGGGATCCATGGCCAGTGGCAGAGGTATAATCGGCTCAGCAGTGAGTCCCTGGAATCCCAAACAGCCATCAGGGTTAAAGTCCAGGCAGCAGGTGACCATAACTTCTTAGGAGGTTTATCTCAAGGTCATGCAGGGGAGATAAAGGTTTTAGATGGACTTGAACTTGAATGAAGTTCAATGGAAATCCAAGGGCTCAGTAGTTTTGAAATTTCAATGGTCCCAGATGTAGAGGTAAAATGAATCATGTGACTTAGAATTGAGTATTAGGATGCATATTACATGGGCCTTAGAAGATGGTCACTCACGAAGCTGGGGACGGCACCTCTGGATTTACAAAGTCAAATGTGTCTCAGTCCCTTCCCAGGTATGTTCTGTTTATGGGGAAAAAAAGTGTGTGTGTGTGTGTGTGTGTGTGTGTGTGTGTACTCGAATCTACTTTAAAATATTCTTAGGTATATTAATGTATGTGGGTAGTTACAAGCTGAGTAGTCATAGATTAAGATAGAAATTGGCATTCTCAGAAACAATAAGTAGATCTGAGTGAAGGCCCTAAGTATTCACCCAAGGCGGCAGTTGGAAGTTTAAGTATTCAGAGGTATTCTAGCTTTGGACTTTAAGATCCAGAGACCAAACCTAAGTCAAGAGACAAGCTGATGGGAAATAGATTAGTTTAAAGCAAGACATGAGGACCAAATTGCTTGAAGCCAAATCAGAGAAGAGGAAGGTATTGTGTCTACACTTTGTTCTCCCTCTTGTTGCAGGCTGATGGCCCATGATTCCTGCCCTGGAATGTGATGGAAGCCAACAGCTACCAGCCATTTGCAACAAGAACAAAGATCTCAATCTTATGAAGCATCACTCTCCATTATACAACCACAGGCTGGGCTATTACGGATGTACTAGTTAGTCTTGGTTCCTATGTGTACCCCTTGGTCACTTAGTGATGGCACACTCTCACAAACACAAATATGGATAAAACTTCAAGGGCTTTACATCCTTACCTGATGCTCTGTGCATCTAGGACAATGTCTGTTAGAGAAATTCCAGCTGGTAATATGTCTAGTATATCTGCTGATTGTGAAATTGTACAACTCACGTTAAATTGAACCTTGTTCTCATGGCGTTTTGGTTTTTGACTTAACATTGAGCTTTAATAGCAAAACCTCCCAGGTCTGAAACATTGTTCCGCTGATACCAACACACACACACACACACACAACACTCACCTGTGATTTGGATGGAACTGAAGAGGGAGAAAGAAAGCAAGGAGAAAGGACATGAGGTTAACCTATGAATGAAACAGAGCTTGCTCACACTGTAAGACCTATTTTCAAAGCCTGGGCACTTACTTTAGAAACTGTGAAGTATTTTCTAGAGATTTACCACAAGAAATTGGTCCTAAGGCAGACAGGTTCTGAAATGCTTTCTATCAAACCTTATGTAACTCAGGGGAAAAAAAATATTATTCCCCTAAATTGGGGGTGAGACAAGAGATGGATTTGTACGGTGACTAACTGCTTAAATACTTCAAGCATTGCAGCCTTTCCCCCTCTTTGAAGAACAGGAAATAATAAATCAGAAGAGTAGGGATTTACTTCTATTTCAAGGTGCCAATAGCCAAGCAAGTTAGCTGGCTCTGTGCCCAAGCTTCTACGTGTGGGAGGTGGAGCTGGAGGGAGGTCTCCAGTGTTTCATGTAGTATTGAGAGCTGTGAAGTCTGCTGATACAAAATAAAAATACGATTGTTCTCATTGAAGTCACCTCTTTTGTGTAGGTCAGTGGACTAGAGAGAAAAGCAGAAAATTAAAGCCTCACATCTCTGGGGCCTGTTAGGTGAATCCTCCTTGAAAGCAGAATAACATGCTTTCTAGATTACCTGGGTGTCTGGGGAAACATCACTTGCATGGGTCTGGATATTACTGCAACAGAAGATAATGTAAGGACATTTGGGAAGGACTCACTGGGGTGCTTTCTGGAGTGGAATTCCAATAGCTTTTGCATTCCATTAGTTTGTAAGTGAAATTCCACATTTCCTCCTTTGGATATCCATCTCTTACCTTCATCCAGCCTCACCTGCAACCCCACGCTGGGTCTGTCATTGGATTCTGAGCAATAACATTTGCCCCTCTGAAGACTAGCTCAATCAATTAATTGAGCATCCCGCAAAAGACCAAGACTGTTCAAACCAAAAAGAAAAGTAGGTAAGGAGCTCTAATCAGTGAAATACTCTTATCGAACTGTCAGAGGTTCAGCAGAAAGAAATCTTTCTGTGTCTAGAAGGCAGGGTCCACCCTATCCTCAGGGACCTATCAACCCACCCTGTCCCATTCCAGGGTCCAAGTATTTGTGGGGGCAGGGGTGTGGGCAGAATCATGTAAGTGAATAAGGCAATCATGCTTTCTGTGGAGACAGGAAAGTATGGTGTGGTCCTGAGCTGCAAGTCCTGGATTTCTTGATTGCCAGTCTCAAGTGACTATGAGCCAAAGCTCTGTGGTCCAGGATGCCTGTCTCCTTTATCCTGGGGTCCCTTCATGGAACAGTTTGCTCAACTGCACATCATTTTCCTTGAAGTTCATAAAAGACCATTCCTAGGTCAGGGATAAATGGAGTCCTGACTCCCTCTTGACTCCTTAGCCCCTGTTCTCTTGCTCCCCACAATAGCCTTTCAATCTCAGGATTTCACAATCCGTTCCCCAGGCCCAGCTGGATTTTCCTCTCCAGTGTCCGGGATCTGGCTCACTGCCACTCTTCTCCTGACTGTGCACATCTGCTCTGCCTTAACCCACTTACAATCTGGGTAAGAGGCTTCCTCTGACAGCTCCTGCCTGACACCCACATCAGCAGGACTCTACTCTTGACCTTTCCACTTGCAGTGCATTGGTTGAAAGTTCAAGCTGTAAAACCAAATCTCTTGGGCCAAATGCACCACGGACTGACGTAGGAGCTTTGGAAGGTCTTCTTACCAAAGCTCTGAACCAGCACCCTGCCAAGTCAGACTGGAGCCTGAAGCAAAAGGAAAAATATCAGCAATACCAATCCTGTCTTTATCTAATATTTGATAATTTGTACATTATAATTTGTTTTTTGCTTTTGATTTTTAAAAAAATCTTGATGGTGAGGTTACTAGTGTTTCCTTTAACTTTACAACCAAGTTGAATGCCTTTCTTGCTTCGTTTAATTCCAGAACTGCTCTTTCTTCATCTATAAAGTGGGAATCATAATTTGTCTGCCTTGTAGTTTTTTTTTTTTTTTTTAAACGATGATTGGAAATTCTGTGTCTAAAGTCTTAGCAAAGTAGCTGATCCATTGTAAGTGTTAAAAAAGAAAGAAAAGAAAAATGTAAAATGTATTTTCATCTCATGTTGCCTCAGTGTATTAATAAGGGTTAATATGCTCTATTTCATTAACATGTTAGATCTTGCAAATTCCTCAAGGCAAGAGTCTGGGCTGTTACTTTTGTGTCTTTCTTCAGTGGCATGATGTTTTTACAAACAAACAAACAAACAAACTTGTCTTCATTAAAGCTCTTGCCTATTAATTAGGGAGTTAGAACAAATTAAATCTAAGAACCATTTCTTCAACTGTTCTCTGGAAATCTGTATACCCAACTGAAAATGTCTATGCAATATCAGTGTCACCTTCTTTATAATCTATGTGACAGCCACTATTTCTTCTCTGTACCTCTCTGGTTCATCATTACCACACATACATGGGATGACCCCTACATCTGGGAAAGAGTTCCAGCTCCCAGATTCTTCAACCCACTGTGCTGGCAGCGTTCCACGAGCTCGTCTTGGGAAACTATAATTGATTACTCTGGAGGGAAAACTCCATCCCAACACCAGCTGGCAGCCAGACCCTGCCCTAGAGTCCCTGAGTTAGTCTTCAGCAAAATTCTCGGCAGAGATGGTGTATATATGAGAAGGTCGACGTTATCTTAGGGTCCAAATCATTGGTAGGTACAAGTGTTTTCTTCTGAGTACTTGAATTTGGCATTGATAAAGTCCCAGAGTATTGAATTTTCCAGTGGCTACCCCAGGGTGCCTGGCAAATTTTTAAATTATTTTGTAGTTTTGAATAGACAGAATGTTTTTCCATTCGATGCTACTTGAACACATGAGCCAGGCTAGCAGGAGAAAAGAAACAAGGGACCAGCTTTGAAAAGCAATGAGATGAAGGTGAACTTAGGATCCAGAGCTCTGTTGACTGTTCCTGTTCAGTCCATTAAGGCTGCCATCCCAACTTCTGGGATTTGAAAGGGGAAAAACAAAAATGTCAATTATTTGTCCAAACTCTTCAAATGAGAATGAATAAAAATTTTGAATATGAATGTGATTTCCATTCCAAAAGTGCTTTCTAGATGCCAAAACCATATTTTTGAATAAATATGCTTTTGTTGAATAGAATTTTTTAGAGTTCTTCTCCTGACTACACAGAGCACTCATCCATGAAAACACAGACAGGTTTGGATACCCCAGTGCATTTCAAGTCATGAGATGTTGAGATCTCTCTCCGCATGCGACATGGGTAGCAAGAAATGAAGAATGAGGGCTGGGGTTGTGGCTCAGTGGTAGAGTGCTTGCCTAGCACATGTGCGGCCCTGGGTTCAATCCTCAGTACCACATAAAGATAACTAAAATAAAGGTATTATGTCCAACTACAAAATAAATATTTTTTAAAAAGACACGAAAAATGAGATGATGAGCATGTGCAACTTCTAAACACAATTCTAACTTAGGAATATCTCAAATACTTTAAAATTTAAAGTAATAACTTATAGCCAATCTTTGTAATCTTTATCGTATGTTTGTGATTTTATAAGGATGAAGAAGGTAACACAGTCATCCAGACTGCTTGCTATTCCCAGCTCTGCTGATAGGTCCTCAAAGCAGAAGCAAGGAAGAAGGGCTCACCCTCAGGTGCCTCATGAATAGATGTGTGTTCTCTCTCCTTGGCCGTGATTACTGTCAAGGTTGCGTGTGGTTTCTATTTTTGGCCGAAATGGCAGAAAAGCCGCTTCTGCAGCCAAGAAGCAGCATTGTAGGATGCCAATAAATTCTGGGGAAAATTACATTATAAAAAGGAAAACTTTGACATGCATCTGGCAATAAGACGCTTCTGAACATATGGCAGCCTGGTAGGTAGGAAGCCGTTGGAACATGGTAAGTTGAGCTGAACGCTGCCCCCA
This sequence comes from Tamias sibiricus, assembly GCA_025594165.1. Taxonomy (NCBI): domain Eukaryota; kingdom Metazoa; phylum Chordata; class Mammalia; order Rodentia; family Sciuridae; genus Tamias; species Tamias sibiricus. Next base: position 169,181,860 of record CM046659.1, read on the forward strand.
TTGTGTTCTGGGGTGCATTTGGGAAAGGTCCTGCTGCGGAGGCCATGTCTCTTCCAACCTGATGTGGCACATTTGCTGGGGAGGGCAGCTGGGTGGAAACCCGGACTTGTGTGTGTGACCTTCTCCTGCCAACCTCTGATTGATTTCAAAAGCTATTTTTAGTGGTGCAGTGGGCAAGATCAAGACTCTGTTGTGGAAGCCAAGCCCATCATCACGACTCAGCTGATAAAAGAGGCACTGGGGAGCTAGGGACACTGGGGGTCTCAGAATTAAGGATTTTGATGCAAGGAGTTGACAGGTGCCCTAAGTCAAAGTCCTGCTAGTGGATGGGGCATACAGCTCCCTGGTCCACATCTGTTGACGAAAAGTACATCATTTCTTAGGGAAACCCATGACTTGAGGGACCACTCTTATAAGGAATGAGGAAAAACTAAGCTTTTATCAGAGGATGGTGAGAACCTGAGGTTGTGCCCAAGACCCCAGAACAGTATTTATCAGAAGGCAATCCTCCCACCTCCTGCAGCTCATACCTCAAACTGTGCCACCTTGCCCTCCCTCAAGTCTTATGCATCTGATGTTGGGAATGAATCACACATAGCAATGTCAGAAGGATTGGCACTGCTACCTCCATTCTTCATACAAGGACACGAAGGCTCAGCAAGCATACTTCTTGACCCAGGTCACAATCTAGATCCGAGAACAAGTCTAGATCTGTGTGACTCCAAAAACTGCTGATGTTATCACATGTTGAGTCTTAAAAATGTTTGCTTATTTCTTATCCCATGGGTCATAGACTAAATTATGAAGACAGTTGCTTCACACCTTTGCTAGCTAAGCTTCCTCTGGATAGGGTGTGAGTGTTTTGTAGTTTCAGAAACTCAGGCTTGGACCTTTGTTCTCTTCTGATTATGTAATCAAGTACAAGGTACAGTGCACATGAAGTGGCACAGTCACCCCCTCTCCATGCATTCACATGTACCATGCAGCGTGTCCTCATAACCATGCAACATATACCTGCACATGCCTTCACCCACCTCCATATGTGCAGCTCCTCCCACACTCAGAGCCAGATTCTTGCAAGCCTCCTTCAGAGCAGTTATCAAACTTTCTGTTCACAACCATGGCCATGGGAATTATGAAAATGACCTTTGAACAAAAAGTGTGTTTCAGAAATCTGCATTTTATGCAAGCACTCATTTCATTTTGATTAGGATGTCTGTGCACCATTCCTTAGGAAAATTGGTATGAGATCCTTGAAGACAACAGGTAGTTCTGACACATTTCTATTTGCCCCGAACAAGTCACAAGTCCAGAGAGAGGGTAGACAGATATTTGGAGGGAGTAGGTTGGATGAATGTCCCTATCACCCACTCTCTCATCCATCCAGGGATCATTACATAAAGACAGTCAGAAGTCAAGTGTCCAGAGGATCCAAAAGTCTCAGCTGGCCTTCTGGGGCCCAGTTGTGTGGACTAATCTTTGTGAAGAACTTTTGGAAATCCATGAGAACTCTTTATTCCCTTCCCTGTTGAGTCAACTTCATCTCTGAAAAAGAGAATGTTACTTATTTAGTATCAGAAAGTTTTCTTTTCTTTCTTGTGAGGCTATGACTAGAATCATAAGGAGGTCAGAGACCCTGAGGGAAGTGTTCTCTGCCACGCCACCTGCCCCAGCACAGAAGGACTCTTCCTTCTTTCCTTTCCCCACCACCCTTCCTGTCTTTCCATCATTGCTCAGGGAGCTCACTTAATTCTGCTGGTCCGTGTTAACTCCAGTGCACATGTCATCATTCATTGTCCCAGCCTTCTTAGGATTTTTGCACTCCTTCAGGAGCAGAATTTTTGGTGCTCCTCTACCAGAGAGTAGGCCGCCTGTGAGACTCCATAACATTGCTAATGAACCTTGAGGTGCCACACCAGTTACTCACAGCCAGTCAGCACCTACTGAGAACAAGTTCAACTAAAGGAAATACCATCCTAAGTTCATAAGGAGTTTTGTAAAACCCTCCTCTGTATTCCTGATCCCCTAGGTCTATGTTATTTTCCTGGCCTGCCAGTCCAGCAGTGGCACCAAGAAAGGACACGTGGTTATTGAGGGCATTGGGAAATGGCATAGTCTTAGTGACCTCATGCTGGTTTCTCTCTTACTAACTGCTCATGTGGCTTCATTTCAATTGCCCACAGTCAAATTCTTCTGATAAACCATAGCGGGCCTACTGGTATATGGTTGGAGTTTCTACCTTCTCCTCTTTTTCTTATAAACCCAGACACCCTTTCCTATCTTCAGTCCTCTGAATGTACTGGTGATGTTTCTCCCACCACTCAGTGGCATCTAGGATGAAGTGGATTTTTTGAGCAAATGGACGTTTTGCAATCCTCCCTAACAGCTTTTCAAACCTCACTATGAACTTCTAATTGTGAGCTGGGAGACCCCTCGTGTGGCATATCTTTACACAACTAAGTGTAAGTATCCTTTTGGTTTTGAAGCTGCATCACCTATTTGGGGAGCTTTCCATAGAACAAAGAGAAAGTGGGGTAGAAAAAAATAAGGGTTGTGTTCTGAGAGCACCAGGGAAACACCAGATGCTTAGAGAGTGGGTGGAGAATTTTGCCTCTGCATTGGTTGTGTTAAGAAAGTTCTCTCTACCTGTAGATATTCATCTCTGTTTGGATGATGATAATACAGCATCTATTACTCATTTCTAAATACAGGGAATGACATTACAGAATGGAAAGAAGAATGAGGTGGGTATTTAGAAATAATAAAATGATAGAAGTGGATATGTGGAATTAAAAGAGAACATTTGGTGCAGGGTATAATTTAAGTCAAAAGAGCTAGTTGCCTGAGTAAATAAATATTGCATGATTTTATTAGTGCAAACCAAATGTGTTTCTAGCTACTGCATCCAGCAAATTTCTGTGTATATGCTGAAGATATATCTAGAAGGACGTAAAAGAAAGTAATAATTATGTTTACCTTTGCCGAGAGAGGGTAAGAAAAAGAGCTTTTAAATTTTACTTTATGCAAATTGGTACTATTTGAAGTTTAAACTTAAAAAAAAATCTTTTACCCCCCACATAGTTACTCTTTTTACATATGTTGAGAAGCAAATGACAACTGCTATACTTAGGGAAAAGTAAAACCCTGAAGGGTTTCCCCTGAGCAGGGGCATCCTGGGGTGCTCATTTTTCATTGTGGAGGTTCAGGAAGTTCAGAGGTGCTTATGCATCTCCCAAAGCCTACTGCTCTGGAAGGCAGCCTGGCCTACCATAAGGTCAGCCTTTCCATGCATATTTCCAAATCCACAAGGTTCAACTGAGTTCAAGCTCAGCCTAGAATTAGCTCCCCAGAGTCCAACCACACGATCTGGACAGGAGAAGTGCTTGGTTTTCCCAATCATCAGTTACTTCTTCCCCTCCTGGTCTTGGAGGAAATTGGGAAGTGTGTATTTTACCACTGGATTTTGAGCCTTACGCAGGGCTGCTGACGGATTGGACTTATGGTTAATTCAGTGGTTGGTATGCATCCTTTCCATCCATCTCCCAGCCTGGAACTGTGTTCAAAAGGAGATTATGGGCAACTCTTGGAGCAGTCGACCCTAAACGTTATATGTGCAGGGGAACCACCAGCGAAGTGTACCAAATGCTCATTCCCAGGGCTTGAGTCAGCACATTGAGGGGAAGTCCCAGGAATCTGCATTTGTTAACAAGATCCTCAGATAATTTGGATGCAAAAGAGGCCAGGAAGCTCAAAAAGAGAAAATCTGTCCGAATCCTACAGGAAACACTGCAATGTGAGGAATGGCTGGTACTAGTGTGTTTTCCAAAGCTGGGTGAAACAGGAAAGACTAAAGAAGAATTAAACCAATAAAGTAATCTCAGTGGCTCAGGAGGCTGAGGCGGGAGCATTGAAATTTAAAAGCCAGCCTCAGCAACTTAGTGAGGCCTCAAGCAATTTAGCAAGACCCTGTCTCAAAATTTAAAAAATAATAATAATAACAAAAATAGAAAGGCAGGGGATGTGGCTTAGTGCTTGAGGACTCCTGGGTTCAATCCCTGGTACCAAAATAAAAAGAGAGAGAGAGAGAGAGAAACAATTAACACTTTTTGCTTGGACAGCACCATTACAAGTGCTTACATGCTCATTCTCCTGACATCTTCATCTCCTTTATGGAAATGAAGACTCTGAGGCTTGGAGTTTAAATAACTTACCCAAGGTCATCTGGTTACAAAGTGACAAATCTAGAATACAGACCTAGGTGGTCAGGCTCCAGAATCCATGCCCTTAACCACCATACTCTGGGACAAGGCTTGGCAAAGTACAACCCACAGACCAAATCTAGCCTGCTTCCTGTTTTCCCTAGTTTGGGTGAGCTAAGAATGTTTTGCTTTGATTTACATTTTAAATGCAAAATGTAAAAAAAAAAAAGGCCATTGGCTCTTTAGGGAGAATAAGTTTTCATTTGGTTCATGAAGCCTGAAATATGTACTATCTCACCCTTTATCGAAAAACTTGTGGATTTCTGATTGAGGAGAGAATCAACTAAAGGCTCTTGTTTCTCTAAGAGATGGCATACACAGAATTCTGAATTGCTTCGCTGCAGGGAGGAGTGAAGACACCCATGAGCCTCTCAGGCCAGCTTAGCAAAGAACTCATCATCCCTGGCACTTCCTTCCTGGCCAAAGCTGCCATTGGTGGTGCTGGGGGCCTGAGATGGGTCCATCATTGTCATTTAGAACTTTCTGTAATTAAGGTTATGCTTTGGCCATTTAAATAAAATGTGATAACATGCAGCTGGGGCGTGATGAAGAATTCTTCACATAAAGAAATTTCAGTCACTTTCCGGCCTCAGTTCTATTATGGTGCTGATGTTATTGTAACAAGACCACGGGTTCTCTATTTCTGGTAGGGATCATAGTAATGCTGAAATAACTGGAGTTCGAAGATCAAGTAACTTCCCCAAGGTCACACAGCTGGGTCAACCTCAGGCAGTTGGATTCCAGACCCCGTGTGTGCTTTACTCAACCACTGCCATGCAGTGTAGCCCCCCAGAGGGTCCCTGGGAGCTCGTTAGTATTCCTTTCTCCATTTTACAAATAAAGAAACTGGCTGTCAGAACATTTAGAACAATTGAAGGAGGTTATTGACCTCTTCAGTCGACTTGAGTGGAGACTTGACAGACTCAAAATTCCAGGCAGGCTCCTCTATTTTATATTGGTGCATTATAGTGGTACATGATGGTGGGATTTGTTGTTACATATTTGTGCATGCACACAATATAACATTGTCATTCCCCAGGATTTCCCCATTCCCTTCCTTCCTCCCTCTGCTTAGTCCCTTTCCTCTACTCTACTTGCCTCTATTCTTTGGAGGGGCTTTGGACAGGCTTCCTGCCCTGCCTCAGCCCCAGCAGGGACAAGGCAGTGGCACCTACAGGGAGGTACCAAGGGAGACATTTTTCCATCAGAAGCCATATGCATACCACAGCTCCTTAGCATAGCAATTCCCCTGCTCACAAGCCATGTGACCTTGCCTCAGAAGCTTAATGTCCCTGCTTCTCAATTTCCTCATCTGTAAAATGGTAATGACAATAACGACTCTTTTACCCACAGGGTTATTGGAAAATATTTAACGAGATAATTCACATAAACTACCTGCAAGTTCACAGCATATAGTAAGTGCTCAAAAAATGGGAACTATTACCATAATTGAATAGAAGGACTGGAGGCTATTATTAGATTAGAAGCCATGAGCAAATAATAAAATAAAACGTAATAAGTGTATGTGATATGCCAGTCTCTGCATTAAGCTCAGAGGTCATTATCCTCTTAATTCTCATGCTCATTCTATAGATGAGGAAACAAAAACATGCTTGGCAAGGCAAAGTTACTTGCTCTAAGCAGAGAGAGAGGCTTGGATCTGAAACAGAGATGTCTGGTTAATTCCAGATTTTCTTACTCGGTGCCATGCCAAATCCCCCAAATTTTTGCCTCTTTCTAGAGTCCAGAAATGTAGAACAGAGGCTCCTAAAACAAGTATACTAGGAGGAGAAGTTATGACACTTATGCTCAACTTTATTAGACTTTTATGTTAAGAAGATGTATTCAGTGAAAACCTATTTATTTGAAGTGAGCTTGAATAATATAATGAATGAAATAAAACATTGCATCTACTACTGTCAAGACCAAGATGGATTATGATGTGTTGGATGGGTACAAATGATTCTGGGGTCCTGATCCAGGAAAAGATTTGGAGGCAATTTTGCCTCTTAAGAAAGGATTGTAGGACTTTCACTCACAGAGGATTTATTGGAAATGAAATGGAAACTCTTTCAAGATTTTATTAAGAGATATAGTCTTCCTGCATAACTTCTTTCCCTCCTGGACATTTATGAGTGTTTGGCTGGAAGGGTGGTCTGGGAGCTGAGTTTTGATATATATGGTTCTTACAAGGAGGTGCCAAGGGAGGCATTTTTCCGTCAAAAGCCATATGCATGCTGGGTCCTGGAAACGGTGGACACTGGCAGTAAAAATAATCTAGGAAAAAACATGTCAGCCAGTACTAGTGGCTGTGGATATTGGGAGAACCATGGCTAAATATGTAAATGCATTGAGAACTGGGTATGGAAAACAATAAGGTTGAATTCATCCCACGACCCAGAGTGTTCCAGGAGATGACCACAGCCAGGAAAGCACTTTCTTAGTTCAGCCTCCAAGTACACTGTTGAAACCCACAAAAGAGAAAATGAGAAAGGTGTACGGCCTCATGACCATGGGCCCCAACCATGATGGCACTACCTAATACACTGCTTCCCAACTAAGCTGAGCCTCTCAGAATGCCACTGACAGGTGATCACAGGATGTGACCAGGCAGCCACATGGCCCCCAGTGTGTCTCCATGGTGTATGTGGCAGGGAACTCATCTCAATGAAACCTCATAAAACAGGAGCACAAATCTGGAATGGAACATATGTCAAGCCCACAGGCACCATCACCACATACACCTTCAGAGGATGCCTTTTGTATTGGTCTCTTTTTTCCCATCTAAGTCAATCTTGACTTACACTTCCTTTTGCCACTTCTAGTTCCTTGGTGTTCCTATTTTCCCAGGACTTTTGCACAAACTTTTACCACTGGAAAATATTTTGCTTGGCTTTCTCTCATGCTGTCTCCTGTTTATCTTTCAGACCTCTGTTTAAATGGCACCTTCTTAGGAAACCTGTGATATCTACTTCCTCCTGCAGGATTATATGACAGTCCATGTTATTTGTACACCTAGCTTTGTGTTCCTTCCTTTTATATCACTTATCACTGACTGTTTATTTACATAATAATGATTTGCTTAATATATGTCTCCAATATAGGACTTATAGTTTCTAAGCAAGATAACTGTGTCTGTTCTCCTTCACCGTTTTTAGAGTCTTTACCAGTATCTGGCAGAGTATGCACCTAGACACACTAGGCTGGCCTCACCCCAGAGTATTTGGTGCAGCAAATCTTGGGAGAAGCCTGTGAATTTGCATTTCTAACAATTTCAGGGATAGTGAGATGCTACCTTCTGGAAGCCTGCCTTTGAGGACAAGTGTGCCAATGGTTCTCTACCTCAGAATTACCTGGGGAGCTTAAAAATACCCTAATGACTTCTGAGTGGCTATATCTAAATAATAGTAATAATTATAATACAGAATCATAAATAATAGTAATAATTATAATACAAAAGCTACAACTTATTAGCTTAATAGCTGCTAGACCCTATGATAAGTACTATTTTTAGTATTTATATAAACCAACGTAGTAGGTTTTATTAACCCCCATTTGTAGATGAAAGAATTGAATTTTCTATGACTTCTATGAATTGGCCATATTCTCAGTTAGGTAGTGGTAGACAGAGAATTCACATTCTATTGAGTTTGATCTTAGGATTGGTCTTCACCTACCATGTCATGCTGCTTCTCCTTTAATAGGCTACTTCTTACCTAAAGTGTTATTTTAATCAGCTTGTTTCATCGCTGTGACCAAAGGACCTGAAAAAAAAAAACAATTTTAAAGGAGAAAATGTTTATTTGAGGATGCATGGTTTCAGAGGTCAGTCCATAGACAACTGGCTCCATTCCTTGGGGCTTAAAGTGAGGCAGAACATCATGGCAGAAGAGTGTGGCAAAGGGAAGTGGCTCACATGATGATCAGGAAGCAGAGAGTGTCCTTGTGCCAGATACTAACTATATATTCCAAAGGCATGCCCCCCATGACCCACCTCCTCCAGGCACTCCCTGTCCGCCTTCAGTTACCACTCAATTAATCCCATCAATGGTTGGGTCAAGGCTCTCGTAACCAAATCATTTCATCTTGAAGCCTTCTTATATAGCCTCACACATGAGCTATTGGGGGTCCACCTAATACCCAAACCATAACACACACGATTCTCTGACTATGGGAAGCATGGCGGAGAATATGGTGAAGTCATACCACAATGAACTGAAGCCTCATTTCTGGCTTCCCGAACTCACATCCACATGGACTCTCTTTCTTTCTCAGCACCTGGCAAGAGCATTTGAGTGCTCTTCTCTGGTCTGGTGGGTTGACATTGGAGACCTCTGCTGGCTCCACTGAACCCTCCACGTCTTGTGCTCCAGAGGACGGGGTGCACCTCCTCCAGAGTCTCCACTTTTAGTCTCCTTCGTCATCACCACCCTTGTTGTGATGCTCACTTTGAGAGGGAGTTCTTTTTTTTTTTTCCTTTTTTAATTGAATGTGTCCTGCATTGAAGTAGACTTGTTTAAACTTCTTTTCCTCACCTTGGCAGGAAGCAGGAAACCCACCATCGGCTCCTCCACAGCTCCCTGGCTCCACAGTATGGTCAGAGCTCAAGAAGCTTCACCCACTTCTCATCCTACAATGGCAAGTCTTGACAATGGCAGAAAACCCGTTAATGGCTACCGTGGTGGACCACCTCTCTGGATCAGAAAACCTTAAAATTGAGCATGCATCAGCATCACCTGAAGGTTAGTTAAGGCACAGTAGCCTGGCCTCACCCCAGAGTACTTGGCGCAGCGAATCTTGGGAGAAGCCGGTGCATTTCTAACAATTTCAGGGATGATGAGATGCTACCTTCTGGAAGCCTGCCTTTGAGGACAAATGTGCCAGTGGTTCTCTACCTCAGAATCACCTGGGGAGCTTAAAAATACCCTATTGCCCACAACACATCCCCAGCAAATTAAGTGAGAATCAATAGGGATGGAGTTCAGGCACTGATATTTGTAAAATTTCCCAAGTGACTATAATGAGCAGCCTGAGTTGAAAAACTTTGTGCTACATAGAGTGGTTATTTTGTTTTTCTTTTTTTGTTCTTTTTTGCTTCTCTTCATAAAACATGAGAACGGATAGGACTGAAATGGTGCTCTTAAAGATATGGCCTCTCAAAAGTCATGATGAATCTGGCTCTCTCCATATCTTTTATGAGGTTTGTACTCAGGCTGATCTTAGGCCCAACCCAAGAAATCCAACCAACATGTACATTGTCTTCCCAAATAGTTCAGCCAACATCCCCAGGATGTGCTTTAGATATGGTAGTGAGAGAAAGCCTCTAGGGAGAAGAGACCTGTGTATGAGTGGGGTCTTGAAAAATGAGGGAGCCAGCCCCAGAGAAAACTGCAAGAAGAGTATCCCATGCCAAGAGCACAGCTCCTGCAAAAGGTGCAAGCTGGACAAGGAGGCCCTGTGGCTTGAGCAAGGTCATGTGCAAAATATACAGAGTACAGATTTGAACCCAGACAAGCCCATTCTAATTCCAATATCCTAAATGTATCCCCTGAAATCACAATCCCAAGAGAGGAGGAACTGACCCTGGGAGCAGGGGTCTCTGCTCTCAGTGTTGAAGCTGTAGCAATGCAGGCCAGGAGAGAAGAGATGAGCTGTCTGAACTTCTTCACCTCTTCTAAGCACAGGCTAAAGTTTTTTCTTAGGGTTTTTTCCTCATGACCCTCTTCTCCCTTCCAGAATTAGATATTTTGTTCCAGAGTCAAAAAATAAGGCTGATTTTAGTCCAAATTTTGCTTTTGGTTATAATTTACCTAGGAAGAATGTGAAGAAATCAGATTCCCTCCTTTGCATCCTGGTGAAGGAACACAATCCTCAGCAAGGTCTTTGCAGACCTGTGCAGTGTGGTGGGTCTGGGGACATTGCCTCCCAGGTGGAAGGTATACATGGCCTTCTGAGCTCCTATGGCCTAAAGCCTCTGAAGCCAAGACTCAGATCCAGGTGTCTAAATTTCTTACCATTTGAAATGGCTCTCTCAGAATAGGTTCACATGTGGGAACTATGATTTGATCCTGTCTTTAAGGATGAAATTTTGACAACGTCTATTAAAATTAGCAATGTGCTCACCTTATTTTAGTCAGCTTTTTCGATGCTGTGACTAAAAGACCTAACAAGAATGAATAGAGGAGGAAAAGTTTATTTGGGGGCTCATTTCAGAGGTCTCAGTCCAGAGACATCTGGCTGCATTTCTTGGGGCTTCAGGTAAGACAGGACATCATGACAGAAGAGTATGATGAAGGAATGCACTGGTAACATGGCACCAAGAAAGGGGGGGGAGGAGAGAGAGAGAGAGATGCTCTTCTCAACAAAGACAAATGTAACCCCCAAAGGCATGATCCCAGGGACCCACCTCCTCCAGCAATACCCTACCTGGCTATAGTTACCCCCCAGTTAATCCCTAAAGGGGATTAATGCACTGATTAGGTTAAGTCTCTTCTAACCCAACCATTTCATCTCTAAACTTTGTTGCATTGCCTATACATGAGCTTTTGGGGGACACCTAATCTAAACCGTAACACCCTCTAATGCAAAATCTCTGCCTTTTAGTTTATTTCCTAGAAAAAATAAAATTAAGACACAGGCTACCAAAATAGAACATACAAGAATTTTCACTATAGAGTTGTTTATAATATTGGAAAATGGGGGGGGGGGATTAATTCTGTATGATTAAGGAAACGGTAAAATGAATTATGACATGCACATTCTGTGGGTCAGTATGCCACAGGACAAAACACTGTAAGAATTGCTTCTAACATTTAAGAGTAAATTGCATGAGAATGTATATTATCTCTTGTTATTTATGTAAAAATGTTTGGGCATAGAGTGAAACTGTATTTATATGTATATTTATAATACATAGGGAAAGGTATGGGACAATGTATGCCAAATTGATGTTACTCTTCAATCCAGGGGGAGACTGTGATAAAAATAGGTAAAAAGGGATGCAAACATGTCAGAGTTGTGGGTTTTGACTGTGAAAATGTCCATATGTTTGAAGTTTTAGGAAATAGTATAATTATGTACTAGTTGAATAATATATCTTTTGTAAGATTGGCAAGCAGGTTTGAGGCCAGTATGAGCAACTTAGCAAGACTTTGTCTCAAAATAAAAGTAAAAAGTGGGCCAGGGATGTAGCCCAGTGGTATAGCACCCACGGGTTCAGTCCCTGGAACAGACTGGCAAGCATGCAATACAGGGACAGGGTGTAGGTTAATGGGCCTCCTGTCTCCATGTTCCTGGGAGATCAGAGCTCACATTTCCCTTTGGGTGATATTTTCTCTGACCCGGAAGGCTAGTGTAGTCCTAAGAATGGGACTTTACTGGGCTATTTGAAGTCAAATATGAGGACTTCACTAAAGAAAAGAGAAGACAGTTTGTGATGTAGAGTTTAAAAACCCTTGTTAAAGAGCCATCCAAAAACTTGGAATGGAACCACCATTTGGCCCAGCTATCCCACTCCTTGGTTATACTCAAAGGACTTAAAAGTAGCATACTACAGGGACACAGCCATATCAATGTTTATAACAGCACAATTCACAATAGCTAAACTTTGGAACCAACCCAGATACCCTCCAGTAGATGAATGGATAGGGAAACTTTGGTATATATACACAATGGAACATTACTTAGTGTTAAAAGAGAATAAAATCATGGCATTTGCAGGTAAATGGATGGAGTTGGAAAATATAATGATATGTGAAGAAAGCCAATCCCAAAAAACCAAAGGCTGAATGTTTTCTTTGCTATGAGGATGCTGACTCATAATGGCTATGGGGCAAGGGAGGGGTGGAATGGGGGGCATGGGAGGAATGGAAGAACTTTAGATAAGGCAAAGGGGATGGAGGGAGGGGAGAGGAGGGGGTAGGAATAACTGTGGAATGAGTTAGACATCATTATTCTAAGTACAGGTATGAAGACACAAATGGTGTGAAAATGCTTTGTGTACAACTAGTGACTTGAAAAATTGTGCTCTGTATGTATACTACGAAATGAATTGCATTCTGCCATCATGTACAACAAATTAGAATAAATAAATAATTTAATAAGCTAAAAAAGGGGGGGGGCATCCAATCCTCCAAACCACACCTCCTCCTGGAATCCTGTTTTCAGAAGTTTTCCCCTAAATGTGGGTCTGAATCCTTACTGTGGAGACCCAGCCTCCCCTATGCCTGCTCATGGCCACACAGGCAACGATTTCCTGTTCCTTCTGCCTCTTGCCTCCCAACTGCTCATTCCATGCTTGCGATTCACTCTGCAAGTGGGCAACCCAGCATAGACTCTGCAGGTCTGGTGGCACGGGGAGACTCTGATTTACATTATTCTATAAATTTCAGCAGCACAGAGGTAGTTGCCTACCCTGGAAAAATTTCTTGATAGATTACTGTTGGAAAAAAATACCAGATCACAACAGCCAGGCGCGGTGGCACACGCCTGTAATCCCAGCACTTTGGGAAGGCTGAGGCAGGAGGATCACGAGTTCAAAGCCAGCCTCAGCAATGGCGAGGCACTTAGCAACTCAGTGAGAACCTGTCTCTAAATAAAATACAAAAAAAAAAAAAAAAAAAAGGGCTGGGGATGTGACCCAGTGGATGAGTGCCCCTGAGTTCAATCCCCGGTACCACACACACACACACACACACACACACACACACACACACACACAAATACTAGATCACTGAACTGACATTTCAGCTGGAGGAAAGGAAAGATGGAGGGAAGCTTAGAGATGGAACCTGTCCATGGTATATGCTAAAGGAGACATGTGCCTTTGTAGGAGGAATTTAAGATTCAATGTCCTCTGCCATTTAATGATGTTTCTCTTGGTTAAGTCTACACACAAAGAGGTGACAGCCAGCTAAGAACTTTCTGGAAACAAAGTATAATTTTCCAATGGCAAATTGTAATTTTTTTAATGAAAATATATAGTGCATGTACTTTAAGTAATATAAAAAGCTATTGATATAACTATTTTGATTGGAATACTTGCCCGGGATTTGTAATTCCTTGACGTTTTTATACAAACAAGGTCTTCTTGACCCACACCATCTGCTTTGTTTTAAACAACCCTACTGTGATGTAATTTACATACCACAATGTTTTAACTGTATAACTCAAAGGTTTTTAGTAGTCTCTTTTCTGTTTATCAATCATCTCTCAACCTCTTCCAGTCTTGAGGGCCTTCTTGCCTTCTCTGTCCTTTGCACTGTGAAATACTTGCTCTGCATTGCCTGGACAAGCGCTCTTCATGTGATTGGCAGCCTAGGACTTACATCCCAGAAGTTCTGCTTTTTTGGCAGAAAGAGACTCTTTCCTCTCATAGCTGAGGTGCCTGGCACATGGTACTAAATTAGAAGCATTTGCCGAACTTCCCGCCCCCGTCCCCCAACCCCACGGGGCTGGGGACAGGAATATCACACATACTTCAGTAACAACGTCTCATCCACGAGATGCTGCAACTTTTACTTAAGGCTTTTCGTTGCCTTTACTATGCTTTTTCCCTTAAACCACTCTTTGTGTTCAGAAAGTTCTTGCATCCCTAATTTGTTCAGGGTTTTAAAGTTGTCATAGTATTTTCATCTCTGTAGTTTAATTAGAAACTCAAACAGGATAGGTTTTTCCTCTTTATAAAAGTTAACAAAATCATGAGTGTACCTTTTACCCCACGTCCATAGCTGTTGGCATTCTGGACCTATTTCAAGTATAAAGCATGCATGGGTCAGGGACCAAGCCTGACTTTAAAGTGTAGCTAGAGGCCCTTTCTAAACTCTACGCTGAAAAGGCAGTGATTCTGGTGGAATGGTCCACACTCCAACCCCCCAGGTGATTGATCCCAAACTCTAGATTTAGGATCCATTTGGAATTTAGTAAGAGACCCAGTTGGCCATAGATTCAGTTCAGCACTACCAAAAGTAATGAAAATTTTCATCATTCAGCTTCTTGCATCTATTTCTTAATTGGTTGATAATTTGGGGGATAGATGAAAAGTATAATTAATCCCTACCACTCAAATCCCAACAGCAACTTAAAATTAATGCAAAATTCCTAAGTCCTGCCACATCTGCAAACATCTTTATGCTTTACTTGACTAATGGCTTGTTTGGGGATACAAATACAGGAAAAGGGGACACTTCCCTTGTAATTGTTAGGTTATGGAGTCCAGAGTTAGCAAATTTGCAGGACTTAAGAATTTTGTAGATTCTAAGTATTCTCAGTTTTGGGGTCCTACCTTTTGTCATATGAAACTTACTACAAAGCACCATCACAAAATAATCTATGATATTGTGCAAAGGCAAAACTATCTCTTTTTCTCTCTCTCTCCAGATATACAATACATTTTTAATTATACCACAATAATATGTCCCATATTTATCTATATATTGTATCACATTTTATATGTAGATATATGCATACATTATATATATGTATGTATGTACCTATATATCTATCTCCCTTTCTCTCTCTCTCTGTATATATATATATACACACACACACATACATATGTATATAGATAGATAGATAGATAGATAGATAGATAGATACAGATATAAATATACACAACCCTGATATGGAGATCTATCTATCTAGTAAGTATATCTCTGTAATAAACTTTCCCTTCTATAAAACATTTTCCTATAACTTAAAAAAACAGACGGGCCTTCTGCACTGTCCAATGTCTAAGAATAACATAGCCCTGAGCATACAATACTGCTGATGGGAATTTTGAGGTCAGTTTAATTTTGTTCTTTCATAAGTGATTATTCTGCCCCTGGGAAAGGTTCTGGATCTTCTATTTATGCTTAGTTCTTGAACTTAGATAGCATTTTACCTACGTTTGGTCATTCCTTTCTTATCATATTAGACACTTAATATACACTTTCAATATGAGCACTCACGACCTTTGTTATCTCTGGGAAATTGTTATCTATTATGACTTGGATATTTTCACTCCTTCTGGGTTTTCTCTTCTCTAGAACTTCAAATATAGGGCAGAATTTTGCTAATAGTTGCATGATAGCTCATTAAATGGATATGTCATCATCCTCATGTGGCAAACTCTGTTTGCTCTTAGTAGCATTTTCACATATTTATTCTTTATTTGAATTATTTTCTCAGGAATAAAATATATTAGGTCAGAGACCTGAAGATTTTTAAGCATACTTGGTTGAGACTTCTGACATCAGAATCCCTCTATGAAGAGCATTTTCCAAACAAAAGAACTAAGTGTGGGACCTGTGGCTGCTCTCTACTGGGACTCATGTCACAAAGACTGTGCCCCGTGGGGAGGCAGACTGGCAATGGCAGCATTCACAAATTTTGCAGACACCTGTGAGGCTAGCCCCCCTTCTCTTCTTTATTTTAGCTTCTTGCAGGTGATATGTCTCATTCAATGCCTGATCCAGGACAAGGCAACCTCATGTAAAAGGTTTTGCCTTGTGCTATACTGTCTATGGGCTTGAATGGGCAGAAAGCATTCAAAGACCATTGGGTATGTGTGCCAGCCTCTCCCTAAATTCCTTGATCCATGAGGAATCTATAGGCAGCTGTGTCTTTGGAGCTAGAAAAATCCCCAGGCTTCATCCCAGCTCATTCCAGTGCCTTGATTTTTAGAACCGTGAAGTTGGCTTATAGCCAGTGGATCCCTGATTGTGGGATAGAACAGGACTGCATGCTTTGTTTGTTTTAATAAGGAAAGAAACAAATCACAGGGCTTATTTTATAAGCTGCAAAGGATTATTCAATGAAAAAACAAGTAGTATTCTACCAGTGAAGACTGAGGGTGAGTTTGGGGTCTACATGACTTATGTCAAATGTTGTCATGAAGGTCAAATCCTCCAACTGCTCCAGACCCTGTGCCAGTGCCACTTGGGCCTTATGAGTGAGCTTGGACATGAACATACACTTCACTTGACCAGAGTGACAGTCACCAACATGTCTGCCTTCTTGTCTGGCCTTGTGTAATGGTCTAGCCCCAACAGAATATAGACACAAGATCCTCATGGTTTTCCTCTCCATCATGTCCCAAGACTTGAGTTCCCTGCAGAACCTGTATCGAAGAGGAAAGCTTTTGTACACTTGAGAATTCCAGGCCATTAACAGTCTGTTCAGTAGCCCTTTATTGTGTCCAAGCACAGTAGAGTGGACAGAAGGTGGAGTCTGAGACCCACTTGACTTCATCATATCTTCCTCAGCTGCATGATCTTGAGCTATTCATCTAGCCTTAAGTAGCCTCAGTTTCTGTAGTTATGAAATTCTTGTACTCCTGCACTTATGATGTTTATTTAACAACCAGGAGAACAAGACTAACATATCACTCAGATGTTGAAACCACTGGAAATATAAAAAATACTACTAATATAACAAAGGTTCTAGTGCAAAAATTGGAGAACACACTTGAATGTGGTAAGTTGTCAGAAACAACATTTGACATCTTTAAGGTGCTCAAAGAAAAGAAGTAAAATAGAAAATCAATGTCAGTCTTGACCACTACACTCAGAAATTGCCCTCAAAATTATTAATAATGAAGAGGAAAATAAAGAATTTTTGCCATCTAAATAAGAATTGAGAGAAGCTGTTATTGAGAAAACTGCACTAAAAGAAATGCTAAAAAGTTCTTCAGAGAGAAGAAACATTATAGTAGGCAGGAACTTAGATTTATACATAAAAAGGTCATTTTCTAAAGTAAAAAGGGTTAGCACAATATGTGTTTTCCCAGCATTTGCAGAAATAATATTGATGACTACAACTTTATAAAGGATGGAAAGAAAAAGTTTGGAATATGATTGTGTAATAAAACTGAAAGAAATTCTTTACAACCGGTGGTAGTTAGTGATTTCTTATTATACAAAAGTCACAATATGGGAATTTAAAAAAAATGGTAGGGCTTCATCAAAATTAAAAGTTCCATTTATTTGTGTATAACAAAATGAGATAACAAGCCACAATTGGGGAGAAAATAGTTGGAAAAACACATATTTCATAAAAGACCTATATCCATGTGAAATGAATATAACAATACTAAAAAGTACATATCCAACTTAAAAATGGGCAATAGAATTTATCAAATACTTCACCAGCAAAGGTGTGCCAATGACACAAAAAGACATGAAAAGATCATTAGTAATTAGCAAAATGCAAATTAAAGCTAAAATTAGATATAACTGCTGCTTCCTCAGAATACAGGTCACAAACATTGGCATGTAGAAATGAGGGTGTGGGACAATGCTGCAAGAAAGAAAAAGAAGACAGCCATATTAGGAAAAATTGGCAATTTCTTATTAAGTGAAATATACACTTACACCCAGAAATTCTACATACGATGACTGTTTATCTTGACTTTGTTCATAATGACCAAATACTAGAAATAAAACAAATGCCTTTTGTCTTCTGATCGAATAAAAACTAGCATATCCATCTGCGGAATACTATCCAGCAATAGAAAGGAATGTATTTAACAATGGAAATGAACTTCAACACCCAACTGAAGGAAACCAGACTTGAAGTGCAAAGTTATGGGGATAGACATCTGGCCACTGTTTGACAGGGGCTGGGCTTGTGGAGACATATTGTCTATAAAGAGCTGCAGGGGAACTTTGGGAGGATGGAAGTTTCCCCTATCTTGATTATGCTGGTGACACATATTTGTATATATCTGTCAACACTTATAGATTCAACACCGAAAGGGGTAAATTTTAGTGTGTGTAAATTATACCTAAATTTTTTAAAGGCTGCTTTTCAGATATTTTGGGATTTTTATATATCTTCTTTGTTTAATTGATTTTGAACTTAATTCCTCTTGTCAGAGAACATACTTGATGTGATTTCAATACTTGGCGATTTATTGAGACTTACTTTATGGCCAAGCAGCTGGTTTATCTGGTGAATTTGAATGTTCCATTTGCATTTCAAATAAATGTGTAGTCTGCATTTATTGAATGCAGAACAACAACAAAATAACCTGAAATTTAAATGGCTAGTAGTTACCTTAACTAATAAATACATACTTTAACCCTTAGAATCTCCAAACTTCATCTTGGTGAAGTTTACCTCTCTGATTCCTTAACAATGAGTACTGCCTTCAGTAGGGCCAGTTAAAGCAAAATTGAAAATTCTATAATAATTCTGTCTTCTTTACTGTTCATTATCCCTTTTCCCATTCCTTTCTTCATTCCCACCTGAGAAAGGAACCTGTGATAGAAAAGTTCTTCTGAGTCCAACTTGTTATCTCATGGAAGATGAAATGTGATAAATTAATGGTTCCTGATTTATCTCCTACAACAAAGAAATTTAAGTAAGGACACACAGGAATGACAATGCTTGATCTAAGGATACCTCATTAGGCAAAAAAGAGGCATGGTCTGGGACTGACCTAACCCCACAGTCCAATGAAACTATTTACACTGGATGTCACCTGAAATAGCTCATTCATTCTGAAGTTCCATTTTTTTTTTACCTGTAAGAAGGAGAAGATAATACAGCCTGAATTTTCAGCATCATTGTGAAGATCTCATGATATAATGCATGCAGTTCATGTGTCCTCCAAGCACAGGAATGCTCACCATAATTCAGGATGTCTGATGTGAAGCTTGAAGTGGATTTTGTTTGTCTGGGACATGGGCCAGAGCTTATAAACTGGCATGTCTCCTGGGAGAGACTAGGAATCTTCTCATATGACATGGTGGAAACAAGAAGAGACCCTCTCCCTCATGAAAGATCTGATGCCATTTCTTCTTCATTTGTGATGAATTCTTCTATGTGCTGTGCCAATTTGCAAAAATTTCATGAGATGTTTGGAGATGGGGGTGAGTAGTAGCAGACTTCTTAACAGGATGTATTTCCCCCACCCCTCCACTAAGACCATCTAGAGAAAAAGGTACTTTTTTTTGAATTGAGACTGAGGGGAAATAGATCCATAACTCAGCTATGCTTTTAGAAAGCCATATAAATAGAATTTGCAAGCCTGAGATAGGTCTTATCACACAATTCTTGTCTTTTAGCACTTGGAACAACAAAAAGGGGTTCATGATTTTTGAAAAAGTTGCATTTTCTTGGGGTCACTGCAGCTTTGCTGAATTGTATGCTAGATTCCCAGGAGGAAGACTGGCAGCCCTACCTCCTAACACAGGTGTGGGGAAGAGGAAATGGCCCATGGCTAGAGCTGCTTCATCCTAAGTTCAAGTTGGGGATAAATGATAAGCATTAAAGTTTGCAAATTCTGCTCTGGGTTCCCATATATTGAATGAAAACAATATCAGTGTTGAATGAACATTTCTTAAGCTCTTTCTGAATGGCAGTGTGCTGGTTAGAAAAGGCAGGAGAAAAATTAAGACACAGGCTCCAAAAACAGAGCACCCAGGTTTGGAATATCTCAGTTACTAATTAGCTGCTCATCCTAGCCTCCACCTGGTACCTAAGTGTCTTCCTTTGTTAATTGATGATGGTAGATGTAGCTGGAACTGTAAAGAGCACATGAGCTTGGATACACAAAGGACAAGACAGTGCCTGGCACAGAGTAAGCACTTAATATGTTTGTTGTCACATAATTTCACCCAAACTTGAGAATGACTTTATGAGAGACAAACAATTTCTATCAAATAAATAGAAATAAGGGAAATGAGGCTCAGAGAACTGAGCTGACTTGTTCAAAGCCATGTCATTAATAAATAGAAGAACTATTCTCTTTATTCAGTACCCACTTCATTACACTTCCTTAACATAGAGTTGGAGGCACTACCAACTCTATGAAGGATGCTTCTAGGGAGAATGAGATGTCCTAGAACAAATCCCAAATTGGGTTCTGATACTAGCTGTCTGGGAATGCATGGTTGTCCCCTGTCTTCTTTGACTTGGTTTTCTTATCTAACAAGAATGAATGAATAGTACGTGTTAGATACTCCAATCCAGTTTTTAGAATAAAGCATGATTTTCTTCCTTTTTTTTTCCTATCTAAGGATGTTTGGGAACTCATTCCATCTTTCTGTCCTTCACCAAAACCATCAAGGAAATGACATCCATCTCATTCTTTTTTTTTTTTTTTTTTACCTCCTTGCCCCCTCCCTTTCCCTAAATGCATGTTTGAAGACATGAATAGTATGAATATACTTTGTATACAAACAGTGATATATAAAAAGGTGCTCTACATGTGTATTATGAATTGTAATGCATGCTACTGTTATATATACAACAACTTTGAATAAAAAAGGAGAGAGAGAGAGAGAATGCACACGGAAGAAAAAAGTACCAATGCAATATCAAAATATAATGGTGTAAGAGAAAAAGAAAAAAAAAATCAGAGAAGAAGGACATGGAATGAGGATAAGGAATTTGACAGCAATCTGCAAACCAAATATCTCAGACCTAATATCTGGTATGTTTGGGCTTCTCCTAGAGGACAGTGGCCTTTCTGAAGAGAGTCCTAGGCAGCAACCTTGAAGAGGTTGGAGTCTTTCATCTGTCAATCCTGGCTTCCTTACTACCTTGTCCTAACTTAGCCCTGCAAGTACTCCTTCAGATCCAACAAATAGCCCTCTTGACTCAACCCAGATCTAACCAATTAGTTTGAATTTACTGGCCAGTTTTTTTTTTTTTTTTTTTTTTTTTTTG
Source organism: Tamias sibiricus (assembly GCA_025594165.1). Lineage (NCBI taxonomy): Eukaryota > Metazoa > Chordata > Mammalia > Rodentia > Sciuridae > Tamias > Tamias sibiricus. The sequence continues at coordinate 169,202,775 of CM046659.1, forward strand.
AGGAGGTTAATGGGTTATTCATTTTTGGCAACCACTATGTACAGAGACGTTGAGATCAAACAGATTGAGGGGATATGTGTGTGTATGTGCACACGTGCAGACATGCAAGATTCTGTTTACATTTTGCCAAAGTTATATCCTAAAACCAAGGTCTGGATTTTTCCCCTTGCCCCTGACAAAGGCATCAAGTTACCTTCCCTTGCCAACCAGCGATCGCATTTCCCAATGAAAGATAAAAATCAAGTTCAATTGCAGTAGGGAAATTGTTAGCATGTGCTAAAAGTTGGATGTTTCCTTCTCAGCAGAACTAATGGTTCTCAGGTGCTAATGAAATAACCAAAGAAAGTCCTTCACCTTCTGTGCTAGGATACAGGAAGGGATGAGGGCGTGTCCGTGATGTTTGCAGGGAGAGGCCTGGATCCTCCAAGAGCAGAATGAAGGTAGTGTTTTCACGAGGCACCTATAGAACACTGTAGAGAAATTAAGTGACCTGAATTTTCAATATGAAGTTGATAAGTCCTTTATATCTAGAATGACCATATAATTTATCACTCAAACCAGGGCACTTTTGAGAATAAAAGGTAATTCTATGACTACTTCCTGTTCACTCTACTTATAACCTCCCATCACCCCTTCCTATCCCTTCTTGCCCCCCCACCCAAGGGTCTGGCTTGAATTGTAAATCTGGGAAAACAAACTCTGTGTAGGTTTAGTACAGCTGGCTGAGTACTGGGTATTTCGGGCAGGGGTAGTGCACCAGCTGTAACACCAAGATATTTATAGTCCACATTTGCCCATGACCTTTCAAAGCAAAGTTAGGCACCCAGAGTGGTCACATTTCCTCTGAAACATTTGGAATGTTGGCAGGCAGACCCAGGCGATTTACATGCACCAATTGCATGGTCTTTAGTTGGGGGAGGAGGGATTGGTTGGGAGCAGAGGAATGTAGGAGACCATCCGAGATTTCCTGGTCTTTACTGAAAACGGAAGGCTCCGCTTGGGTTTCTGCAGCTTGAAGCCACATTTTAGGCATGCTGCACATAGTGGTTCCCCAGGGATCAGGAGTCTTGTGTTACCAGAGTTCAGCAGTTTGGCCAGGAAAATCAACACCCCACTGCTAAAGGTTAAGAGTTTATCCAACTGAAAAAAAAAAATTTTTTTTTTAAAGCAGTTTTGGCTTTTTCTATAGGCCTACAATGCAACTGGGGACAGGCTCTACCCTTCAGGTCTGAACTCCTGGGGTGGGCTGTGGGAGTGTACATGAGCTGGAAACAAAACCACCAGCAACAAATACTTCTGAGATAATTAGCCCCACAGACTCAGAAAGGCCAGGTCTTTACATCACCCAACATACCCCTTTCACTTTACAGAAGAGGAAACTGGAAAGAATCCAGGATTCCCAGTGTGTTGCTAGACATTATTGAAGCATTCTGGAGTTCCAGAACATTCTTCCATAATGCGTTTAGGACAACGTACCCTCCATTTAGCTCCTTCATGTCCTTTGTAGAATGAACATCAGTCTCTTTTTTCAATATAAATGAAACGAATTTCTTTAGCTTCCATTGGAACAAGTAATGAAAGAGAACTTCTTTTCCTTTGGAGTACTGAGAGAACAGATGTGAACTGAGAGAAAAGGACAGCCAACAGAAAGCAAAGCTGAGATGAGGGAGAGGGACTGAGTCAAGCAATATTTTCTGAATTGTCTGGACATAGTCATTATGATTGGCTAATCTTAAAATATTTGTTTAATAGCTAACACATTCACTTTCCAGTTTAAACATTTTGAGTTGCATTTTCTGTCACATAACCAGAAAAAAGCCCAATACAAAAAAGATAGCGACATGTCCAAGGATATGGTCAATAAAATTTCCAGCACTTATATTTGAAATTTTTCAATCTCAACTAGAATTATTTTCTCTATATATTTTTAACCATTCTCAGGAATTAGTGTGCAAATGACTGTCTATCAGCTGATGCAAAGTTCACTGACTGCACTGATACTGAAGCCAGATGATGCATAATTGGGTAGAAGGTACATCTTTCAGAGTGATGGTCCATTCCATCTGAAGCTTTTCCCAGACTGCAGAGAAAGGGAAAAGAGCAGGGATAACTTCATTCTCTTCCAAATCCAAAATGGAATATTTTGTCTAGTTAAAGGACACTACCAGATCTTGCTGAAGAATTCATTCTGCTCAATTTGAAAGAAGAAAAACTCAGGAATCATGTGCATTGACTGCACATTTCTCAAGCTGGAAAAATGAGCGAGAGGTAGCCATGTGTTCTCAGAGAGACACCTAAGCCTAAGAATGGGAAAATAAGGGGGCGCAGACTTTTAACCAACAACAGCAACAACAAAAACTTACTTAACCAGTTTTCAACAATACAAGTAGTTAACTCTTGATTAATTTTGTTTAAGAGAAAATTCTAAAATAGATAGAAGTGATATATTAATAATCTTTCCAATCTCTTCCTACTCTAGAAGTAATATATTAATAATCTTTCCAATCTCTTCCTACTCTTATCTTACAATTCTGAGAGTTTGGTGGTAGAAGTTTTAGGCCAGGCTGAAAAGTAATTTGAGGTTGGGAGGGAGGTGGGAGGCTGTAACCCACTGCATTGCAAACAAGGCTCTTGATGTCTGGGTTTTCCTTCTTTCAAACTGAGCAGATTAAATTCTTTTGCAAGATCTATTAGTGTCCTCTGTTTTAGCTAGGCAAAATATCCAGTTTTGGAGTGGAAATATGATTTCATCCAGGTGGGAGAGAAATTTGCCTCCTATCCTGTGTTCTGAAATTCTTTACTCCCCATTAAGCATAAGAAAGGATCAATACATTTCTCCAGAAGGATCCTCAATGAACATTGCATTTACTCTATCTTACATAGTGGCATTGAGTTTGATTTCTATTAGCAGAGTGGCTGACAAATAGAAGGAGCAATAGAATGACCATGAGTGGTGGAGACACTACTACTGGTGGCTGTTGGAAAAAGATGCTTAATAGTATTGAGACAAAGGTGAGTTCGAATCCTGATTCATAGATGAATTAAAGCAATGTGACTAACTAAAGGGACATTTTTGTAACATTAGTAAAAATGCTATTGAGGAATCTCCTTTAAATAAATAATATTAGAATGAAGATGTTTAGGAAATAGAGAAAGTAAACTATTCCTTCTACATGAATCTCAATCCTTAGAAATAATTAACATACTTTAACAGATTTTTAAATGTATTTTATATGTGTATAGATTTTTTTTTTGCAAAAATTGGAATTGTATGCATTTTATTTTGATTTAGCTTTCATTTTTTAATAATATCAGGAACATTTTCTTGGTCATTAGATATTCTTGAACAGCATGATTTAATGGACATGTGGCATACATACATATATATATCCATTATGGTGTGGGGTTGTGGCTCAGTGGTGGAGCACTCTCCTAGCATGTATGAGGCCCTGGGTTCGATCCTCAGCACCACATAAATAAAATAAAGGTATTGTGTCCATCTACAACTAAAAAATAAAAAATAAAATAAAATAAAGGTGTTGTGTCCAACTACAACTAAAAAAAATTTTTAAAATATATATCCATTTGTTTACTTTTAGAGGTCAGTTGTTTTCCAATTCTTTGCTTTTATAAATAATGTTGTAATGAATATATATATATATGTGTATATATATATACACACACATATGTAGACATATATATGTATGAATATGCTCATCTCTGATTATTCTACATAAAATTAGTAGCTATGGAGATATATTTTCCAAGCAATGAATGTTTTTTCCTTGTACTTAATGGCATTGCTTTTATAAACACATTTAAAAAAAATAGAATCTTCTAATCTATACATGAACTGTGAAACTTTTCTATTATTGGACCTATTTATTTATTTATCATTGTAGTACTGGGAATTGAACCCAGAGACACTCTACCACTGAGCTACATCCCCATCCCTTTTGTATTTTTATTTTGAGAAAGGGTCTTGCTAAGTACTAAGGCTGTCCTCAAACATGAAATCCTCCTGCCTCAGCCTCCAGGATTGCTGCACCACCACACCCAGGATGAACCATTTAAATTATTTACCTAATCTTTCCCCATTCATCTCATTCTTCCTCAGTGTCTTTAAAAAAGTGTTTTGTAAGTTATTTTCAAAAAAGTTCTTGTGTATCTCTTATTAGATTTTTTTTCCTTAGGCATATTATATTTATGGCTGTATTGTGATTATTTTTGGATATATTTCCCCATTATGGATGATTTATAAAAACACAAATGCAATATATATTTGCTATTCATCAAATATGTGAGTCTTCTCTGTAAATAATATCATCTTATAGTTATTTATTCTTGTATACTTCTAATATTAATTAAGAAAATGATTGATTTGTTAAAAATGGATTTTTATAGGGTCGAGTGGCATACACCTGTAATTCTGGTGACATGGGAGCTGAGGCAGGAGGATCCAAGTTCCAGGCTAGCCTCAGCAACCTAGCAGGGTCCTAAGAAACTTAGCAAGACCCTGTCATGAAATAAAAAATTTAAAAAGCTAGGGATGTGGCTCAGTCATAACCTGGGTTCAATCTCCATTATCAAAACAATAACAACACAACAAAACAAAACTCAACAAATAATTCCTTTGTTTTCTAATGTTTATGGATTATTCAGACTTTTAAATTTTTATTTGGTTATCTAAAATTGATACATTGCTTTAAAATCATATTTAATGTTCAAAATAATTTCTGAAATTCCTAAAATTTTTCCTAATTATCTCTCATATTTACTCCCTGCTGGAACTTTAGTTTTGTTCTTTTTTCTATTATCTTGGTTTTTGTTATTGTTAATCTCCACCTCCTGCTCCATTGCCTAATAGTTCTTTTCAGGACTCAGTCTAGATTTTGTCTTTTTAAAAAACCAAATTCTGCTCTTGTTGATTCTCTATACCTGTGATTGTTTTTATTCATTAAGTTTTGCACTTATTACTTCATTTCTTCTTTTGTTAGTATCATTTTATTGCCTGCTTCCCAATGTTTTTCCATAGTGTATTTTCTATAATATCAATACACACAAAGCACACACACCTTAATTTCTACACTAGCTCACTCATTTAAAAAATACATGTATCTAAGGATAAAATTTCCCTATAAATGTCACTTTGATTGAACCCATTAAATTTGGTGTTTTAACTCTGGTGATGTTTCTTGATATCTCTTATAGTTTTTCTTTGACCAATAAGTAACTTAGAGATAGTTTTAATTTTCCAAACATATCACAGTTTTGTGACATTTGTATTGCTTAAATAACAATTCAAGTAATTGTTCTTTATGATTTGTTGAGGCTTTCTATGACCTAGCCCAAAGTCAGATTTTACAAATAGTTCAATTGTGCATAAATGAAACATATATTCTTGAACTATTGGGTATAATGGTCTCTGCATGTCCAGTTAATTAAGATTTTAATATAGTGTGTTTTCCCTAATGCCTAATGTTATCTAACTTTTACCAATCCTATTTTTTCATATTCATTTATTTGTTTTATTGTTTTCTTCTTTCCCTTCCTCTCCAATGATGTGTACATACACACATTTGTTCCCTTTTCAAAAATTTTAATTCATTAGTTTATACTTTTATACATTTCTTCTTATTTTATTTATGCTTATTTTATTGTTTTATGCTACTTTCTTAATTTAAATACTTAGGTCATACTTTCTCATTCCATCTTGCTCAATAAAATTGCACAGTAACAAGACTTCCTGAGAGGACTGCACTAGCTACTGATGATAACTTTGAAGTAGCAATATCCTTATTTCCATTGTTTTCCAGCTTTTACCTTCTGTTTCTTCATGGTTATTTGAATTATTTTAATGCCAACATATTTATTAATTCTCATTTAATGTCTCTGTAGATTATAGTGTCACCAGAGAATATCTTATAAGACCATTGGATAACTTACTCTGAAAGTAGATTGGACTAAAATTGATTGAACATGTCATAATTTTCTGGCACTTACATAAAATTCCCCAATAATGTCCTTAATCTAATGAAGTATCTTGTTCTCTCAGCATGAGCCTCTTGAGGTCCTACTTCTGTGCATTTGCTTATGTGGAGTGAATTCCTCCAACAGTGAAGTCCCTCTTCCTTCCCCTAAAGATCTGCTCATCTATTTGGGTCAGTTAAAAATGGTGTTTCCCTCTTGAATTCTTTCCTAATTACCTCAGTTGAATAAGATCTTTCTTACAGCTGAGCAATTTGTTAATTACTTAATATGATCATGGCACCTACCCTGTCTTATTTTATAGTTTTTGACAGTACATGTTAATCTTCTTGAGGGCACAATTAAATACATAGAATGAGCGATGTTATGTAATAGACCTAAGATATTTGTTGGGTCAGACTCAAATTCAAATTCCAAAATAGAAAAATCTTTATTCTTCAATGGGAATAATTTCCCTGCACTGGACTGCCTGGAATATAGACCCTGAACTTTGTGGATTTTGCAAGTTAAATTGGATTAATGCAAAATTGTTCTCCACACAAATGGTAACATTTGCTGTTAATAATGAACAGAACTACTGGTCATAGAGAAATTGATGCCACCTGTTCCAAGTTACACATATATCTCCTCCTTTCTGGGTCTTGAAAAACCCCCCTGTATCTCTGCTTTCTCTACCAGTAAACCTTCCCCAGGGAAAGTCAATTCTGTAGGCAATTTTCCAAGACCATTTGCAGAATTGGCTGGAACTTAAGCTGTAACAAGAAAGGGCATTTATTCTGGGACCTCAAAATGGAATTTGAAAGAGACATTGCTGAACTTGTTTCAGAGATAGACCCTATGTGCATTGGTTTTATTTCTTCATGTATGTATGGTAAACCTAACATGTTTAGTTAAAGGGATATGTGCTTGTGCATCCACGTGTGTGTGCATGGGCATTCTTTGAGCCAGGGGTTATTTCTATAAGTTTCTGCAGGTACTTTGATGCTTCCATGCACAAGCTACACTTATGTTTAGTGTCATGTTCTCAGAGACATGTCTGTGTAAGCAGCTTATTTGTGCCATAACACTAGATCTTATGGCAAATTCCAACACCCTGCATTCTAGAACTTTGTAATGAAACGAAATTTCAAACTAAATGATGAAAAATTTACAAGTATCATTCTGTAAATGTGTGGTATTTGTCAAATTGTCACTACTACGCTCAGAATATGTGACAAGAACAGTTTAGAGAAGGAAAGATTTATTTTGGCTCACAGTTTCAGAGGATTACAGTCCTTGGTCAGCTGACTCCAAAGCAGAAATATGGTAGAAGGGTGTGGCAGAGGAATGCTTCTCAGCTCATGGCAGCCAGGGAGCAGAGAGCCAGGGAGAGAGAAAGGAAGAGGCCAGGGAGAAGGAAACCCTTCCCAGCATGCTCTCAGTGACTTACTTTCTCTAGCTAGGCCCCACCTCCCAGTAGTCCATTTAGGGATCAATGAATTAATCCATGGAGGGATCCACTGATGAGGTAGAGACCCCCATGGTTCAATCATTGCCTAAAACTCCACCTCTGAATCCTGTAACCCTGAGGACCATGCTTTCAACACATGAGATTTTGGGGGACATTCCAGATCTAAACCACAGTTCTCTCCACAAAGGCTATGCTTAGACAAAATCAAAAGCAAAACAGGAACCAAATTAATGTTTATCAAAAGCTAAGCAAATTCTTGACAACTTCCCCTCTCTTAAAGTGCACAGCTTTTTAGAAGAAGAAGGAGGAGGTGGAGGGAGGAGGAGGAGGAGGAGGTAAAGGAAAGGGAAAGGAGGAAGGGAGAATTTACAAACTTTCATTAGACCATGCTACATAAATGGAATCTTGTACTTCCTACTAAATCGTAAATGGCCAAGTGTCCATGCCAATCCTACCCAATCACGGGCAAAGTAGAGAGCTGGGCATGGTAAAGTGGGGACTGTCCTGTTTATTGATGGCATAGGATGTACAGAGACAAATATTTCCCCTGACATTGGATATTTAAGACATAGCATAGTATTACCATACCATGTACTCGAAAACGTGGCCCCAAGAATACCCTTGAAGCAGCCCCAATCAGGGAGATGGCTATTGCGGCAAGCTGGAAGCCATAAGTTCCACCTGATAATAATCATATGCACGTGACTCACCTGTAAATGCACGTGACGCACCCGCAAAGCTAAAGGTATATAACTGGGTGAAAGCGGTCAGAAGCGGCATTTCATTCAGTCGCTCAGTCGGTCAGAAGAAGAGTTCAGGTCAGAGAAGAAGAAAAGAGTCAGAGTAGCCAGAACATAGTCATAAGAAGAAATAAGAGTCAGAGCAGTTAAGAGTTCAGTCAGAAGAAGCTAGAGAAAGAAATGAGAAACCAAAAGGTATAGAGAGAAGTAGTAATTGCTGGTCGGAGTCAGGCCGAGGCTGCCGAAGAAGAAAGAAGAAAGAAGAAGCTCTCTCTCTCTCTCTCTCTCTCTTTCTCTCTCTCTCTCTCTCTAAGCTCTCTCTAAGAAAGTAAAAGAAAGTAAAGTAAAGAAGTAAAGAGTCAGTAGTCAAAAGAAGTAAAGAGTCAGAGAGGTTGCTGAAAGAGCCAGTGTTAGAGTTTTGAGAGATTGCTAAAGCCTAAGAATAAGAAAACCTTCTTTCATCTTCATCTGCCTCCGAGTTTTTCTCCCACGGTGTTGTTGCTCCAAGTCAGGAAGCAACATACCCTGGGTATTAACTTTAGCTAAAGTTTCTTCTTCCCATGGGAGTAGAGAAGAGCTAACAAAAGCAAACCAAAAAAAAAAAAAAAAAAAAAAAAGAGGTAGAGAGAAAGAGGGACATAATTCATGCAAGTGTTCCCTAATATCAAGGATAAAGTTGTGAATATGAGGATGAGAGTCCAAGTGTCCCTCTTCTTCAACAAAGACAGTGACCACTCTAAGCCCAAGCAAATGTCAGGACTGTAATGTAATCACTGAAGCCCTGACTGATCAATATTGGCTCAAGATCTGGAGAGTGTCAACCATTTGGGTCATTAGTGATTCAAGCTCTAAATAGTTGGGAGTAGAAGATCCTGTGGAAATTAGGTAGAGTTCATGTAAAAAAAAGAATTCAAATGTGAATTTGAAAGTAACAGAAACATCCACTTGTTCATTGTTAAGGTGACATTAAAGCAATTGTCTTTGAATGTTGGTTATTTATCAGAATGTTTTTTTCTCTTCTACCATGATAAAGAAGAGATATTTCTGGAGCCTGGTGAAAGTACTTCTTCAAAGGGAGTCACAGCTCTTGATGAGATGTGCTCACCTGCTCACCGCTATGATCAGTGGGGTAGGCACCCACACTCAGTAGAAAGAAGGAATGAGACTCCTCCCTGCATATTCTCTAGGGGGCCCTTGTACTGCTATTGTGCGACTTCCCAGATTGGCACTAACACATTCTCTGTTGCTTTAACCCTGGGCTACTGAGCAAAAAAAGCTAAAGTACTGGATTTAGACAAAACCAAGAATTTGAATGCCATTGGGCCACTGCCACATACAGACTTGGTGGCTTCCGATCCTTCAATGTGATCCACCGACTGTTGACTATCTCTTCCTACTCAGCTCCCTCACGTCTTCAGGGGTGCTGCTCCTCCCTTCAAATGTGTACCGTGAGTCAGCTCATGGCACTTTCCCTCCTGAGAGCTCACCTTTGCAGCAAGGCTTCCACTAGGTACCTGGTGTGTTTTGCTGAAGTCTAATCTATTGGCATTAGCTATAAAAATGATAAAATATAGATAACTCTGGCCTAAGGCATGAAGTACACACTGACTGCTTAGAAATTTCAACTTAGAACCCTGCTTAGAGACACAGAATGATTTGTGTACCAGAAGAGCCAGGTATTCAGCATCCTTATCCTGGGCCCATCAAATGACTCCATCTCCCCGTCTTAGGGACCTCTCCCTGGACAATATGGGTAATCAAGAATTCTGGGCCACTGCTTTTTAGGGATTATTGCAACATGGACATCTGTCCAGGCCCTTACAGACACATTAGAAAAGTGAAGGCCTGGCTCATATGGGTTTTAAAACCTAGGGAAGATCCAGTGAGCAAAGGCTCTGTTGCACAGAGAACATATTCTAGCAACAACCGACCCAGGCATAGATGCGAATATCTGGGCAAATTTCCTGTTCAGGCAGAGGATGAAGTTCCAGGGAGAACTCATGTGCTGGAGAAAATTTCCAGGACAAACAAAAGCAAAATAACTGCTGTCAGGGAAGGCCTTCTGACCTTTGAAAGAACAGGACAATTTGGTTGGGAAACAGAGTCTGAGATCCTTCTATAGGCTAAACTATTATGATGGCAGGAAGAGGTCCTGGATTCAAAGTTGTCTCAACAGATTTGAGGAAGATATATCTCTGACATAAAGCACAAAATCAGGCAAACTACACTGGTGAAGCCATTGTGTTTTTGTTTACAAGAGTGAACCTTGCAAAGGGTTGGTTTAGAAGTTCCACAAAAACAAAACAAAGCAAAACAAAACAACAACAAAACAAAACACACCCAACCCTTTCTTATTCTGCCAAAACTTGAAGACCATGTAGAAATATTATCAAGATGCGCACTAGCAGTCCCTTATTCGATTAACATTTTAGGCCCTACTAGTTTGGCTATGTATTAAAATAGATAAACTGGTGGGGTCTCTAATCTCGAGTTGCTTTGTTTAATTTTTTTCCCTCAAGAAAAATTAAGCAGTGGGTGTTAGAGGGAGGTGGGAAGAGCGATTTTCCTCTTCATACTCCTCCAATGGCCCCAATGCCCTCACTTACTGTTTCACCTTGTGCAGTGGTCATAAAGTCAAATAGTCCCACGGCACCCTGAAAAAGATCGTTGTTTTCCTATAAAACCTAGATGCTATTGACACTCAGATCCTTAGATTCATCCCTGAATTACTACCTTTGAACTGAGGCCTTCTTAGACAACCTGAAGGTTTCCTGGGGTTTTTCATCCCCTTTTTTTTTAAAACATCGATTTTGGAATTTTAAACAAAGTTTGTGCCTCTGATCTTTTCTCAGCATCTGTAAAAAATCTTTTATTTCCCACAAGTTTGACAGAAGCTGGCTGTTGGAGGTATAAAAGGATCAGGACAGAAGGCCTAAAGAAAAGTTTATCTCAGGAGAAGATGGGGCAAATACTGCATGGGAACCAGACAGAATTTGGCTGACTGTGTTGTGTAGAAAGCAATACAATAAGTAATTGCTGGAAAAGGAGGTAAATATTCTGATGGCTCTACTTTGCCCCATAGCTTGCAAGATTGTTCATACATAATATTTGATTCTCCAAAAGCCATACTATTAAAAAACAAACAAACAAAAATACACAGGAATACACTCCAGTGATGGCCTAAGAGGTGTTTAGATTTGACTTTGAAATATGTTCATGCACTGATGTCTGAATATGTCAAGTAGCCTAGCATATAATTCTAATTGAAGGAGCTAAAATGAGATGGCATTGTACTGTTTGAACCACTGTTCACCTTCTGTCTGTTCCCCAAAGAAAAATGAATAATACAAGTTATCAAGTTATATGAAGAATGAATGAAGACGATGAAGCCCCCTTGTGTCCTGTTCTCTCTCTTGCTTCCTGTAGCAGTCATCGCTGATGCCTCTCCCACGTACCTCGGGCACTAGTTATTTCTACCAAAGGAAAACACCTGCAACAGATGTCACAGGGAGCTGAGGTGAAGTCCTGAACCCCACGCAGGTCAGGCTGCAAGTGTCAGGATGCCAATGTCCTGTGGAACAGTCTTCAATCAGCGACATGTGAGTTGGTGGGAAAACAGCTCAGCTTCTGGTTTGGACCTCTCTGAGATATATCGTAACTGTCACCTAGTCATTCCCCATGAGGTTGAGCCTGCTTCCCATTGTAGTACCAACTTATTGATCTATCATGACAATACTGACTTCTCCTGCTTCCTCATTTCATCACAGTACTTCCCAGATCACATCCCAAATAAACTACCTGCATTCTCATCATGAAATCAATGTCTATTCATTCAGAGGCTCTGCCTGACCTAGATGGTTGTAGACCTCAAAGAAGAGTCTGAGGCTGCTGATATACTTGGAGGAAAAAAAAAAAAAAAAAAAAAAAAAAAAAAAAACCTTCCTGAAATCAAAATAGGATGTGGTCTTGGTAGTGCTTCTTCAGAATAAAAGAAGAACGGAGGTAATGTTATAAGTGTATACATTATGTGTGCAGAGAAGGCAAGTATGTTTATTTATTAGCCATTAAAAGTCCCATATGCTATATTCAGATAGATGCACACAAGGGCACATATTATTGGTTTACTTATATTGGCATTTATTCTTAATGAATTTGTATCAGTTAGATGAAAAAATGTAATAAATACAATAATGAACACAAGGGATTGGAACAAGTAGAAGCTACAGGGAGCAACTGGGCTGTTACAGTGTGAGCGAGTCACACCTAGAACTGTTTGTCATAAAGTACCGGAAATTGCAACAGGTAACAGAGCTGTAAATTTGTTTCTACACTTCCTGGAGAATAAAACACAAAGGAAAAGGTGTCTTCTTAGAAACCTAGAAAATTCAAAGCCTGACATGATAATTTTTATGATTTATATTTATGATCATATATATGATGTGTAAGGGTCTCAGTTATTTAGATTTCTGATTCCATTTTTGGTTTTCTTCAAAAAGCTCTGCACCAGTTCATTTGTAAGTTCCTTATTCAGGGTCATTTCCTCCTACCCTCCCCAATGGGTAAACAAAGATTTCCCCAATTTGGGAACCTGTTTCGTTGGTTTCCATAGTTACGAAGGGTGTACACATATATACATGTGCCACACACACACAAACACACAATGACTTTTAACAAGATTGAAATGAGCATCCTGCCTATAGTTTTCAATGACTGCATTAAAAAGTAGTTTGAAAAGAGAATAGTCACTTTAAGTAAATCTGAATTATTTTTAAAACAGGGGTTTACTCCTTCTGACAATGCCAGACTTTTGGCTTCAATAGTCATTATGAAGGCAGGTTTGGGGGAGATATATCAATCATCAAAGTTAGTAAATTATAGAGTAGGTCTGTTCTAAAAACTGGTAATTGGCATCCTCTAAATTAATAAATTATTCTTAGTTCAAATAACTCTATGCCCAAAGGACAAAACAAAAATGAATTTCAATAACTAGTGAAGATAAGGATCATAAATCTTTTGCAGTTTCTTCTGGGAATGAATATTTTTGTCCGACTTAATGTGTTTATCTCTTGTTATTGAAGTTCAAAGTTTAAGATGTAAGTTCTCAAAATAACCTAGGATAGAAATTTTCAGCTTTTCTTGAGTGGACAATTAGGTTATCTTACCCTGTGGATAAGACCCCTCAGACATTTTTTATGGGATGTGTACCTCATACAAGGAAGGGCTGATTGGTCATCAATGCAGATACGGTGTGAACTCAGTCATGGAGGGTCCATTGAACTGAAATTTTAGAAGAGGGACAGAAGTGCTAAGCTGGCTAGCAATGGAGAGGTCAGTTCTCAGAACCATGTCCCTAAGTTTATCAGGCTTCTTACCTCTCCCACCCCAATGACCACCACTACTACCATTTATTTGCAGAGTGTTAAAAATATAACCTCAAACCTTTCTAGTCATATCAGCCTTGAACTTGGATAAAATGAAATCTCCCTTGCCTAGGAGATTTGAAACCCTGAATTACAATAACTACAGATGTGAGAACTTTCTGTGCCCTAGCGACATAAATCTTTCATAATGTTATTCTGAACTTCTGGCATATTTCATGCTGATGCTTGTGCTGCGAGTGTCCCCGCTAAAGCTTATGTTGAAATTTCACTACCATTGAAACACTCATAACGAGAGGGGACCATTAAGAGGAGATCAAGCCACAGGGACTCTGTCCTCATGACTGGATTAATTCTGTTATCCTGAGAGTGAGTTCATTATCTCTGGAATGAGTTTTTGTTAAAGGGACATTTCTGTTCTCTCTCTCTCTCTCTCTCTCTCTCTCCCCCTCAGTCCCTTTCTTTGCCCTACCTCCATGGTTGCCTCCCATTGTGTAATCCACAGCTAAATGACCCATGCAAGATGCTGGCAGCTTGATATTGGACTTTTCAGCCTCCAGAACTATAAGCCAGTAAGTCTTGTTCATTCTAAATCATCCAGTCTGTGATATTCTATTATAGCCTGGGGGGGGGGGAAGCCAACTAAGATACCTTGGGAATAAATTCATTGATACATGCCAATGATACAACATGTTTGAAAATTTTTTTTAAAAAAAGCAAACATTCTAGATGCAGAAATGATACCAACACATGAAGTTAATGTGTATTGAAATGCATAGACCTTTCTAAATTGCTGAGGCATTTGTTACTTGCAAAATGGTCCCTGGAAAATGAGCATTATTTTCTTAAGAAAGGGTGGCCGGGTGTGGTGGCACATGCCTGTAATCCCAGCACTTGGGAGGCTGAGGCAGGAAGATCACGAGTTCAAAGCCAGCCTCAGCAATGGTGAGGTACTTAGCAACTCAGTGAGACCCTGTCTCTAATAAAATACAAAAAAGGGCTGGGGATGTGGCCCAATGGTCGAGTGCCCCTGAGTTCAATCCCTGGTACAAAAAAAAAAAAAAAAAAAAGGGTGGCTTCCATTGGTAGTTAGTTAGTACTTCTCTGATTGTTCAGGCAGTGTGTTTCTTTGGGTGATGCCGAGGAAGTGGTATGGGTGACAGTTTAAAAATTCTTATTAGAGGAATAATTTGGGGACTTCAGTTTCCTGGACTCAACAATATCACAGAATTGTTTACATTGGCTATGAGAGGATTTCCTCAAGTTCCCACATAAGTTGAAGAGATGCTATTTATTTTTATAAATAAAAGTCCAGAAAGTCTAACTGAGGTTTTAAGTCACAACTAGAAGAAATTATTTGAATATGATTCCAGTTATTTCTAATTGACCTTATTTGGTCCCCAAAGATAGCATTTTATAAATTTTTCTCCCAAAAGTGATTCAGAAGAATGACAGGATTTATTGTTTAGAAGAAATCAGACACCTGCCAGATGATTTCTCCAGATGATGATACTCTGTTTTCATTAAAACTGATTTGACTCTTCAAAAACTTATTGTCTCCATAAAATGCACCGTCCCTGTGACAGGATAGTAGAAAGGCCTCTTATCTGATGAGACTGAGGTTACTTAATGGTATAAACCATTGATTGGAAGGGATCCAGCAAAAAGTGACTTCACTGATGGAAGACAACTCTTAATACCTCAGGTGTTTGGTGCTGCAGAAAAGGAATCCTGTAATCATGCAGGAAGACATGAGGTGTCTGACTTGCAGATGATACAAGCTACTTCCAAACTGATTAATGATTATTTTCTTTTTTTAACTTTTTTTTTTATTCTAATTTTTTATATATAACAGCAGAATGCATTACAATTCATATTACACATATAGAGCACAATTTTTCATATCTCTGGTTGTATACACTGTATATTCACACCATTCGTGTCTTCATACATGTACTTAGGGTAATGATGTCCCTCTCATTCCACCATCTTTTCTACCCCCATGCCCCCTACCTTTCCCTCCCACCCCTTTGCCCTAATCTAGAGTTTGTCTAATCCTCCCATGCTGCCCCTCCCAAACCCACCATGAATCGGCCTCCTTATATC
This sequence comes from Tamias sibiricus, assembly GCA_025594165.1. Classification (NCBI taxonomy): domain Eukaryota; kingdom Metazoa; phylum Chordata; class Mammalia; order Rodentia; family Sciuridae; genus Tamias; species Tamias sibiricus. Next base: position 169,218,437 of record CM046659.1, read on the forward strand.
AAAGAAAAAATTCAGCATTTGGATTTTTGGGATTGGCTAACCTCACTTAGCATTATATTCTCCAACTCCATCCATTTACCTGCGAATGCCATGATTTTATCTCTTTTATTGCTGAGTAACACTCCATTGTGTATATAGACCACATTTTCTTTATCCATTCATCTACTGAAGGACATCTAGGTTGATTCCACAGTTTAGCTATTGTGAATTATGCTGCTATAAACATCAATGTGGCTGTGTCTCTGTAGTATGCTGTTTTTGAGTCTTTGGGGTATAGACTGAGGAGTGGGCTAGCTGGGTCAAAAGGTGGTTCCAATCCCAGTTTTCCAAGGAATCTCCATACTGCTTTCTGTATTGGCTGTACTATTTTGCAGTCCCACCAGCAATGTATGAGTGTGCCTTTTCCCCCACATCCTCACCAACACTTATTGTTGTTTGTACTCTTAATAGTTGCCATTCTGACTGGAGTGAGATGAAACCTTAGAGTAGTTCTGATTTCATTCTCTAATTGCTAGAGATGTTGAACATTTTTTCATATATTTGTTGATTGGTTGTATATCACCTTCTGAGAAGTGTCAGTTCAGTTCCTTGGCCCATTTATTGATTGGGTTATTTGATTTTTTTTGGTGTTTAGCTTTTTAAGTTCTTTATATATCCTAGAGATTAGTGATCTTTTGCAGGGTCTGTATGATCAACAGCTATGGTACCCATGTTGCTGTGGATAAAAGTACTTACAGGTGGAGCTTCCTTACCCCAAAATCTGAAATCTGAAATGCTCCAAAATCCAATACTCTTCAATGTGACATGATGCCACAGGCAGAAAATTCCACACTTGAGACCCCATGTGATGGAGTGTCCTCAGAACACAGGAACACTAAAAGTGTATAAAGTTATTTTCAGACTATATGTATAAGGTGTTCAAGAAACATAAATGAATTTTGTGTTTAGACTTGGGTCTCACCCCCAAGGTATCTCATTGTGTAGATGCAAATATTCCTCAATTTGAAAAAAAAAAAAAAAAAAAACCTGAAATCTGAAACATTTCTGATCCCCAGCATTTAAAAAAAGTTTTACTTATTTTTTTATTCTAAGTTGTTAGAAATGACAGCAGAATGCATTACAATTTTTGTATTATACTTATAAAGCACATTTTTATATATCTCTGGTTGTATACAAAGTATAGTCACACCATTTATGACTTCATACATACACTTAGGGTAATGATATCCATCTCATTCTATCATCTTTTTTTTTTTCCTTCTTTACCCTTTTGCCCCCTCCCTTCCCCTTCTTCCCCATTGGCCATTCCAGAGTTTCCTCTAATCCTCCTATGCTCCTCGTCCCAACCCCACTGTGAATCAGCCTCTTATATCAAAGAAAATATTCAGCATTTGGATTTTTGGGATTGGCTAACTTCACTTAGCATTATATTCTTCAACTTCATTCATTTACCTGTGAATGCCTTGATTTTATTCTCTTTTGTTGTTGAGTAATACTCCATTGTGTATATATACCACATTTTCTTTATCCATTCATCTACTGAAAGGCATCTAGGGTTGGTTTAGCTATTGTGAATTGTGCTGCTATAAACATTGATGTGGCTGTGTCCTGTAGTATGCTGTTTTTAAGTCCTTTGAGTATAGACCGAGGAGTAGGATAGCTGGGACATAAGGTGGTTCCAATCCCAGTTTTCCAAGGAATCTCCAAACTGCTTTCCATATTGGCTGAGCCATTTTTCAGTCCCACCAGTAATGCATGAGTGTGCCTTTTCCCCACATCCTCTCCAACATTTATTGTTGTTTGTGTTCTTAATAGCTGCCATTCTAACTGGTGTGAGATGAAATCTTAGATGGTTCTGATTTTGATTTCTCTAATTGCAGAGATGTTGAAATGTTTTTCATGTATTTGTTCATTGGTTGTATATCACTTTTCTGAGAAGTGTCTGTTCAGTTCCTTGGCCCATTTATTGATTAGGTCATTTTTTTTTTTGGTGTTTAAGATTTTTGAGTTCTTTATATATTCAAGAGATTAGTGATCTTTTGCTTCCTTACCCCAAAATCTGAAATCTGAAATGCTCCAAAATCCAATACTCTTCAATGTGACATGATGCCACAGGCAGAAAATTCCACACTTGAGACCCCATGTGATGGAGTGTCCTCAGAACACAGGAACACTAAAAGTGTATAAAGTTATTTTCAGACTATATGTATAAGGTGTTCAAGAAACATAAATGAATTTTGTGTTTAGACTTGGGTCTCACCCCCAAGGTATCTCATTGTGTAGATGCAAATATTCCTCAATTTGAAAAAAAAAAAAAAAAAAAAACCTGAAATCTGAAACATTTCTGATCCCCAGCATTTAAAAAAAGTTTTACTTATTTTTTTATTCTAAGTTGTTAGAAATGACAGCAGAATGCATTACATTTTGTATTATACTTATAAAGCACATTTTTATATATCTCTGGTTTTATACAAAGTATAGTCACACCATTTATGACTTCATACATACACTTAGGGTAATGATATCCATCTCATTCTATCATCTTTTTTTTTTCCTTCTTTACCCTTTTCCCCCCTCCCTTCCCCTTCTTCCCCATTGGCCATTCCAGTGTTCCTCTAATTCTCCTATGCTCCTCGTCCCAACCCCACTGTGAATCAGCCTCTTTATATCAGAGAAAATATTTGGCATTTGGATTTTTGGGATTGGCTAACTTCACTTAGCATTATATTCTTCAACTTCATTCATTTACCTGTGAATGCCTTGATTTTATTCTCTTTTGTTGTTGAGTAATACTCCATTGTGTATATATACCACATTTTCTTTATCCATTCATCTACTGAAAGGCATCTAGGTTGGTTTAGCTATTGTGAATTGTGCTGCTATGAACATTGATGTGGCTGTGTCCCTGTAGTATGCTGTTTTTAAGTCCTTTGAGTATAGACCGAGGAGTAGGATAGCTGGGACATAAGGTGGTTCCAATCCCAGTTTTCCAAGGAATCTCCAAACTGCTTTCCATATTGGCTGAGCCATTTTTCAATCCCACCAGTAATGCATGAGTGTGCCTTTTCCCCACATCTTCTCCAACATTTATTGTTGTTTGTGTTCTTAATAGCTGCCATTCTAACTGGTGTGAGATGAAATCTAAGAATGGTTCTGATTTTGATTTCTCTAATTGCCAGAGATGTTGAAATGTTTTTCTTGTATTTGTTCATTGATTGTATATCTTTTCTGAGAAGTGTCTGTTCAGTTTCCTTGGCCCATTTATTGATTAGGTCATTTTTTTTTTGGTGTTAAGATTTTTGAGTTCTTTATATATTCAAGAGATTAGTGCTCTATCTGATATGCATGTGGTAAAAAAATTGTTCCCAATTAGTAGGCTCTCTGTTCACCTCACTCATGGTTTCTTTTGATGAGAAGAAGCTTTTTAGTTTGAATCTATCCCATTTGTTGATTCTTGATATTAATTCTTGCACTACAGGAGTCTTATTAAGAAACTTGGGGCCTAATCGGACATGGTGGAGATTAGAGCTTACTTTTTCTTCTACTAGGTATAGTGTCTCTGGTCTAATTCCTAGAGCCTTGATCCACTTTGAGTTGAGTTTTGTGCATGGTGAGAGATAGAGGTTTAATTTCATTTTGTTGCATATGGATTTCCAGTTTTCCCAGCACCATTTGTTGAAGAGGCTATCTTTTCTCCAATGTACATTTTTGGTGCCTTTGTCTAATATAAGATAACTGAAATTATATGCATTAGTCTGTGTCCTCTATTCTGTACCATTGGTCTACCAGTCTATTTCGATGCCAATATGATGCTGTTTTTGTTACTATTGCTCTTAGTATAATTTTAGGTCTGGTATAGTGATGCCACCTGCTTCACTCTTCTTGCTAAAGATTGCTTTAGCTATTCTGGGTCTCTTATTTTTCCAGATGAATTTCATGACTGCTTTTTCTATTTCTGCAAGGAATGTCATTGGGATTTTTATTGGATTTGCATTAAATCTGTATAGTGCTTTTGGTAGTATGGTCATTTTGACAATATTAGTTCTGTCTATCCAAGAGCAAGGTAGATCTTTCCATCTTCTAAGGTCTTCCATAATTTCTTTTTTTAGTGTTCTGTAGTTTTCTTTTTTTTTAATTTTTTAAAAAATTTATTTACTTTAGTTGTACACAATGCAATGCATTTATGTTTACGTGGTTCTGAGGATCGAACCCGGGCCACGCACGTGCGAGGCGAGCCCTCTACCACTGAGCCACAACCCCAGCCCTGCAGTTTTCATTATAGAGGTCTTTCATGTCTTTGGTTAAGTTGATTCCCAAGTATTTTATTTTATTATGCTATTGTAAGTGGGGTAGTTTTCTTCATTTCCCTTTCAGAGGATTTGTCTCTGATATATAGAAATGCTTTAGATTTATGGGTATTGATTTTGTATCCTGCTACTTTGCTGAATTAATTTATGAGTATTAGAAGTTTTCTGGTGGAATTTTTTGGGTCTTCTAGGTATAAAATCATATTGTCAGCGAATAGTGATAATTTGAGTTCTACTTTCCCTATCTGTATCCCTTTAATTTCCTTTGTCTGTCTTATTGCTCTGTACAGCATTTCAATTACTATGTTAAATAGAAGGGGTGAAAGAGAGCATCCCTGTCTTTTTCCAGTTTTTAGAATACTTTCAATTTTTCTCCATTTAGAATAATATTGGCCTGGGGCTTAGCATATATAGCTTTTACAATGTTGAGATATGTTTCTGTTATCCCTAGTTTTTCTAGTGTTTTGAACATGAGGGGGTGCTGTATTTTGTCAAATGCTTTTTCTGCATCTATTGAGATACACATATAGTTCTTATCTTTAAGTTTATTGATGTGATGAATTACATTTATTGATTTCTGTATGTTGAACCATCCTTGCATCCCTGGAATGAACCCCACTTGATCATGGTGTACTATCTTTTTGATATGTTTTTGTATTCATTTTGCCAGAATTTTTGCATCTATGTTCATTAGAGATATTGGTCTGAAGTTTTCTTTCTTTGATGTGTCTTTGCCTGGTTTTGGGATCAGGATGATATTGGCCTCATAGAGTAAGTTTGGAAGTGATCCCTGTTTTTCTATTTCCTGAAATAAATTGAAGAGTATTGATATCAGTTTTTTTCTCTAAAGGTCTTGTAGAACTTGGTTGTGTATCCATCTGTTCCTGTGCTTTTCTTGGTTGGTAGGCTTCTGAAGGCATCTTCTATTTCATTACTTGATATTCATTGGTTTAAATTGTGTATATCATCCTGATTCAATTTGGGCAGATCATACGACTCTAGAAATTTGTCAATGCCTTCGATATTTTGTATTTTATTAGAGTTCAAGTTTTCAGAATAATTTCTTATTATCTTTTATATTTCTGTAGTGTCTGTTGTGATATTTCCTTTTCATCATACATGTTCAAGTAAATTTGAGCTTTCTCTCTCCTTCTCTTTGTTAGCCTGGCTAAGGTTCTTTCAATTTTATTTTATTTTTTTGAAAGAATCAACTTTTTGTTTTGTTAATTTTTTTCAATTTTTTCTTTTGTTTCAATTTCATTGATTTCAGTTCTGATTTTAATTATTTCCTGTCTTCTACTGCTTTTGGTGTTGGATTGTTCTTCTTTTCCTAGAGCTTTGAGATGTAATGTTAAGTCATTTATTTGTTTACTTTTTCTTCTTTTGATGAATGAACACCATGCAATGAACTTTCCTCTTAGAACTGTCTTCATCATGTCCCAGAGATTTCAATATGCAGTGTCTGTGTTCTCATTCACCTCTAAGAATTTTTTAATCTCCTCCTTGATATCTTCTGCAATCCATTGTTCATTCAGTAGCATATTATTTAGTCTCCAGATGTTGGAGTAGCTTTTATTTCTTATTTTATCATTGTTTTCTAATTTCATTCCTTAATGTCTGATAGAATGCAGAGTAATATCTCTATTTTTTTTTTTTTTGCCAAGAGTGTTTTGTGGCATAATATATGGTCTATTTTAGAGAAGGATCCATGTGCTGCTGAGAAGAAAGTGTATTCACTCATTGAAGGATGAAATATTCTATATAAGTCAGTTAGGTCTAAGTTATTTATTGTATTTTTGAGATCTATAGTTTCTTTGTTCAGCTTTTGTTTGGAAGATATATCCAGTGGTGTAAGAGGTGTGTTAAAGTCACCCAAAATTATTGTGTTGTGGTCTATTTGAATCTTGAATGTGTGAAGAGTTTGTTTGATGAATGTGGATGCTCCATTGTTTGGGGCATATATATTTATAATTGTTAAGTCTTGAGCAATATGTAGTGATTTTAATTATTTCCTGTCTTCTACTGTTTTTGGTATTGTATTGTTCTTCTTTTTCCAGGGCTTTGAGATGTAACGTTAAGTCATTTATTTGTTGACTTTTTCTTGGTGGGTGTTTGCAGTTGGTGGAACAAACCCGAACCCACTCTGAGCAGAGGTCTGCGGGCCTGTCCTGGGCATGCCTGTGCTCAGCAGAGGTCAGCAGGGCTTACTTACCTGGGCCTGCCTGCAGTTGGCGAAGGTTGCGGGGGGGGGGGGGGTTTCCTGGGCCTGCCCACACTTGGCAGCTGTCGGTGGGGCTTGTAATTCTGAATTTTTAAAAAAGAGCAGTAGAAGAAAATCAAGAAGAAATTGGCTTGATAAGCTAAAATATTATAAAGTAATGGTAAATTAAGTGATCATAGCCATGATCACTTACTTTACAAGTAAGCAGACATTATGAAATTGGGGAAAATAAGGAATGTTCAGTACATTTGAAATATTCTAGAGAATGTTGGGCGCAGTACATTTGACTCGGGAGGTGGTAATTATTACCAATGGCGAGGCACTTAGCAACTAGTGTGTCTCTAATAAAATTAAAAAAAAAAAAAAAAAAAAAAAAAACATAAGGGCTGGGGAGAGCCCCTAATTACAAAAAAAAAAAAAAAAAAAAAAAAAAAGAAATATATTATTCCCAGAAAGGAGAGCAGAGAAAAAGATAGAACTGGGAATGAAAGTAGAGAAAACTATGTATATGCATTTAAAATATGTCAAAATGAATCCCACTGTTATAACCACAATGCAATAAAATTTTTTTAAAATATTGTTACTAAAAAGCACAAAAATTCTATAGTTATTTAATATACTAAATAAATATCAAAATAATAAAAAAATACATACTCTATTTCATGCAGGTTAAAACTTAAATGTGAAAACAAAAAATAAAAGAGGGTGAGGTTTTTACTCTCTGAAGGTAGGAATAGTGTCTTTAAGATGATAAGAAAGTATCAGACTCAAAGGACAAGATGGAAACATTTTACCATCTCATGATGAAAAGCTTAAGAAGTGATAAATGAAACAAAACAAAACAAAACAAAATTTAGAAGTCTCATTTTGTGGGGAAAATATTTTTCCCAGTCCACAAAAAAACAAATTATTATTTTCCAAGTTTTACCAAGAACTTTCACTTACTTTGAATCAGACCAATAGGAAAATGGAAGGAAGTAATTTCCTGTGATTCATATGGGGGTGGGGTGTAATACTGGGAATCTTGGGACCCACCACAGTGGAGAAAATGTATAAATTGACAGAACATTGAAATATGTTTTTACCACCATCCAGATGGGAAAGAAGTCACAAAGTGAGGCACATCTAGACTTTTCCCTGCAGCAAGGAAAAGGACATTTTTTTTTTTTTTTTACTTTTCTGTGTCTGTTCATAGAACCAGTTTGGAAAACAATTAGCAGAACACAGAAAACTGATAATGGACAGCCCTCAGGGCCTGGTAGTTTTGTTTCTAATACATATCTTAGAAATTTCTGGAACTCATACAGGAGTAAATATGGGTTAAAAATTTTTTCAAAAGAAAAAGATTAAAGGCAAAATTCTATAATTTTATTTAAGGGTAGAGAATGGGAAATGACAGACAGAATGTGATGTAGGGAAAAAGCAGAAAACACTAAACACTACATCATCTCTATTTAAATCTCTAGCTACTATGCTCCAATGTGACTGGACCTCAGAAATGTGATGTTGTCAAACTGAATAATAATGGTTGTCATCACTGTAACATGTTACTGTTGACTGAATAAAAGTCACAAAGCAGCACTACATATTATTTATAGTTATATTTGCATTTGAATATACAGAATGAGTTAAATATACAACAATACACTAATTTTTTTAATAGTGAATACTTGTCAGAACAGAAAGGGAAAAGAAAATGAAGCCAATGTAGGTCGTGAGCATGTGTGTCATTTTTTTGTGTGTGCATGTGTGTGCGTGGGTGATAGCAATATTGTGGTCACATAAAATAAGATAAATACTAGAAATTGTTATATTCTATTACTTCTGGGTGGTTTTATCCAGTTCACTTATTCATAGTTTACTGTAGCTTTAAAATTTCCAAGAGATCATAATTAAAATGATATTGCAATGATATTTCCACCTCTCTAAATGTCATTTAGAATATGGTTTTTAAAGAATGCATAGTATTCTATATTATTGTTTTATCATAATGACTTAATGTCTCTTCTATTATTGTCTTTTAAATTTATCACTGTAATAAATAGTGATGCTTGAAGATTCTTATAAGTGAAATTATTTTCATCTACATATTTCTTACATACAGAATATTATGTTTAAAGTTGTTAGTATAATTTTATTTTCCATCATCTCATTTTATTGCTTATAGGTTTTGCTTTATATAGTTTGATATTATATTATTTGGCACATAAAATTTCATAACTATTATATCAACATTGTGAATTATATTTATTTCTATAAAATAGACAATATTTTCTCTTTTATGTTTGTATTGTCTTTAAGTTAATTGTACCTGATTTTAGTGTAATCACTATTGCTTTTCTCATACAGAGAATTTTAATTGTGAACAGATAATTTCTAGATTATATAAATTATTTCAACAATACAAGATGGATTTTCCAATTAATTTAGTGAGCTGGTTTAATTCTGATTTAAACACTGACAGAGAACAGAAAGGAATGACATTTGAGTTACTAAAAATAAAAGAAGACATCCTATTAAGGGATGTTTAAAGACAAATAATGGAAAGAGAAAATCCATTATTTAGTAACAAACAATAATAAAATGTATTACAAGTAATATTGAAATAGAAAAGTAATTAACAATCTCAAAAACACTTTTCCTACAGTGATGACTAACATCATACTTAAGGCTTTTCTATTAAGATAATGAAATAGAAAATGATACCATGTGTCTAAATTATTTTTAATTATTCAATTTTTCTGATATAAGAAGTCTATTAAATTCATTAAAATGACTGATAATTATAAATATGAAAACAGAGATCCAAAATAATATTATTTTCAGTTGATGTCTAATTAAAAGATCTCTAAGTGGTAAACCAAAATCTTTATACATTGTCAACAGATTCTAAATGTTCCTTTGACATATATTAGGTTATACATGGCTCACAGATTCCACAGGAATTTCATGACATTGATGCCTACATCATTTTGGTGATAATCTATGTAATTTATTATTGGCTCTTCCAGTAAATGACCCGTTAAATCTCTGCACATATTCAGGTATTTCTTTTCATTCATTAAGAACTTCACATATGTCAGACACTGGGGATGTAATCTTGAACACCTGAAGTTAAACACTTCAGTTCCGACCACCTGCGCTTGCTGTCGTTTCTGTGTTTTGTAGTTCATTTGCCGTGCGGGGGTTGTGCAAACAGACAACCTGTGTGCTGTTGGTTCCTTGTCAATGGGATTTTTTTTTATTTAAAATTTCTCATCAGTTATTGGTTGGTTATCAGAAGTGATTGATTTCTATGTAACCACATGATCTAATGGCTTACTGAAGTTTCCATTTTATAAATTTTAAAGCTGACTACTTTAAATTTGTCTAAGAATATAGATTATTTTCCAAAGGAATTAGATTCATGGTTTCACTATAAATATGTGTACATCTTTTTGTATTTTTTAGGATCTCAAAATAATTTGTTATTGCCTGTAACTTAACAGTCATGGGTAACCAGGGTCAAATTATATCATGAGTGCTATTGACTTTCAGATGATTTCTGTTTCAAGTTTAGAAACTTTATATATTTCTATTTAACAACTAGGTTTTCCTAGATTGTTTTCTTTTTTGCCATCTATTTTCCACAAATAGGTCCAATCCTTTTTCTTGTGACTTTTTTTTTTTTTTTAACTAGATGTCCAAATGTCCATAATGCTCTGCGTATCATTAACTTATTTCCTGGATAGGAAATATTTTTGCAATCTTTTTCTAATTTCTTGTTTTAATTAGAATCATAGATATATTGGAAATAGAATACAACAAACAGCAACATACAAATTTCTAAATAAATTAGGAACTATTAAAATGTATAACTAAAATTTAACAAGTGATGGTGTTTGCATTTTTTTCCTTGTAGTTTAGCAATATGTTTATTTTAGACTTTCATTATGCAATAGTGTACAAAGAAAAGTCCCTTCTGCCAGAAAGAATGTAAATATTGCAGGATAGGGCCAGAAGCATAAAAATGGTAAGGGCATGAAGAAAGCCACTGCCAGGGGAGGGGTATTCGGGCCAGAAGCATAAATGGTAAGGGCATGAAGAAAGCCACTGCCAGGGGAGGGGTATTCATGTCATTACAGGCTGGGTTGAGAAGGTTCTACTGAAAAATGACAAATGAAAAGATATCTCATGGAGAAAAGAGAACAAGGCATTAAGGGAATTTCAAGGAAGATGATTACAGGCAGAAATGGTAAGTATTCTTCCTACACTGTTAAAGTTTTCTATTCTCATGCCTGAGTCTTAATAAAATTAAAATTTATTTTTATCATAAGTAACAACATAGATATTCACACAATTACTTTTTAAAAAAACTCATATTTTCCTACTGATTTATAAAAACCACCTCTACTTTAAACTCAGTTCTCAATTTCATACTTTGATAAAGGTTTTTTTAATTTTCTCCATAAGGTTGGTATCTTTTAAAGAGTTATTCCCAGGTACTTGAGAAGAAGTTTGCTAATTTTAAAATATATGGCTTTATTATCAAGTAGGATTATATTTTAATTGTTTTTTTTTTCTTTTTTTTAAATTTTGTCTCAGAAACATTGCTGACCTTTGTCCCTTGACCTTGGTGTTACAATGGTGCTCAATTGTTTTATACATTGTTACAGTTCATTTGCAGATTGTTTTCAATTATTCTAGGTAAATCATCAAGTCGGTGACTACTGTTACTTTGCTGTGCCTTTAAAGTTCTAAATCTCATGTACTTTTTCACATCTATCACTGAAAGGATCTTCAACATTATGGTAAACAGTGATGGTGGCAGCTTTTCTTTCTCTGCCTCCAATTTAAGAAGTTCTGATTTTGCAAAATTAAATACAATATTTCTCATGAGGTTCCTCTTTAATAAGTTATGATGGGGCAAATTTACATGAAACAAAACACACCTATCCTACATGTAGAATTTATTGGACTTTGTCAAATGCGTACACCCCATTAACTATCATCATAATTAAGACACAGGATGTTATTCATCCATCCAAAACTGTTTCTCCATGCCCTTTTTCAGTCAAGCTCATTGCCCTGCCTCAGAGCCAGCAACCACTTTAAAATGGTTTTTTCCTAACCAGACATACACATGAATGGAATTATACAATCTGCATGCATTCATGTCTGCTTTTTGTCACTCATGGCAATGTTTTGATCTTTTGTATGTTACTGCATGTATCGGTAGCACAGTCCTTTCACTGTTTAATATGACTCCATGGATGGGGAACATTTTGTTTATCACTCCTCTGTGGGATACACTGAGCTATGGCAAGAGTTTGGCTATTACCAATACAGTTACTATGAAAATTACTATAGAGCTATTTGTTTGGGTATATATTTTCATTTCTTTTCAATAAGCATCTAGAATGGAATGGACAGGTCATAGGAGAAATGTATATTTAACTACAGCAGAGGCTGCCAAATGGTTTTCCAAAGTGGTCAGGCAATTTCACATACCCACAGTGATGTGTGATCGTTTCAGTTACTTCACATACTCACCAAGATTTTTAAAAAAATTTTACTCTTTTTAAATTATAGTTGCTCTAAAGGGTATGTCGTGGTATCTCCTTGTGGCTTTAATTTTTATGCCCCTGATGACTAAGAATTTTAAATATCTTTGTATGTTCTTATTGTCAATTTGCTTTTTCTTATTTGTTTTTGTTGAAGTGTTTCTTTAAACTCTTTTGCCAGTTTTAAAATTGATTTTTTTGTCTTTTTACTATTGAGTTTGAAGAGTTCTTTAGGTAGTCTAGAAATGGTTATTATTTTAACAGATAAATGTTATGTAAACCATTTCGGCCAGTTTGTAGCCCAACTTCTCATTTTGATAATGATGTATTTGAGCCCCGTCTTTGCCTTCTCCTATACCACAAAGAATCTGTCTTGAGAAGAGGGGAAGATGATGGGCAGGAGCCAGGCCATGATTGCCAGTCCCCTCACAGCACAGAAAGAAGACTGAAGAAACCACAGATGTGAGAGGTGGGTGACAAAATAAATGTGCTAAGACCCAATATTACAAAGTCTGAGTCCTGGAGAGACTTGAAGGTTGGTGACTGGAGTAGAAAATAAGGGTTAAGTGCCCTCATTCTGAACCAGGGTAAGGGAAGGGCAGTGGGCCTGGAGAGAGAGAGAGAAAGAGAGAGGAGAGAGAGAGAGAGAGAGAGAGAGAGAGAGAGAGAGAAGAGAGAGAGAGAGGGCAACAAAGAACTCTTAAGTTCTCTCCCTTAAAAACATTTGAAAGGAAAACTAGAAAAAGTTAAACTTGTCTGGAACCTTGTGGTGGCCTTGAGGCAGATCAAGTAGTATAATACCAAGTCATGCCTAGAAAGCCCCTCTGGGCACCACAGCCATTTTGTGGAGCCCACAGTTGAGCAGTAGAGCACCCCTGCAGTGGGTTCTCTTGAGAAGTGGCTAGAAAGAATTTCTAGAGGGGCCCATACTGAAAGTCACTGAAATCCCTCCCCTCACGACCAGCAAGGGGACAGGGTAGACCAGCCCAGCAGGAAATGCTCCTCCCACCCAGCACTCAGGTCTCTGTTGCCAAGGCCCCCCGAAGAGACTGAGCAGATGCCTTCAACTCAGGGTGCTGGAACTCAGAGCTCAGACCTGAGCGGCAAGACAGTTTTGGCATTCAGCAAAGGAAAGGGGACAAGGGGGGCCCTTGCAACTGCTGCTGCCACCCTCTGCAGGAAGACATGGTGGGAGGTTGCCCAAGTCCTAAGAAAACTGAATAGATTGCTCCCAGATCACAGGCCAGTGAGGGGCAGAACCAGAGAGAAGCTGCCCAGATAATCCAGTGACACAACGGTGCGGAACCCCAGATCGTGGTTACAGCTAGCAGAAAGCTGTGATAAGAAGGTGCCTAAGTCCTCAGGAAGCTTAAAGAGAAAGTGCTCAGATCATGATCACAGCCAGAGGAGGTCATTCAAGGCAGCAATTTGCCTAGGCCCAAGGCAATGGAAGGCAACAGCTCCCATCTATCTTATCTCATCACCCGCTGTTCACAGCCTGGGTCAGTAGAACTAAACCCAGATGATCCAGCGGAGACCCTTTCCTCAGTGGTAACCATAGTACCTCAGTGAGTTGCAGAGACCAAAAGGAACATTTCTGCACCCCAGATCACTCGCAGAGAATGCACAACCACAGGACCTGTGCTTGTTAACAGCCACCAGAATCTACACCACCAAATAAAGGACCCTGTAAAGGGAACAGGGGCACAGTGACCCACAATAATCATGATCATCGCCCAGAGCCTTCAGCTTGAACCTCTGCACACAATAGAAACAAATGATAAGACACAACCCCACACCCTCTGAGCACTTAGCCACAGGCCCCTGAGCTGACAGGAAGAGATCCACAGCAACAAGGGAAGTGTTCTCTCAGGAGAGAACCCAAAGCCAAAGAATGATGTGGTCCTTCTAAATGTCCCAAATCCTAATGAAACCTAAACCCACATTCAGCGAGAATTCTCTTCATGTTGGCATGGGTTACTATAAGAAACTAATGTCAATCTTTATCCTATATGATACTCTTGATCTTGATTTTTAGTTGTTACCCTAATAGCCACCATTGTACCTTCAACCCATGTGAATGTATTTCTTTTAATGGTTTAAAGCATTATTTGGAATCATTTGACCATCTTTGTCTTCTATCCCTAGTTTAAACATGCTCTTCTTAAGCCCTTTTATTTTTTTTTTCTCTCACACAGACTGCCGCTATCTTAAACACCCCACCATCCACATTTTTTCTCATTTTTTACCTTGTATGGTATCATTCTATTCTTTTTTTTTTTTCTTTTTATTATTCTTTTGCCCAATCTTTCTTCTCTCTCCTTTCTGCCCTCATATAATGTTTATACAATATTTATTATATTCAATAACTAATTCTTCAACCTGTTTCTGAATCTTACTACAAGTTTATACCTGGATTATAGGAACTGTGGAGAACAATATCAACAAGCTTTTCACTCTTCATAAGGTTGAGCATTATGTGGCTTGGCTCTGAAGTGATTGTAGTAAATAAGGTTCAGCAGCATCTGTCAAAGTGGATCTGACACTGGAATCAACAGAATCCACACCTGGGTTAAACTATCAATTCCTGGATGTTCATCTAACACAGGGCTCATAAGAGAATGAAGCTCATAAAGTAGTCTCTTGCTTAAAAGAAGAAGCAATAGGCTTTCAGCGGAAGGTGGCAGACAGGAGGGAGGTGCTCTTGGGAGTCAGTCATTAAAAGAGGCTTAGTGGGAAGTTTGAACGAGTTGCTAGCACTATTCCTGCAACTGTGAGGGAGCTGGGACATTCGTGCTTCTCGGGATGGTGAGACGATGAAATACAAGGAACTCCAGATCACCGACACAAGGGGGACCAACACAAGAGTTCTACGGATGAACCAGCGGTAATGGCACAGCCGGCGTGGTAGCAGCATAGTAGGGGAAAGTCCCGGGCAATGGCTTTAAAGCTGAACAACGCAGAAGGATAAAAAGAAAGCTAGACCCGGGCAGTGTCCATGCAGAGTTCTTTCATGCAATTTGCCGGGCAGGACTTGCAGACTTGTACGCTCAGGAGAGACACACAGGCCTGGGGAAATGCTGTTGAGCCTGAGGAGAGTGATCGCCGCCATTTTTGAGGAGAGCCGTGGTTGACCAGGACAAAGAAACAAGAAAGAAAGGAGAAGCAGCTGCGGGCATCCAGGATCCGGGCCAGTGCTCTGAGAACAGCACACACTTGGGTGAGATGCGGGCAGCCAGCAGGGGAGGGCGTGTCTGAGGCCAGCACAGTGGCCCCAAGACGCTGCAATGTGGGTGGGCGTGGGGAGTAGACACCTTCTGGATGAACTGTTTCCCGGTGCCATTCACCTGTTGACACATTCCCCCCTGAGTCCCTCTTCCACTGTGCCATTCTTCCACTGGCCAGAGGTGCAGGTTTGACTCCACCCACAGGTTCTCCGTGATTGCCTGGACATGATGCAGGACAACTGGCTTAAACTGGAAGGGAAAAAAGAAGGGCTTCCCAGGGTGCTGCTTGACTGAGAATTGTTCCTGGGTTCGACATTGTTTTTTTGTTTGTGTGTTTGTTTTTTTTTGTTGTTGTTCAACTTTTTTTTTCTTTCTTTTCTTCCGTCTCTCTTTTGTCTCTTTTCTTCTTCCCTCTTCTTTCCTATTTACAGCCTGCCATTGCATTCTCAACAGAGGTGAAAACAAGTTATATACAGAAATTGGGATTGCTTGAACTGGGGCAACTGAACTATACATCAAAGCGGTGTTATATATAGTTTATTCTCTATTTTTTTTACTCACTTTCTCTTTCTTCTCTTTTACACTAATTCCTACTTCTTTGTCATCTTTTTTTTTCTTTTTTTCTTCTCTCAACGGTTGCATAAGTTTGGTTTATATATACATTGGTCTTTCCATTAAATCATTCACTCCATTTTCTTTCCTCTCTCATCTGCTGATATTAAACCACCTCCATAGAATACTCTTTTCACACTTCCTATGAAAGAACAACTCAATACCCTCACTTTCTTCCTCCTAAACATATCACCTCTGTGTCCAATACTTGAAATTATAAACTCCATCACAAACATGCAGAGTATATTGGAGACAATATCTGAGTTAACTCAATCTGTACATTGTGATCAAACTGTGATTATCTGAATAGAAATTGTCTGGTTTTAAAGTGTAAAGTATTTATAAAGGGATCTGATAGCATTGTACTACAGGAGCATCATAAGGCTTTAAGGTAAAAATGAAATAGTTGAGGTTCCACAGCGCTAGAAGAAAAGTCACACAAGCAACATGAAGAAACAAGGGAAGAAAGTGACTCAAACAAATCAACATACCTCCTCAATAGATTCCATGGCAAGCACAGTTGGTGAAATGCCAGAGATAGAATTCAGAAATTACATATTCCAAATGTTTATGGAATTTAAGAATGAACTCAAAAATGAGATGAGGGAGCAAATACAGATGGTAAAAGGGCATTTTGACAAAGAACTCCAAAAACAAATACAGGAAGCAAAAGATTACTTCAATAGGGAGATAGAAGTTCTAAAGAGAAAACAAACAGAAATTCTGGATATGAAAGAAGCAATAAACCAAACTAAATGTTCAATTGAAAGCATCACCAACAGATTAGACCACTTGGAAGAAAGGACCTCAGATAATGAAGACAAAACATATATCCTGGAGAAAAATGTAGATTACACAGCAAAAATGGTAAAAAAAAAAATGAGCAGAACATTCAAGAAATATGGGTAGCATAAAAAGACCAAATATAAGAGTGATTAGGGTAGAAGAAGGTGCAGAGTTCTAAACCAAAGGAATGAGTAATTTATTCAATGAAATAATAGCAGAAAATTTTCCAAACATGAGGAATGAATGGGAAAACTAAGTCCAAGAGGCTTACCGAACACCAAATGTACAAAATCACAACAGATCCACACCAAGGCACATTATAATGAAAATGCCTAATGTATGGAATAAGGAGAGAATATTAAAAGCCATGAGAGAAAGAAATCAGATTACAAATAGTGGGAAATCAATTAGACTATGTGCATGTCTTTCGGCCCAGACCTTAAAAGCTAGAAGATCCTGGAACAACATATTTCAAGCTCTGAAAAAAAAGAGATGTCAACCAAGAATCTTATCTCCAGCAAAATTAAGCTTTAGGTTTGAGGATGAAATAAAAACCTTCCACGACAAACAAAAGTTAAAAGATTTTACAATTTGAAAGCCTGCACTTCAGAACATCCTGGGCAAAATATTCTATGAAGAAGAAAAGAAAGAAAAATAACAATGAAAATCAGCAAAGACAATTATTAAACTAAAGGAAATACCAACCAGAGGAGAAACCAAATCAAGTTAAATACCATAATCAAATAAAAATGGATGGAAATACGAATCACGTCTCAATAATAACCCTGAATGTTAATGGCCTAAATTCACCGTTCAAAAGACACAGACTATCAGACTGGATTAAAAGAAATGATCCAACAATATGCTGTCTCCAAGAAACCCACCTCATAGGAAAAGACATCAACAGGCTAAAGGTGAAAGGCTGGGGAAAATCTTACCATTCATATGGGCTGTGGAAGCAAGCAGGGGTTTCCATTCTCATATCAAATAAGATAGACTTCAAGTCAAAGTTAATCAAAAGGGACAAAGGTGGATATTTATTACTGCTTAAGGGAACCATCCATCAAGAAGATATAACAATTATAAACTTATATGCTCCAAATTATGGAGCACTTACATTCATCAAACAAATCCTCCTCAAGTTCAAGAGTAAAATAGACCACAACATAATTATAGGGGAATTCAACAAACTTCTTTCACCAATAGATAGATCAGCCAAACAAAAGCTAAACAAAGAGAGCTTAGACCTCATTACCACAATTAATAACTTAGACCTAATGGACAAATATAGAACATTTCATCCCTCAGAGAATGAATACATTTTCTTCTCAGCAGCACATTGCTCTTTCTCTAAAATAGACCATATATTATGCCACAAAGCAACTCTCAGCAAATATAAAAAAGTAGAGATACTACCCTGCATTCTATCAGACCATAACAGAATGAAAGTGGGTATCAATGTTAAAACAAGAAATAAAAAAAGCTACTCCTACATTTGGAAACTAAACAACATGCTACTGAATGAACAAGGGGTTGCAGAAGACATCAAGGAGGAGATTAAAGAATTCCTAGAGGTGAATGAGAACACAAATAAATCATATACAAATCTCTGGGACACTATGAAGGCAGAATTAAGAGGAAAATTCATCTCACTGAGCTCATTCCTTAAAAGAAAAAAAACAAAAACCCAACAACAACAAATAAATGACTTAACATCACACCTCAAAGCTCTAGAAAAAGAAGAGCAGATCAACACTAAGAACAGTAGAAGACAGGAAATAATTAAAATCAGAGCTGAAATTAATGAAATTAAGACTAAAGGAACAATTCAAAGAATTTGACAAAACCAGAAGTTGATTTTTTGAAAAAATAAATAAAATTGACAGACCCTTAGTGATGCTAATGAAAAAGAGGAGAAAAAAAACTCAAATTACTAGCATTTATGATGAAAAAGGAAACATCATGACAAACACCTCAGAAATACAGAAGATAATTAGAAATTACTTTGAAAACTTATACTCTAATAAAATAGAAAATACCAAAGGCATAGACAGATTCCTAGAGTCATATGAATTGTCCAAACTAGATCTGGAGGCTATAAACAATTTAAACAGACCAATTTCAAGTGAGGAAATAGAAGATGCCATCAAAAAGCTACCTACCAAAAAAAGCCCAGGTCCAAATGGGTTCACAGCCGAGTTCTACAAAACCTTCAAAGAAAAACTAATACCAATACTCTTCAATTTATTTCAGAATATAGAAAAAGAGGGAGCTCTTTCAGATTCTTCCTATGAGGCAAATATTACATTAATTCCAAAGCCAGGCAAAGATACAGCAAAAAAGGGAACCTCGGGCTAATATCTCTAATGAATATAGATGCAAAAATTCTCAACAAAATTCTGGCAAACTGAATACCAAAACATATTAAAAAGATAGTGCACCATGATCAAGTAGGGTTTATACCAGGGATGCAAGATTGGTTCAACATATGGAAATCAATAAACATAATACATCACATCAATAGACTTAAAGAAAAAAACCATATGATCATCTCAATTGATACAGAAAAAGCATTAGACAAAATACAACACCCCATTATTCTCAAAACACTAGAAAAACTAGGGATAACAGGAACATATCTCAACATTATAAAAGCTATTTATGCGAAACCCCAGGCTAACATCATCTTAAATGGAGAAAAATTGAAAGCATTCCCTCTAAAAACAGGAACAAGACAGGGATGCCCCCTTTCACCACTGTTATTTAACATAGTACCTGAAACTATGGCCAGAGCAATTAGACAGATGAAAGAAATTAATGGGATCCAGATAGGAAAAGAAGAACTCAAATTAGCACTATTTGCTGATGATATGATAATATACCTAGAAGACCCAAAAAACTCTTCCAGAAAACGTTTACAACTAGTATGTGAATTCAGCAAAGTAGGAGGATACAAAATCAATACCTATAAATGAAAGGCATTTTTGTACATCAGTGACAAAGCCTCTGAAAGGGAAATGTTGAAAACTACCCCATTTACAATAGCATAAAAAAAAATACCTGGGAATCAACTTAATGAAAGAGGTGAAAGACCTCTATAATGAAAACTATAGAACACTAAAGAAAGAAATTATAGAAGACCTTAGAAGATGGAAAGGCCTACCTTGTTCTTGGATAGGCAGAATTAATATTGTCAAAATGTCCATACTACCAAAAGCATTATACAGATTTAATGCAATTCCAATCAAAATCCCAATGACATTCCTCAAAGAAATAGAGAGAGCAGTCATGAAATTCATCTGGAAAAATAAGAGACCCAGAATAGCTAAAGCAGTCCTTAGCAAGAAAAGTGAAGCAGGTGGAATCACCATACCAGACTTTAAATTATACTTTAGAGCAATAACAAAAACAGCATGGTATTGGCACCAAAATAGACTGGTATACCAATGGTACATAATTTCAGCTATCTTATATTAGACAAAGGCGCCAAAAATGTACAGTGGAGAAAGGATAGCCTCATCAACAAATGGTGCTGGGAAAACTGGAATTCCATATGTAACAAATTGAAATTAAACCCTTATCTCTCACCATGCACAAAACTCAATTCAAAGTGGATCAAGGACCTAGGAATTAGACCAGAGACAATACACCTAATAGAAGAAAAGGTAAGCTCCAATTTCCAACATGTTGGATTAGGCCCCAACTTCCTTAATAAGACTCCTGTAGTGCAAGAATTAATATCAAGAATTTATAAATGGGATAGGTACAAACTAAAAAGCTTCTTCTTAGCAAAAGAAACAATAAGTGAGGTGAATAGAGAATCAAGTAATTGGGAACAAAATTTTAACACATGCACATCAAATAGAGCACTAATCTCTAGAATATATAAAGAACTCAAAACTCTTAACACCAAAAAAAAAAAAAACAAATAACCCAATCAATAAATGGGCTAAGGAATTGAAAAGACACTTCTCAGAAAAAGATACACAATCAATCAACAAATACATGAAAAAATGTTTATTGCTGGCAATTAGAGAAATGCAAATCAAAACTATTCTTAAGATTTCATTTCACCCCAGTCAGAATGGCAGCTATTAAAGACACAAACAACAATAAATGTTGGAGAGGATGTGGGGAAAAAGGCACACTCATACATTGCTGGTGGGACTGCAAAATGGTGCAGCCGTTATGGAAAGCAGTATGGAGATTCCTTGGAAAACTGGGAATGGAACCACCCTATGACCCAGCCATCCCACTCCTGGGTCTATTTCCAAAGGACTTAAAATCAGCATACTACAGGGACACAGCCACTTCAATGTTTATAGCAGCACAATTCACAATATCTAGGTTGTGGAACCAACCTAGATGCCCCTCAGCAGATGAGAGGATAAAGAAAATGTGGCATATATACACAATGGAATTTTACTCAGCAATAAAAGAGAATAAAATAATGGCGTTCACAGGTAAATGGATAAAGTTGAAGATTATAATGCTAAGTGAAGTTAGTCAATCTCAAAAATCCAAATGCCAAATCTTTTCTCTGATATAAGGAGGATGATACACAATGGTGTAGGGTTGGGGTACATAGGAGGATTAGAGGAACACTAGAAAGGTCAAAAGCAGGGAGGGGAAGGAAGGGAGAAAGGGGGTATGGAGGGGGGAAAAAACAAGAAGGTGGTAGAATAAGATGGATATCATCCTAAGTGCATGATTGAAGTCTTGAATAGTATGAATATGCTTTGTATACAAACAGTGTTATGTACTATATGTGTAAAATGGGTAGACATACAAGCAATATGAAAAAGCAAGGGAACAAACCACCTCAGAAAGACTTCAATTCTCTATATGTGTGTATTAAAGAGATGAATTGTAATCTTCAATATGCGTTACTGTTCCTCTGATCCTATGTACCCCCTTATAAATACAACAACTTGGATTTTTGAACTTTTCACTTAGCATTATATTCTCCAACTTCATCCATTTACCTGCAAAAAAAATAAATAAATATACCATAAAAAAGAAGAAGAAAGCAATAACCATCCATTCCCCCAATAGATCCCACCAGGTAGACATACAAGCAATTTCTCTAATGAAAAAGCAAGGGAACAAGTTTTTTTAGTTCTATATACATTCACCTCAGAAAGTTCTTTGTATACCCATAACACATGATGAATAAGTAAATTCAATGACTGACTCAAGAACATTGACAACTAAAGTAATATTTATACCGAATATATTTTCTAACTATAGTGGAGGAAATGTCAGACAAAGAATTCAGTAAGGAGTAAAATTCAGTAAAGAGATAGAGATTCTGACAAAGTACCAAACAAAATCCTAAAAAGGAAAGAATTGTAATACATACTACTTACTATAAAATAAAAAAAAGACTCCAACAAGAAATATACCAAATTTGAAAACATAATATTTTCACATGGAAATCATACCCAATAGACATTTTTAGACCACTACCAAACAGAAATTGAAGACTGATTTTCAGGCCTTGAAGATAAAGTATATAATCTTGAAAATAAAGATGACAATAAAGAAAAGATGTTAAGGGACCATGACCAGAATATTCAAGAAATCTGTGGTAACCAGTAATGTCAAGAGATCAAATTTAAAGTCATAGGGATAGATGAAGGCTCTGAAATACAAACGAAGTGTATGCACAATCTTTTCAATAAAATAATATTAGGAAAAATTTCAAACTTTAATAATGAGATGGAAATTCAAATTCCAGAGGCATATAGGACAACAAATATACAAAATCACAATGGATTTACTTCAAGACACATTATAATGAAAATGCCCAATATACAAAATAAGGATAGACTGCTAAAAGCCACAAAGAAAAATAGCTGGTCACATTTAGAAATTGGGATTTCAACTAATTTTTCAACCCAAACCCCCAAAGCCAGGAGGGCATGGAATAATATATCCAAGTTCTGAAATAAAATGGATGCCAATCAAGATTACTACAGTCAGCAAAATTAACCTTCAGAATTGAAAATGAAATAAAAATGTTCCATGAGAAACAGAAACTATAATAATTCATAACCACAAAGCCTGCACTGAAAAATATACTCAATGAAATATTTCATGAAGAAAAAACATAAAATAATAAAAATGAAAACCAGCATAGAGATATATTACACTGGACAAATAGTCAATTAAAGGAGAACAGAATCTGAATTAAACATCAGAAATAAATCAAAATGGCAGGAAATAAAAATCATCTCACTATAATAACAGTGAATGCACATGGCCTAAATTCTTCAATCAAAAGTCATAGATTGAAGATTGGATTTAAAAGCAAGATCCAATAATATGGTTTTTGCAAAATAGTCACCTTGCATGCAAAGACATCCACAGACTGAGGGTGAAAGGATGGGGAAAGGTAAATCATGCACATTATACCCATAAACAAGCAGGGGTAGCTATTCCCATATCAGACAAAGTGGATTTTAAGCCAAAATTAATCACAAGAGAAAGAAGGTAAGGTCATACCGAATAAAGGAATCATCAAAAACAATATATAATGATTGTAAATATTTATGCCCCAAAGTTACATTTATGTACATAAACTCTTTTCAATATTAAGAATGGAATAGACCACAATACAAGGATACTGGGTAATTTCAACACACCTCTCTCACTACTAGATAGATGATCTAGACTTACACTAAAGATTCTTCAGATCTAAAAAAGTACTATTAAACAAATGGACCTAACAGGTATCTATAGAATATTTTATTCATCAATGACTGCATTCACCTTCTTTCTTCTTTTCAGCAACACATGGAACATATCACATCTTAGGTCACAAAATAAATCTTAGCAAATATAAAAAAAAATAGAGATAATTTCTTGATCATGTCAGATCACAATGGAGTGAAATTAAAAATCAATGACAAGAGAAAAAACAGAAAAACTCTAACACCTGGAGACTAAAGAATACAATTTTGAATGATGAATGGATAGAAGAGGAAATCACGGGAGAAATAAAATAATTATTACAGACAAACGAGAATAGTGTTAGAACATAGCAAAATCTCTGGAACAGTATGAAAGCAGTTTTAAGTGGAAAATTCATAGCATTTACTCATACATTACAAAAAATAGAAAGAAACCAAATAACTCATAAAATATTACACCTCAAATTCCCAGAAAAAGAACAAACCAACACCAAAGTTGGAAGAAGACAGGAAATAATCATAATCAGAGCTAAGATTAATGAAATGAAAAATAAAAAACGATACAAAGGATCAATGAAATAAAGAGTTGTTTTTTGAAAAGATAAATAATATTGATAAATCCTTAGCTATATTAACCAAAATATAAAGAAGACCCAAATAAATAAAATTAGAGATGAAAAAAAATATCACCACAGACACCACTAAAATGCAGAGGATCATCAGAAAAATTTAAAAATTTTATATTGTAGTAAGCTAGAAAATCTTGAATATATTGACAAATCCGTAGAGGCATATGACCTTCACAAATTGAACCATGGGGTTATAGAAAATCTAAACATATCAATATAAAGTAATGAAATTGAAACAGCTATCAAAAACCTTCCATAAAAGATAAGTCCAGAACTAGTGTATTCTCAGCTGAGTTCTCCCTGACCATTAAAGAAGAATTAATATCAATTCCCTTAAAATCATTACATGACATAGAAAAGGAAAGATCACTGCCAAATTCATTTTATGAAAACAGTTTTATGCTGATACCAAAACCAAAGTCACATCAAGGGAAGAAAACTTCAGGCCAATGTTCTTGATGAACATAGCAAAAATTTCTTAATAAAATATTGGCAAACCACATAGAAAACACATTAAAAAGATAATGCACCATGATCAAGTGGTTTTCATTTCAGGGATGGGAGGTTGGTTCAACATATGGAAACCAATTAATATATCACATGATTATCTCAATGGATACAGAAGAAGCATTTGACAAAGTGAAACACCCATTCATGTTTAAAACACTGGAGAAACAAGGGATAGAAGGAACTTATCCCAATGCTGTAAAGGCTATCCATGAAAATCCTAAGGTCAACATCATACTGAATGGAGAAAAACTGAAAGCATTTCCTTTAAAAACAAGAACAGACAGGAATGCCCACTCACACCACTTTCAATGTAGATCTTGAAACTCTAAATAAAGCAATTAAGAAAGAGAATTATATTAAAAGGATATAAATAGAACAATAAAAGCTCAAATCATCTCTATTTGCTGATGACATGACCCTGTATTTAGATGAGCCAAAAGAAGTCTACCAGAAGACTTCTAGAACAGAAAAACAATTTTAGTAAAGTAGAATGATATAAGACCAACACACTTAAATAAATTGCTTTTCTGTACTCCAATAATGAACCTGCTGAAAAAAAAAAATATGAAAACTATTCCATTTAAAAGAACTTAAAAAAATACTTGGAAATTAATCTAATGACAGATGTCAAGGACCTCTACAAGGAAACTGTAGAACACTAAAGAAAAAAATTGAAGAAGACCTTAGAGGATGGAAAGATTTCCCATGTTCTTGAATAGTCAGAATCAATATTATTAGAAATGCTATACTACCAAAAGCATTATACAGATTCAATGCAATCCTCACCAAATTACCAAAGACATTCTTCAAAGAACTAACAAATTCACACCAGTCAGAATAGCAGTTATCAAGAATACAGACAACAATAAATGTCAGCAAGGATGTGGAGGAAATGGCACAATCATACATTGCTGGTGGGACTGCAAATTGGTGCAACCAATCTGGAAAGCAGTATGGAGTTTCCTTAGAAAACTTGGAATGGAACCACCATTTGACCCAGGTATCCCACTCCTCGGTCTATACCGAAAACACTTAAACTTAGCATTCTATAGTAACACAGCCACATCAATGTTTATAGTAGCTCAATTCACAATAGCTAAATTGTGGAAGCAACCTAGATGCCCTTCAATAGATGAATGGATAAAGAAACTGTGGTATACATACACAATGGAATATTACTCAGCAATAAAAGAGAATAAAATAATGGCATTTGCGGATAAATTGATGGAGTTGGAGAATATCATGCTAAGTGAATAAATCAATCCCAAGAAATCACAGGCCGAATCTTCTCTGTAATAACTGGATGCTCATTCATAATGGGGGGTAGGCATGGCAAAAATGGAGGAAATTTGATTGGGCAAAGGGGAAGGAGAGTTGGGGAGGGAGCATGGGGTCAAGAAAGATGGTGGAATGAGATGGACACCATTACCCTAGGTACATGTATGACTGCACAATGGTGCGACACTACATCGTGTACAACCAGAGAAATAAAAAGTTGTGCTGCAATTGTGTACAATGACCCAAAATGCATTCTGCTGTCATATATACCTAATTAAAACTAATTAATTAATTAACAAACAAGACAAAAAGATACTGAAAGAAGAAAAGGAACTAGTAAAAGCAATTATAAAATTCATTTGGAATAATTAGAGACCTAGAATAGCAAAAGCAATCCTGAGCAAAAAGAGTGATGCTAGAGGCATCACAATCCAGACCTCAAAATATACAACAAAACGACAGTGACATAAACAGCATGGTGCTGTTTATGTCACTGGCACCAAAACAGACATGAAGACCCATGAAAGAGAATAGAAGAAACAAAAATAAACCCATGTAAATACAATTATCTGATACTAGATAAAGGGGCCAAAAACATTTGTTGAAGAAAAATAACCTTTTTAACAAATGGTGCTGGGAAAACTGGAAATCTATATGTAGAAGAATAAAACTTGACCTCTATCTTTCACCCTGCACAAAAGTAAACTCAAAGTGCATCAAAGATCTAGGAAATGGACCTGAAACTCCGTAATTGCTAGAAGAAAGTATAAGTCCAATACTCCAACATGTTGGCACAGGAACTGATTTCATTAACAGGACACCTAACATGAAAGAAATAAAACCAAATATCAATAAATGGGATGGCATCAAAATAAAAAAAAACTTCTGCACAGCAAACAAACAGTTAAGAATGTAAAGAGAGAGCCTAAAGAATGGGAGAAGATATTTGCCATTTGCTCCTCAGATAGGGTATTAGTATCCACAATATGTAAAGAACTCAAAAAAATTTGATACCAAAGAAACAAATATCACAATTAATAAATGGGAAAAAGAACTAAACAGAAACTTCTCAAAAGAAGAAATACAATTGACTAACCAATATATGAAAAAATGTTTGAAATCTCTAGCAATCATGGAAGTGAAAATAAAAAAATACATTGAAATTTCATCTTACTCCAGTTAGCACAGCAATTATCAGGAATGCAAATAATAGTGTTGGTGAGGATGTTAGTGGGACTGAAAATTAGTGCAACCACTCTGGAAAGAAGTATGGAGATTTCTCAAAAAAATAGAAATGAAACTATCATAGAATCCAGCCAACCCACTCCCTATTACATACCCAAGTTTTAAAAGCAGCATACTACAGTGCCATAGCCACATCAATATTGTGTATATAGCAGTATAATTCGCAGTAGGCAAACTATGGAACCAATCCCGGGTGTTCTCTAACTGATGAATGGATAAAGAAAATGTGGTATATATACACAATGGAGTATTACTTGGCCAGAAGGAAGAATGAAATTATGGCATTTGCTGATAAATGGGTGGAACTGGCAATTATCATGCTAAGTGAAATAAGCCAGACTCAGAAAGCCAAAGGTTGAATGTTTCATATGTGGAAGCTAGTTTAAAATAAGGAAGGAAAAGAGAGAAAGAGAAAGTGAGAAAGGAAAAAGGGGGCGATTCCATCAAACAAGAAGGAAGACTGTTGGGTTAGATGAAGGGGACTGAGAGGGAAGGAGATGGGAGGGGATAATGGAAAAACAGAGAAATGAATCTAACCAACATATCCTATGTACATACATGAATATACCACAGTGAGAATCACCATCATGTATATTTTCAAAATAATAACCAGAAAGGAAAATAATCTAAAAGTAAATAGCAAAAAGATGAGTAGAATAGAGAGATGGGAACCGGAGAGGGAGGAGGAGAGGGAAAGGAGACATGCTAAGGACTGAATCTGTGCAAACTGTGCTCCATGCTATTGTAATTTTGCTATGTATAAACAAGAAGAATGTAAAAACAATCTCTTTTATGTTCTTTTTATTGGAAAAGGCTCATATGTACTTTTTTTAAAAAAAATTAGTGCTTACATTTAGCTCTTTCATCCATTTCAAATCATTTTCTGTTTACAAGGTAAGATAAGGAGTGTAGTTTATTTTTTTTCAATATAAATATTCAATTGTTCTAACACTGTGGAACAAAAACCAGCCTTTCTACATTGAATAACCTTGTCACCTTTGTCCAAATCAATTAAATAAAAATGTGGATGTATATATTGGCTCTTTCTGTTTGATTGATCTCTTTGTTTATCCTTAGAACATTGCAACAGTCTGTAATCAGGTAGGGTAATTTTTCCTACCTCATCTTTTTTTTTCAGAGTTTCTTTGGCTATTCCAGGTCACTTATATTTTTAAAAAATTTCAAATCAGCTTGCCAGTATCTACAAAAATTTTCTATGATCTGAACTGGAATCGCATTCAATCTATAGATTAATTTGGGTAGAACTGACATATTAATGACATTGTGTTCACATCCATGAATATGATGTAGCCCATCATTCATTTAAGTTCTTAATTTATGTTTGGAATCATTTAAGGTTATCAGAATATAAATCATACATCTATTTTGTTAGAATTATCATATTTCATAAACTTGAAATTAAAACTAATTTTCATTTTTCGTGTTATTTCCAATTGATTGTTATTGGTATATGTAATTGATTATATATACATTAGTATTAATTATACAAACTTATATATATTTCTTTTAATAGCTTTTCAGTAGTGTTTTATGATTTTCTTAAGTTTTTCTGTATACATTAAAGAGGATTTTATTTCCAGTATAATCCATACACATTTATTTTATTCTAATTTAATTATTTACTAGTGTATTATTTATTATTATTTTGGTAACTGTAAAGCTATTAATTCTGTACAATGTTTAATAGTGAGAGAGTTTATTTGCCTTGTTTTAAGAAAAAAAAATTAGTGTTTCATCACTATTTCTTCATCTTTCTTTCTTTTTTTTTTTCCATCTGGAAAAGTTCTCTTCCTAGCTTTCTGAGGTTTTTATAAATGATGAATAGTTGTTAAGTTCACTGTATGCTTTTCTTTGCATCAATTGAGATGATCATATTGTGGCCTACGTTGCTTAGTTTTTTAAAATATCAAACTAGCCTTGCAACCTTTAGACAAAATCTCTCTGGTTATATGAAAGTCCTGCTTTACATCTTGCTGAGTTTCATTTTGTGTGTGTGTGTGTGTGTGTGTGTGTGTGTGTGTATAAAATGCAGAGCTGGGCATGGTAGTGCACACCTGAGATCCCAGTGATATAGCAGACTGAGGCAGGAGAATCGCAAGTTCAAGGCCAGCCTGGGCAACTTAGTCTCTGTCTCAAACTAAAATAGAAAGGAATGCTCTGTGGTAGAGATCTCCTGGGTTAAGTTCCCAGTACCACAAAAAAAAAAAAAAAAAAAAAAAAAGAAAGAAAATTTATGCATTCATATTCATAATAAATATTGATTTATAGTTCTTTTCAATTTATCTTTTTGTTTATGGTATTGATGTAATTCTAGATTCTTAAAACAAGTTGAAAAACATTCCTTCCTCCTGCTGGTGATAAATTATTGCAAAAAGCTTTAACCCAGAACATCTTTATTTCTCTCCCTTCTTTTCAAGAGTAGTTTCACAGGGCATAGGATTCTTGAGAGGGTACTTTTAATCAGCATTCTGATTATTTTGTTCTATCATTTTGCTTCCTTTGTTTCTAGGGAGAAATCAGCCATTAATTGCTGTATTGTTCCTTTCACAGTTTTTGATATTTTTATCATCTTTGGATTTCAAGAGTTTGACCATTTTGTGCCCAGATGTGATTTTGTTTGCATTTGTATTATTTGGGGTCTTTGAGACTTATGGATCTATAAGCCAATATTTCCACACCAAATGTGGGAGGGGGGTTATAGTCATTTTTCACTCAAATATATACTTTTTGCTTCTTTCTCTTCCTTCTCTTCTTTGGCCCCCCTCCAGTTACATGTGTGTTGTACTCTTTGATGCTACACTATGAATTTCTAAAGTTATTTATTTACTTTAATTTTTGTTTTTACTCTCTGTTCTTTAATTCCTCCAATTTCTGTTGAAATAGTTTATCTTCTTCCTTTTCCAATCTGCCATTGGGTAAATTTGGTATCTCTTTCTTTCTTTCTTTTTTTTATTGTATATGTTAGAGGTGCACAACATGATGTTTTGATAAACACTTGTATTGTTAAAAGATTAATTCAGCAAAGCTCATTAACCTTTGTGTTTGTGGGCGTGTGATAAAAACACCCCAAATAAACAATTCAATATAAGTAACTACAGTTCTAAAGTTCTAATGCCCTATATTAGATCTCTAGACTTACTCCTCCTCTGTAATTGCTACTTTGTACCCTTTGATCTGCTACTCTCCATGCCCCAAAACTTTCCTGGTAACCACTATTCCCCTCCCTGTTCTTATACATATATTCCACTATTTATTAATCATCTATTGACAGATGTATGGATGAAGAAATCATGATATTATTCATACGTGATACACACATGTATTAATGCATAAATAATGCACATGTGTATATATGCGGGTATTGACAAATAAATTTCTTTATCCATTTATTTATCAATGGACATTTAAATTGATTCCATACCTTGGCTCATATGAATAATATTTCTGTGAGATCCTGATTTCTTTTTCTTTAGGTTCACATCCAGAATAGAGATTGTTAGGTCACATGGTAGTTCTATTTTTAATTTTTAAGGTAATCCTCATACTGTTTCCATGTGTCTATACCAATTCACATTCCCACCAATGGCCCAGGAAGGTTTCCTTTTCTCCAGGCCCTGCCAATACTTGGTATCTTGTCCTTTTAGATAACAGCTATGCTACAGATGTGAAATGATTCTTCATTTTACTTTTAATTTGCATTTTCTTGATGATTAGTGATCTTGAGTACCTTTTAATTCATCCCTTAACTATTTTCATATCTTCTTTGCAAGAATATCTGTTCAGATCCTTTGTCCAATTTAAATGGGTTATTTGAGGTTTAGTTGCTGTTCTTGTTTGGTTCTAGCTATTGAGTTGTATGCTCCTAGTACACACAACTATTTTTGGATAATAACTCCAATCAGATAGATGACTTGCAAATATTTTCTCTTAATCCATAGATACCTTTTCATTTTGTTGTTTGTTTCCTTTCTGTACAGAAGGATTTTTAGTTGGATGTGGCAACTTATTTTTCATGTGAATTATTCTAATGTTTAGCTGAAGATTTTCCATTCTTGTCTTTTTTTCTCTTTTCCATTTTTTTTTCTGATTATATTATCTATCTTCTCATTTACTGAGACATTTTTCCTCATTTCTTTAGAGTTTTCTTAATTTGTGAAACATATTTGTAATAGCTTTTTAAAGTGTTTTTCCACCAAATCTGACATCAGGCACATTCTGAGTCAGATGATACTGACTTCCTTTTTCTGTACATGGTTTATATTTTGTTGTTGTTTTGTATGACTACTGATTTTTTGGTTGAAAGGTAAATGTTGTAGGCCATATATCTCAGTTATTTTGAATACTGTTATTTCATTTTGATATTAACTATTTTTGGATTTCTAGCAGATAGTGTCTTTGCATGTTCTGTAACTGCAAACTCTGTGTCCCATAACCAGCATCAGCTGTTACTTCTGCTCATTCTTAGAGTTTCCTGGTTTTGCTTTTTTAGTCTCATTTCATTTGTGTGTGTTCCCTTTAACTGCATAATTTAGCTTTCAGCCAAGGACTTAGACAGACTTTACATATAGATTTTGGGACTCATCCACTCTTTGACTCTCCGTTATCAATATTTACTGTATACATTTCCATCTTGCTTTGCCAGCTCCATGCTCTCTCCTTTTCCACTTCAGAATAATAAGATTTTAACATTCTACCACTTCAACATATGCTAGGTAAAAAAATAAATAAAACTCCCAGCAAATTTTATCCAGTGCAGTTCTATCTTTTAGGAATAGAAAATTCTTTTATTTGTACCTATGTTCTCACTGGCTTCTGGGGTCTCTTGCATGCATGTGTGATTCGATGGTATCAAGGTATTCATAAAAAGTTTTTACTCAGTTGCAGGGTATCAGCTTTTCTTCAACTCTCTTATTTCCAGGGATTCTTTCCAAAATAGTCAGTGGCTTTGCTGTTCTTGAGTTCTGTTCTTTTACATCTCAAGCCAGTTAAGCTGTGATTTTCACTGTTAGACTACCTTACAAAAAAGTAGCCTTAACAATGGAGTTCATTTCTCTGTCACATGTAAATATTAAGAAGTAGGCTACCAAGGCATGCATCATCACCTGGCAACGTGAGAGAAGCAGGATACTATCTTTCTGTTGTTATCATAGTTAAACTTCTTGAAACCTTGTTTTCCAAGATGGTTGCTGCATTTCCAGCAATTGTGTTCGCTAAAAAAGCAAAAAAAAAAAAAAAAAAAAAAAAAAAAGGAAAAAAGGAGTAAGTATAGAAGGGCAAAAATAAAAAGCATTTTCACCATTGTGCACTGACCCAACAGTCTTTGCAGACATCTCTCTCTCTGTCACACACACACACACACACACACACACACACACACACATGCTGCATTCCCCCACACACACACACACAAACACACAACTGCTTACCTCTCATTGGGTAGAAAGTAGTCATATATGATTACTGACTACAATGAATGATGGGAAATGTAGTCCAAGTTCAAGGTGCCTGTCTTTTCCATTCAAAATCAATATTCTCTTTATCAAAGAGCAATGCAATATTGGGGTAAACAACTAAACATTGCAAAGCCTGTTTCTAATTGAAAAATTAATCCAGATTAGTAGGTGCTGAGGAGTAGATGAGAGGTCAGAGAACAATGATTATAGATGTCTCAGTCAAGAAATTTGCACAGCACTATCCCCCAAAAAAGTAGAACATGTAAGGGTTTGGCAATTGGTAAAACTCTCTTATGATTGATATATGGATGAATGTCAGTGTAGCTCCCAGGTCTAAACTATAAGATCTTACTCTTAGGCTCTATAAATTAACATGGTGTGCAATATC
This sequence comes from Tamias sibiricus, assembly GCA_025594165.1. Lineage (NCBI taxonomy): Eukaryota > Metazoa > Chordata > Mammalia > Rodentia > Sciuridae > Tamias > Tamias sibiricus. The sequence continues at coordinate 169,251,352 of CM046659.1, forward strand.
AGTGTTCTTTCTATTTTCAATATATTTCTAAGAGTATTATCGCTCAGTGCATTCAAAGAGTGGGGGTACAATGGTCTGTGGCTTAGTTACTGGCCACCGAGTTCTCTTACCCAGGATGTCGGCAAGGTCTCAGCAGAGGCCTTTGAGAACTCCATAACCTACTATTGCATTCCATTGGTGGCTGTGTGTCAGCATCAGGTAGGACAGAATCTCTGATTATTGATTCATCTCTAAGAAAAATTTCTCCACCAGGACACAATCCCAGATATATGGGCCCCAAAGAAAGTGCACTAGCTAATCTGGACCAACAATTCAGTGATAAGTTAACCTTGTATAGCAGAAATCTGACTGCTTGTTGACATATCATTTATATGTTTACAAATATAGCTTTCTTACTAAAGCAACATTAGTTAAATTTTCTTCTGCAAAATGAATAACTTATTCCTCATTTTCTCCTCTTGGAAAGACCAGTGGTATTCAATTTATTACATGTTGCAATCGAAGAGTTCTAGTTGCTGAGACAAAAACTCCTGTAAAAGAAGAACTTGCAGAAACCACTTCCTGTATTTGGGAAAAAGGGGGATTTTCAGATTCTTTGTTTTTAGAACTACATTCAGAAGAAGGTTTTTCAAAGATTTAAATGAACTCTGAATTGTTTCTTTCACAAATAATTTTGAATTTATCTATATTTGCTTTGGAATAAAATTTTCCAGTTGTACACAGTCACACCATTTGGTCTTCATACCTGTACCTAGGGTAATGATGTCCATCTCATTCCACCATCTTTCCTACCCCCCATGCTCCCTCCTTTCCTCTCCTTCACCTTTGCCCTATTCAGAGTTCATCCATTCCTCCCATGCTCCCCACAACCCTCATTATGGATCAGCATCCACTTATCAGAGAAAACATTCAGCCTTCGGTTTTTTGAAATTGGCTTACTTCACTTTTAGCATGATATTTTCCAACTCGGACTATTTACCTGAAAATTCCATGATTTTTTTCTCTTTTAATGCTGAGCAATATACCATTGTGTATATATACCACATATTCTTTATCCATTCATCTATTGAAGGGCATCTAAGTTGGTTCCACAATTTAGCTATTGTGAATTGTGCTGCTATAAACATTGATGTGGCTGTGTCCCTATAGTATGCTGTTTTTAAGTCCTTTGGTTATAGACCGAGGAATGGGATAACTGGGTCAAATGGTGGTTCTATTCCAAGTTTTCTAAGGAATCTCCATACTGCTTTCCAGATTGTTTGCACCAGTTTGCAGTCCCACCAGCAATGTAATCCTTGCCAACACTTATTGTTGCTTATATTCTTAATAACTGCCATCTGACTGGAGTGAGATGATATCTTAGAGTGGTTCTGATTTTCATTTCGCTAATTGCTAGAGATGTTGAGCATTTTTTCATATATTTGTTAATCAATTGTATATCTTCTTCTGAGAAGTGTCTGTTCAGTTCCTTAGCCCACTTATTGATTGGGTTATTTGTTCTTTTGGTGTTAAGTTTTTTGAGTTCTTTATATATCCCAGAGATTAGTGCTCCAAAAGCAATCATGAAGTTCATCTGGAAAAATAAGAGACCCAGAATAGTCAAAATAATCCTTATCAAGAAGAGTGAAGCAGGTGGCATCAATATACCAGTCCATAAAAATACTACAGAGCACAGTATTGGCACCAAAATAGACTGGTAGACCAATGGTACAGAATAAAGGGCACAGAGATAAATACAGTTATCTCATACTAGACAAAAGCACCAAAAACATATATTGGAGAAAAGATAGCCTCTTCAACAAATGATGCTGGGAAAACTGGAAATCCATTTGCAGTAAATTGAAATTAAGCCCCTATTTCTCACCATACACAAAACTCAACTCAAAATGGATCAAAGACCTAGGAATTAGACGTTGCACCTAATAGAAGAAAAAGTAGGCCCAAATTTTCATCATGTTGGATTACACCCCAACTTCCTTAACAAGACTCCTAAATCCCAAGAAATAAAATTAAGAATTAATAAATGGGATGGATTCAAACCAAAAAGCTTCTTCTCAGGAAAAGAAACAATCAGTGAGGTAAAGAGACAGCCTACAGAATGGGAGAAAATTTTTACCACACACACATCAGATAGAGCACTAATCTCCAGTATATATTGAAATTGCCTTTAATTACATCATGCTCCACAATTTTAGAGGTAAGGAAATTATCTCATTTAATTGTAGAGCAATAACACAACTAGATAAACAGTATATATATAAATATATACACACATACATATTTTACATATGTGTAAATGGAGAATATGCATATGTATGAAATGTCAGTGTAAACAATTAAAAATTATAGAAACCTGCTTTTTATTGTAATGAAAAAATCCAGATCCTTGGGCCAGAGGAATAGATTAGAGGTCAGAGAATAATGATCATAGATATATGTTGGTCAATATATGTATTGTAGTTAAATGCTTTGAGGGCTTTCCTGAGTTTCTTGACTAAAAGTCCTAAGAAATGTTCTGTCATGATAACGTATGCAGAGCACCAAATTAGAAAATGAGGAATATAGATTTTACCCAACAATGCAATGGCTAAGTTTATCTATCTAAATGTATTCCTCATGTTTGAGTGGATCTGGCTGGGATTTCCCAGGGAATGAAGTTCTAAAATGCAAAATTGAGAGCAGAGGATTTCAACTGGAGACAATGATGAATGTATGGGCCGAAGATAGGAAGAAATATACAGAATGGATTTACTTTCCTAATCTCACTTCATTGAGATTGTGTCTGAACTAGAGGAATTTGTTAAGTAACTCTGTGCAATTGTCTTGCTGCTGCTGCCGCTGCTGGAGCTGCAGGAGGATTGGGAAGGTGCACTGTATTGCCTCGGCATAGGGGCAATCCACATGACCTGGGGCTGGAATTCAGTTACTTGAAGGTGAAGGTGGTGATGAACCCCAGAACTGAGTGAGAGGAGCAGAAACCAGCAAGACAAGCTGGAGGAAGATCAAGGGCCTTGATGTAGCTGCTCTTCAGTCTGATGAGATGCAGCTGCCAGGTTTATCTTCCTGTGTTCCTAGCTCACTAGGGCCAGTTGTCAGGACTCCTTTACCAATACACTCTGTGTCTTGGAAAAAGCCATTTGGTTTTTGTCGTGTGAGGATGAAGGTATTAGACCTCAACATCCTCTTGTGCGTCAGCCATACTCTTTCCCATGGTTCCCTTTGAATGACTCTTTATTTCCTGATCTATTGACTACCTTAGTTTGTACCACAGCTCCAGGTCCTCTGGCATAGTTGGGGACTAAAGGCTTTGATATGTAGGAGAAGAAATTTCCTGCTTCAGATACCCCTCGGGGTCTTTGGTCCTGCCAGTCCCACAGTCTATGAATGGATGTGAACTTCAGTACCTTTTTTTTTTTCTTTTATTAGAATTATTGAAATGATATGGTTCTTGTCATCACTATCCTCATTTTTCTATTTGCTTGTGTTCCTTGCCTTCCACAGCACCAACTCATACAACCCACCAGCAAATCCCATTAGCTTTATACATAAAGCATGTTGTAATCCAACCACATCCTTATCTTCATGGCTATCATATGATTCCCCTCACCTCTTGGCTAGATATCTGTAATAACTGCTCTCTGTCTTCCAACCTTGCCTCTACACATCTAAGAGAGCCAGAGTGATCCTGATAAAACATAAGTCATGGTTTCTTGCTTTAGGTCTCATGCAGAATGAGTGCCAAAGAACTTAAGACCTTCAAGGCCCCAGGATTTGCCCCCTCATTACCATTCTCATTTCATTTTCTACTTACTTCCCCCGGCTTCCTCTGCTCCAGGTATTAGACTTCTTAGAAGTCCTTCCCTTTAGCCCCAGGGCTTCTCCATGTGCTATAGTCTACTTTGAATCTCTCTGTTCTATCATTGTGATAAAATAAATTAAAATAAAAATGAAAGGTTTTGTTTGTTATTCTTTTCTTTTCAAATGGCTCAAAAAATCACAGCATAAGTTTGAACTACTGCCTAAGAATTTCCTGAATTGCTGGAAACCCAGCAAAGACAGGTGTCCTTCATAATACCAGGTGTAACATTAGAATCCCTCACTTTACCAAGCACCACCTCTCTCATTCTTTTTCTGCACTTGGCACATGACCCAGGCATTTTCATGATTCAGGTGAACAAGTGCAAGCCCACATCTGTAAAGGACTACATGCCATGTTAAATGTTGGATCATATACTCACCTCCCGGGGAAAACCCACACAGAACCAATATGGAAAAAGTCAACACACTGAAAAAGTGCTTAAAGAGAGGGTCTGTAGAGGAGACAGAGGTTTGCTCTTATTTAAGAAGGGAGGGCAGGGAAAGTTCTCTGGAGGAGGGAGAATATGGAGGAAGTTCTGAATGCAAAATTAGAGTGGAGCAGACACAGAAAGTTGTGAAGGGTGTGTGCAGGAGACTGGGCAGCATGTTCTGCAAGTGCTTGATGCAGTGAGGGGTCGGGAGCTGCAGGGGACAAGTGAGGAGAGGGAGGTATTGGCCATGTCTTGCTTGGCAGTCTGAGACTCACTGGGTGGATGAGGGAGAGCCAGTGGACGCATCTAAGCAGGGAGATACACAGTCAAATTCTCCTAGAGAAAGCTTACTCTGAATTTTATGGAGATAACGTTTAAGGGGGTGACAGAAAGACCAATGTTGCAACAGTGAAGTATGATGCTGGTAGAATATTTTTTTTTTTTCTGCCTCAATGACTGGAAAAATTATTCTTTCTTCTCCCTATTTTTCAACCATTTGTCAGTTGTAATTCTATTTTCTTCTGTGAGCACTAATTTTTCTTCTGAGTAAGAAAGGACTTTCTTCCTGCTTTTACCTTTCCTTCCCTTCCTTTCTCCCTCCTTCTTCTTTCTTCCTTTTCCTATCTTTCTTTCCTTGACTGACATAATTTGTTCCTTTTTTATCCTAAAACATCTCCAAGAGTAGAAGAAATCAGTCAGGTGTGGTGGTGCAAGCCTATAATCCCAGCGGCTCAAGAAGCTGAGGCAGGAGGATCATGAGTTCAAAGCCAGCCTCAGCAACTTAGAGAGGCCCTAAGTAATTCAGTGAGACCCTGTCTCCATATTATATACAGAAAAGGGCTGGGGATATGGTTTAGTGATTAAGCGTCCCGAGTTCAATCCCCTGTACCCAAAAAAAAAAAAAAAAAAAAAAAAGAGTAGAAATTGTTCACAGATTATTTTTTCTATATTCTTATTCAATATGTGTTTGTTCTTTTTTATCATATTCATAACCTTTTTTTCCTTACACAGTTCAGGAGAACATCTCCAACATGTCTTCCACTTAAGCGACTCTATTCACCACAAACTCTATTAAGTTGTTTATTTTCTTTCAATGCAGATTTAAAATCTGTGGGTAGAAAGAACCAAGACTGCTTATGGTTCTTGTTAACTTGATAAGTTGCTGGATGTCTGCACAGCAAAGGATCTACCAAGCTGCTTCCTATGTGATTTCTTATTTTTTTTTTTCAGCCTAAAACTGCCCATGTACCTTTAAATGCTGCTCAACTTCTCATTTCTTTCTGAGAATATTTTATCTCTCTTTTTAGTTATTTATCTTTTTAGTCCTTGATGCTGTTTTTTATATGATTATTTTTCTTTGTGAATATGTTAGCAAGAAACAACAATGCATTGAAGTCTTCTAGCCAGATGCCATTTGAATTTATATATCTGGGCATAAATATCTAAAAGACAATGAAACAGATGTGGATTTTCATTTACAAGGATAAGACATAGTTGGAAGTAATTGTCTTCAAAGCTTACATAAAGTTTAGTGAAACACTATTTGGAGATCAACATTGGAATGGGGCTTTCCTATGCAGTAGAGGTCTGCCCACCCCTTCATACAATTACTTTTTTCTTATGGTGCTCTGTGCATATTTCTTTCTAAACAATAGTTTCTTAAAAACCACAGTCCAGACTGCTAGACTGGTAAGCTAAACAGCCTCAGATGGTGAAGATTTCAGGAGCACTTACCTGTCCGAGTCTAAAATGGACACTATGATTAGTCAACCTATCCCAGTAGGGGTGCCCAATGTCCACCTCCAACCAGGTGGGGTCACTAAGCAACATTGTCTGATACTAGAGCTAGACAAACTGAAGCATTAGCAGTTCAGCTATCAATTCCTTTAAACCTGATTTGCAGTGGTTGCCAATCTTTCTATTACTGTAATTGCTGCCTAAATGAACCATAATTGTATTAAGAAGTAACTCTGAAATATGTATGTGCTCTCTGCTAATTCTCAGAATATGCATGGAGAGGGGATTGATTCCTTGTGCTTGGAAAAACCATTAGGTGGTTTTCCCTCTGGGACCTGTCATTTGGAGATCTCCTTTGCATTCTGGGGAAAATCAAGGCCATATTCTCAAGAGCATGGGAGAAAGACCATGGGAATTCTCAGGAATCTCAGAGGCTCCTCATGGTATGATTGGTGACAGCAGAAATTTCCCCATATAAAAGGAGCCCAAGATCAAGTTGGACTTCTCTTTAGTCTTGGACACAAGACAAGATTTAGATTAAACTTTGCATTCTGAGAGTCTACTCTTCTAATATCTATGCAGAGACTTTTCAAATATTCCCTACCTTCAAAACCCCTGCAGTATGATTGTGTTTATTTTTAAAATAAGAAGACAAAAGCATTGAGATGCAAATGGTTTGCCAATGCTTGTTTCTGTAATCAAGAACATGCAGTCTCATCTTGATCTACCAAGTCCCAACTTGATATGAAAGATATTTTTCCAGTACCATGAAAAGCATTTTAAAAAATACTTCCTGACCTGACTAAGGCCAGAGGATAGTGGCAAAGATTTATGTCAGGGCAAGTGTATGGTAAGAAAGGAAGAAGAAATTGTGTTCTAAAGGAGTTCTATATGGTATGTTTGTCTGGTATTTAAAATAATTAAATGTGTCAAATAACCCGAAGTTTCTGTTTCTGGGGCCACCTGCTTCTTTGATAAAGCCAAAAATTGAGGTTTGGAAATTTCTGGCTTATTTTAGCAGGCTATTGGATATCCTCCCTCTTCCCTTTAATTTCAGTAATGATAATGATGTCCTTTCTTGAAAACCTGAAGGGATAAAGTGGGCTAGACTGTGCTGTGGGAAAAATGAACCTCAACATATGACTCACATTGAATAATAACACAGTAAACCTAACACAGTTCCTGTCTTCAAGGAACTAGAAATTTTGTGGGTGGGATGCATGACAAATAAATAAAAAATAAATGAAACTCCTACTTAAATATGTTTTTATATTGGAATGGCAGAGACTGCCTGCTACCACCCAACATCTGTTCACTCTTCTCCCCTCAAAAAAAAAAATCATCATTTTATGTGTAACAATTATTGTGTGCCAAAATATTGCCAGCCTCCCTTGCAGCAAGATCTGGTCATATGACTAAGTCCTGGCAAATGACCTTTTATGTAATACTAACAGGAAGGTTGATTAAATGAAGTACACTCCTCTGAAAGTGCTTTCTGCTGCCCACAAATAGATGTGATGGGTGGAATTTCAGCCACCATCTTAAACTGTGAGATGCCACTTGCAAGTCCATAGGACTTGCCGGAACTTGAGGTTGCTATCATGCCACTACTCCAAATCCTTCACCTTCCTTGAAGTTTACCTGAGGCTGCAGTGGATGATTCCTTGCATAATCCAGGGACTTGCATGTCTCTGTTTCTCTACTGAAGAAGGGTCATTGTCGCTTGCTCTACCAAGGGCAGGGCAGTCCAGAGAAACAGCTTCCAACCAATTCTGAGTTAAAGTTACTGGATAAATCCTTCAGTTGTACTCCTCTCTCAGGGGGGTGATTCTAGATACATTCTGCAGATTTTTCCAGAAGGTCTCTATTTGCTCACTGGTGTACTCTCCTGTCCCTGTTTCGCTGTCCCAACTTCCTCCTTTGTGATTCCTGGGAATTACCTCCTAAACAATTTCACAGTGCTCAAACTCTGATGGTGAGAGTGGTTTGGAGGAACTCAAGTCATGGCAACATAGAGGGAGTTCTGATTTGGCTGACCAAATGACTGCCTTTCTGCCAAATGCAATTGCTTTGCTTTGACCTTCTTCCTGGTTCTTTCCGCAGCATTCCACCACTGTGATCTTCCTTTCTCTACTGAAACTGGTTTCCCTTGCTTCCTTCTATCACCTGAATGTCCATGCTTTCTCTGCTCATTCACTTTAGGCCATGGCCATATCTCTCTCCCTGGTGTTTTAACTTTAAGGTCTCTTTTTATTAATCCAACATACATACCCACACATTTTGGCACTCACAAATTCACTAAGCATCTTATTCTCTTTCCATAGTTTCAATCAACCCTTCCAGAACACCACTTTATATTGTCTACAGTATCTGTTATGATTTATATCTGGAGTGTCCCCTCAAATACCATGTGTTGAAAGCATGATTCCCAAAGCAGCCAAGTTCAGAGGTGAGATTTTTAGGCAATGATTAGGGCTCTGATCTCATCAGTGGGTTAATTCATTTAATATATTAATAATTTGGTTTATAGGGTGATAACTGTAGGCTGGTGGGCATGGCATAAATAAGTAGACCACTGGGTGTGTGCCTGTGGGGACTATTTCTTGTTCCTGGCTCCCTGCTTTCTCTCTCTCTATTCCCTGGCTACTTCATGCTAAGCAACATTCTTCCAGTATGCCCATCTGCTATGATGTTTCTGACTTGGAGCCAACCAGCCCTGAACTGAGTCCTCTGAAACAATGAGCCAAAATAAATCTTTCCACCTCTGTGTTGTTCATGTCAAGTATTTTGGCCACATCAACAAAAAAAGTTGACTAATACAGTATCTTAAGTAGCAGATAACTTTATGTTTTTTTCTTAACTATTATATCTACATTTTCTTCATTTTATTTCTTAGAAATCTGTGGCACTATTGCTTGGCAAAGACAATTTCCACTATTTATACTTATCCAAACCCTACATATTCTGAATGGCCTGAATCATCCATTGCTTCTTTCATGTTTTCTTCATATTCCCAACAGAAAGTGATTTGTTCTCTTTAGCAACATGCTGTTCTTTCCCTTTATTTACCATTTTCAAATATCTTCTGGACACTGAGTGATCCCTTGGTAAATATTTGTTGGAAAAGGTTAGAATTAAATTGATGTTTAATAAGGGTTTCTTTTTATCTTACCAATTTCTGGAGGGGATAGCTTTGCCTATAAAGTTTCTATAATTTGAGTTGCAAGTTTATATATGGGCAAGTCATGTTTCTATTTCTTTTTATTAAAAGGTAGTTTGGAAATATCAGCACATTCAATTCTTTCCTTCATTTTTTCAGGGCAAAACCTACTTTCATGTAGGCAGACATGGAAAATACCTTCCATGAGCCTCTTTTTATTTTTATTTTATGTGTTCACTTACTGAAAACTTGCTTCTAATGATCGCTGAGCTTCACACACCAAATAAAATGTAGAATGAAGCTGACAGATGATAGGAAACAAATTTTGCATCAAAATAGTAGCAAAACATTTGCATTAAAAAGTTTACTTGACTATTTCAAATCTTTAGATATCCACATGGTTAGAGGCAAGAAGCTTCCCTATCAGTTCTTAAATGAGCCCACAGGTTTCAAATGAGCCCATTTTATGGTATTTCCTTTTGTACCATCTATTTCTGGATTTTCAAAAATTATGCTTACCATGCTTAGTGATATTTGAGAAAACGTATTATCAATCACAGAAATCAATTCTCTTTCAATCTGATCTTCCTGCTCAAATGTGGCATGTAGTTTCCAACTAAAACCTATATTTAATTTCCTTGTTTTGGAGTTGAACCTTTTACTGTGAAATATTGTGAATTATTTTCTGATCCTAGTAAAATTAAATGCTATGTCCTTTGGTGGCCAGTTAACCCTCACCCTAACTCTTGAGGGAGTACAGAATATTCCATCTTCTGGCATTGTACTTCTTTCCCATTCTTCTCCTGTGGGAACTGTAGTGTTACCATCAATGAAAGGAGTTTCTGTTGTTTAGTGGAGATATGGGGGAAAGTGATAAACGAAGGTGAGGCTGTCAGAGAGCCCTGCCATTTTGGATGGGCTCATGCAAGTCAAAACCAGAGAATGGAGTCCAGCAGTTAAAGACAGGAATCCTATGATTTTTTTTTTCTTTTATCCTTGGTACATTTGGATTCTGTGTAAGTGATGGACTGGAAGGGCTGCTTGCAAGACAAACCTATAAAGGGTCAGACAAGAAGGATAGAGAAGAAAGGATTCAAGAGAATCCTATCCATAGCCCTTACCCCAGGGGAAAAGGGTGCAAAGATGTACTATTGTATGCCTCTATCAGTTGTTGGAATGAGCCACCTCCATGGAAAGATAGGTTTCCAGACATCTGGGCAAGGCAGCCCCCACCAGCCAGGGGAAATCTTCCAGAAGTATGAGTCATTAGCAATCAGGACCCTCAGAAGATAAAAGATAAGGGCATCAGACTGGTAAAGAGGAACTAGGTAGAGAACCAACATCAAGCATCACAATAATGTATTGCAGAAATAACCCCAGGGAGATATGTGTTCATACAATGCAACAAGCCAGATCTTCCAAAACTCACCAGCGTTCAAGAGCTACAAGGATCTAAGCAGACATCAATAATAAATAGCAAAGTTGTTTGCCCAATAAGAAAGCATCCTATGGGAACTTAGGGAATTTTGGGAGTCCCTATTGGAGACATCCTTGTATACATCAGGAAGGTCTAGGAAAGCAACTTGTACCACTGCTTTTCCAGCAAAAATTTGTAACTTTCCATATATACAGAAAGTCCCAATCTTCCTCAGGATGTACGGATCTGTGGTAGTTGAATTCCCACAGCTGATCAGTGGTTAAGTTCTAGATCATGTCATGGTCAAAACAATGTCAGGTCATCTGACTTCTATTGTCAGGTTGTCTGACTTCTATATCCTGTGTTTGATCCTGGAGGTGATTGTTGGCCTATCACAAAGACACTCCAAATATCATCAGGAGTGTCCTCAAATAAATCATTTTATCACAGGTCTTTGTCTTCTAATTTATTTACTAGTTATACCCACAAGGTTCATAAGCTGAACTGATAGAAATATCAGTTTATGAGACACAAATAGAGAGGACACACATACACACACACAGCACACAACACAAACACACACATATTTATAAAGGTTGTCTATGGCTGAGCTGGGGAAAATACCCATGGTAGGAAAGGACTGTTAAAACCAGTTATGCTCAGTGGCAACACATTCCCCATATAATCAACCAATTGGTCACAAATAAAACCACAAATTAAAAATTCACAGTTAATAGCATGCCCAAAGAGTTCAGAGATTCTCCAGTACTGTATTCCCAAGTTGCAGATGAGGGCCTTGGCCTTGCCTCTGCTCCTAGCTGCATCACTGTCTGCCCAGTAACTCTGCCTGTCTGTGCCTGTTTCCTCTCTGTGTAAGTGAAGTACTTAGTTCATTGAGTTAGAATCTAAACTGAATGGGTAATATTTGTAGAATCCTTAGGACGATGCCTAGCTTATAGTTAAGGCCATAAGTGTTAATTAAATATAAATAAATATAAATAAATAACTTGCCTAGGGTCATTCAGTTAATTGGCTCATGTTATTAAGGGGTTATTAAGAGTTTTATTGACTTAATATAAAATATGAATATGCATCAATAATTTATAATAATTTAATTATAAATACTTAATATAAATTAGCCAACACACAAAAATGTCAGGATACTTTTACACTCAGATGCATCACTGATAGCAATAATTAAAAGCTCTGGCATTAGTTTAACACTGAGAAGAATTTTAGTTCTCATTTCTGATACTCATGATGTGATCTTGGACAGGGATTTGGTTTCTCTAAGACAAAATTTTCTCAAATGTAAAATTGAGATTATAATAACAAAAATAAAAATAATGACATCTACTTTATGAGGTTGCTTAGAGATTAAATGTAAGAGTGCATGCTTAACATATAGAATGAGTATAATAAATGATAGTTACTACTGTTACTATAATTATTATTTACAGAATATTTCTAAGAATTTATGTTCTAAATCATTTAGAAAAAATTATACATGCCTACATGTCTACTGTTTGGAAGAGTAAAGCAAGGAAAAGATAGTAAGTTCAGAATCTTTGATCACATGAATTGCTGGTGTCTTGGCTGATTGGTTCTGCATTTCCCATTGTAAAAGCAAGCAAGGGTTGGAGTAGCTAGTATCAACTTCCTTAAACCTCAGAGATAGGCAGTGGCTGCAGCCATAACTTGGAGCAACCTGCAAGCCTGCATGTACGCCCATCTCCATACAGGGAAGCTGCCTTAGGAGCTTAAGGCCAGCTAGGGACTGGCCCTTCAATGTTGTGTTTATATATGAACAAATTTGAATCCATACCATAACCATTTAAATCACTTTTCAATTATAGGCAGAATATAGTGGATGCCCATCAATAATTCAAATTCAGAGGAAAAGAGATACCATTTTTGACCCTCTCAAACTTAACTCTTGTTGATGAGAGAAAGAAAAAAAAAAAACATATAAAAACTACCTCTGCCCTAAGAAAGACAATTTATAACACACTGCATTCAATTAGCAGAGTGCTTATCAAAGTGCAGTGCCTAAAGCAATGCACTTGAGATGATTTCAAGTAGAACAATGATAAATATCTCAGTTAGGACTATATTGAATTCTCAAAACAGAAACCTTGATTCAAGAGTTACTCAAACAAGTTGCGAGTTCATTTTTTTTATTGTGCCATAACCAAAGAATCTACTCTATCCAGATTTCTGCTTAACTATCATTATTTTAAAAAGTCTAATTACTTAGTTATTCCAATTGACAAACATCATATTCATTGTGTACAACACGATGTCTGAAATATTGTGGAATGGCTAAATCAAGGTAGTTGACATATGCATCATGTGACATACTTATCTTTTTAGGGGGTGTGTTATAAGAACACTCAAAATGCTCTCCGATAATGATCTTCAGGAACCACTGTTGCAAAGTCCCTGTGATGTAATACTTCTTTTGAGCGTAGTCCTCCTATTTACATGAGGTTAAGTGTAGCTATCAGCCTCATGCTTGCTACCACACCAACCCACGCTGGATGCTTCATTGTTAACCTCGTGTGCATTTTCAGCACAGGAAAAAGCAGAAGGACAGGCAAAGCCATGTCATTCCCCTCATATCCCTTTAATAGTTCCCCCAGAATCCCCTTTAAGAGACTTCTTTCCTTGTTAGCCAGAACCTGGCTATTCAAGACCAACCTAATTGCAAAAGAGGTTGGAAAATGTACATTTCTGTTTGCTTGCATTGCTTCTCAAAAACGAATTCTTATGTTATTGTTAAAGAAGTTTAAAAAGCATACGATACAGGTAAACAGTTAATAGTTACATGTTTGAGTAAATGTGTTTTTAAATCTTATCTTTCATTAATCGTAGTAAGATTAAATTTCTTTTACAAAAAAATAAAAATTTTAAATGTGAATTAATTCCGGGGGCAGGGGAGTAACTAATTAATGATACTGGAAGTATGCAGAAAGAATGAATCTATGAATCTACCAAGTTAGTCTATGGATGATTGGGGTGGAGAAAATAGAACCCATCAGTAAACAACAACTGTGGTGGGATTCTAAGAAATGCAAGAACTGAAAAGACTTTGAAATATGTGGTCTGGTCTTTTTTTGTGCCTAAGACAAGTGACAGGGGACTTACCCATGAGAACATTCATGTTTGCACTAGGCTGTGGACAATAAAGCAATGTTTGAGGGCATAGGTTTTCACAAACAGTAGACTAACAGAAAAGCCTCTTTAAGCTGGACTTCTGAGCCTACAGATCTGTCCCTGAGTGTGTGCATTATGACTAGGGCTAGCATCTGGCTCATGTCAATGATGCCTCAGTAATTTCCACGTTCATCGGGTAGCTGTGGATGCTGCTAAATCTCGATAAGAGGTAATGGAGAGGTTCTCCTCATTAGCTCCGCTGGAGAGGCATCATCCAGTCATCTGAAGTGTCAATAAACACTGGCCTTTAATGGTATTGGCTTAGTGATAACGGTACTGCACATTACTGTTTGTCATTATGAGGTTTAACCCTGGCTGGGTCCCTCTGGGGAGGGGCTCATTATCGGGGAGGGGAAGAGAGCAATTGATGTCCTTTAGAATCAATCATTGGAACCTCTAGTCTAGATTTGCAGTAATGAGTTTGGAAAAGTGAGCCAAGGATGTGTCCCTTACATTCAGAGACATAAACTATAAGATATTTAAAATGGGATAGCCTTGATCAAGTCTAAGAATGAAGAATAAAATTTAAACTGGACATTATCAAGGACATTGCCTCAAGGAAACAGCAAGAATCTAATTAAGGGGCACAATGAAGACATTAAGTCAAAAGTGCAACTAGAGTATGCAGAAGGAAATAAAATAACAAGATGACCAGCTTACCACATGCTGAAGAAAAATCAAACATGCATTGTTAAATTGGAATGCACAGCATTGTATCTGAATTGTGTTTGGGAAAAAAACGACTCCATGTCTAGCAGTGTTAACCAATTCCGACTGGAAATCTAGTTCCCATTTCGTTGCTACTTCTTTTTATAAACTGCTTTCTTGCAGTATCACTTACCTAGCATAAAAATCACCACTTTTAATTGTGTAGGTTAACGACATAGATTTCTACATTTGTACAACCATCACCAGATTGGATTTTTAGAATTTCCATTATGTAAGAAACTTCCATATGTCTATTTGTTGTCAATACCCAGTTCCAGCTCCCAGCCTCAGGCTAGCACCGGACCCATTTTCTCTCATTAGAGATTTGCCTTTTCTGGATACTTCTCATAAATGAGATTATACAATATGCATTTCTCATTCTAGTCTATTTCACTTAGCTTAATGGTTTGAGGTCAGGTGAACATGGACCCAAGCACATTGGAGAGGTTGAGGCTATGTTAATAGTGTTGAAAGCTGTTCTGTTCTATACCCTTGCTAAGGAATAGGGTCTTTTCATTTTTTTCTATACTTAATGTTCTTGGTCTCTAGATTTAATATTCTTCTTTCTGGATCCAAGAATCATGCCACAATTACCCAGTGATGAGATTAATAGTCTTGATGATCACAGCGACAGCAGCAGCTGGAAGAGCTACTAGATCCTCCACTTGTAAACATTTAGCACCCCATTTAATCTTCCCATCTGCTCTATGAGGTCAGTACAGTTTCATAAATTTCCAGAATGGTGTTGGCAGAAGAGTAGCTAGACTCACCTCTTAGCTCTGTCATTCACCATCCTTATAACCTCGGAAGAGTTATGTAACAACCACTTGGACATTTGGTTTCCTCATCTGTAAAATGTAGCTACTAAATTTGCCTATCTCATCGTGTCATTGGGAATAGGACATGAGATGATGCAGGTGAAGTGCTAGGCAGAGGACATGGCATCTCTTCCTTACATGATAGCTATTATAGTCCTTAGTGTACAAGTAGGGAAGTTGAGATGTATGGAGAGTAAGTGACACACCATGGTCACAGAGTAACAAGAAGGCCTTGACACCCCATAAGGTACTGCCTACAAATGTGGGGTTTAATCACACCCTCTTTTCTCTGTCTGGACTGAAATACCAATCCTAATCAAGTTGGCCTCCTAGGACAATTAGTGTCTCCATGTGGGATATGAACAGGAGTGGGAATTTGAAGGTGCCCCGAGGCATCTAAATGGAGGGACTTGGGAAAAGATGATCATCTGAATTTAGCCATTTGATGAAGAAACAAGAGAATGAATGAATTTAGGAGGTAAAGGGGTAAATGGATACATGCCCACCCTTTTTAATAACCTGAAAATTCCAAATAAGGAAATTATCTCCTTTTCAGGCATCAATAAACCACAATCTCTTCTGTCTGTTGGAACTGTTCAGTTGCTTGGAAAAAAACCTTGCAAATATTCTCTCACTTCATTCTGACAATGAGGTGAATGAGACTCCCAGAAGAGAAGTCATTTGGCCAAATTTAGAAAATGAGTAAATAAAAGATAAAATAATTAAAACAGGCTGATGTGACTATTAGAGATGGTACCCATCCTTGAAAACATGACCACCCTCACTGCAACCAACACTGAAGACTTTTTGCATGTCCATCCTAGAAATCGATACCCCCAGAGGAGACCTCAGTGGGTTCGAAAAGGATGTTCAGGATGTCATTATTTCTGGGAGGGGCAGACTGCCTGCAGCCCTGAGGGGTTCAGGATAGGCAAAAGGAAACATCTCTATAAGGACGGGAAAATCTTGCCATGGATATGGTCATGTGGAAAAGAAGATGGTCACAAGAATGCCAGCTCTGCAGCCTGGCTCACAAATCTGATTGACCAGCAGATCAGAGGCCTCAGGCCCAGGACTCTATCTCCAGGTCCTGTCCTGTGCTCTCTTCCAGAACAGGCTGTAGGAGCGAACCACCAGGGCTCGGTGTGGCCTCAGGCTTTGTCAAGGACCCTAGTGGGGAACAAAGCTGTGTCCAGCAGTATGGCCCCTCCCCAGGGAGTGACAAGGGTCTAATACTAGGTTTTGCTCGGTGTCATTTGGGTTGATTGGATAGTCTGTCCTGAAAGCCCTTCAGGATCGAATAAGAAACAAACCAAAAAGTTCAGAAGTGAAGGTCAGAGTGAAATAATATTCTCTTGGTGAGAATAGTAAGAAACATAGCTTTTCCTTGGATGATTCTCTTCTTCACACAGTGTGGATCTGTGGCTGGAGAGAAGAACTCTGTTCTTTTCTGGATAAAAGGGTCAAACAGCAGTGCCTCTAATCTCCTAGAGATACCCCATCTACCACATTCCCCAGAACACCTAAAATAGGCTTCAGAAGCCCTCCCCATCGGGAGCCCTAGAGATAACCTGCCAATTTGTTTTAATGGAGGTGTAACACACGCCTACTAAAGGATATGCATTTTAAGTGTGGGGTGGATTAATGTTATGTAGGCACATCACCTAGTTACCACCCAGGTCCAGACATGGAGCACTTTACCAACCTATATTTCCTTCGCATACCTGCACAGCAGCCCCTACACCAAGAAGTAACTGCTATTTTGACTTATATCATTGAAAGTAACAGTTGCTTGTTCTTGACCTCCTTGTAAACAAAATTGTGCACTATGCATTTTTTTTTTTAATTTGCCTTACTTCCTGCAACACAATGTCTATGAGATTCATTAATGTGCTGGCAAGTAGCAGTAGTTTGTTCATACTTACTGATATGTATCAACCCATTGTTTAGATATGAAATTATATATAATGGCCCTGTTGATGGACATCTGGATCACTTACAGTTTTAGGGGTTATGACTACGGTTACTATGAACATTCTTATATATACCTTTTAGAGAATATCTTCTCTTCTCTTGGGTATATATCAGGGTCTGAAATTTCTAGGGCATAAGACCTAGGGGTGAGTCCAAATTGAATGCATATTTAGATATTACCAAACAGTTTCCTAAAATTGTTAAACCAATGTATATTTCATCAGCAATGTGAGTTAGGATTGCTTCATATCTCACCAACATATAGTATTAATTTTAAAAAGTTTACCAATTCCTCAAAAGTTCTTCAAAGCTAGACCTCATGCTTACTTCCTGACAAATTCCTTTCATTTCCCTTTGGTTCTTTTTCTTTTAGGGTGGAGACTAAAGTTTTTAATTCAAGTATAATTTAGCCATCTTTGCAGCCACAGAATAATATAAAATAGAATAGTATTATTTCACTTATGCAAAGTTTGTTAAATAAAGAAATCAATAGATAATCAAATGGAACTTAACAGAAAATAAAATCAAAGAATATCTGCCTACTGAGTTATATCACAGGATTTTCTTCTGGGATAAATCCTGGTCTTTGTGTCCTTGGATAGTAAGATCCTTGTTCTAATTACATCAGAAACATGTGTGAGAGTTATGGGAAAAGCTTTGTACAAATTATCTGATTTAATTTTCCCAATAACACTATGAGTTTGTAATTCATTTCCTCAATTTACCCAAAAGGCTTAGAGTTTTAGCAACTTACCAAAGGTCACTCAGGTACCATGAAGCAAAGCTGAGGTTTGAACCTAAGTTTGACTAATTCCAGGACAAGCATCTTCAACTGTTTCACAAAGTAAATGTGATCATTCAACTCGGGCAGGGGTCAGGGATCTTGACTATATGATATTGTCCATAGAGATGCAATCACTATTTATCAAGTGGACATGTGATTAGGCATTTTGAGTAGCTACATATTAAATCAACTCCAAGAGACTTCAGATCATTTCAGAGCAGTCTTAGCTATTACCATTAAATTGCTTAGCACTGTAATTGGAGAAGTTATCATTTCAATTCTGTTGAAAAGGCTATCATAACACTACTGATTGATTAGGTATCATTAAAGTATACACACTTTTTCTTGTTATTTATTACAGTGCAGCAAATCACCCCTAAATTTAGCGACTTAAAATAACAATGACCCCATCTGTTCATCATTCTCTAATCTGGACTGGGCTCAGCTGGGCGGCTGGTCTTTGCTCCATGTGTGGTATAAGCTAGAGTGACTCATGTATTTGCAGGCAATTGGCAACTCTGCTGGGCCTAAATGATCCAAGGTGTCCTCATCCACAAACCTGGCACCTCAGCTGAGAAGGCTGGAACAGCTAGGGGCTGACTGGGCTTCTTACTTCCTTGGTGGTCTTCATCCTTCAGGGCTTCCCAACTCATATGACCTCTAATGCTTAAGGAGTCTACACTAGATTTCTCAAGAGGCATTTCAATTTCCCTGCATTCTCAATGTAACACTTACATTTTAAAATAGCGGTGAGACCCTAAATTGTTGTTTAGGGCAATGATCACATTTTTTGCAACCTACTGATGCTAAGCCCTCCAGCAAAGAAAGGGTCCCACCTTCAGCTACTAGCCATGCCATAAAAACGAGTATATGTAGAGCATAATGATTGTACCTCCACCTGTCCTATAATGATCCCATCTCCATATGCACCATATGCAAGGGAATGATTGCATCTCTTCCTGCAATGTAATTATAACAAGTTTATCAGCAATTCAAAGATCCCACTTTCTACCTGAAATGCAATTGATATCATCATTATGGGCAATATAAGGAGCATATCTCTACCATAAATGTAATTAACACATTGCCTTTTGCACACTAAAGATTGCATTTCTCTGAGAAATGCAATAACAGCTCTATCGTAGTGCAATGATCCCATCTATGTGTGCAAGTTAATTATCACTTTTCCACTTGCAAAGCCATAATGATAGGTATTCCTATAGGGCAGTGATTGCATCTCTGCCCTCAGGGTAATGATCACATATGCAATGCAAGATAACAAAATTATCCTCAGGGCAATGATCAGATTCCTTTGCACAGGGTAATGATAACATATCCACTTTAACCTAAAGATAACAAGGCTCTCTCAGTCCTGTGATGTCAACTTCCCCTGCAGGGAGAATGGGTGGCAGACATTGATGCAGCCTGCATTCACATCCACATGACGTTTGAGGGTGGATTTCATAGGAAGCTGAAATCCTACTTAAATGTAGCATGGTGATAGGAAAATAGGAACACTAGCACTAGAAACAAAGACAAGTGAGCCAGTTTCTGTCTTTGGAAAATAGAGGCTTTGTTTCTTTGAACCAGGTTGCAAAACTGGAAGATGTTTAACAGTTTTTTTTTTTTTTTTTTTTTTCCCAAAAGAAGTCAGAATGAATATAACACTTCTCAACATAAATTCTAGCCCTTAAGCAATGTTTACTAATTTTCTTCTCATTTAAGTTGATCTCTGGTCTCTGGACTATATCCTTGTCCTGATTCCTCCAGGATCTGAATCCTAGCCTCACCTCTCCCCACTCACAGCCTAACATTCTCTTATGAATTCTTATTATCAAGCTCTTCCCTTTTCCGTTTCTTGTTTTGTTTTTGTCTTTTATTTTGTCCACGTCTGCCTGTGAATGTTCATTCCTATGCTTCCTACATCTCAGAAGGTTGCTTTCTGAGTCTATCATTTTCCACTGGAAATGCATTTTCTTACTGCCTAAAATTGTTCTGCTTTTTTTTTTTTTTTTTTTTTTTTTTTTGCTTGGTGACCAACATCTATCTACATTTTCAAGACAGAAAAGCAGACATTAGTTCACATCTCATTTTGAACGATGCTGTATTTCCAATAAGGCAGCATGTGCTGTTGCTCCTACTCTTTCGACAGCATTCACTCTTATACTGACCTATCTCATTGCTACAGTCTTATTCCAGGTCTTCACTGTGTTCCCATAAACAGATATTTAACTTGTCTTGGGTTGGGGGAATATTTTCTAAGGAAAAAGGAAGAGAAAAACAAACTTGAGTATGTAAAAGCTCTAAAAGGTTACTAATTCATAAACAAAACAATAGCAATAGAAAAAGTTAAAATAAGCCGAGAGTATTTTTTAGGTATTTTTTTCAGTTAAAATATTATTTTGTGGCAAGCAAAAAACTCTGTCAATTAACTAAATAATTATGAATATCTTCATAAAAAATAGGAAAATACACCAAATGAGCAATTCATTAAAGAAGGAATTCCAAAAAGCAATAAATATAAAATAATTTGAATATTTATAATAATTAAAATAAATTCATATTTAAAAGGTGTTATTAGTTGTTCTTCACAATATTTCCAAAGATGTAAAAAACACAAACTTTGGGGAAAACAATGAAAACCATTCAATAACTCCCTATAAATAATTTAGCTGAGGCCTGGAGTGGTGGTGCAATCCCAGAAACTTAGGAGCCTGAGGCAGGAGGATTGCAAGCAAGCTCAAGGCCAGCTTCAACAACTTAGGCCCCAAGCAACTTAGCAAGCCCATGTCTCAAAATTTAAAAAAATTAAAAAAACAAACAAACAAACAAACAAACACTGGGATGTAGCTCCAAGCCCATGTCTCAAAATTTTAAAAAATTAAAAAAAAAAAAAAAAAAAAAAAAAAAAAACACTGGGATGTAGCTCCATGGCAAAGTGCCCCTGGGTTTAATCCCAGAACCACAAACAAAAACAAAACTGAAAACCTTACCTGAATCTCTTTAGCTCTTAAAGGATAAATATACAGATAAATAGATAGATATGGCTTGATATGTTTGGAAGGAGAAGTTTTAAAAATCATGAAGAAAAGTGATATCCTCAAAATGATCAGTGCAGTTCAGAAGAAAATTAAAAAAAAAAAAAACTGTAATACTCAAATATGGAGGAAATAATGACTCTTAAGTGTGTGGAAAAAAATTAGGGAGATGGCACATTTATAGAAAATATAGGAAAATATATTTCTAGACATTTGAAAAGACAAAGTGATGAGTTAAGCAAGTATTAGTAGACATTTTTTAAAATTCCCATATAATTTGCATTGGATATAGGAAAAAGAGTATAATTGATACAGTAGGAATGTTGAATGGCTAACACAGGGGGTATTTTGAAAGCACATCTGAGAATTGAAAAGTAAAGAAACAATGAGATAAAAATGGCAAGAGAAAAAAATAGAATGAAGAAATGGAGAATGAAAATGGAAAGAATATGTTCTGTTGAGGAAAGAGACTAGGAAAGTTTAGGAAGATGAAGAAAGAAACATCACAATTATAATAAAAAGCAAATTGTGTAATATAAGGGGAAAATAGTATTTGAGAGCCACAGAAGTTTACTAAGAACCTGGTCAGTCAGAATGAAAGCTGTAGGTATGTTCCTAGACTTCTTCTTTTTTTTTTTTTCTTTTCTTTTATTTCTTCTTTTCTTTTCCTTGCAGTGCTGGGTCTCACATGCATTAATCAGTATTCTACCACTGACCTATATCCTACTCTCCTAAGTCCTTTTTAATCCTTGAGAATTTTAGAAGTACTCAAACCATTTTGATAAAAATCATGAAAACTTAAAAGAAACACTTTATTTTAGAAATCTATTTCATTTAGTAACACATACAAAATATAATACTTTAACATTTAATCAATGTTATCTTACTAATGAAGAAACTTGAAAATATGTATAAATAAATATGTTAACAACTTGGAAGTAACAAAAGTTTACCTAATCTGAGATCTTTAATCTCAAACGTGAAATATTAGAAGGAAAAAATGCCCAAGTCACTTGAGTGCTGATGAAAATAGACCTTGTACATTTTTTAATGTGAGTTTTATTGTGTTTTGCTTTGTTTTTCTTCTGAGTATGCTGCCAAGTTGTTTTCCACTCAAGGAAAACATGCATTCTTTGTGAAATTCAAAATATCTAAAACTAGCCTTTTGGGCAGGGAGCCGAGGTGTGAGAGGAGGAGAAAATAAACAAACTCCCAAAACGTGAAAAATGTGCACAAAATTTCAGATCACATGAAGGTGAAAGTGGGTGTGTGTGTGCAGGGGAGACCTCAATAAAATAACAAAAATAGAAAAAAAAAAAATCCTGTCCCAGCTGCTGTCTATCTGGTTACAACAACAAATACAAATTTTAGCATTTTGGAAATAAAATATATAATGTAGAATTAACATTAGGTAACACAAATCTGTTTCTAAACCATTAATTTTCAATAGACTAGAAGTATATGTATAAATGTAAAAATGCAAGTGAGTTGATACTTTGTTTGAAAATAATAAGCTGGGCGCGGTGGCGCACGTCTGTATCCCAGCACTTTGGGAGGCTAAGGCAGGAGGATCACGAGTTCAAAGCCAGCCTCAGCAATGGCGAGGCACTTAGCAACTCAGAACTCAGGGAGACCCTGTCTCTAATAAAATACAAAAAAGGGCTGGGGATGTGGCCCAGTGGTTAAGTGCCCCTGAGTTCAATCCCTGGTACCACAAAAAAAAAAAAAAAAAAAAAAAGAAAAGAAAAGAAAATAATAAAAAATAATTCGTACTGAACATGTAAACATGTACAGCTTTTTTTTTTTTTTTTTGGTCCTTATTATTCCCAGTATAACAACAACTCTCTGTGTAACACACTGTATTTGGTATCATCACAAGTAATCCAGAGATGATTGAAATTGAAATGATTGAAAGTATACTTGAGGAGATACATACACACACACACACACACACACACACACACACACACACACACACACACACACACACATATATATATATAGGTTACATGCAGATTTTTTTGCCATTTTATATAAGGAATTCCAGCATTAATGGATTTTGGTATCCATTGGCAGGCAGGGGGGGTCCTATATTCAAGCCCTGTGAATTTAGAGGGATGACTCTATGTGTCTTTTAATGCAAAAGGAAGAATTAGGAAAAAATAATCAAAAGGGATTTTATATATATACATGTTAGAGAGTGTGTGTGTGTCCATGTGTTATACTATTTAAATCATGTCACAAGGCAAAAACTCAGGCAAAATCTGCTATTACCATAATAACAATTCATTAGAATACTAAAACAGCAACCACCACAGAAGGGAAAACTCATCATCATTTGAAGACAATGACATTGCCTACATGAAGACCCTGCAATATCATAATGTTTGTCACCTCCTGCTTTATGTCACTCGGTTCCCTATAGTCTTGCTTCTCTTTTGACTATAAGTCATTGAAGGATGGGAGTTACCCTGCACATCTTTTGTAACCCCAGATCCTATGCAATGCATGCTGCATTTTAAGCCTTTTGTAATTTTGAAGAAAACGAAAACAAATGAGTGAATGAATGGATTAATGAATGACTCCAATGCTTCAGAAGTCTATTCCTATATGCATGAAAACTTTATTGAACCAATTCCTTGAACACATACTTCACTCAGATGAGGCCATCATTCCATATTCTCTTATAATACAGTTGGATGAATTTTCTGCTCACTGAAACAGCTTTCTCAAAGGTCCCCCAAAATACCATGTGCTGGTTTCAGATTTTTTGGAACATTATTTGGTGACAAAAGTCGAGGCAGTAAGAATAGTATGTACTAATTTGTGCCATGTATGTGTGAGAGAGCACCTGGGAGTTTGAATGTGTGTTTGCATGCATATACACCTACTAACTTGTTCTTTTTTTGAAGGGAGAGGGAAGAAAGAAGAGGCAGGGTATAAAGGAGGACATTAGAGGATGAAGAAAAACATTTATAAACCTGGGACCACAGAGAAGCCTCATATGTACCTGAAAAATGTGAGGCAGAGAGGGTGAACCTTTGGACAGGTTGAAGAGAAGATGCCAAAAAAAAAAAAAAAAAAAAAAAAAAAATTGGAATCATGGAAGAAAGAATTATCTTTCAGCCACCCTTTCTGAAGTGTAGATAAAGAAATTAATGATGTCATGCATATGTGAACAGGTAGAAGAGTGCTCAACCCTGAGTATACCCTCAATAACTGTGCAATTAAAAATATTGACCTAGCATCCAGGTCTTGATTTCCAATTACCATTCACCAATTAAAATGAACCAGGGCTTCTTGGAGAAAGGGTTGATTCCTGGATTAGAGTAGGACATATAGAAGATGAGAGTGGAGTACCTTGTCGTGCTAAAAGGGAAGAAAGTCATCAGAAAACAACATGATAATACTTTGCAAAGGGACACAGGGGCCAACATGAAATAACTCCTAATGGCTAATGACGGAGCAATTTGAATAACAAAATAAATAATGATAGCATTAAAAATAAAACAAAAAAACATTAAGTCGTACTGATATAATTATTGAATAACTCAATAAATGGAGAGGTGATAAATTTTCCCTACAAAAGAACTGCAATTAGTAAAGATAGAAGGATGAGAAAAATAAAAACCAGCATTGGAAAACCACAGTAACAATTGCTGTAGCCACAATCCATTGACAAATGCTAAAATAAGCAGAGGGATATTTAAGGAAGAATAGGATATTTGCACTGACTCAATTATCTTCCCCACACTGACTAACATAGAGGTTTTAACACATGACCAAGTATATCAAGGTTTTAACACAAACTAAAATTCTTTGATACTCTTTCTTCCAAATGAAAGAGTTTAATTCTCTTCTCTTGAGTTTGGACTGAACTCAGTTACTTGCTTCTAAGGAAGAGAATACAGAAAAGAAAAGAAAAACAAAAAACAATAGCTTCATAGTGAGGAAACCTAGAGAAACTCATTAATCAGGTAATCAAGGTTAACAGCGAAGTGAAAAAAGATATCAATATCACATTTCCTGATAAGATGTGATAAGAAACACACATCATCGTTGTGATATATTCTTCCCCCAAATCAATAACTTCAGTAATTCATGAGAAAGCATCAGACGAACCCAAATTGAGGGGCTTCACCCAAAATGCCAGGCTAGTACTCCTTAAATTTTCAAGGTCATGGAAGACAAAGAAGGACAGAAAGAAACTAGTAGATTGGTGGAGACCAACGAGACATCGTGACTAAATGCATATGGTGTCCTGGATGGGATCCAGAAGCAGTAAAAGGAAAAGTTGAAATCCAGAGAAAGCTTATAGTTTAGTTAGTAGTATACAGGAATGCTAATTTCCAAGCTTTGATAAATATGGTAATGTTAAGATGTTAACATTAGCAGGTGCTAGGGAAAGTTTATCTGGGAACACTGTACTGTGTTTGAAAATTCTGTAAACTTGAATTTATGGACAAAAAGAAAAAAAGGTTAAAAATGTGCACTTGTACATCCTTGAGCCTTCCAGACCATCTCCCACCATCAAAAATGATCCTAGGGACTAGTCAACTCTTGGTTAAATAAATAGACTTCTTAGAAGTACCTGTGTGCCCTTCCTGAAGAGTCAGGAAGTTCCAGGAGAAGAATGAATTCTGTAACCTGCCTCTTCTTATAACTTTTTCTCATCACACTCTTTATTATATGTATGTATATGTATATATTTTCCTTGCCTTTTATTTTATTTAGGCACTTTCTAGAGTTCAACTGTCGCTCAGGGCATCAAACTAATTTTCTCCTCAGCAATGATTGCAGAGCTGCATGCATAATGAACCCCGTTATTGCTCTTCTTATGAAGGAGGCTGTTGGGGACATGGATGGGAGGGAGGCCACGATCTGAAGGCAAGGGCTCTTCCTGGCACTGCTGGCCCTCCCTCTTTGATGGAGACGGCTGGGCCCAGGGAAAAAGAAAGCCCACATAGGAAGAGATGCAAAGGATCCCGCTCCTTCAAGTAAGATGTCAGAGGTTTGCATTGGCTCTGAGGCACTGACTTTTGTTATTTATTTAATGCAAAATAAAGTCATTATTTATTGACCACTTGAAAGGACTGCATATATTGAGAATAAACACCATGTCAGCTATTGTCTTGGGTGTTTTATGAACTAACATTTCATTTAATCCTCACAGCAAGCCTGTGAAGAAGAGGGAGTCATCCTCTGTTTATAGATAGGAAGCTAAAACTGAGAGATTCCAAGTGACTTGCCTAAAGTTTTCCATACGGGTAGCAGTGGGAGAGCTCAGTGGTGGGCTAGAGTACAGTCCAGACATCTCCAGGACATGCTTTCTTATCACCTTAGCTAACAGCAGCAGGAAGCTGGTTTCCTAGGCAGTCAAAAGCATCAGTGTCTCAAATTGTAATGTGTATATGAACGCTATGGTTTGGATCTTGAATGTCCCCCAAAGGCTCATGTGTTGAAGGTGTGGTCCTCAGTGAAGCAATGTGCAGAGGTGGGGCTCTTGGAAAGTGATTGGATCATGGGGGCCCTGACATTTTCAGTGGAATAATCCAATGATGGGTTCAGAGCTGATGGCATTATTAGGAGGTAGGGAAACTGTACAAGGTGGGGCCTACTTGAAGAAAGATGGTACCTGCAGCATGTCCTGGAAGGGTATTTCTTGTCCCCGCCATGAGGTGTGCATCTCTGCTTCATGACACCCTCTGAGGCATGATGTTTTGCCTCACTACAAGTCCACAGCAATAGAGACAGAGGACCATGGACTGAAACCTCTGAAACTATGAGCCCAAATAAATATTTCCTTCTTTCAGTTGTTTTTCTCAGGTATTTTGCCACAGTGATGAAAAGCTGACTAACACAGCAAATGACCTGAGACATGATTAATGAGAATTCTGATGTAGTAGATATTGAGTGGACCTTGAGATTCTAATTTACGACAAGTTCTCAGCTGATGTTGACTCTACCAGTCAGATCATGGATCACACTTTGAGGATTAAGAACAAAGGACAAGATTGGAATCCCATTGTTATGAAGTCATATCTTAAATTTTAAAAGGGAAAAGTAGAAATTAATGGTAAGATTCAAATACAGTGGTTAAACTAGCTTTTGTAGTCATAGGTTTTACAAAACCATATGACCCATTGTTATCCATTTTGAATGAAGTTTTGGGTATAGAATCAGGTAAAGCTGGAGATATTTTGCTATATGTACATATTTAATCCACTGTTTCTTCAACAGCTTTCATTCCTCCCATTGACTCACATAGGTCTCTTTGCCAAAAGCCAATTGACCACACATGTAGATGTAGATATATTTCTAAAACCTCCCTTCTTCTGCTGTTCCATATACCTTTGCTTACACCAATACCACATTATCTTGATGATTAACTTCAGAAATAAATTTTGAAATTAAGCAGTTAATCAAGCAGTACTCAGGTGTTAATGCTTTTTTTTTTTTCAAAATTCTGCTATTCTTTGAATTTCTATGTAAATTTTAAAATACAGTTTTAAATTTCTATAAAAAGGATTTTATTGAATCCATAGATCAACTTGGGGGGAACTGACATCTTAAAAACAATTAGTGTCAAATCCATGAAAGTATTTCACTGCGTTTCTTCATTTCTTTGGTGGCTTTCTATATATAGGGCTTGTATACATTTTGCTAATATTCCTTTAAATAATGAGTTTCCCCCTCATGTTATTGTGAATAGTATTGTTTTGAATATTATTTACATTTGTTCTTATCTGTCATATGAAGTACAATTCATTATTAGGATTTAATATTGTATTCTATAATTTTGCTGTGTTCACTTATTGTTTTAACATTAAAAAAAATTCTTGGAATATTTCTATGTAGAATTTCACATATCCTGCAGTAATAACAGCTTTAACTTCTTTTATCATCTCATCTTTATGACCTTTATTTATATTTCTTGTATTATTACACTGACTCGTATTTGATATCCAGGATAATGTTGAATTCAGGTAGTAAAAAAGGTATCCTCTTGAATTCAGTATTTCAGAGATAATGTTATTTACTCTGGGTAAATCTTAACATTTAGGTAGATTGATGATATTAAGTTCTTTATTTAAATATTTTTTTATTTATAGTACTAGTCCATATTACAATTCATACTAATATTAAGTTCTTTTATGAGAAATTTAACCTACAATTTTAATTCTACCACCATCTTAGTTATACCCTATTTGTTGTGTTTTCATTATCATTGAATTAAAAATGTATTCTAATTCCCCCTGTGGTTACTTAGTTGAGCCATGTACTTAAAAGTATATTATTTACATTTCAAATATTTGGTGATTTTTCAGAAAACTTTGTGTTAACCAATTTTTTGTTTAATATCGCAGTGTTAGAGAACATACTATGTCAAATTTCAAATCTTTTTTTTGTTATCGTATCAGGGATTGGACCCAGGGGTACTTAACCACTGAGTCACCTCTCCAGCTCTTTTTCTTTCTTTTTTTTTTTTTTTTTAATTTTGAAACAGGGCCTAGAAAAGTTAACTGAGGCTGGCTTTGAACTTGGATTCTCCTGCCTCAGCCTCTCTAGGTGTCAAGTCTTTTATGCATGTAAAATTTGATATGGATTTGTATATATTATCTATATTGGTGGATTTTCTATTAATATTAGAATGGTATGTCTTCATTTTTATTTATATTTTTCCTGTAGTATCCTATTTGTATCATGTATTATTTAGCAGTATGTCATTTAAGCTTCAGTATTTAGGTATTTTGTAGAAAACCTACTTTACTGGTTTTAGTTTAATTTTGTTGGGGTTAGATAACATATTTGGAAACTTCAAGTCTTTGGAATTTGAAAAGACTTTTATAATCTATCATGATGAATATTTGATGTGCACTTAAAGAATGTGTTTTCTGACACTGATGTATGTAGCATTCTATTAGTTTAATCAGCTTTGTTGATTATATTGTCCAAGATGTTGGTGTTCTTGCTGGTTGTCTATCCACTTATATAACCAAAGACTTGACATAATTGTGTTGAAACATCCCACTTCATTTGTGGAGTTCTTCTCGATCCTTTATATTCTTCAGTGTAGAATTCTTCCTGTGTTCTGAATTAGGGGCAGTCACATTTAGGATAGCTATGTCTTCTAGGTGAATTGACTCTTGTCATTCCAAAATGTTTGTCTTAATTTCTGGTAAAGGTTCTGGTTCTGAAGTTTACTTTCTTTGGCATGAATTTGGCTTTTCTATTGTACCCATGATTAATGTGTATATGGTATATTGTTTTCCATTTTTCTCTTTTAACCGGTCTTTAGCTTTACATATGAAGTATAATTTTATGGACATCATACAAGTGAGTCTTACATTTTACTCCAATCTAACAACATCTGCCTTATTGCATCTGCCACGTATTTTGTCTCGTCTTCTGGAATGCCAGCTTTACTCAAGTATGTGTGGCATTTTCACCATGTCCCTTGTGTATCTTGTGGTATTTTCTGCATCTTATTTTTTTTTTTACAATTATCAATTTCTTCTGTGTATTAACACAGCTATTTTTAATTATTGTCCATTAACTCCAATAGGTGGATATCCCCTAGATCTGTTTTTAGTATTTCTGTTTATGTCTTGATTGTCAATAATTTGTACTTGTAGCCTCATATGTCTGGTAATTTAGATTTTGTTAAATAGCAGATACTGAGTTTGAATAATTAAGGCTCTCAGTTATGTTCTATTCTTCCAGAGAAGACCCGATTGTATACCTGGCAGGTAGTTAGACTACGGAAAAATCACCTAAATCTAAGTGGGGATCAAACTGATTCAATTCACAGAGACCTTTCTTGGAGAAAAGTGGAGCTGTCTCAAGCTCTAATCCCTGAGAAACAGTCTTTCTGAGGTACCAACTGAAGCCCCAGGAATTTAACACAACTCCTTCTTTTTTGTGAGACTCTGTAGAGGAACATTACTGAAGATTTTGAAATGGATAAGGGATCACTAGATGTCCTTTTAATGGGATGTTGGAGTCTACCAGTAATCATCGGATTCTGTAGGTATATGTGCATCGTTTTTAATTAGGCCATTTTATGATTTTGTAGAGATAAAAATGAACTTGCAGAAACCTGATAGTGATGCAAATTATCCCTCACCATAGAAATGCAAATTGTATCCAATGGAATGCAGTGATTATCACCCTGTGGATATTGACCAGTTTTTCTGAGTTTTATATCAATTTGTAAATTCATTTAAGTATTTCTTATCTGACCAAAAGTAGGGAATATGTATAATTCTCCTTTGATCTGGTTATAACACTGACTAGTTCCCTCATTAACTGATGAATTAAATCAAATCTTGGGCATATGTTTATTTTGCTACTACATATGTGAGGATCATGATTTTATCCCTTATAAAGTATTCTTTCATAGCCCTTGAACTCTCTTTCACCTGTCAGCCATTGTTTTTCTCTCAGCTTTTCGGTCTCTGAGTAGCCACTCATGAACTGGAAAATTTCTCAACTAAAACGTATCAGTGAATGTTGAGGTCATTGACTGGACCTCCCTTCTCTGTGTAGTTGTAAGCAAAATGTTTTTTTTTCCTTTTCTTCTTGGCCCTTAGCTTGTTACTGATTAACTTCTCCCACCTTTCTCCTCCCTTCCATCTCCTGATCCTTTGTAACTAACTTTAAAACACCTCAGAATTTTTGGCGTTATCACTTTTATGTAAGTGTTTGGGTATGTGCATGTGTGTATTTGCTATTCTTTCTTTAATTATTTTTTTTCTCTCAACCTTTGTTTGTTTGCCTTTGCTGATAGACTGTGTTGTTACTGTTATGTGGTGATCTTTATAGCGGCCTCCTTATTCCTGTAAGTATCTCAGAGTTTTGTGCATTCTATTATTGAGAATCTCAGCATAACAGGTTTGGTTTTCTCTTCTGACTCTCACAGTGCTGTTCTTTCTGGTCTATGTTGTAGTCTTCAGTGTTCTCACTGTTTGCATATATCTCCATATATCACAATTCCAACTGGGCTTTCCCTCCAAGAGTCAGAAGACATCCCCACTCCTGGATGAGCATTTTGGCTTGAAGTGTGAGTTCCAGATCCATGTCCTCACCTGATACTCTTCCAAGGATGAGTGCCATAGGAATCGGGGTGATGGCAACTTCATTCTTGAAGTCTGACCACATTTGGGCTCAGTGTGGCTCTGCTTTCCCATTCTAACTCCCTGTACTTCTAGCTCCAGCCTCCTGGCCTCTACAACATCAAACCCAAGCATTTTGATTCCAGGATCCCCAGATTCATTCCCCATCTTCAAGCTGTTCCGGCCCCATTTCCTAACCAGTCCCGGCCCAGTATACATGTGGTTGTTAGTTTCTTTGTTCCTTATTTATTTGCTTTCTTTCATTCCTGTGTAGAGGAAAGGGGCTTAGTGGTGCCTCTGGAGTATTTCCTAACTTTTGTGGGATAGGCATTTTCTCCAAGATGTGCATTTTCTCCAAGGGATTACCCACTGTAGAGCAGTAGGGTCTCTCGGAACTCATAATTTATATTTCTAGAAATGCAAATCTCCCTAAATGTTGGACTTTATCTGCATCCTGTGTATCTAGTTGTTTTCTTACATTTTGTCCTGTAACATAAGCTCCGTGAAGCCATAGACTTGGTCTATATTGTTTTAGTTTCTCTCCATGGTCTGCCATATGCACTGAACATATGATTGGCATTCATTAAATGTTCTGGATTGGATGAATGGAAGAATAGATGGGCACATGAAAGTATGGATGCCAAGAGTACTCTTCATTCCCAGTGCCTAGAAAAGGGGCTAATTTATTATAGGTGCTCAGCTTTTGGTGCTGGTTGACTCAGTTGTATACAGATGAAGGAAAAACTAATGTCTCACTCAGACAGGACTGATTTTCCCACCAGGTTTATCTCATTTAGATGGGGGCTCTGTGAATCAATCTCTGCATCCTGTTGCTCACCAAGGACCAGGCACAGGTGTTATTCAATAAATATCTGTGGTAACGGTAATGATGTGAACTCAGTCAAATGTCTCCCCACAGATGCATCTTCAGTTAAAAGCTGATTTCCTACAGCTTTGGTTTTGATAAAGTTGCACCTACTGCTTCTGTTTTATGTTCATCAACCTACAAAACACATAGAGAATCACCACTTGTTGAGCACCAGCCTAAAAGGAAAGACTAGTATTTTTTTCTTATCACTATTTTCAGTATCTAGACGATAAATATTTCAAAAATAAATTAGTAAATGGATAACTAATGAATGAAAGAATGAATAAAGGAAAATACCCTACTTTAGTTAGAGCAAATAAAACATTTTCTGAAAAATAAGTAAAGTCTTTTACTCCAAGTACCTAAAAAATAATTCAAGAAACGAAAAAGTGTGTAAGCTTGCAAGAAAAAAAAATGTGTGATTATGATTCAAGTCACAAGGGAGTCTCAGCTATTCAGCCTCTAAGATTCTGTTTACTTTAAAATATCACCTACATGGAATGCAACTGTTCCACATACATATGATAATCTATTTATGTCAATGGCTGCTGATGTTGGCAAGAGTCTGCTGTTGCAAGTACTGTGCATCCAGGATTATACATACCCATGGTAGGTGACCAATATGTGTATTTCTCTTTCCTTTCTTCCAATAGATCTTGAGTTTATCACTGCTAGGACATATATCTTGATTCTTCTACTATTGCCTCTATGGTAGCCTCTGTTACTAGAGGCTATGAACATGGTAGCCTCTAGTGATTGTAGGTTTAAAATATTCCTAATACTCTCTTACATTTATAGAGAAGCTCCCTATGCCTTTCACTTCTCAAGTTTGTATCCCTTTTTCCCTACTCTTTGTTTTTCATTCCTAGATGAAAGGGACTTCTTTGCCCAGGCTTTCTCCTCTTTCATCAACTATGATTATTTGTATTTTTGAATCAGAGAATGGGGATAAATAACGTGTGGTAGTTGCTCAAATGATCTGGAAATTGTAGATCTCACCTGGTGCCCCCTTTTGTCATCTCCACATATGAAAGAATCAAAGGAACTTCCTTCTTTGGTTTTTGACCTTGGAAACACACCCACAGCTTTGGTGTTCTCCCAGAGTTTTTCTTGCTGTGAACAGCCCATCAGAGTCCCCCCAGACAGCTGTTAGAGTTCAAAATCAATTTACTTTGGGGTGAGGACTTGAGGGACACAGATGGGTGAATTACAGGTGTTCAGCTTAGTGGCAGACCCTTCTTGGCACAGTTTAATATGTGCTCCAACCTGTTTCAGCTGCAGGGCAGCAAAGCTGTCACTCTTTGCCCTGGAGAGGGCTGGTGGGTTTTGGCTGGGTGCCATATGCAATCCTAGTTACAAGGTCAATGGCACATTTTTGGAAGCTGTTACAATGTGAGCTAGTCACTGAATATACCTTAGCTTGAGTTCGATTTCTATCTTCAGATTTTAATTGAGACTTCCATTCAACTATTCTATCCAAGAACCTATTGCTGTAGTTCCTGTTCCATGTTTCTGTCAACCATGCATGTTTATCAGATTGTTCTTTCTTTTTTTCTACTTACTTCTCATTTCTAGTCTTTAAATGCCCTTTAGTTCCTCCCTACCATCAGTTCTGAACCTTTTAGGCATTCCCTTGGTACTTAATTAGGTCTTCACATAAGAGCTCTGAACATGAGAAACTCAGTTCTATAAAAACTTATGGTGAGAGAAGTCGATTTAGTGAGAAAGGGAGAGAAGTTCAGATTTCAGTGGGTTGACTGCATTTTTAAACCAAAATCTACAAGAGTTGGACAAAAACAAAGATAAAATAAAATGCCCCAGCAATTTAGGCATTCTAGACCTCAGTGGATCTCTTCAGCATATAGGGATTGGGTTCCAGGCAAAGTATTCTGGAAACCAGAATTACTCTGGAAATGGAGAAACCATTTCTAAGGCAATGAAGACATGGATCCTGGAATAGAATTCATTTTACTAGATTTGTGTGCATTTATGGTTTGAAATCATGCCAGGCATGCCCTGCCCAGGCCATAGCATGACCTCTGCAAAATCATATCTATCATTGAAAAGGCCCTGCTTTCCGTAACTCCTTCTGATATGCTGCCAAAAATTCAAACAGCTATTCCGATTACACTTTAATTGGTACTTTATATTCAACACATAAGAAAACTCACCATAAACAAAAGCTGTTCTTTCCTGAACTCCGTGAAGTTAAAGTATCTGGATCGTGTGTTAACTATATAATATTTATGGAGTTCAGCATGTGGGTGAAGTCAGCCAAAGCCCATTTCTCCTCCTTAAGGCCATATAGACTAAGGAATGCTTTATATATGATGATTTTGAAAGAGCTTTGAAATTCCCACCCCTCAGAAATTATTGCAATGGTAAAGAATAGAAGGAATAATAAATAGTCAGTGCAGCTGAGCTTTTTTTCTGTTTCTCTTTTTATTCTTTGAGAAATCAATACTAATGTAGTTGGCATTTATGTAATCAACCTTCTTCCAAGAATCTCAAAACACATATAAACTCGGCTGGTTGGTTACTTAAAAGCAATCACTTGCCCTGAAACCATAAACCAGGTCACATATGGAACTGGTTGTAAGAGTCAAATACTAAGACCTGAAATTTCTACCAGTGGTTTATGCCAATCTGTTACCTCCTTCCATTCTCTGACACCCAGGCAAGTAGGTAAGGACCATTAAGGAGGCAGAGATGAACAGAGAGATTTAAGATGCTTATGTTCAATCAAATTACTGAACATCTCTGTGCCAGAGCCTGTGGTATGCATAAAAGACATGGTGATAAATAATAAATTGACTCTGCTTTATAGAAATTCAGTCTCCAAGTAACAGCTATGAGAATCGACATATAATGAATTCCTACTCTGTTCTCTATGCCCTGTGGAGGCATTAATTCAATCCTCGGAGTTAAGCTTACAAAGTAGGGTCTAGCACTACCTTTAATAGACACCTTCCACCTAGGTATTCAAATGCTTACATTGAGTCTTAGTTGATTCACATCATTTTTAAAGCTATATATTTTCTTTCAGACAGGCTTTAGGTCCCTGTTATTATCCCTTCTTGAGCTCCTTCCCTACTCTCCTTCCAGGAAGGCAATTGCTCTTCTATAGTTGGTGTATACAGTTCCTATTAAAAATATCCTGTATATATCACATATATTAACTGATAGATAGGCTTGGGCCGACAGGCCACCTCCCCCATGGAAATTTCCATTAGGAGCAACCTGGTTTCATTTTCCCCAGGCAGGAGCCAATCAGCTTAAAGGTCGCTCTATTCCCCAGGCAGGAGCCAATCAGTTTAAAGGTAGCCCTGTTTACTGGGAAAAGAGCCAATAACGTTAAAGGTCGCTCAGGCACACCCCCTCACCAGAAATCCCTACTTAAGTCGGGGCCTGCCCGGAGCTCAGACATAACAGCTTGTCCCTGTGGAGAGGAAGCAGCCGCTGCAACAACTCCAGACTCACAGTCTCCAGCCTGACGGCAGCTGCTCCAGCCAACAGCTCCAGAGACCACAGCCAGCACGACCAGGCACTGACCCTCCGTCCAGAGCTTGCACACTTCCCTCTCTCTGACTCCTCTCTCCCCGTACTTTTTCTACCTCCGACCAGCTGTAAAGGCTGGTGAATAAATCTCTTGGCTGCAAGGTTGTCTCCGGTGTGATTTCTGCCCTTCATTAACAGTGTGTTATATTGTTTTCTGTGTTTTAAAAATTTGTGCAAATAATATGTTCCTCTGTTACTCTTTCCCACTTTGGTTTGTTCCCTTGAATTTTTGAAATTCATGAATGTTGAGTCCTATAGAAATAATGTATTAATTATAATTTACATAATGTTTAATCATATCAGTTCATACAATTTGTCAGTCTATGTTCCTATTAATGGGTTTTGTATTGTTTCCAATTATTTTCTATAGTTTTACTACTTTGATAAGCAAATAATGTATATGTGGGTTTCTCTATGAAAACTTCAAGTGAATTCACCTATTCGTAGGGGAGGTGTATATATTCTTTATGTTACCTGAAGTACTCTTTAGAAAACAAGGATTTTTCTTCCTTGATAGCTTAGTTGGCACCTTATAAAACTATTTTGGTAGGGTGAAAGTGTATAGAGCTATTGGCATTTTATAGTTTCTATTTATTCTTACGCATTTATTATGCATTATAAAATTTTATTCTTTAATGTCAATTTATTATATTTCTTTGTTTATGTCATAGTTTCAAATTTCTAGCATTGCATTTCTTATTTGTACAAATTCCTTTTTGTTTCTTTTTTTGGTACTTGTCTTCATTGTTTGTTTCTTTTTATTTCTGTATTTCTGATATTTTGTAATGAATGGCTTCTATACATTTAGGGGGAGGATTTTGTCTTTTTTTTCAAGCTCATTAATTCAATGCTTACATCATTCATTAACTTTTCTTATATTAAAAAATGTGCTTGAATGTTATGAATTTGTTTCTGAGTACCAGTTTACCTTCATCTCACATATGTTGGTTGATGAGTTATGCCTGTAGTATTACACTAGGGCTTTTAAGAGAAAGAGTTCCAAACCATACTTGACAAGACCTTTTCTTTGAGTTTTTATAACAGTCTTCGCATAGCATCCTATCCAATTTTAATTTCATAGACATGTGACAGCATTACCAAATTATATTTAGAATAAAAGTTTTTGTTTAATCTGGGAATATTTCCCATGTTGATGAATAAAATAAAATTCCCTGGAAAACTACATTGGTAATGGATTCAAATCCTAAGAGTGGTAGCCTGGTAATCAGACATAGAGCTTTGAATCATTTTGCTCTCTAGAAACCCCCAAGTGCTAAACCAGTTCAAAATGGTCAAAAGATATATGCCTCAGATTCTGGAAAAAGCACATGAAAATATGTGCTGGAGGAAGACAATTATAATCAAGTTTCAAATTATTACTAAAAGTCAGTTATATAAACAATGCCCAAGACACAAACAGAAATAACCAGACACATGAATAATGCAAGAGAAAAACAGCAAAAGTAATGCAGCAGAGGAACAGACCAAACAGTAGAATCCAAGTAATAGAATTACCAGTTACTATACAACATTGTTCAGTATATTTAACATGAAAGTCAAGTTTAAAGTATTGGCAAGGAATGATAAACCATAATAATTGACATCATATTCAGAAAAAAATGAAATATGCATTCTAGAACTAAAGTAAAATCACTGGATGGATAAATTTAAAAGAAAGGAAGAGGTGATGAAAAATTATTAAAAAAGAAGTCAGATCAGATGTTTTTAAAAACTGAGGCATGAAGAGAAAACATGAGGCAGAATATAGAAGAAAAGATACCAACCAAGAATGGTGCTATACAATAAAAATTTCTGCAATGATAAAAATATTCTGTGCTGTCCAACACAGTAACCCTATACCGATTAAGTTATTGAGTATTTGAACTGTGATTATTAATACTAAAGGACTGACTTTTTTAAATTTACTTAATTTTAAACAGTTAAATTTAACTTTACATAGATAACTACATGTGATTACAGGCAAATATATTGAATAGTGCAGATATGCAGGATGTACACAGAAATTCTAATGTATATGTAATAGGTATACTGGAAGCAAATGGGAGAATGCAGTAGAGGTAAAGTTTGACAGGATAATAGCTCAAACTCTTCAGAACTGATGAAAGACACTTATCTACACATTTAAAAAATCACCAAAATGTCTTACGTGGGAATAAAAATATCTTTTTCTAGGTGTGCTAGAATGATTCTGAAGAAAGCCAATACACAGAGATAAAAGTTTAAGAGAAAGTAGAGAAAAAATGAGAGGTCACCTTCAAATGAATAACATTTACTAATAACAAAATTCTCATCCACTACAATGGGAACCAGAATATACGTATATTTGCATATATATTCAATTTGCTAGGGGAAAAATTCTCCCATCTGATAATTCCATACCCAGAGAAAATATCTTTTTAAGATTGAAGGTAAAACAAAGGCAGTTTAAAGCCAAGAACAACAGAGACAGTTTAGCACTAGCAGATGCTACCAATAGGAATTATAAAATGATCCCAGATGGAAAGTTAGAGATGCCAGGAGAAATGAGAACAAAGAAAATGATAAATATATAGGGACAGTATAAGGAAAAACAGCTATTTGGAATAGAAGTAATAATTTCTAGTCGCCCCTCTTTTTCTGTTTCTCTCAATAATTTAATATCATACTTTGCATGGTATTTTGACATTCTTTACCCATACTATTGAATTTTGTACTTTCTTTGGTGAGGAACAGATTAAAGTGTCCAATAGGGCAGCACAACATTAATTTTTTTAAAGATAAAGAGGTGTATGAAATGGAACAAAGAAAGTTAGTTACTTTTTTTTTCCTAGTAAAGGTGAGAACCAAGATCTTCAGAGAGAGCTGACAACTTTGAGTAGTTGAGTCTCCAAATCATTATCACACATTAGGATTTCCAAATAATAACACAGATCTGGTATTTCTAATTTGTGATTCTTACAGTGAAGTTCCTGAGAGCCCTTCCTAGCTCCTGGCTCTGATCAAGTTATCAAAACCTCCAATCCTCATTTTCCTGAGTTCTGAGCTTATTGTGCACAGTTGTTGTGCATAGAACTATATTTGGCTTTTCTTCATTGAGTTCCCTGAAATGTTATGAACCCGTCTAAGATGCTTTCTCTGACTTGTTTATTAGTTTTTATTGTTTCCTTTCCAACTCTTTGGATATGTTCTCAGGAATACATTCAACTGTACCATTTGTATATTATTTCTCTCATTCTCCCTTTGTCCTTTCCTACCAATATCCTTAGAGATCTTCTCAAATTGTACTTCATGTCCACAAGTTATGTCCAGACAGGGTCCATTTTGCTCTTCACTACCTCAGGTACAGATTTTCTTCACATTCGTTGACATCTTTCCTTATCTTATCCCATCACTTTTTCTTACATCATTTTGTTATAACTTTCTTTACAGGTTTTTCATAGATATATTCTTGTATACAAATAAATATTTCAAAATTTTTTTTGGCTTACTCATCCATGAATGACAGGATATTTATTAAGAACTGATGTTTATCAAGGAATGAGTTCATAATCTTAACTTGTGGGGAATGTTTCTTATGAGTATTATGGTTGACTGATTCACTGTCTAATCTTCCACCCTCTTCCATGGTAGGAGGATAGTTCTCTGCCCCAGAGGACACAGTAATAGCACGCAATCTAAACCAAGTCCCATTATCTAATGGCTTTCATGCAATTGAACTGATGCATAGAAGTGGCTTCTTCAGCTTTTACACTGTAAACGAACAACAATCTGCCACTCCTACAGTGTACCACTGCCATAAGTTTTCCTGTCCTCATTCTTGCCACCACTATCCACTTTTGCAGTGGACTTGGTATATTTCCTAATATCCCTTCTTCTCAATTATCCTATTGTTTGTGGAAGCAGAAATATCCAAAGATGCAATAAGAAAACAAAAAATTATTTGCCTCAAAAAGATAGCACTCATATGTTTTCTCCTTGATTCAGACTCTTCTTTGTAAATTATTCTAATAATAAACTATGTATCTACCAATGGTGGGCATATATAACATGTAGGTCTTAGACTTCCTCCTATCTGAATTTGGGTCATGATTTGCTGTTTGTTGGTCTCTATTTGTATTTCACATGATAGATTGGGATTGCCTTAAAAACTTCTTCTAGCCAGATGTCAATTTAAATTGAAGAAGATACCTATATATCTAACAAATAACATTGACCTGTCTCTAAGAATATTCTATATTTTGGACTTTTCACTGGGTCAAAGATTATTTTTTTCCTTGTTAGTATAAATTATTGAAATTTAACAGTTTTTATGAGAGAATGCAGATATTCATATATAAAATTTGAGTGTGATGCAGGAATTTAGAAACTGTAGCCTCTGGTACCCCCAAGGATTCAACCAGCGAGTATTTTTTCCCAACATTTTATTGTGAAAAATCTCATACATGTAGCAAAGTTGAAATAATTTTATAATAAAAAAATTCTTATACCGATTACGTACACTTCACCGTTAACATTTTACTAAACTTGTTTTATCACATCTCTCTCTCTCTTTATTCATCAATTAATTCATCATATTTTGGGATGCATTTCACAGTAAATTGTGGATACTACTATAATTCCTATGGAATACCTCCGGATGCATATTTTTAGAGCTCATTATTTTATTGTCTTATTTAGGTAAAAAAATTACAAGTAATATAACACAGAAACATTAAACAAATGCACAGTCACTGAATTTTGTAAACACATATACCTGTTACCCAAGTCCCTAATAAAATATAGGCCATTGCCATCATCCCCTTGTGCCTTCATATGGGAACATTTTTAGGACCCAAGAATCTAATCAAGGTAGAAAGGGGCAATTTCCTACAGAAAGACCTCCAGGGATAACTCAATTTCTCTACTACCTTGGTGTGCTGGTAGAAAAAAAAAAAAAATCTTCCTTCCCTGCAGTTTCTTAGATTTTTGCACTTTGGGCACAGAATTTAGCATTGGACGCATGGAGGAAAAAGAGCCAAATGGAGACAGAGAAAGCCATGTCATCATTAAAAATAAACAGAGACACAAATATGTCAGAGGGCAGAGGCAGGCACTTCATTGTGCGAGTGATTTATGGGGGAAGCTAATTTTAAACAAGCCCGGGCTGCATGGTGCCTTCCAGCCAAACAGGCAAAGCGCCCTTTTGACAGCAGTGGAGAGCGGCTGATCTCCTCTAGGAGTAATCTCATTTTCTTGGTGGTGTAAAAGGCAATAAGTGGCTGTTTACTGTCTAAGGAAACCCTGGCTGAGTCATTGAAGGCAGACACTGTTAAATGCCAGAGAGTAGCAAGGATTATGGCTGGGAGACAATGGCCTGCCCTCTCAGAGTCAAACCCACAAAGCAAAACACTGACACATCACCAACAAATAAAGCCACGGCTTTCCCTCTGTGTAGTCCATGTTCTAGAATTTTTTTTTTTCCCCTTAAAATGGCACTAGGACATGAGAGAGAGAGATTGGCCACCCAGGAAATGAATGTGCGGTGCTCTGGGCTGGTTCTTCTTGTCTGTTTTATAGCACCCATCAGGCAGGGGCTGAGAATTAAAGGAAGGGGGAGGCAGCCAGGTAGCAGGGACTGGAGGAACAGCCTCACATGTGGATGAGGCACCGCAGTGCTCATGAGGTGGCCTCTCCAGGATTCATGGAAGGGCTATAGTTTTCCTGCCTTGGGGTTTGAGGGTTTTTTGCAAATGCCAATGTTGAAAACTCTGTAGTTCAACATTCTCCCTCGTGGAAATTCCTTGTGACCAAGTGGAGGTAGTGTGACAACTGGTTGTCAGAAATAATTGAAATAATTGCAGTAAATAAACATTTAATATGGACCTTCATTATCTATGGTTCAGAAGGCCACCTAAAAGGAATAAAAATAGTGAAGTGTAGGTTGGAATGAGAATTTCTTTGGGGAAATGTATTTGAGTATTTGTCCTACTGCTACTCCACGAAGGAGTGGGAGGGATGTGCCCCTTTGCCTCAGGTCTAGTGAGAGAGGCTGGAGAGACCTAATTAGGGAACTAGATTGCTTCCTTTGGACGTTGTGAACAGGGTGGAGATTGCAAAGTGATCCAAAAGCCAGTGAGGCCTGAGCGCTGACAAATGAGAACTGAAATCAGCTCAGCAACTGGAGTCAGTTCCCGCAGGGTCCTGATTTGCCAAGTATTTACTCAGGTTCCTGAATAGTGGGAGGTCTGGAGGCTCCGGCAAGGAGGCTGGGAAGGCAAGGGCATTGGCAGAGGGCTTGGAGCAGGGGAGCTCAGGGCCCAAGTTATTTCCCGATTATCATAGGAGCTTCTCAACACATGCACAGACCATGTGCCCTACCGGTGCATACCAGCTGATTAGCAGACCTGAGCAGCAGGCAGAGAAGAGGCTGTGGTTAGGGAGTTCCTGCTCTGCTGTCAAGCTCTGGTAAAGGTGCGTGTTTCCCAGGGAGATGTCAGCCACTTGGGCAAATGAAGGACAATGCACCTTTACTGCCTTAAAGGGACTTGGACCCAGAAGCTTGCCTGAAAGGGAGACAGAGCAGAACAGAGACACAGTATCTGATGGAGGAGAAACTCAAAACCAGAGTGTTTTTGTGTTATAGACACTTTGGGGCATCTTTACCTATTCATGACCTTTTCTTTTTTTTTAAGTGCATGATTTAAATTAGTAGAATTGCAAAAGAAACCAATCATATTTAAGCAGCTCTCAAAATACTTCAAAATCTTAACACAATAAATAACCAGATCTAGCATCGGTTCTAACAACTACCACTATTTTCATAATTTTGAAGCAGTGATAAGTGTAAGCAACCTTTTGAAATCTCTTAAAATTGTCATATAATACGACATTATGTTTGTTGATGACAAAGTCACAAATACTACTAGTAAAACTACATTTGTGATGAAAGGAAAGATGCTAGATTTTTATTAGAATTTGCACATTTATAACTGATGAACATATTTTTTTAGTTAAGAGGTTAATAAAAATAAATAAGTACATATGTATTTTGTGTAACAAAATTGAAGGACACCCAGGTAAGTGACTCTGGGGTTAAGGGCTCCTTGTAAGATCATTTGGAAAATATATCACCTATATCAAGGAATTGAAGGTGAAAACCCTACAAGAACACCTTAACCGAGACAAAGTGATTTTAAACATCTGTCAGGCCAGAGAAATCCAAATGTACGCTTGCAAGGGAATTTCCACTGAACCTGAGTGATCTAAAAAGTTAAGAGTTGGATATCACAGTTTCAGAACAACTCTATTATTTCCTAAAGGTGGGGTGTTTGGGCTAATTCTACACTCCATGCATCCAGTGAAAGAAACACCTCAACCATCTGGAGAATTCATGTCCCCAGTATTTCCCAAGAGACTTTGCCTGAGCTCCCCCACCTGCAACCTCACCCCCAGCCTGCGCTGCCAGGTCAGAGCCTGGGCTTTCTTCCTGTTGCATCATCCCAGATAAAAGCTGTCAGGAACCCACTATGGTGTAAGATGAAACCTTCCAAAGTTGTTTATGTGGAAAGTAGTTGTTAAACATCGCAGGTAGCTAAGGGCCTTTTCAGTTGCTAAGGGAGGTGTTACACTGAAATTTCAGCAACAACAAACAGAACAGCTGGTAGATACACCTGATGTGTAGATGGATGCTTCTGACAGTTGCCGTGGAGTTGGAAGATTCTTGGGCTGGGGTCAAGCAATCCTGGGTTTAAAATACTATTTATCACTCAACAGCTGTGTGAAACTCAGTATGTTCCTTAACGTTTCTGAATCGTAGTTTCCTTTCAAATACAATGCAGTTAACCCATGCCTTCTCTGTACAGTTGTGAGTATTGCGTGAGATAAGGCTGAGGTGTTAACTGGGGTGCACGCACTCCCTTACCCTTTACATGTGAGGAATGCTATGCAGACAGCTGCAGGTCTCTGTCCCAGGGCTCACCCTCCTTCCTTCTGACTGTACAGATGCCATACTCCATGGAAATTCCAACACTCTTCAGCATTTTTTTTTTTTTTTCGTGTGTGTGTGAATTCACATGAGCGGGAAGAAATGGAGAGTCATAGTCCTATGGTTGGCTGGGCATCCCGGCTCTCACTTCTGAGCATTCTCTCTTTAGATCACATCACTTTACCCAGTAGAACCACTCAGCTCTCTCTTCAGGTTTTGCAAAGAATAGCAGGATCTCTATCTACTCATGCACTGCATTAATGAGTTGTGTTATAAATATATATATATATATATATATATATATATATATATATATATATATATTGACATTTTCTTGCTTGTAGAGAGTAAGGTGGACTGGATGCTCTTCTGACAGTGCCATAACTCATCATTCTTAAGAACTCTCTGACCACCCTGTCACCAATGGACAGTCTCTGGCCTCCTCATACAACCACACATGCTCTCCATTTTGTTGGATTTTCTCATTCTCATTCTTCTCTTTTCATCATACCATTTGCCCTTGGAGTTGACTGTCTGTAATAGAAACATTATTCTCCTCTTGCTCCTGCAGAGCAGATTCATACAGCTTTCGATATTCTGATGCTTATAGATATTGCTCCTTGGAGATATATCTGTTAGCTAGTGCTGAGTAATAAACTACCTGTATTCAAGGATTTCAACAGTTTTTGTTGCTCACTGGTCAGTTGTTCAGTTGAGTGGTTCTACAGGTGGAAGTTGGGCTCAGCTGATCTCAACTGATTTTGCTCATGCATTTGTGGCCAACTGGTGGGTCTCCTAGGGGTTGGTTTTCTGATCCAGAATGGATCGATGGCATGGATAGCTGAATGGCAACCATGGAAATGCACGTTTGGACCATTCAACAGGCTGGTCTGCCTGATGCACATGGCACAGCAGGATTTCAAGGGAACAAGCACAGACGTTCAAAGCCTTTAAGTCCTGGCCTCAGGATGGCAGAATGTCACTTTTATCATATTCTATTAGACAAAGCAA
Organism: Tamias sibiricus; assembly: GCA_025594165.1. Taxonomy (NCBI): domain Eukaryota; kingdom Metazoa; phylum Chordata; class Mammalia; order Rodentia; family Sciuridae; genus Tamias; species Tamias sibiricus. Next base: position 169,296,008 of record CM046659.1, read on the forward strand.
GTCACCAAACCAGTTTCAATTTAATGGTGGACAAATAGAATCTGCTTCCTGACAGGATGATCTGCAGAGTCAGCTTATACGAGAGGTGCACGGAGGATGGAGGAAAATGTGTATTATTTTTGCAATCAATGTACCACACTCTGTCTTTTCCACTCCAAGCTGGCTCTTGAAGGTATTTTCACAAGGACAACTTCCTCCATGGGAGAGCTTAATGTGATAACGCTTACTACAATGAAAACATTTTTTTTTTCCCCACCACCTTAGTGAAAAGTGACTCAACTTCTTTGAGAAAGACAATTGCAATAGTTGTTTTACTTATTATCTTATGTCCTGTTACTGGAAAAAGGGGCAAGTGAGATCTAAGACCTACTTCTTCCTAAACCTAAAGAAATTCACCTCCCATTGAGGGAGAGAGAGAAAGACTGAGAAAAGTATGAGAAGACTTTAAGAATAAGTGATTTGCCAAGCATGGTGGTGCATGCCTGTAAACCCAGCAGCTTGGAGGCTGAGGCAGGAGGATCACGAGTTCAAAGCCAGCCTCAGCAACAGCAAGGTGCTAAGCAATTCAGTGAGGCCCTGTCTCTAAATAAAACACAAAAAAGGGCTGGGGATGTGGCTCAGTGGTTGAGTGCCCCTGAGTTCAATCCCTGGTAGCACCCCTCGCCCCCCCAAAATAGAATAAGTGATTCTATTGACTATGTATCCGAGCACTTTGCATAGCTCCTGAGGATGACCCATGAGGTACAGAATAAAGGTGTATGAATTTGAAGAATGACATAGTGGCATTTTATAAAGTTGTAAAGAATCATTGAAATGGCTCCATCTTCTCACTCCAGTTTTCTGCATCTTTTACTTAAGGCTTAACATAAAAGTAGATATTAAAGATTCACAGCCATTAAGGTGAAAATTGGGAAACCAGGGCCTCTTGTTTTAGATTTTTGCTTAGCTAATGTCACATGTTTCCTGATTAGTCATTTAATTTAACAATTTTTTAACAGAAAGTTATTTATAGTTACAAATTAGTAAAACTAGTTTAATAAACCATAATAAATAGTCTTGGTGAATTTGATATAAACTATTAAATTTTTTTAACAACAAAGGTACACACATACCCTTTGACCTAAGAAATAATATAAAGAGAATGCAGACAAATTGGCACTCTTGTGGAGAAAAAAAAAAAAGAAAAAAAAAAAACCCAGCCAACTTTTTGAGAAATAATTTGACTATAAACTATTTAGCTAAGAATGGGCCCAGTAATTCAAATTCTGATCATATATAGGAAATATATCTAAATATGTAAATAAGCTGTAGGCACACATTACACCCTGAAAAATAAATTCATTATTATGAAAAAGTATGCCATGGCATCCAATTTAAATCACATTTTGTGATAATTTTAATGTATAACTCTTGTTGTACAGGATAAATTGCCCATAATTAAGCATATACCATGAATTTTGAGACATCTATTCGTACCTGACTGCAACGTACCTAACATTTTTTCATGGTGAAAAACTGTTACCAATAACTTAATAAATCACTCTAGCCATGCTTCATTTCTCTGTGTTGTTTTCTTTCTATCATGTACTCATGAACTCATTCATTCAGGTTCATTCATTCACTACCAGGTACCAAGTACTGTGTTATATATATATCTTAAGAAAGTAACAGTCATTCTAATAACTAAAATTTAGGCATTATTCCTCTATTTTAGAAATAAGGAAATAGAAGCTTAAAAAAATATGAAGAACTTACATAAGCTAGTTACTAATAGACTAAGGATGCTAGTTTAAATCTTGATGATTTCATTATAACCCTTGTTATAATGACAAACACAGAGAAATGAGCTTAAGTGTCACTCTGTGTATGTGTATTCAGCTACAGGAAACACATTACATGTAAATTTGAGGGAATACCTAAGCCCCCTTATAGCAATGAGCTTTTTTTTTTTTCAGTACTCATAGGTGATCACATACAATAAGACATACTTTATTAATGAGTGTGAATAGAAAAATCATTCAAAATGCAAATCTACTGCCTAAGTCCAATGGATAGCAAAGTTTCTTTGTTAATGTATAATTTAACATAAATATCGTAGCCTGAAATTTTTAGTTTTCCACTTAAAGATAACCTTCAGAGGTCCCATTTCCAGTTCAGTTTATGGTGGCTAGATCCAGAGTCAGTTGCCAGTTCATGGGACTTTGTGATCATTCAGAAATATTTGTTGAATACAATAAAAATCAATGAAAGATTTGCTTAACTCTTTTTTTTTGTTTTTTTTGTTTTGTTAGGTTCCAGTGTTTACCTATGATTCTGGTTTAGGTTTTAATATCTACCCATTCAGAACCATTAATATTATCACTTCTGACTTGTACTTCATTGATATTGTAACATCTCTCCTCAAAGTTCAAAGTCATCTCCACAAACTTCCCAGACCCCACATATTTCTACAGTAATGTAGTACTTGATTAAATCTTCTTTTATCTCAATGTCCATTTTTATCCCTCACAATTCTCTCTGTTTAGCAATCCTGCAGATTATTAAACAATCTGTCCTGGTAGTCATCCTTTCAACAGACATTAGTTGTTCAAAGTGACAAGATTTCCCATGTGGAACTCCAAATATTTGCATATTAGCAAATCAAGGTCTGGGAAATAAATTATTTGGTGTAATATGAAATGAAGATTTCTCAAGAACAGACCCAACTGCCTGACCAATCAGAAAGTCCAAGAATGAAGTGGCTGGAGCCAGTGGGAAGCCAGAAAACCTTGAGGCTCACACTGTCCTTTTGGAAATAGACTCTGATGTCTGCACTTACTGAAGAGATTCCAAGTCCACCATTGTGCACCTTTTCTCCAAACATGGACACTAAGGATAGTGTCCTCTGTTTTCATTCCAACTCATCAATATCTCTGATGCAGAACTAGTTATTCTGATTATTTCCATAATTTTGTCTCCTCTGTTGTGAGCTTGTTGAGGGTAGAGGATATACTTTCTTTCCAACACCATCCCTTAATGTTAGCCATGACTAGGTACTCAGTTTGTTCAGAAAAATGGTTTCTGGAAGGGTGAATGAGAGGTTATGTAAAATACCCCTTTGAATTTGATTGGTAGTGGTTTGGTTATATAGGCCTTATCTCTAAACCAATGAGAGTGACAAAAGCAAAAAGTTCATCTGATTGACTTAAGCCAATCTGGACAATACCTATTTGGGTTATAACCATGGCTACAGTTGAGGATGGCGTCCTCACTATCTAGTTTCAAAGTTGGGAATGAAAAATAAGTTAAACTTCAAAGTGGACTCAAAACTCTACAAGGAATTGAACAGAATGATATTCTGGGGAGGCAAATATCAGATGTCTAATGTGGTATGAAGCGTGCTCTTCGTTGACCAGCTCAGATTATGTGTATACCTAAGAGCTTAAGATTTTGTTAACAATTGAAATCAACATGCCAATATATTCTATAATCTAAACCCCATATTCTCATGCTTTCTAAAAATTAGTTTTATGTTAGTATTTCCCACAAATTAAAGTTCCTAAATAAGTTTTCTATTGGTTATTATAATCTGCAAGAAAACTGTGGTTACTTGCCTTATCGTTGGTCTGCATTTATCTAGGTACTCTGAGACCTGACTGCAGCTCTTGGCTGATGGAATGCAGGTCCCTGTTGGTCACATCTCTTCATAAACATGTTTGTTGCTGTACACCATGGGAACTGTCTCAGCCCTTTCCCCTGTCTTCCCCTCCCCCAGTCACCAAAACCCACTCTCCCTGACTCACATGAAGACTCTGGAGTGTAGATCCCAGATCTATCCCCTAACCATTTATGACTCAGTTGCCTCATGTACAATGAGAAATAATACTTTTTTTTTTACCAACTTCATTAAGATGCCATAACATGCAGAAATGATATTTAAGTTTCTTTCTATTGTGTCAATAGCATCAAGTTAAACTAATCCATGTGAAATGACTTTAAATATGAGGGGCTCTTTAAATGCAAATATTGACATTTGTAATTTCATAACATACGTATCCCTAGAGTCTATGGTAAATAAGATAAGGGAATATTGAGAGTAGAAGCGTTGTTATTAGCAGTAGCATGGTCTCAAGGTGGGATAAGAAGAAAGAACTTTACAATATTATGGGAAATATCCCTGGAAGAAGAAAAGGGGGGCATTTAAAAATACAATCCTTTAGTGCAAAGTGATAAATTAATCTCTTGAAACTAAATTATAAATACAGGATGGGAATGGCATGGATTGAGTTTGCTGATGAGAATAGAGATTTTGTTGGTGAGGGTTCTTAACAGGTTTTGAAGAAGGATGTGTGGAGGTCATGCTTTCAGTCTTTGGATTTGATTCTTTGGGCATGAGGCCTCAGTAAACATACCCTTCATGGGAACCTAGAAGGATTGCTTGCCCTTTGGAATGAAGCTGCTATGGACAAAATCATTTCTCAGGGTCAGATGTGGTTTTGAACATCCTGGAAAAATATACCTACACCTGATTCATTGGAACAGCTCTGGCCAGGATAAAGTTTCAGCCTGGTCTGAACTGGCAGCCCAGATGTTGCCCCAGAACACATATCCCCATGGCCCTACAGAGTCACTCACCATGCCCCACAATCCAAACAAAACCTTCTTTGTGAAATGGGAAGGGAGCATCAGGTTGCCTTCCCAGCCCAGCTGCCAATCCCTCGCAGCCTGGGACCTCTCTGGCTCTCCCCAGGGCTCCATCAAAAGTTTAGCAGAAATATTTGCCTGTAGGCATTGACTATGTCAGAAACCTGACAGCTTGTTCTCATATAGATTTTGTTAAACTCAAGCATGGATACTATTTTAAGGGAGACATAGAAAATAAGATGAAAAGCCTATTAGTTTTTCTTTGTAGGCCATTTTATTGTTGTTAATTGTTCTTTTCTTTTTGTCCTAGTCAATGTACCATCCTCAAATGACCTTTTCATATTTTTCCAAAGAGTAGTTTATTGGAGAAGACTTAATGGATTCCTCGAGAGGGTAAGGACACAAGTTTGGCAAGTGGCTTTGGTACCCAGAAGAAAAAAGTTCTTCCTCCATGTAAAGCTTTGTCTCAGAGTAGGACTGAAGATGTCAGAGGGAGGCATTGACTCCCATCTCTAAGCTTTTCCCTTCCTTTTAATGGTTTCTTCAACCAGAGAAGCTGACGTGAATGGGGTCTTAGGAATAAGTCACACAGTTACTGCAATAAATGTGGCAGTCTTTCCTTCTCTGTCTGGTTTCCGTTTCTTGGGTGTCTTAGACTCTAGGGAGCATGCAGTTCAATATTGTCATGTGACCAATCATATCACAACCTGGTGGCGTAATGTAGAGTGCTTGTCATTCATGGGGCAACCAAGTGGTCTTTTGGTCTCTGCTCAGTGACTCATCAGTGGGGAGCTGTAGGGAAAGTCGACCTCATTGTTTAACTTGGCTGGACTGTTTCACAACTCAGCTGGCTGAAGTTGACTGACAGCGACCTTGGGTGGGATGACAAGGTTCTTCTTCTCATGGTTTCTCCTCCTCCAGCCTTGCGGCCCCAGAATGTTGAAGAGAGTGAAAGAAGAACACAGCCTTCTTGAAGCCCGGGCTCATCTCTGGCAAGCTGCTACTTCCCACACATCCTATTGGTCAATGCAGAACAGAAGACAGAACTCCGAGTCTTCTGTAAGGACATAACCAAGGCCATGAACACAGCGGACATATAAAATGGTGGCCATAATGCTGCCTCGCCTTGCATAAGTAGGACTATAGAACAGTCCTATTTTCTACTGTCTGCCTTGCAGCTGATGGATAAATTTAAACTGGAGGGAGAGACATGAGACCCAGCCCCACTGGTGCATAATGTATTTGGGTTCACATTTGGCCTTTTGTCTGTTGATTGATTGGTTAGAACCCATTAACAGAAGTGAGTGATTAGGCTCCCCACAAACCTCCAATACTTAAAAAGAAAAATGAGCAAAAACATCAAAGAAGATCAATGCACGCCCACTCATCCCAGTCTCACCTGGTTGGTTGCCAAAGATCTCTCACAAGTCCCTGTTTTTGGTTCCGGCCTTTTCTGTTCTCATGGTTGGCTTCCTCCCTTTGAGACTGTATTATCCTATCATAGCTCTCACTTGAAATCAGAATTACTTGTTTACTTACAAACTCTATTATTAACCCCAAAGCTCACTGTAGGCAGAGACTATATCTGTTAGTTTGCTCTTCTTTTCCTCCAAATAGGAGAATGTCCATGCCCCATATAGTATGTACTCAATAAAAATTTGGACAATGCATATTGGATAAATGAGTAACAAGTTATAGGTGCTGTTGACCTTGATTGTTAACATCCTCCCAATGGTACTGAAATCTAGTTCCATAAAAGGCAGGAAGGATGCCCCATGGTAAGGAATCAGAATTATAATGATTGTCCCGCCCTTTATGCCTCTAAAACAAAAGTTAAACAAATCAAATGGCTCAGACATTCCTGAGAGTTACTGTGGTGATAGTTTCTAAATAAATAATAGGTACTCGTGAATTAGTATGTCTGTACAATGAAGGAGTTCACAGTATGGAATATTTGGGATCAAGGATGACTCATGAACATTTCATTTACAGTGTATCCCTACATCCCTAGAGGAAGCATTACAGACATTGGAAATGACATGCTGTTCCTTCTAGAAGGCTCCTTACTGGCTATTCTTATCCTTCTACTTTTATCTTGAGAGGAGAAACCAGTAGAAGTGTTTGAGGTTAGGCATAAACATCTTTATTCAATGGCAGGTTTAGACATTTAGAAATCTTTTGATGTTGTAATTAATCTACTCAAACATTCTCCTGAGTTGAGTAGATTCTGGGGAAAGTGTGGGGAAGACAAGCAATTCCAGAGTTGGACAGAAATATGTTTAGGGTTTAGGAAGGGAATAAATGCCAGGTTTCCTCCATTTTTCCAACACTGCCACCTGCAAGTGGTTCATCTGAGACTGGCCCTGTGGAGTAAGCACCAAAGCACTAATGAGAGCCAATGGGAGAGCCCAAGGGAAAAATAAAACCTGTGATTCCATAGCCCCCAATCCAGAAATCCAGTTCTGGTAGCTCTGGAGGAAGTTCAGGAATTGGCATTTAGCCAGCTACTCAACCTGGTTGATGCTCCTACCCCAACTTGTCCATAGAAGCAATCTTCCATTGACATTAATATTTCCTCTTTTGACTTATCACTCTCATGTCACAAATGGCAACTTTCTAATTCATTTGGAAAATGAATGAAACTAAAAATGTGTAGAATTTGACACATATGACATGTTTTCCTTACTTTTTTTTTTTTTTTTTTTTTTTTTTTTTTGTCCAAAATAAGTCTTGATCTCTTTATTCAAAACTGGCCTTTATCTGATAAATGTTTTCAACATTTTCTGAGAATTCAATGTATCTTCTCAAATGTTTATGGCCAGGGGATTGAAAGGACATTAGATAAGCAGGTGCTCTGATGCTAGTGCTGGAACAGGAGACTTTACTCACGAGTGCTGCATTGGCAGAGGGATGGAGTTTGGATTGGACATCTGTCCTTGCCACTCTTTGGTGATAGTATCTGTTACAGGGGGGTCAAGAGATGGTCTCATAAACATGCCATTGTGGAAAAAAAAAAAAAAACAGTTATGGCAGGATAGGCCACTAGGGAGTTCTTCTTTTGCAAAAGGAACTTGCAACTTTTCTGGAAAAGACAATGAAGACAAAGGTTTAATGTTAGAATTGGCTCCCAAGGCAAAGCCTGCCCTGGAGAGGGAAGGAAGTGCAGGTGGGTGGAGTCTCCCTGTAATGCCCAAGATCTCCAGCACAGTGCTACGTTTGTGGATGGCCAATCAAGGCAGCAGACACTTACAAGATACCGTGGCATGCCACCTTACCACTCCTATGTATCTTGATCATGAAGATTTATTATAAATTCCTGGGAAAGGGAAAATGGAAACATCAACTCAAAGTTTCATCAGTTTCAAAGTTTACTGGAAGAGGTGAACTACAGAATGTTTGAGGAGGGCAAAGGGTCTGATTCAGATGGCTATGTTTATGTCCAGGAACAAGCTGTGTGGCCCCCAGCTAGTCTCTTAAGCCTAGGATGTTTTTGTTTAGTTACTCCTGTTATCATCATCCTTTGACTAACATCTTCCCATCCCCTTTTCATCCACCCCAACCTCTCATAACCACCATTCTACTCTTTACATCTTTACTTCTATGAGATCAACTTATTTTTTTATTTTAGATTGTACATATGAGTTGGATCACATGGTATTTATTTTTCTGGGCCTGACTTATTTCAGTAAGCATGACATTCTCCCAGGTTTATCCATGTTGTTGCAAATGGCAGGATTTCCTTGAATTTTGGCCTGAATAGTAGTTCATTGTGTATTATTAATACCATTTTTTCCCATTCATCCACTGATGGACACCTAGGTGATTTCATATCTGGCCGATTAGGAACTATGTTGCACAAACATGAGGAAGTAGATATCTCCTCAGCATGTTGATTTCATTTCTTCTGTATACGTATGGAGTTGAAGGTTCACTAGATCGTATGGTTGTTGTTGAGGGAATCCTATACTTCTTTCCATAATGGCTGTACTAGTTTGCATGTGTATAAGGGTTCCTCTTTCTCCCCATCTTTACCAATACTTGTTATCCTTTTGACAATATCCATTCTAACTCAGCTGAGGTGGCATACCTTTGTGGTTATGTCACATCATTTCTCTGATGATTAGTGATAATTGTTTTTTTTCCACGTTTTTTATTATTATTTTTTAATATATCAAGTCTTTGAAGAAATATCTATCCATGCCTTTTGCCCATTTGGGGGGACAGCAGTACCAAGGATTGAACTCAGGGGCACTCAATCACTCAGCCACCTCCCCAGTCTTATTTTGTATTTTATTTAGAGACAGGGTCTCACTGAGTTGCTTAGCACCTCACTTTTGCTGAGGCTGGCTTTGAACTTGCAATCCTCCTGTCTCAGACTCCCTAGCTGCTGGGTCTTTTGACCATTTTAAATTGAGTTATTTGTTTTCTTGTTACTGAGTGGTATTCCTTATATATGAACTCCTCATCAGATCTATACTTTGCAAATACTTTCTTCTATACTGTGCCTCTTCATTCTGTTGATTATTTCCTTTGCTGTACAGAAACTTTTTAATTTGATGTAGTCTCATTTTTCTATTTTTGCCTGTATTTTTTGATGTCTTAACCAAAGAAAAAAAGTTGCCCAGACTAATGTCACGAAGTTTTACTCCTATGTATTCCTCTAGCAGTTTTATGGTTTTGTGTTTGACATTTAAATCTTTAACCCACTATAAGTTGGTGTTTGTATATGGTGTAAGGGTCTGATTTCATTTTCTGCATATGAATATACAGTTTTAGAACATCATATATTAAAGAAATTGTTCTGTGTTCTTGATATTTTGGTTGAAAATCAGTTGGTCTAGACCAAATTATGTGTTGTACATACATGAATAAATCACAATGAATTATGAGTTATAAAGCACCAATAAAATATTCTTAAAAAAGAAAATCAGTTGGCTCTACATGGATTTATTTATGCGTTTTCTACTGTGTTGCATTGGTATGTGTGTTTTTATGATAATACCATGCTGTTTTGGTTACTATAACTTAGTAGTATATTTCAAAGTCAGGTAGTATGATGCCCCAGCTTGTTCGTTTTATGAGTATTGTTATGTTTAGATGTGAGGTGTCTCCCAAAAGATCAGATGTGAGACAATGCAAGAATGTTTAGAGCTGAAATTTGGGGGTTACAAGAAACTTAACCCAATCTCTGTGTTTATCCCCTGATAAGGATTAACTGAGTGGTAACTGTAGGCAGGTAGGGTGAGGCTAGAGGAGATGGGTCATTGGGGGTGTGCCTTTGGGGTGGAGTTTCTCTCTCTGCTTCCTGGTGTAATGTCTTGAGCTATTTCTCTTGACCACACTCTTCCACCATGATGTTCTGCCTCACCTCATGCCCAGACATGTACAGACAGAGACTTCTGAAACTGTGAGCCCCAAAATAAACTTTTCCTCTTTTAAAATTGTTCTTATCAGGTCTTTTGGTTGCAGCAAAGAAAAAATGGACTAAAAGAAGTGTTATGTGAAATATAAAGGGTAAGAACTGGAGGTTTTTTAAACATGGCTAAAATGTTAAAATTTGGTGATGTCCAGATCTGGCACAATTCTTGTGAGGTCTTCCCATTCTTGTGATGATGTTGCTTTGAAAATCACTGCAAGCTTTTATTGAAAAGGACCATGACAATGTGTAACAGAAGGCACAAAACCCTACTTTTATTTTTATTTAGTGATACTTCTCAGGAATTTTTCTAAGGAAATGATTCACCAGAATAAAAATTTGGCTTCAGAGAAAGCATATAGCTTATGAACACAACATAAAAATCTGATTATAAGAAAATGAATTAGTAAATGGTGAAATTCCCATTCATTAGAAAATTATGCATCACCCCCAAACTAGTCACTATGAAGGCTCTCAAAGCATGAAAAACATGCAAACTCTGAAATAAAATGAAATAGAACATAAACTGTACTTATAATTATTTAAAATATCTGCTTACATACAAATGACCTAAATGGAAAGCATAAATTTCAAATCATTATTGTGCCAGCAAACTATGATTTAAAAAAAAAAATTTTTAAATTTGTTTTATTTAGTTATACATGACAGTAGAATGCATTTATGCACTGTGATATATCATACATAGATGGGATATTATTTCTCATTTTTCTAAGTGTACATGTTGCAGAATCATATTGGTCATGTAGTCACATATATATACAGTAATAATGTCTGTTTCATTCCACTATCTTTCCCATCCCCACATCCCCGCCCTCCCCTCCCTTCACTTCCTTCTATCTAATCTAACCCTATTTTTCCCTAGTGCCCCCCACCTTATTGTGAATTAGCATCCACATATTAGAGAAAACATTCAGCCTTTGGTTGTGTGGGATTGGCTTATTTCACTTAGCATGATATTCTCCAACTCCAAGAATCTACTGGCAAATGCCATAATTTCACCTTCTCTTTAAAAATTCCTCTTTGGTACTGATTAACCTTGTTTTTCACACTAAAGTTGAAATTAATTTTAGAAAAATAGCAGTGACCATTGTTTGACCATTGCTTACTTCCATAAATCTATATTCACCAAGATGGTGTTGATGTGGCTTTCACAAAAGCCAAGACTCAGGTCAGTCCGACCTGTCCTGTGTCTCTGTCTTCCTCCCATCTCCCCCACACCAGGCAATCTAATCCCACATTCTTTGTCCTTAAGGGGCCAGGACAGCCACCTCCATGAGGCTGTGTGAATAGTCGGAGGAATAAAAAAACAGTCCAACTAGAGACAATGAAGTGAACCACTGCTATGCTGGTGTGTGGGGAAGTGCCACACACTTCAAAAGGAAGATAATTCACTCCCTCCGCTCTGTCTTTCTTTGAGCAACCATGGGCATGAGGTTTGCACAACTTGGAACATGCAAGTCAATTCTGCTCTGACATCTGTAGGGCCTCAGGGAGCCTGCCTCTGGGGAGCAGGGTGGGAGCCTTCCCATATGCGGATTTGTCTGCTTTATTTATTCATGTCTGCATCTGCGTCTGTGTTGTTTTATTTTGTTTGCTTTCTGCTTGGTTTAAAAGCTTCTTGTCCTTGAAGATCCAGGCCCCAAATGCCTTATGCCAGATTGGGTTCTGGGGGTAGGAACCCAGACGTCTCCCTTCCATCTTTTGGGTGTAGTATCAATACCTGGGATGAGGCCTTTTCCTCTCTGCCTAGCAAGCAGTGAGAAAAGCTCACTGTATTTTCGCGCATGCTTTGTGGTGGCCAAGAATGCTAATGACTGTCTGTGCAAAGATAGAGAAATAGAATAATAAACGGCTCTCTGATCATTCTAGATTCCTCTAAATGGTAGACACCTCTCAACTTGCCCGAATGTGTGTTTTCTCTTTATTATAACTTGCTGGTTAGACTGCCCTGTAAGTGGTGACGGCTTGTGGGGTGCTGTCTAAAAGACGAGCAGGGATGATGTAGAAACAAGATGAACTCTCAGCAGAATAGCTCCCGGACAGAAGAGACAGGGCAAGGTTAAAGCACCGCAGAAGTGAGGGGTCTGGATGAATCTGAGTGACTGACTGTGATTGCAGGCAACTCAGCTCCGGGCTCCTTCTCGGAGCCTTCGCCACTGGCATTGATAGGGTTAATGCTCTTTGGCTCTGTGGGAAGGGGGAGGGAGGCAGCTGGTGGGTGCTGGGCTTGGCACAGGGCACCAGGCTCGCTGCAATCCTCCTCCTCTGGGGCTGCTGGATCATTGCATGGCTGAACAGCTGTTGTTCTCTGGCTGCCAGCGCGAACTGGGGAAATCTAGCCCCAGAACAGGGGTTGCCGTTTGGGCCTGTGAAAGGTGAGCTTAGGAGAGATGCAAAAGCAATAGTCATCATAGGACCTCCCTTCCAGCCACCCAGGCCGTGTGGTCACAGTGGAGCACTTAGCTGCTGACTCCCTGCAGTGTCTCCAGAGTCACTCAAAGGAGGAACGAGGGAAGCCCTTTCTAGATTTTTTCTATTGCTGCCTGGTTTACAATAAACTCCAAATAGAATGGGTTTACCAAAGTAGGACACATTTAGCAAAAAAAAAAAAAAAAAAAAAAAGCTCCCAGGCTGGTTGGTCCTTACCCATCAGAAAGGGCTGGGAGTGACCAATAGGATGCTGGAGCCCTCCTTTCTGGGCAGTGACCTGGCTTAGAACTGACACCACTGGTCTGTGTTTGGCCAGCAGAGCCGCCGTGAAAATGGACTCCAAGCCAGGCCACTTAATTTGAATTTTGTCTCTGCCACTTACTGGCCCTGTGACCCCAGGCAAGTTACTTAACCTCTTTGTCTCTCAGATTCCTCATCCGTGAAGGGGGCGGGGGCGGTTAAAATCACATCTATCTTCAAAGACGATTATTGATTAAATGAGTTCATGTGCGTAAAATCCTAGCCCTTTATAAATGCCTATTAAAATAAAGTAAAAATCACGCAGGTTGCTTGGATTGTAAAAATAAGTCTCTCTGTGGGGCAAAGAGGAGGCTGAGCCTGTCACTTTGGGGCTGATGGTACATTCTGAACTGGTAAAAGAAAGGCCTCATGGAGGGCAAAGAGCTGTAGTGGCCTGGCGGAGGCAGCTGGCTCCAGGTCTGTGAGACCCAGTCCAGCACCTACCTGCCCAACTCTATGCCCAGCAACGTCATCTTGCTCACTTGAAAGCAGCCACAGAAGGAGAATTTACAGAAATCAGCCAATGGCAAATGCTATACCACATTTTTCAAGTATTTTTTTTTTAAAGGACCAGTCGTTAAATCTTTACCAGCATACCACTGTCTTTATAGCACATATTTCTGAAGACCTAGGAGGCAGTGGATATCTGTCTCCCAGCAGATGTTAGTCTGCCTGGCTCAGATCTACCTGAGCCATCTCTGTGCTAAGAAAAGGAATTCTAAACTTATCCTACAATAAATGGTAACGTTGGTTGAACATATATACTAGGGACCAGGCATTGTGTAAAAAGCTTGGCATCATTAGACCATTTAATGATTGTAGCAACCTTAGTTGTATTTCCACTTATAATCAAGGGAGATGAGGCCTGCATCAAGTGTATAACTTACAGAAGGGAGTGGCAGCATTGTGACTTAAAGTCACCTACTACATACTGATGGGTCAGCAAATGTAAATTCATTACCTACTCGAAATTTCATTAACCCCTGGCATTCAAGAATTCCATATCGAACCCACTCCTTTGTGGCTTCTAATGGAATTATAATGACCTCCTAAGGAAATACTCGGTGCTTCTGAGATTTACTTTAACTAGGCTGAAAGTTGTTGTTAATATAAATCAATCATCCAAGATAAATAGATTTGACTTTTTCCAAATGCAGGATGCTGTCTCAGGGATAGAAGTTAAAAGACAAGCATATGACTTGGTTCCTGGTCTTCAGGAGCTGGGAGACTTCTCAGTGAGGAGTTTCTAGAACAACTAGAAACGTGTTATCCCAAGGCAATTTTTAAGTGGCAGAGGTCCCTGGGAGCCACGGCGAGTAAGGAAACTCCCAAAGTTTCAGATCCTCATCTGTACAACAGAATCACAATCATGCCAGTGTGTCATAGCCTTGTGGTGGCGATCCAATGAGATAGTACATTTCTTACTTTATTTCAGAGCCAGGAAAATGGTGATAACCTTATACTTTATCTATATTAACTTGTATTCAGCGTTACTTTTGAAATTCTGATGACAGTTCAACAGGATAAGTAGTCTACAGAAGTTTTGCATGTTGGAACAAATTCTTCTTTAAAATACTAGATGATATGGAAGGAAAAGCAATTTGAAGCAGCTCTTCATTGATTTGGAACCTTTAGAACTGAAGAGAAAATAGAGTATAATGCTTAGGAGGAAAATCAGCTTGACTTTTCACTCTGCCATTTATTTGCATGACCTTAAAGATTAGGATCCTGACTCTTCTCCTAACAGTAGTTAAAGAAACGCTTTGAAGATGTAAGTCAAATGAAGTTGTGCATGCGATTGAAACTCTGATAGGGCTCTATTTCTCTGAGGATAAAAAGTCCATATGATGCTCTTTGAGGTCCTCTGATCTGGTCCTGTTAGTTCTCTAGCCTCCTGCCCTTCTTCCCCAGCCACATTAGCCTCTGTGCTATTGCTTCTGCCTCAGGGCCTTTGCACTTGCTGTTCCCTTTGCTTGGAATACTCTTCCCTAAGATATTCATGGTTCTTCTCTTCACTTCCTTTATCAACCTCTGTTAAAATAGCACTTCTCAATGAAGTACTCTGTTATGTTTTGGAGCTGGAATGTCCCACAAAGGCTCATGTGTTGTTGTTTTCCTCCCCAGAACAGTAGTGTTCAGAAGTGGGGTTTTGGGGAACAGTGACTGGATCATGAATGGAAACTGTAGGAGGTAGAACCTAGCTGAAGGAAGTCTGTCCTTGGGAGCATGCCCTTGGGGACTCTATCTTGTCTCTGGCCACCTTTGTCTGTCTGTCTGTCTCTACTTGCTGGCTGCCATGATGTCAGCAGTGATGTCCTTCCCCTGTGACGTTCTGCCTCACCACAGATACATAGCAATGGAGCCAGCTGACAAGGGACTAGAAACTCTGAAATCATGAGCCAAAGTAAATCTTTTCTTCTCTAAGTAGTTCGTCTCGGGTAATTTGTCATAGTGATGAAAAGCCGACCAACACACATACACTGATCTCTATTTAAAAATTGCAACCTACAACCCATGTCCACTTGACACTCCAGGTAGCCTTTACCCAGTGCTCTTATTTCATTTTCTTCACACTTTTCATTATGTAATATCCCTTGCAAGTGGCCTATTTGCTATTGTTGTTTGTTTCCTTGTTTCTCTACTAGAACATAATTCTCATGAAGGCAAACCATCTATTTTGTTTATTAATATATTCCAAGTCTTAGAAAAATGACTGGCACATAGCAGATAATCAATATTTATGGGACAAACAAATTCATTTGTTAATTTCTGTGAACCCTGATTTCCTTTTCTTTAAAACAAGAATAATAACAGCACCTACTCTTATTATTCTTGAGAATTAACTGAGATGACACATATAAACTATTAGCACAGTGCTTGTTATCTGGCAAGTATTCAAGACATCACCATTACTATCATTATCATTTATTAATATTTCTAATCTCCTTTACACCAGGTTGGGTATCATCCTTCTTTGTAAACAAGTAGCTCATCTCTCAATGAAAGATGGTTTGAACTAAACGAAAAAGAAAACTATAGTATTCCATATTGATCATTGGCATGATCAATTACATAACTACCAAGGACAGGAAGTACAATTTTGACAGGCCACCGAGCTGTCAAACTAAGAATAAGAGAATGAGGCTGCTCTCCCTTGGCCTCTCTTCTGCCCTGGGCATGTGCCTGTCCCTTCACTATTCTTATACCACTCTTCCTTTAACTTGACATAACCTCCCCCATCATCCACTCAATCTGTGGAGCAGTTCTGAATTCCCAGGACAGAGCCCATGGTTGACCCTGGTGGACCAGTTGCCCATCACTGTCCCATTTGCTTGTATACAGGCTTCTCCTTCCATGGGGCCATTGAGGGATGTGCAAGAGCAATAGATATGGGGAAGGCAGGGAGGCAATAACTGTCATGGTACCATGACGGCAGAGTAGCACAGAGCTCAGCAGCCCAAACTGTATGACCTCAGGCAGGTCACTCAACTATTTGTGCTTCAATTTTCTCATTTGTAAAAATGAATAACAAATAATAGTAATAATAATAATAATAACAACAACAACAACAACAACAACAATCACCATTCACTCCTAGGGCTATTATGAAAAACAAATAAGTTGGGTTTGGTATGTGATTGAGATAATAGACCAAGGCTTATTTGCCCATGATTTCTAGAAACCCCATCTAAGAAGCCAATAAATATACCCAAAGCCACCAAATCCACATAGTAGGCAGCTTCCATATGTTAAGATGCTCAAAATGCTTATCTCCTCTTTTTCTGCACTCTTCTCATGTCACTGTGGATAAGTTTACACCAGAGTGTATGCCTGGAGAAGGCAGGGAGCAAAACGTCTGCTTTTCACTGCGCCAAGAGATTAATATGTCTCCAATTCCTTCCACTCTTATGGGGAAAATAGGGCCTTTGAGTTGAACTGTGAGCATTTATTGGGAACTGCCAGCTAGAGTATCCCCACCATCAATATCCCTCACAGATTACACAGTGCCTTCCTTCTTCTCCGTCAGTTCAGACCCATTATCTTTGAATCACTGCTCTCTGTCCAGACCTGTGCCTCTCTTCCTGGCCTAAACTTAATCTCTGCCCCTGAAGGCCATCAATTGCGACGACTGTGCCAGCTCTGCCAGCTGTTCCTGGAATGGTTCTTTCCCTAGGCCTCTGAACACCACTATCTGAAAATTCTAACCCTGGAAGGAATCAGAGGTCAGACACCATCCATCCATCCATCCATCCATCCATCCACCCATGCCTTCCCTTCAGCAGATGGCAGCCAGACCCCGAGGGTCTTCCTGCTGGCAGACTCACATCTGTGACACATGCACCAGTTCATGAAGTAAGTTTCACAGCAGCTCTAGATTCAACAGGTGGGTGTGGCAGCCCCCATTGCTAAGCCAACAGAGGTCTACTCTGGCTACTCTGGTGACTGGGAAGGGACTCAGACCCCTGTCACTGAGCGCCAGGGCTACAATTAATCAGAGCCAAGGGCCACTTCAGGGTCTGAACCTTTAGACTAGACAGTTAAGCAAAGGGAGCAATTAGGAGCTAGTATCAGGATATTTGGCCTGAGCTGGAGGTGTGGAGGTCAGGGCCTGAGGGAAGCACAGGCTAGAAATGGAATTCAAGGTCAGGAGTGTAAGAGAAGGAAGTCTGGATGTCAATCAACATGAGGAGCACCACAGGGAGCAGCGTGAACAAGGGCAGCGATGACAGTTGTTTGGTTCTTAAGCTGGGAAAGCACAGAACCAGAAAGGCAGAGCCCAGTACAAAGGGTGCACTGGTATCAGTCTGTTGTGACTTTGCCTCCTTTCCTGAAGATCCTCACATTGGTTTTGTGTCTTGGGTCAGGTCCACCCCTCTGTCTCTGCCTTGGTCACCATGGAGGTGAGTGGAAGGCACTCATGATGAGCACAGCCTGGGAGTCCAGCAGCCTGATCGTGAGCTAATTCACTTTGGACAAGACACTAAACTTCTTTGTGCCTTGGTTTCCTGATCTGTTCAATGGAGATAATAATAGTGTCAAACCATAGGGTTGTTGAAGGAGGCAGAACTTTATTCAATATAGGCAAGGCACTCGGAGCAGAGCCTGCCACTTAGTATATTTCAAATATATGTTTGCTTATTATTATTGTAGAATGAATGTCTTGGGTCTTGGAGAAAAGGGTCACACACAGGCCATTAGAGCTTGGATGATTTCCAAATCTTTTAGAAGCCACACTGTGCCAAGATTGAAAACAAACAAACAAACGAAAAAAAGTTTCGAATTTGGGATGTTGTTATTATGGTACATACAGTGGGGGGGAAAAAGTTCATCTTTCCAAGATTTCGCCTGATTGCCCCAGAAAGAAAACATTTTCATTGTGTGGTCATGATTGGGAACACGTGTGACCACACCCCACTTAGCTCAGCCCCTTCCCGTCCTGCGTCTGTCTCTCTCTCCCTCTCTCCCCCTCTCTGTTCCTAATTAGGAAGAAACCAAGTAGAATGTGGCGTTTCCTTCCCAGTCTTGGTAGGGGAGCCTGCAGTGGATTAATTGCCTCAAGTAGTTCTGGCTTCCCGAAGGAACAATCAGCGATGGGGTTTGGGGTCCAGTGGCTTAGGGCGGCATGACAAATTTAACTCTCCACTCGAAGGGAACAGAAATTAATTTTAATAGGAGGCAGTGTGGTCTGAAGTTTAGTCGAGGAGGATAAGTAATCAAAAGTTATGTTTTCTGTCTTAGCTTAACCACTAACTTCTTGTGAGACTTGGCTCTGTTGTAGAGTTTAGCTTGTGGGGGAAATAAATTTACCTTTCAGCCATGTCGTGCTGATGGTGGGCACTGACAGCAGCTCATGTTTAATGAGTTTGTATTATACATTAGGCCTGATACTGGCTTATTTAAATTAAATACATTTAACACATATTAAGCCTATTTTGATATATTGATACATTTTAATATTTATTCATAATTAATAATTTAACATACTTAATGTAAATAGATTTATTTAATTTACACATCTTTAAATTAAATATACCACATTGGTAAGGCTGTGATTACCTTCATCTTATAGCAAAGGAAACAGGACCAGAAAACACATAAGTTTTGATCAGGGACCCAGATCTGAAATGTATGTCCTTACTTGGATCTGACTTAACCTCAAGTATGAGATTTGAACTTCTCCCTCATATTGGATATTAATGCAGGGAGATGCAATTACATATTTTAGAAAAAAATAAGGCCAAGGATTGCATTTAAAGGGTTCATAGGATGGCTCAGTTGGCTGCATAATCCATTCCTCAAACACCCCAATTATTCTGTTACTGTACTCATTTGCTTTGATAGGATTGTAAGTTTGGTTTTTAGCTTCTAATAAGTGCCACTGATCTTTAGAAAGTTTTAGACATCAACTAGTTGCTCCCATTCATAAGGATATAACATTTCTACTGGAAGAGGGATATATGGCTTCTACCTGGAGCAGATTCTGAGCAGGAGTCTGTGTGATATCCAGAGGGTGGTTATATGGGGAGCCAGTAGCGGAAAATCCCACAAGGATACTTCAAGGTCTTTCCAGAATTGAGGAAGAACCCGAAGTCTCCAGGGCAAAACAGGTGCTGATCAGAAAGAGGTGTCTAGCTGTCCATTAAGAGAAGGGAGACTTAAGAGTCCCGTTGGGTGCTGCCTATGAATGAGTGATTCCCTGTCCCCACTCACTTCTAGTTTGTGCAGGTCATGTGCAAATCCATTGCATGGCCCCTGCCTTTGGCTGCATTTGGTCGAATGTCATGGTTGTGGGTCTTTATGGCATTACTATGGATTCAATGGCCAGTGGCCAGCTACACAGTCTCCCTAACCCCCCCTTTTTTTTCAATTTTTTATTCTAATTTGTTATACATGCTTGCAGAATGCAATTCATTTCATATTACAAATAAAGAGCATGATTTTTCAAGTCACTGGTTTTACATAAAGTATTTTCACACCATTCGTGTCTTTATATGTGTACTTAGGGTATTGATGTCTAACTCATTCTGCCATTATTCTTATCCCCTTGACCCCTCCCCTCACCTCTTCCCTTTGTTCTATTAAAGTTCCTTCATTCCTCTCATCCCCCCTCCCTTGCCATTCATTATAAGCCAGTAACTTCATAACAAAGAAATCATTGGACCTTTGGTTTTGGGGTTTAGCTTACTTCACTTAGCATTATTTTATCCAACTCCATCCATTTACCTGCAAATGCCATGATTTTATTGTCTTTTAGTGCTGAGTAGTGTTCCATTATGTATATATACCAAAGTTTCCCTATCCATTCATCTGCTGATGGACATCGGGGTTGTTTCCACAATCTAGCTATTGTGAATTGTGCTGCTATAAACATTGATGTGGCTGTGTCTCTGTAGTATGCTATTTTAAAATCTTTGGGGTATAGACCAAGGAGTGGGATAGCTGGGTCAAATGGTGGTTCCATTCCAAGTTTTCCTAGGAATCTCCATATTACTTTCCAGACTGGCTGCACCAATTTGCAGCCCCACCAGCAATGTATGAGTGTGCCTTTTCCCCCACATCCTCTCCAGCATTTATTGTTGTTTGTAGTTTTGATAGCTGCCATTCTGACTGGAGTGGCATGAAATCTTAGAGTTGTTTTGATTTGCATTTCTCTAATTGCTAGAGATGCTGAACATTTTTTCATACATTTGTCTATTGATTATATATCATCTTCTGAGAAGTGTCTGTTTAGTTCCTTGGCCCACTTATTGATTGGGTTATTTGTTTTTTTTTGGTGTTAAGGTTTTTGGGAGCTTTATATATCCTTGAGGTCCCTAACCCTCTTTTTAAGGACAGTTCCCAGATCCCCCTTCCTCAGGACCCTTACAATGAAAATATCATTTCGAGACTGCATTTCCCTCCACCTGCCCACTCATGCACTCAGGAGAACTCAAACAGAACATTATTAAAGGATAAGGGATTCCCTGGGGACACTGCCAGAAAGGAGGTAATTTCTTTACGGGTGGATATTGCACGCCCCCATTAAACAGCAGCAAGAACCCCAGAGAAGAAAGTATACTTAACAGTCTAAAACATAGCTCCAAACGGAGGAGAAGGCAGGCTTGTTTCAATCATCTGCCCCTTGTTCTGTAATAAAAATGTATTTTTTTTTCCCTGAGAACAATTTAGTGTGGCCAATAAAAGCCCAGCTAATTTCTAAATCAGCATGGAGCCAAGTCAGCCCCAGGAGCTCCCTCCTAGGGCAATATTTCTGAGGCGCGCACAATCTATACTAAAGCGATCAGCTTCCCTTCGTCCTGCCAAGGGGATGCGTTAGTGAAGCCCAAAATATGACAAGAGGAAATTTATGTGCAACTTTTACACATAATATCTCATTATGACTCTTCCCAATCTTTCAATTTTAAAAATAAACGGCCTTTGTAATGATTTTACCAGGAGAACATCTAAAGTAAGATTAAAAAGGAAGGAGGAAAGTGATTCAGCTTCTGGGATTTCTCTGGTTCTTACTTTAGGGGATTTCAAATCTTTCTCTCATTCTTTTTCCTTTCCTCCCTCTCTACCTCTCTCCTTTCCTTCTTCATTTCTTCCTACACTCCTTCCATCCTTCCTTTCTGTCCTTATATATCCACTCCTTTAAGGAGAAATAAAAACGTTTGGTTTTGTCATTTCACTTAAGCAAACATGGTCTCTGTTAGAAGCAAAAATAGCTCTATTTAGTACATGATGGAAGTTTCCACTTAGAATTCAGCATCATTTGCCTGAGATTCTGGTGTCAATTTATCTGATAATCCCAAACTCTCCTGCTTCTGTTTCCTTCCTTCTCCCACTGTCATTTCTTGCAAGGGTCAGGCACATCAAGTCACAGGAGAGTCACTGGACCCCTGGCATCCCATACCACCCAGTTTTGTGCTCTCTGCTGAGGTGGAGTTCAGATTCCTGGCCTGACCTGGGCTCTGATGGAGACCTTAGAGCTTTACAAAATACAACCATCTTCTCTCCCTAGTTAACCTTTAGGCCACCATTTGTTGAACATATGTTGCGTATGCAGTATCACCAACATGATACTTAAATATATGATCTCATTGAATCCCTACACTTCCTTCAAGGGAGATATTCTCACCTCTGTGATGCAGATGAGGAAACTGAGGTTCTCAGGTATGCAGCAACTTGGCCATGGCCCAGTAGTTGTAAGTGTCAGGTTGGGGATTCAACTTCAGGGCTGCTAAAGGTCAGATAATATACCTAAGGTTTCTTGTCACTGTCTTCTCCATTTAAGCTACTTACTGCTAGCACCAGCCTTTGATTTACCATGTCCTCTCCTTTTCTCTTTTCTCAGCACAATTTTTGTCTCCTCTAAGATACTCTGAAAATGGCCCCATGCACAATGATCTGCCTTTTCTGTGAAATCTCTACAGGAACATTTATTGAGTAATTACCACGTATGAGGCTCTGGCGTAGGTGGCTTGCCATCTGTCTTTGTTTGATTCATTACACTGAATTTCTGAGACAGATCTGAAGGCATATCCCCATCACCCTATTAAGCAAAGTGGAGACCACAGCTCATAGAGTCCAACTAACATGCAGAGCATCGCATCCTGGAAATGATAATCTGAGACTTGAGTCAACTCTGCCTTAGTCCCCCAGATAAAATGCTCTGCCTCTCTTTCTGGAGTCCTCCATCAGCTCTGCTCTGATTCAACATTCACCATGGTGCTTGGCTCTCATGGGCCTTGAAAAACATTTTTTAAAAAATGATGGATAAGTGAATGCATCAATTACTTTATATTAGGAAGAATCGTGTTAGTAGAAAAGCATATGGATTCTGAAATCCATATTTCTGGGGCTCAAACCCAGGCTCTGCCCTTCCTAGTGCAGAGTGATAGAAAGGTAGGCTTTCCCATCTGTCTCACTGGCTGGGCAGAGCCACATGCCTACCCTAAGACTGATCACTGGCAAAGTTATACACTGGTTCAAAGCTGCCTCTCTCTTAAATATCTGCCATATTGTCTATCACAGACACACAGTATGGCTCTTCTCTTTTTTTATTCAAAGGACATATGGTAGCCTGCATTTTTTCCAGAATGGGAAAATGGGAACAATATGGAGGGGATGAAAGGAAAGAAATAAGATAACATGAAACAGCCACTTGCTAAGTACTTAGTAAGTCTTGGGCCCTAGGTTTGTACACGGATGCCCATTCTCTAATTTAAAAATTCCAAACACTCTTCACGTAGAGAAAGAATATACATAGATGCAGAGAAAGAATCAGAGAAAATGATTTTAATCTGTTCAATATCACATAGCTAGTGAGGGTCTGGCCAAGAGGAATAAGTTTCCAATTCAAAATCTAGTGCGTTCCTTATAACAATTAAAAATCCTGACTCTCTTCATGAAATTGTGCGTGAGCACTTGGGTTCAGAATTCAAGGTCTGTGTTAGACTTGGTAACACAGTAAAATTTGACTCCAGTATAGATCCTCAGTGTCAGAGGCAGACAAATGTCATGGCCTCATCTAAGTGATCTCCCAAACTTTTACTTCCCCACCTCTCTATCCTACCAAGCCAAGTGGCAAACTCAAGATAGTTTTGCTCTTTAAAAATACTTCATGCAAAAAATCCCAGAGAGAAGGAGCTGTCTCTTTTCTTTTATTCCCCCCCCCAAGTCTAAACAGGGTGTTTTTTCCCTCTCTCTTTAAGTGATAAATTTTAGTCTAAAACACAAAGTGGAGAACATTATGTAGTAAGTGCTTATTTTCTTCTGATGTTTGATAGGAATCAGGATTAGCAAAACCCAAACTCTGTTTCCCCTTTCACGCAGCTTGTCATTTTTGTCAAACAAGAAGCTGATTAAGTTTCAATCAAAAGAACAAAAGACTCCAGGAAGATTCTTCTTGGAAAAGCAGCAGCTTCAGCAGTTAACCCTTGGAAAGCAAATCCAGTGTTGAGCCTGTGACTTAACTTATAGCTGGGAACCCTTTCTACTTAAAAGGTGAGTATTCAGAACATGCTGACCAGCTTGTGTAATCCAGCCCTTGACATCTGGGAGAATCTTATTAACTGTGGACACCAAACGCCTAAGTATTCATCATGCATGTGAAAGAGACTCCTGTTGAGTGAATGAATTTCAGGCCAGTCACTGTGAATGGACCCCTTAGGAGACTGTTGGGAGCAAAGAGGATGGTTGAAGGGGGCAGACACTTGTGACTATTTGTAAAAGCTGGTGAGTTATTTTCCTCCCTCTCTCCATGACCTTTGGCAGTGACTTGCCTTTCCACAGTCTCTGGACTGCCCTCGTGACTTGCTTTGACCAATGAAATCCAAGCAGATCTCAGGAAGTGAACACACACTGTGTGGACTTCCATGGCCACTCCCAAGAACCCTGAGACTAATATTTTGTGAGTGAGCCTGAGCCCACCTTTTGGGTGATGAAGCATACATGGTTACGTCATTCTCCCTTGCTCAATGGCCTCTCAGACTAATTAGTCAAATAGCCCACCAATCAGTCCATATTCCCAACTGCCTTTGCACCAAACGCTAAATGTCTGAGTGAGGCCATTCTAGACCACCCAGTCTCAGCCAAGCCAGCCCTCACTAGAGGAAAAACCCTCAAACCATGGAACCAAGGATCTCATGAAGCTCAGAGGATCATGAAGAACAATATACGTTTATGGTTACCAAAGTTTAGGAGTGGTCTGCTATACAGCAAAAGCTAACCAATTCAGTGATCTTCTCTTTGTCTTCCCCTTTCCAGACTCAGACTGTGGGCAAGGACAGGTCCCTGTGTTTGAGATCTAACACCAGAGGCCTTTAGGCATAGAGTCTGTCTTTAGTGATCTCAGTAAGGGGACCCCCTTGTTTATGTGGTTTATCTTCATGCCACCCGCATGTGGTTTTGACCTCAGATTTCAACTCTTCCCCTTTTGGAACTGGAATATATTGTTTCCATCTTATTTGACCATGACCCATTCAGTTTTTAGGTTTTATATCTCAGTGATGGTGCTACCAGGTATAAGAGACTCTGCTGCTTAGTGCAATAGGCCAGACATCAGTGTACCAAGTTCCCTCTGTCTTGAATTTTCTTCATAATCATTATTCCCATTGACTCCCTCCCCAGGACACGTCTGTTACTTCTGGGGAATATTCTCCTCCTTATGTTATGTTGAGTTATGCGAGTCGGGCTAAAGATTACACTCCCAGTAATTCAAAACCTCTTAATCTTTTTATGAGCACCTTAGATAGGTTTCATGGTCACAAAAGTCCACTGTCTCCCTGTGCCTGGTAAGTTCTGATTTGCTATGATGAACTACTTTTTCCTAAAGGCTGGTCAACCTGGGTCTATCTCCTTAATCTGCCTGCATTTCATGAGGCCTAGAAGTCATCACAATCACTTGTGTTTTTGAGATTAAACCAACTTTCACTTTAGAGTCATTCCCTGGCCTCGGAAAGTCCCCAGAGACTGTGCATTCAAACAGCCTAGGAAAATCACCAAACCCACAGAGCTCTGAGAGGTCTATAAGTCCCAGAAACCTCCTGTATTTTCTGTGAAATGAGGAAAAGAGGTTCCAAGCCCCAATGCCAGACCCATCAGTCCATTTATATATACTTACTGGGAGAAGCTCTCACTAGTGTTTTCCGCTGGCCGCCAGCCCTGGCCATCTATCTCTGGTTTCACCACAGACTTTCTCCTTCAACTCAGTGAGGAAAATAAGCCAGTTTGCAACCCCACTTCAATTCTGGGTTTGCTCTTTTAAAGGGAAAGTCAAATAAACATAACCTGACGTTGCTAGGTGGACATTTTGTGTTCTTGTTGTAAAGCACTGGGTGGGCCAGGAACACCGTGGGAAGGACACCAGAATTGTAGTAGAATGAATTATTAGTCTAAATGAGAGAGGAAATTGTGGCATTTTAGAGGCAACCAAGACCTTTAGCTTTCTTTCTAGGGTGGAAGAAGAAAACTCCAGAATCCCAAGAATTCCATTTTGTTATGGGTATGGTATCATGCCTCTGGTGGTTCACGTGCAGCTGTTCTGGAGGTGCCTGGAGAAATAATGTGTGGCACCAGATGACATCCAAGACAGGAGGTCTGTTATGGTTCAGATATGAGGTGTCCCCAAAAAACTCATGCATGAGATAATGCAAGAAAATTTAGAGGTGAAATGATTGGGTTATGAGAGCCTTAACCTAATCACTCCATTAATCCACTGAGAGGGATTAACTGGGTGGTAACTGTGGGCAGGTAGGGGGTGGCTGGAGGAGGTGGGTCCTTAGGGGCATGATTTTGGGTTATATATTTTGTCCCTGGTGAGAGAAGATTTCTTTCTCTGCTTCCTGGTTGCTTTCTTCTGCCACATCTTTCCACCATGATGGTCTGTCTCACCTTGGGCCCAGAACAAAGAAGTTGGCCATCTATGCACTGAGACTCTGAAACTGTGAGCCCCACAATAAACTTTCTTTCCCTCCTCTAGTTCTTGTCAGATCTTTTGGTCACAGCAACATAAAAGCTGACTGAAACCAGGTCCTAAGAGAGGAACAATTTTGGAGGTTTCACTTGGGCTACCGCACTCTTTATCCTTTTATTAGATCATCTCTCAAAAGCATTACAGATCAAGTTCTGAAGCTACAATGGCTTTAGGTGACAGAGCCATCAAGGTCAAAGCCACAAGTGAAAAGTGCTTTGTATCTTATGGAGGAAACCCATGACATCTTCCTCTTTTGAACTTCTTCATTAGGGCAGTCTTTTCTCAACTCAAAACACAGAACATGAGCACCTCCTTCAGGAACCCAGCAGAAAATAGTCTCAGGAGGAGAATATGTGGGGCCTCTTAGGACCAACCGGCTCAGATCCATACCCCAAACATGCAAACACATAACAGAGGCCTGTGCCATGGAACCAGTATTAACTTATTTAACAGACATCTCTACACTATTTCCTCAGTGACAGCCAGTCTTCTAGCACTTTAGACACATTAGCTCATTTAATCATCACTACAACCTTATGGGATAAGTACTGTTATTAGCCCATTATATAGATGAGGAACTGAGGCTCAGTGAACTTGCCCATTGTTATTTATGCACTCAGTAAAGGGGCAAGTCAGGTTTTAAATCCAGCTTCTTTGGCTGCAGAGTCCCTGCTTTTCAATGCTGTATGGTCCTTCCTCTTTTAAACGAAAATGATCATTTTTTGCATTTGCATTTCATTTCTTCTGTTATTTCTAGTGTCAAAGGCCTCACCCTACTATGTGTGCAGGGGACACTGGCTACAGTGCACTGTCCTCCTTAAGTGCTTGGAGCATGTGAGCATACACTGACTCTCTTGGTGTCTTCGGAAGTATTTATTTCACATAAACCCGTGCCCTTCTCAGAGAAGGAAGCACCGGGAAGAACATTCTTGCCTTTTGCTCCACATCTAACCACTGGTCGCAGCTCAGGAGTCCATGTTCCAGTGGGCGGATGCCTGTGTTGAAGGCCATGGTCATGCTGATCCATCAATAAATTTGAAATTATACACATGTATGTATGTATGTGTGCATATATATACACATATATATATTTACATATATGTATGATTATATTATAATGCTGCTCAGGTGTTTACTTTGAACATTTATTACTAGGGACTTAGAGAAACCCCTGGCTAAGAATGATAAAGATAAACATGTCTCCTCTAATCTAACTAAAATATTCACTCTCTTAAATTGCCTTGTTCTGAATTGTCCTTTGATCCTCTTCTTGGTAATGCATTTCAGGCACTGGTATGGTGACATTCTGCCATTCAATTTCATGGTCTCATTGCCGAGGATTCTCAGTTCCTGTGCCTGAAAAGTGTATATCCCAGAATTAGGAGCACAAAGTGCTTTTGTATCTGTGGCAGTTTATGTTCCCGTTTACTACAGCACAGACTTAATGAGGCCCTCTAAGGAAGTTGATTCTCTCTGATCCCCTAATGAACTATGTAAGTGGAACAGCTTTCCCCCTCCTGTGTCAAAGTCCCTACAGTCAGGGGCAGTATTCAGTGCCCACCCTAGATTTCAGGTAGGCAGAACATCAGATTCTCCCCCACTTATCCCCCAAGATCATTGTTGGGTAGATTGCTCTGGTCCATACCAACCAACGCTATCCTTGCTATAGAAGTCTGGGGCTTTCCTGGTAACCATCTCCCACATTCTAAGTGAAACTCTTAACCCATCATAGACATTCAATATTAAGCTTCCTTCTGGTTCCTGTATACCTAACTTTTCCCCTGGGTCTTTGCTTGAATTTTCATCGGCCTTAGTTCTGGCTCTTTGTCTCTCTTGGTTTGAAGAACTCCCCTACAGTAGAGGCTGTTCCCTTTGTTCTGATTTCTTGACATTCACATTTAGCCCAGGCCATCACTTTGGTTTATGGCAGTGAATATCTGCTGGATATGATTGATATGAATTGAATTGTATTTAACCAAAGCAACTTACACTTCATAGGCAACTAAAGAAGAAAAGCCAGTCGTGTATGCTCACTGCTGTGTTGTGTGTGTGTGTGTGTGTGTGTGTGCGCGCGCGCGCGTGCGCACGCGCGTGCTGTGTGGGTGTGGCATGCCTGTCTAGGTGTTGTGTCTGGGGCATGACTTTGTTACTTATCTATCATTGGCTTCCTTGTTCTACGTCTTTCTTTGCTACTCCACTTTTCTTCCTGGAAGCCATGTCTCCTATACAGGCAGTGGCACATGATTAGTCTAAGCCAGTTGTTCTCAACCAGGGCAATTCCACCTCCCCAAAGGACACTTGGCAACATCTAGAGAGATTTTTGGTTGCTATACTTGGAGGTATACACTCTCCACATCTAGTAGGTAGAGTCCAGGGATGTTCCTAAATACCCTACGTTTCACAGGATAGCTGTTTATACAAGATAATTTTCCAGCCCCAAAAGACAAAGCTGAGGTTGAGAAATGGTGTCTAAGATTGCTACAAAAGTTCTTTTCAAACTTTTTCAGCTTCTTTTCCAGCTAAGAGTAGCCATGATAACCAGTTTGGGCCAATAAGAGTTAAACTGAAGTTTAACTTCAGTTTGATTGAGAAACAAAATGTGTTAAAGTGTTTGCTTTTCTGATATGAGGATAACCATGATGGGAAATGCTATTTTCCTTTTTCATCTTACTTTGAAATTAGGACACAATGGCTGGAATTGCAGCAGTCATCTTGCAACCATGAGAAAAAATGCCAATAAAATAAAATAAAACTAGTCGGGCATGGTGGTACACGCTGTAATCCCAGTGGCTCGGGAGACTGAGGCAGGAAGATCATGAGTTCAAAGCTAATCTCAGCAAAAAGCAAGGTGCTAAGCAACTCAGTGAGACCCTGTCTCTAAATGAAATAAAAAAAAAAAAAAAAAAAAAAGGGTTGGGGATATAGCTCAGTGGTCAAGTGCCCTTGAGTTCAATCCCTGGTACCAAAAATAAAAACAAAATAAAATAAAACCAGAAAAAAATGTTAGTCTTTCTGCATTGGAACTGCTAATCAAATCCAGTAACAACTTCCTTCAGTTGCTGTTACATGTTGTCACAAAATTCCGTAAAGAAAGAATCTTAGTCCCTGTAAGTTGTAAGTTAGGTTTTCTGTTATCACTTCTAAATATGTTTCCAACTGAAGGCAAATATGAGGGTGTTTGCAGGAGCAAATATAGCACTCTCCTTCCTCATTTTCACGGCCTCTGCAGGCTGCTATGTGGAGGAGGGTAGAAGAATGAAGGATTCTACTTCCTCCTTAGTAAAAGCAGGATGCTGGGGTGCTGCATTTGTTCCCCGGAAAGAGGTCATGAGTATTTGTGAAGGCTAAAGGGACTAGGTTGAGGACACTCTCTCTGCCTTTGGGAAATCCTGGTGACTTGGCTGCACTGTCATTGGGAAGATGACAGGTCAACAGGTGCAGGTGGACCAAGGAGCTGAGCAGGGAAGCCAGGGTTCCAGGTGGCGAGCCTCGGCTAAGACAGCTGAAAAGTGAATAGGTGAGAAACCTGGACCAATAAATACCCTCAAGGTGCAGGTCCTACTGGGTCTCTCCATTGCCAACGCAGACATTATGGAACCCTGATTTGATTCATATGTGGAAGGGGCTGTATCTGGCGGTGCTCTTCTTCTTCGAGATGAGTTGGTATTACAGGGCTCTTTAATAAGCATAACAATGGCTCTACCCTGTAAATGTCCTCATCCACGAGGTGTGTGGAAGGGCCAGGGAAAAGCTGGTTGAACTAACTCTGTAGGGAATTGCTTTATGAAAATACAGACTCCAGGTGGGGGTTGTAGCTCAGTGGTAGAGCACTTGGCTAGCCTGTGTGAGGCAAGAATATAAGTAAATAAAGGCCCAACAACAACTAAAAAGTAAATAAATAAATAAATAAATAAATAAATAGAATACAGAGTTCTGCTGTGAGTGCTTGTATTGCACAATTAATTCCAACAGCTGCAGAAACATCCTTCATGGGTGTGAATTGAAATGATACAGTTTGCCATCCTTTCCCTTGAGGAAGACACTGCCTTCTCCCAAGGGTTCTTCAAAATTAGAATTCTTGAACCATCATGAAAAGTTGCAGCCTTGGCCTTTATCATTGTTGTTGGTAGCAAATATATCATACTTCATAGCAGTGATTTTCTCTGTCAGTTGACCCACTGTGTAGGATGTGGGTGTTCTGGACTCTGGGGGTGGCTGTGAGTCCCCAGATGTAGACCAGAGGGAAGTTGGAGTGGGTGGAACTTGTTTACTTCCTGCAGGGTGCTGTTGCTGGGTGCTTACCAGCTATGGAGCCTGCTAGAATTTCACTCCAGCTGCTGTTGGTGGATGAGGCAAGACGTGTTCCCATCCTACCCACACCCTGCCCTCTCCAGTCTCTGGAAAAAGACCAAAACAGGCGTGATATGAAGTCATCACTAAAGGAAATCACCTATTATAATTTTCAGTAATTGATGCTTTAAATGATGGGGTAAGTCTGGTGTTATTTCTTGGAAGAGAAAGCAAAGAAAATCTGCATCTCTTCACTTCTGTAATGAGAATTTTAGTAAATGCACCAGGTACTAAGCTCCTACTGTGTGGTAGCCACTGTACAAAGGGCACTTTGTATGCATTTGCTCACGGAAGCCTTACCCTACCTGCAACATGATCTTTATAGAGGAAGAAACAGACAGAGATTCAGTGACCTGGCAATGGTAGCTGGAAAAAGTTTGAACTCCGGCAATGTGGGTTTCAAAGCTGCATTCTGAAAAACTCTGGCATCTGGTCACTTGCTTGTTCTGACTTTGAATTCGGGCAAACCAATTTTTAAGTTGACAGGGTGCACCTGTAGTCCATATCAGATATGTAGTAGGGTTTGTTTAATATATATATTATATATATATATATATATATATATTTTTTTACCAGCTATCATTGATGAAGCATGATTTTTTTTAAGTCCGATTTTTTTCAAAGCATGATTTTTAAGTTATAGCAAAACATACAGATGCTTATCCTTGTACAGGGCAGCGCATAGAGACCACATGAAGTTCAGTAGATCTCAGAAAGGCATATTCCTGTTTAAAAACAGGACAATGCTGGCCGGGTACGGTGGTGCACACCTATAATCCCAGCGGCTAAGGAGGCTGAGACAGGAGAATCGTGAGTTCAAAGCCAGCCTCAGCAAAAGCGAGGCACTAAGCAACTCAATGAGACAATGGCCCTTTCTAAAGGTAACAACGATAGTGTGCCCTCTGCAGTCTAGTACAAAAAGATGAACATCAGCTTCATGAGGATCAAAGAAAAACAGATGCCTCCAATTACCTTCTAAGGGGAATTAGGTGCTGTGCCGGTCAGGGGTAGCTGCAGGAGTTACAGAGTCTGTAACAACCCTGTGTTTGTTCTCCCCTGCCATTTCTTCCAATTCCTCTCCCCACTCAGCTGAAGGCTGTGTCTGATTCTCTATTCTCTTCCCTATTAACTTGACCAAATAACACACATTAGATGAAGACAGGCATCAGTAGGGTTATCTGTAACACACAGTGTAAGGCAGAGTGGGGAAAACTTCTATGGATAAGGTTGGTTGGGTTTTCTGTCTGTTCTGAAATAATGGCTGTTCTCATGCTTCAGGGAAAGATGTCTTTCACTCAAACATCCATCCATCCCCCATGCATTTCCCAATAACTGTCCATTAAACATTTACTGTGTGTCAGTTACAGGAGAGCAGCATTAAGGCAGAGTCCCTGCTTTCTCAGAGCATGCTTTCCAGGGGAGGAGACAGAGTTGTTATATAATACACCAGGAACAACACAAATATCCCATTGGGGTGAGAAGCTAACGTAGGTGATATGACAAAGAAACTAGTTAGACCATGGGGTAAGGAAAGGAATCTCAGGGGAGGAGCTACTGTAACCAAGGTATCATAGGAAGATGGAACCAGTAATGTCAATAGCCTAGTGCAGACAAATATAGGTTTGCTCAAAAGCCCCAAGGCAGACCAAACTAAGCATTTTTAAGGGGCTTTAAAAAATCCAGTGGTCAGTCATGTATTGAACTGAGACTGAGTGGTGAAACACAGGGTCAGAGAGGTAAAAAGGGCCAGGAATTATAAGTTTGAAAAGCCCAACTATAGAAACTGTCTGTTGTTTTAAGCCTGACTGGAAACCATTGGTAGATCTCAGCCAGGGAGGTGGGAGTGGGGGCATGGTGAATGTTTCATGAATATCTGTGTGTCGGGGGCACAAGAGGGCTGTTGGGGCAGCTATGACAAAGGCAGAGTAGGTGGGGGAAGGTCTGCAGAATTTACAGATGGGAAGAAGTATATTGAGACTCATAAGGAAAAAGTGGAGGGAGGGTGGGCTGGGAACATAATGGCAGAAATCATGCTCTCTCTCCTCCTTCCATTGTGGAAATTAAAAAAAATGTATCGGGTGCCTACTTTACTATGCACCTGGAGTGTAAATATAAGTAAGCTAAGATCCCTGACCTTAAGAAACCCAAAGTCCTTGTGGAAAATCCTGAGATACAAACAAATAATCAAGATACATTTTAATAAATATTGTAATCAAGGCGTAAACATGGCGTTTGGGAGAGCCCAAAGGAAAGAGTGATTAACTCTGTTTTAAAATTAAAGAATGTCAGTCTTTTGACAGACATTATTTTTATTGAATTCTATCCATTGGTCCACTGGGTCAGATTAATATAAAAAAGCCCAATAAATTTTATGTCAGTCAAATGTTTGGGTTTATGTTCTAGACATGAACTGTTAGACAACTCTGGACTACTCATTTCTACTTTCTCCATATCTGTAGTTTAAGTTGTTAGCCTCCAACTTTGAACCCTGGGGTAAACTGATGGTCACAAGGTCACCTCATCATCCCAATGTCCTCTGTGATAGGGTGGGGAGTTTGTGGGAGCCCACAGGGAGATACTGATTCTCTGTGGACCACTGATGATGAGAAAGAGATTGCATTATTTCCAAAATGTCTTTTCTATGTTTTATTCAAGTCCAGGTATAACCTTACATACAGAAAAAGATCATTATTTTGGCATACAGTTCTAACTGTTAGAAAATATGGAGACATTTACCACTACTGATATCAAGACATAGAACATTAGCATCATCACTCAAAATCTTAACCACATGTCCAACTCTTGATAATCTCTGATCTGCTTTCTATCCCTATAGGGATTTGTTTTCTAGACTGTCATCCAAATAGAGCCAGATATTAGGAAGATATTTGAATGTTTCTTTGACTCAGCATCACGCATTTGAAATGCATCCAGTTGTTATTTGTGTTAGGAATTCATTTATTTTTATTGCTGAAAATAATTCCCTCATATGGATGTGCCACAGTTGACCAATTCTTCAGTTGAAAGACATTTGGTTTGTCTTCAGTTTTGGATTATTATGAATGAAACTACTGCAACATTCATGGGTTTTGTTTGCTTGGTGATTTTTTTCCTTTTACTTATTTTTCCTACTTTTATGGGTGTATTATATATAATGGTGGGATTTGCTGTTAAATATTCATACATGCACACCATATAACAATATGATTTGGCCAGTTTCATTCCTTAGTATTTCCCCTATTTCTTCCTCTCCTCCTTCCCTCTCCTCAACTCTACTGATTTATCTTGTATTTTCATGAGATCCCCCCCACCTTTCTTTTCCTTTATCTTTTGTACCATCCCCATTAAGAGAGAGAACATGTGACCCTTGACTTTCTGAGTTTAACTTATTTCACTTAACATAAGGTTTGCAATTTTTATCCATTTTTCAGCAAATGATAGTTTCATTATTCTTCATGACTGAATATATATACCATATATATACACACACACCACATATACCATGGTGTATATATATCACATTTTCTTTATCCATTCATCCACCAGTGGACACCTAGGGTGATTCAATAGTTTGGTTATTGTGAATTGTACTGGTATAAACATAGGTATTTATGTATTGCTATAATATTCTGACTTTAATTATTTTGGATGAATACGGAGGAGTGGTATATGGGAAAACATAGCTAAAATAATCATAAAAACAAAACAAAAAACAAGGAAGCAAAACAAAACCTGTAAGTATTGTAGTAGTTTCATTTGTAATTTTCAAAAATTGGACACTGTAGGGTCACATGGTGGTTCCATTCCTGGTCTTTTGAGGAATCTCCTTACTGATTTCCCTAGTAGTTGCACTAATTTACAATCCAAACAACAGTGTAAAAGTGTTCCTTTTTCTCCACATCCTCTTGAGCATTTTTTACTATTAGGGTTCTTGATGGCTGCTCTTCTAATTGGAATGAGAAGAAATCTCAGTGTAGTTTTGATCTGCATTTCTCTGTTAAAGATGTTGGACATTTTTTCGTGCATTTGTTGGCCATTTGAAGTTCTTCCTTTGAGAAGTGTCAGTTTAGTTCACTTATTTACTTATTATTTGTTTTTTCATGTTGATTTTTAAGTTATTTACATATTCTATATATTACTCCTCAGAGAGTGGGTAATTTTTTCCTTTGCTGTGCAGAAGGTTTTTAGTTTGATGCCATTCCATTTATTAATCCTTGGTATTATTTTCTGAGCTTTGGGAGTCCTGCTGAGATTATCATTGCCTGCACCTATATGTTGAAGTCTTGACCCTACATTTTCTTCTAGAAGTAGCAGTTTCTGATCTAATTCCTAAAACTTTGATCCTTTTTGAGTTGACTTGTGCAGGGTGAAAGATAGGGATCCAGAATTATGGAGAACCAGTTTTCCTAGCACCACTTGTTAAAAGGCTGTGTTTTCTCCAGTGTGTGTTTTTGACACCTTTATCAAGAATCAGAAGACTGTAGATGTGTGGGTTTGTCTCTGTGCCTTCTGTTCTACTCCATTGGTCCATTGGTCCATTGGTCCATATGTCTGTTTCTATGCCAGTACCACACAGTTTTTGTTACTATGACTCTATAGTATAATTTGGAATAAGGTGTTGTAATACCCCCAGAATTTCTTTTTTTTTTTTTTTTTTTTTTTTGGTTAGAATTTTTTTCTTATATACCAGGCCTTTTATTCTTCTACATAAATTTTTAACACTATTTTTTCTAGTTCCATGATATTTTGATGGGGGTTGCATTGAATCTACATATTGCTTTTGGTAACATGGCCATTTGAACAATATTAATTCCACCTGTCCATGAACTCAGGAGGTTTTCCCATCTTCTTGTATTTTATTCAATTTCTTTGTTCAGTGTTTCATAGTTTTCATTGTAGAGGACTTTCACCTCCTGGGTTACATTTATTCCTAAGTACTTATTTTTGAGGCTATTAAGAATGGGATTCTTTCCTGATTTATTTCTCAGAAAATTCATAATTGGTGTATAGGAAAGCTATTGATTTTTGTATGTTGACTTTGTAACCTGCCACTATGCTGAATTTGTTTATTAGCTCTACAAGCACTTTATTTCTTTTCTAGAATTTATAGTGCTGTATTGAATAAAAGTGATGAAAGTGGGCATTTTTGTCTTGTTCTGTATTTTAAAGGAAATGCATTTAGTTTCTCGACATTCATTATGAAGTTGAGTTGGGTTGGTTTAGGTTTTCTATTTCCTCTTAATTCAATTTTAGCAGGTCATGTGTCTAGAAACATATCCATTTATTCTAGGTTTTCCAATTTATTGGAGTATAAGTTTTCAAAATAAACCTTGATTCTATGTATTTCTGTGATGCTTGTGGTGATTTCTTTTTTATCTCTAATTTTACTAATTTGGTTCTTCTCTCTTTTTCTTTTAGTTAGTTGGGTTACAACTTTTGTATCTTGATTATCTTTTCAAAGAACCAACTTTTCATTTTATTGATTCTTTGTATTTTTCTATATTTTTCTCTATTTAATTAATTTTGGTTCTGAATTATTTTATTCCTCCTACTGATTTTGGAATTGGTTTGTTCTTATTTTTTGACGGCCATCAAGATGCACAATTAGGTTGTTTATTTGCATTTTTTCTGATTTTCTTATGTAAGCACTCATAACAATAGACTTTTCTCTTATAACTGCCTTCATAGTGTCCCAGAGGTTCTGATATGTTGTATCAATATTCTCATTTGATTCTAAGAATTGTTTTTAAATTTCCCGATTTCTTCTGTCATATTCACTCAAAAGTGTATTGTTTGATCTCTATGTGTTTATGTTTTTGGCATTTTCTTTGGTTTTGATTTCTAATATTTTTCCATTTTGATCAGGTAAAATGCACAGAATTATACTGTTTTTCTTGTTTCTTTTTCGTTTGTTTGTTTGTTTGGTTTTTTTGTATCTCCTAAGAGTTGCTTTGTGGCCTAAAATGTGGTCTCTTCTGGAGAAGCTTCCAAGAGCAGCTGAGAAGAAAGTGATTTTGGCTGTTGTTGTATGAAAAATTCTACAGATGTTTATTAAGTCCATTTAATTTTGAGTATCTTTTAGATCTGAATAATTTTTTACTGAGTTTATGTCTAGATGATCTATCTGCTGGTGAAATGTGTGTTGACATCACCCTGAGTTCTTGTATAGTGATCTATCTGGGTCTTTATGTGGAGTAGTGTTTGTTTTATGTAGAGATGCACCAAAATTTGGGACATAAATATTCACTAGCATTATACCTCCTTCTTAGATTGTTCCCTTTATCAGTATAAAGTGAACTTCTCTCTCTCTTCTGATTAATTTTGGCTTAAGTCTGTTTTTTCAGATATAGGAATAGCTACCTCTGCATGTTTTCAGGCTCCATTTGCATAGCATATTAATTTCCATCCTTCCACTTTTATCCTGTGGCTGTCTTTGCTTTTAAGGTGAGTCTTTTGCAAACAACATATAATTGTAATTTTTTTGTTTGTTTGTATGTTTTTAATCCATTCTGCAATCCTATGTCTCTTAAGTGGAGAGTTGAGACCAGACCATTTACTTTCAATGTTATTATGTAGATATGTTTATTAATTCCTGCCATTTTGGTTTTTTTGGTCCTGTTTGTTTAACTACTGTTCAAATATATTTGTCCATTTGTGAATGCTTGGGTTTGCTTTTTATTTCTCCTGTGGATGGTATTTCTTTAAGTGTGTTCTTTAGTGCCATCTAGCAAGTCATAAATTTTTAGTTTTTGCTTATCTTGAAAGCTTTTAATTTCTTCATGTTTCTGAAGGATGGTTTTGCTGGATATAGCAATCTTTATTGACAGGTACTTTCTTCCAGGGCTTGGAACACATCATCTCAAGCCCTCTTGGATTTTAGAGTTTGTGCTGAGAAATCAGAAGTAATTGCTATTGCCTTGCCTCTAAATATGACCTGATGTTTTTCTCTTGGGGTTTTTAAAATTCCATTCTGGTTCTGTATGTTAGGCATTTTAATTAATGTACTATAGAAAGGCTGTTTTCATTCTTGTCTATTTGGTGTTCCAAATGACTCCTTATCTGGATGTTCATCTCATTCTTGAAGTTTGGAAATTTTAATGTTATTATTTCTCTGAAGTGGCTCTCCATGCCATTGGCCAGCATCTCACAACCCTCTTAAATTCCAATGATTCTTAAATTTGATCTAAATGTCCCAGAGTTCTTCTGTATTCCAATCATGGTTTCTTATTTTCTTTTCTTTAATACTGTTTGGATGTTCAAGCATGGCCACTTTGTCTTCCAGCTCTGAGATTCTGTTTTCAGCATGCTCTATTCTATTAGAGAGAATTTCATCTGAATATTTTATTTGATTTATTGTGTTTTTCATTTCAAAGGTTTTTGTTTGATTCTTTTAAAAATATCTCTATACTCTATCTCCTTATTAAATTTCTCATTCATATCCTGTAGTGACTTCCTTAATGCATTCAGTTGTTTTGCTGTGTTCTCTTGGAATTCATTGATCATTTATATAAACTTTTTAAAACTTCCTTAATCTTGTATTTCATCCACTTCAATATCTTTGCATTCAGTTGCTGGTGAATTATGAAATTTAGGAGGTGTCCTGTACCTTGTTTTTTCATATTTCTTGTATTCCTCCTGTGCTGGGTTTTATGCATTGGTTGGAATGAATTTCTTTTCACTCTAATATGTGGTCCTTTTTAGGACACAGCCTTATCTTGTCAAAGTTTTCTGTGATGTTAGAGTTTTGTAAGTTTTTCAATATATTTCCAAGTGTGTTTTTTATTATAGCTTCTCTGCTAATTCTTTGGCTATAATTAGTATATTTGGGTATAGGGCATATTGTGTCAGAGCTTGGGTATTCCATTTTCCTTGTAGGTCTCAAAAGAGTGTTTTCCTTCTTAGAGATCTGGAAATTGTGTTTTATAGAGCAGGATATGTGGGGTATATCCTCTGTGATTCCTCTTATACACTTAACAACTCTGCATACTCTAATTGGGTATGGGAGTGGTCTAAACTGAGACCTCTCATAAGTGTGATGTCCACAGTCTTTGTGGTCTTTGTGGTAATTCTTTTTTTTTTTTTTTTTTTCTCTGTAGAAGTGAAGGTCCATTCGTGGGATCTAAAGCTTCCCCAAGCCATTCTTATTTGGAGCCTGGATGTTAGTTTGTGTTTTTCTTCTTCTATTCTTTGCATTAAGGTATTGTTGAAGTCTGAGTATGCTTAGTTTTCTTGTGTATCAAGGTGTGTGTACTATACCTTCTACAACACTTATTACCACAAAAACAGGAATGGTGGGGTCAGCAATTGCCAGCATAAGAAACAACAAATAGCCATTAAAGTAAACAGCAGGTGTCAACTATAGCATCCACAGGACTAATACCTGCTACAATATGAATGATTATGGAGTAATTATATTGACCAAATAGTGTTAAAAGATGGTAAAAATAGAGTTCATTAAGAGAAAAATAAAATGTTACGGCAAGATAAAAGGAAGTGTAGAATGTTCAACATGTGAACACAAAGAAAGCAAAATTGTAACAATTCCTATAAAGGAGGAGAAGGAAAATAAATAAAAGAAACAATTAGGTAACAAGAGAGAGTGAGAAAGAGAATAAGAAAGATTGGTTATTAGAGGGAGAGGAAAGGAGAGAAAGAGGAACAAACAAAAACCAAGAAAACACAAAACAAACAAAAAGTCCCAGCCTTCAAAAGGCAAGAAGACAAATAACCATCATTTTAAAAACACTAAAAATGAGAAAAAAGAAACAAGTGTATATTTGTATATCTATATCTCTATCTATCTCCATGAAGCATTTGGTGCACCTCCCACCAAAACTAGCAAAAAACTAAGAGCCAGGCGCAGTGGTCCATGCCTGTAACCCTAGTGACTCTGGAAACTGAGGCAGGATCACACGTTTGATGTCAGCTTCAGTAACTTACTAGGACCCTCAGCTATTTGCAAGACACTGTCTCCAAATAAAAAAATAAAAAGGGCTGGGGATGTGGGTAAGTGGTAAAGTATCCCTGGGTTCAATCTCCACTACTAGAGACAGAGAGATAGAGAGATAGAGATAGAGATAGATACATAGATACATAGATAGAGAGATAAAGAGAGAGAGAGAAACTGTTTCCACTGAGGTGGTCAAAACTGGACCAGGATGATCACTGCCTACGCCTAACTGTCCTACTTTCTGCTTTTGTTTTTTCTTGTGCTATCTACCCTTTACAGAGAGCATGGAGTAACATTGTTAAACCCTTATTTTTGTGTTGCTCATCCAGCCTCCAGATGCAGTGACCTAAAACTGCAGCTGGTGAAATAGCTAATAGCTTTAGATTTCCCTCCTTACCAGAAAAAGGTTAAGACAGAATAGGAAATAGGGTGGGTTGGAATTTTGTCTTGTCAGACCAGATCTTTGCATTCCCAGGGTGGGGCTGCTGCAGAGTTCTTCAAGGAGAGTTCTGGTGGCTGGAGCTTCACTGTCATCAGGTATTTGGGATTTTGTTGGGTGGCATCTACTCTGAAGAGATTAGATAAACACACAACGGGGCCTGGGCAGATGCCAATCTCTGCTAGGAGTCTGGACATCAGGTGCTTCCCCAGAATTCTACTCCCAGGGAAGGAGAACAAACCTTTCACAAGTTTCCCATGCTCTGCCATGTATGACTATGCTCTTCCCAGGTTCAGTCCCCGGGTGTGGTTGTGACTGCCTGTTCACTATCCCAATCCTCTTCAGCTGGTCATGTGAACCACCAGGCTGAAAGAGAGAGTGGGTTGGACTGCCCTCCATTTATCTGACTTGAATGCCCCTAGGAACAATCCTCACTCATGTTCTGCTAGGTACACCTTAGGTCGATCACATGGTCAGCACTTGCCAGGACGATATGGAATGTATGCCATGATCTCTGGGATACCAGCAGTAGCAAGCTTCAGCATGGCCTCCTCAAGCTGGCTCCCACCTCAAACACCAGCTCACTGTGCAGCCTCTGGTTCAACTAAGTTCAGGCTGCTTCTCAGTTCCATAATATTCCCTGCCAAATTTGTCCATTGTGTTTCTCTTTGTGCTTGTGTTGTCCCTTCCCTTTGCAGTGAATGAGTACAGCCACCACCACCCCCACTGGCATGGCTCCAGTATACTCTTTCTTGTCCTTTGTTAAATGCACCTAAATTCATGAGTCTCTAAAGAGTCTCTGACAATCCAGTATCAAATTTTAATGAATTCCATTTTTCACCCATCTTGCCAAGAAGTAGTACAATTGTTGCTTGAGTTCTGAGCCAGGGAGCCACTGGAAAGACAGCCTTCCTGTAATCCGCCATCTTGAATCTTTTTAGTTTGTTTGTTTTTTTTATAAACATAATAAGTTTTCCCTGGATAAATATCTAGGAGAGAAATTGCTGAGTCACATGGTAAGTGCACATTTTACTTCATAAGAAACTGTCAGATTTTTTGCACAAGTGCTGTATTCTTTTGCACTTTCACTAGAATTTTAGTTGCTCTACAAAATTGCCCACTCTAGAGTGTGTCCGATTTTCATTTTAGCTGTCCTAGTGGATATCTCCTGTGGTTTTTATTCATATTTTCCTAATAAACTAGTGATTTGTTTAGCATTTTTCATGTCTTCTTCCCATATATGGTGATTTATGTAAATGTACAACTTGGTATGTAAATTAACCAATACATTCTTAATACATTAAGAATGTATTGGTTCTGCTCTCTGTGGTGGTGCTAAAGACACAAAAATAATTACAGCTGAGTGTTTGCCCCCAGGAACTTCCTGTCTTGCAATGCAGATAAATATATCTGCTGATGTAATGCAGTGCTTCTGTGGGAGTCCCCAGGAATATGAGATTATAATCTTTTAGGACAATGGAGAAAATCCTTAGAAAAGTATGCAGACTTTGAGGGGTCTTCAGAATCAATTTTGAAAGGCAGACTGGCATAGGGACAATGGGAGGCAGAAATTAGAAATTATACTTCAATGTTGGAGGCAGTAAAGAAATTGACAATACTGGAAGAAAAGGGGTGTGAAATAAACAAAGATGGTCAAGGGAAATTGCACAGAGCATGAGTACAGAGGGAAATGAGAGAGGTTGCCTTGTGGATGAGAAGCGGGTAAAGGAGGATGTAAAACTAGAAATTAATTCAGTAGTAGAGGGAAGAAGATTGCCTTCCTGTGCTTGGCTTATTTCACTTGTAATAATGTCTTCCAGGTTCATTCATGTTGTTTACAATGACAGAATTTCATCATTTAAGGTTGAATAGTGAATAGTATTCTGTAGTGTGTGTGTGTGTGTGTGTGTGTGTGTGTGTGTATTGTTCATTCATCCATTCATGGTCACCTACTTTGATTCCATGTCCTGGGTATTGTGAATAATTCTGCAATAAACCAAAAGACTCCAGGGGCCTCATACCAAGTTTATTTCCTTTGGTTATATACCTAACAGTGGGATAGGTGGATTACATGATAATTCTATTTTTAATTCTTTGAGGAACTTCCATACTATTTTCCATAATGGTGGATATTGTAAGTACATAAGCCAATTTAAAAAATAATAAAAAGAAGGAAGGAATAACATCGGAAGGGCTTGACTGAGCATAGCATTGACACAATATGATCTGCTGAAGGTGAAGGGAGATGAACAAGGTTCAGGCTTGAGTGGAGCAGAAGAGAAGTGGACACAGAGCTGTTTGGACTCTGTCTTCTCCCTCAGTCTGCTTCTGCATTGGGTTCACAGGACAGGACACGCTGATGAGCCACGGACAATGAGGAGGAATAGATACTTTCACCCAGAGCTGGGATCCTTTCTTCCTCCTCCAGCTTTTGTGCCTTGATCCACACCTCAGCCTCAGTCTCAGTGGCCACCAGTTGGATAATGTACATCCTTCTTCCACAACCGTGGACTTCGTGATATTTGTTTTCAGTTGGCTACAAGCTCACAGGCCTCTGAATATGAAAGTGCATGGGGTGTCTCCCCACACCTTCCTCACTGGAGCAATCAATATTATTATATTGATAATATTCAATAGGGCCAGGGTGGGACCAGGGTGCCCCAGAGTCCTCGACCTCACTATAGAGTGCAGTCTATCCAACACAAAGTCACCTGTAGTCACAGAATCTTAGCTGCCAAGTTACAAAAGAGCAATGCACAGGAAGAGTCCAGGGAGTACTGGTGGGATG
The DNA here is from genome assembly GCA_025594165.1 of Tamias sibiricus. Lineage (NCBI taxonomy): Eukaryota > Metazoa > Chordata > Mammalia > Rodentia > Sciuridae > Tamias > Tamias sibiricus. Next base: position 169,338,784 of record CM046659.1, read on the forward strand.
CCAGAAATAGGGGAATTTCTTTCATGGGACAGGAGAGCCAGGCAGCAGCAAGGTGAGGCTCACATGCTGCAACCAGCAAAGGCTTGAGCTGTGGGATTGAGTCTGTGCCCACAATCATATACCTGCCCAAACTCACTGATGATGCCCTCGGTTATTCCCAAGAAGCAGGATCCTTGATAGCTATAGCAGTGGGTAACAAGACAGAGTAGCTAAGTTTCAAAAGAAAGGTATAATTTAGTCTTGTAGCCAATTAAGAAATGTAATGCTTTTGTACTCTCTTACCTATGGACACAATATAAGAGATATCCTACTATTAGTTAATATTTGTCAGGTTCTTACTGTATGTTAATAACTCCTTTATGAGTTTTATTTGCATTAAGTATGTCATATGAACTTAACAGGTAAAAATTAGTTCTCTTTCTTAAAAAAATGTATTACTCATATATTTCATATGCAATCACTATCTAGATCAAGATTTAAAACATTAAAAAACCCTAGGAGTCCAGGTCTCTTGTGTCTTTTATAATTTATGGCCTCTATCACCACAGATAGGTTTTGAATTTCATGTAAGTAGCATCATTTATATCTGTGTTGTTTCACTGAACATCGAGTCTATAAGATGCATTCTTGTTGCGTATAGACAAAATTCCTTTTTATTTCTATGTAATATTCCATTGTATGGATATACCAGACTAAACTCATCCATCTAACTTTAGGTCGTTTCTAGTTTGGGGCTATTACAGACAATGTTGCTATGAAGATACCCTGCTGGATATAAAAACATATTTATGTCATATAAATCTTTTATATGTATGTTTGCATGCATGTGTATATATACATTCAAAATAGGAACTGGTAATTCATAGATTATAGTATTGTCATATACTTCGTGCTTAGCTTTAATTGATATTTCTCTAAAATTTTTCACTGGTCCCAAAGAGTAATTATGGAATTCCTAGTAGTTCCGAGTCCTTTTCACTTCTCATTGGCAATCCTTTTGATTTTAGCAATGAGGTGTGGCTGGCATATACTGGGTACAAGGGTGCTGCTAAACATTCTACAATGCAGGGGGCCATTACCATAAAACAGAGGTTAAAATTTTCTCTCCATTTGAATGATATGAAAACTAAGTTGGGCTGGGCACATAGCTCAGTGGTAGAGTGCTAGCCTATCATGTGTACAATCTTGACTTTGATCCTCAGCCCCCTCCCCTCAAAAAAAAAAAAAAAAAAAAACACTGCTAAACCAAAAATAATTTGACTTTTTCATTTTATTTCTTGTTCATTTGCTTACTTTTCACTTTTATCTTCACTTAGGTTTCTTCTTTCTGATCTCTGTGGATTTGTTATTTTCTTCCTAAATGCCTATCTTTGATTCTTTACCTTTCTTCTTTTATAATATATATTTTAAGCCATAATTTTCCCTATAAGGACTGCTACAGAATAAGTCTGTAGTTTTGATATGATGTCTTTTATAGGTTAAGATAGTTTATAATTTTTATTGTAATTTATTTTATGAACCCAAGGACTACTTAGAAAGGTGTTGCTTAATTTCAAAATATTTCCTAGTTGTCTTCCTATTATTGTTTTCTACTTTGACTCCACTGGTATCTGAGGACCTCCTCTATGGTTTCAGTCTTTTGAAATCTGAGACTTACTATAAGGGCACATATTTGATCTTTTTTGTTAAGAGTTCCATGTGCACTTGATAAGAATGTATTTTTACAGTTGTTATAAGTCATGCTGTAAAAAAAATGACTATTAAGTCAGGCTGGTTAATGTGGCCTTCAGTTTTCTGTTCTTAATATTATTTATGTATGCCTGAACTGTTCATAACTGAGAAAAGTATGCTGAAGTTTGTAATTGTCCATTTCTCCATATGGTAATGTTAACCTTTGTCTATATATGTTGAGGCTATGTGGTTAAATGAATACAAGTTTAGGATTGCTTTAATTTCCTGCTGCATGGTGCTATTACAGTTATTCACAAACAGAGTCTCAAAACTTCCTTAGTTGCATTTTCATCCAATATATAATGTTATCAATTAAAATTAAAATATGCAAATATAATTTGTGTGTGTGTGTTGCTAGGGATTGAACCCATGGCCTTGTGCATACAAGGCAAACACTCTACCAACTGAGCTATATCCCAGCCCAGAATGTACAGATATGATGGCTGTAACAGATAGCTCCCTGTGGTTTTAGTTTGAACGTCCTCCACAGGTTGTGGAGTTCATCATCAGGTCACAGTTTCTGGTTTTTTACATTTTTCTGCTGGCTGCCTTGCATTTTTACTTTATGATTTATAAAGTCCCTTTCTATATTCTAGATGCTAAAATTTTGTAGGTTAGTTGATTGACCAAGCCCATCGTCCAGTCTGTGGCTTCTCATCTCTTTATTTCATGCTTCCCATTCAGCACAGTCTACTTCAATTTTAATTTGTTTTAATATATCAAATGTTTTTCATTATGAATGTTTATGAAAATCTGCCATAAATGTCTTTCATGTGTTTTGTTATATTTATTCTTAAACACTTTATATTTCTGTTTCTATTGAAAATTATATCCTGGAAAATTAATTGTTCTAAATTTCTCTTGCCTGCTTTCTGGATGCCAGTTCATTTATATATTAACAGGAGATTCATCCACCTTGATATCTTCTTATTCTCTTCATCAGGGTTCAGCCAGAAAAACATAAACCATCCAGGTTTACAAAGATTTTATAAAAGGGACTGGATGTCCTGTTATCCCTTCTACACAAGCCACTGATGAATAAAAAATCAGGGTAGGGGCAACACCAAAATTCAGCTTCAAATTGGGAGAATTGTGAAGAAGAACTCTTCTTACCAAATATTGAAATATAGTATACTGCCATTGTAATAAAACAGTTTAATGTTGGCATTAGAAAAGTCGATGGAACAAGAGAGAGAGAATAGAGTGCCCAGTAACAGATTCCAGAACATATGACAACTTAAAAAATGAAAAGGTAATATTTCAATTCAGTGGAAACCTAGTAAATGATGCCAGCACAACTGGTTTTCCATCAAAAAGAAAAAGAAAAAGTAGGTAGACATCTATTTCATTTCACATTAAAAAGTATACTTATCTGCGATAAAAACATAAATATTTTTTGAAATTCTAAATGAAAAGTTAATGCCAAATGGCTTAAGAAAACTTTATAAGTAAAATAATAAATTTGCAAAATGATATGGAAAAGGTAGGGATGTTTGATTATACAAAAATTTAACTTCCTTGCTTATTTATGAATTTTTAAAAATGAACACTAAAATAGAGAAGACAAATTCTACACATATGCTAGATAAAAGAATAAAACATATTATTAACAAATTGATTCTACCTATCCAAGAGCAAGGTAGGTCTTTCCATCTTCTGAGTTCTTCTATGATTTCTTTCTTTAGTGTTCTATAATTTTCCTTATAGAGCTCTTTCACCTCTTTCGTTAAGTTGATTCCCAGGTATTTTATTTTTTTTGATGCTATTGTAAATGGCGTAGTTTTCATCATTTCCCTTTCAGAGGTTTTGTCACTGATGTACAAAAATGCCTTTGATTTATGGGTATTGATTTTGTATCCTGCTACTTTGCCAAATTCATTTACTAGTTGTAAAAGTTTTCTGGTAGAGTTTTTTGGGTCTTCTAGGTAGATTATCATGTCATCAGCAAATAGTGCTAATTTGAGCTCTTCTTTTCCTATCTGGATCCCTTTAATTTCTTTCGTCTATCTAATTGCTCTTGCCAGAGTTTCCAGTACTATGTTAAATAAATAAAAAAAAAAAAAACAAACAAAAAAAAACAAAAAACAAATTGATAATAAATTGACAGTAAAACATACACACAAACCAGTAGGAAAACGGGATCGAAAAATATGGTTAAAATATATGGGCAGATAGTTTCCACAATTACCAATACAAATGGTCAGTGGAAACAAAAGAATGATTTGCTACTTTCTTATTAGTTGGAAAAATACAAATTAAAATAACTATAATGTCTGGTTTAGTGGTACACACTTATAACTCCAGCTACTCAAGAGGTTGAGGCAGGAGGATGGCAAGTTCAAGGCCAGCCTGGGCAGCTTAGTGAAACTCTGTCTCAAAATAAAAAATAAAAAGGGCTGGGAATGTAACTCACTGGGATAGCACCCCTGGATTCAAGCCCCAGTACCAAAAACTAAACAAAATAAAGTAGTCTTTTATATCTATCAAGTGAGAAAAATGTTGTTATTGCTGATAAGTATGTAGACTATCTGAATCCAGCTCAGGCATTGCTGATATCAATGTGAATTAGTAGTACAGCTTTTTTGGAAAGCAAATTGTAAGGATCATTAAAAGTTAAAAAATATACATATTCTTTGACCCACTTATTTTTCTCCTGAGAAAAATATATATATATATATATATATATATATATATATATATATATATATATACACACATACACACACATATATACACATAACTAAAATGTAAGGGCATATTCATTTCAGGATTTTTAACAGGTACAAAAACTACTGTGTGGAACTAAGTACTAGTCAGAGGTATATAGATTAGATAGATGATGATACATCCATAAGGGAATATTATATCACCACTATAAGAATATGTTAGATTCAGAACAAAAGCCTTGGAAGGATGGTCCCAATCTGGTGAAAGGGAAAAAAAGCAAAACATAAGAGAAGCTGTATGACTATGGCCATTTAAAAAAGAAAAAAATAAGGGCAAAATCTTTGCTCTCTAGATCCACATTAGCACCTGAATCTCTATCAACCCTGAATAGTGTAGCTGGATTTCATGAGCCTGGAGCAGGCTTAAGGAAAGCAATCAGTATTATTTATCTGGGGCAGGAAAGGGAAAGGAGGAGACAAATTCCAAAAATTGAAGGAAAACCCACCAGAAAGATGGTATTAAAATATCTAAAATAAGAAATGACTTAGTTATCTATATTTTTGTAATATACATATACTGTATATAATATACAATAGAGAGGTGCATGAAAAGATGATCAATAACACAATGATTCTTTTTATCTTGATACAGAAGGATTTCAAGGGAACATTACATTAAAAAAAATTTTAGAACAAAAATACATTAACTGTATAAGTACAAGCAAGTATGAAGCTAATTTCAGTACTGAAAAAGAAGGAAGAAAGAAAAGGTTTTATTTCTTCCAGTTGTGCACATAAGCTACTTTGGTCACCCCGATATAAACCAACAAAAGGGAATCTGTTGTGGTTTAAACATAAGGTGTCCTCCCAAAGCTCCTGTTTGAGACACTGCAAGAATGTTCAGAGGCAAAATGATCCAATTATGAGAGTTGCAAACTAATCAGTGAATTAATCCACTGATGTGGATTAGCTGGGAGGAAACTCTAGGCAGGTAGGGTGTGATTGGAAGAAGTAGGTCACTGGAGGTGTGTCTTGGGGGGTTATCTTTTGTCCCTGGTGAGTGGAGCTCTCTCTCTCTCTGCTTCCTGATGCCATGCCCTGAGCTGCTTTCCTCCACTATGCCCTTCTGCCATGATGTTCTGCCTCATCTCTGGTCCAAAGCTGTGGCATCAGCCAACCACAGACTGGACCTCTGAAACCGTGAGCCAAAATAAACTTTTCTCCTCCTCTAAGTTGTTCTTGTCATGTCCTTTGGTCACAGCAATAAGAAACTGAATAAAGCTACATCACAGAAGCCAGGAAGAGAAATCCCCCAAAAGAGCAATACTTCACATCTGTGGGCCATCTCAGCGTCTCACAGGACTTAATGCTTACTCTCTCATTTGCTGCTCAACGTTGTCTCTCTGGAATGGCTTTTTCTGACCACTTCATCTATTTTGCCCTATCATGAATCATTCCCCAACTCTTTACTTTGATTTTATGTAACATTTATTACAAGCTGTTTGTTGGTCTTTTTATACTTTAAATATCTTAAATCAAAGTGGGGATTTTCTTTTACTTTTAAAGCTTCTTCTAAGAATAGATTTTAAAATGCAGTTCAGTTTCTATATTTTCCTTTGAAAAAATATATTCAATTAAACCTGAAACGAGTCTCTTTGAAAATGTATTTTTTCTCTGAAATATATAGCTTTAGTTGTGACCCTGAAGGTTTTGTTATGAGATTTTGTATTATTTTCCCATGCATTCTTTAAAGATAATTTGTTGTTTATATTTTTCTCTTCTTTAATCAGGTGTTTCTTGAAATATGTTGTTAAATAGAAATGCCTAGTTATGTTTCCAGGGGTAGGTATCACTTGTTATTGATTTCCATTTTGGGGGATGAGTAGGGTGTGATCAGAAAATGGGCCTATAAAATATCCCCTTTGAAAATGTATTCTGTTTTTTTTTTTTTTTTTTTAACCAGGGATTGAACCCAAGGGCACTTAACCACAAAGCCACATCCCCAGCCCTTTTAAATATTTTATTTAGACACAGTGTCCTGCTAAGTTGTTACGAGCCTCTCTAAGTTGCTGAGGCTGGCTTTGAACTCACAATCCTCCTGCCTCAGCCTCCAGAGCTGCTGGGATTACAGGCATGCACCAAAGTGCCTGCCTATATTCATATTTTGTGTTGCTAAGTATATTAATTAGTTTTTGCAATGTTATAAGGACATAAAAATGATGTAGATTTCTATTTTAAACTAGCAATTCTGTATAAATCTATTACATTGGGCTTGTTGATTATATTATTTGAATATTTTATTTTTGCTCACATGAATTTTTATATTCTAAACTAATCACACTGAAATTTTCCAATGAAATTTGATTTTAACAGGTTATCCAATTTCTAGAGTTTTAACCCAATGTTTCTATTCTGCTGCAATGTTATCTGTCATATCTTACCTCCTTTGTAAGTCCCTTTATGAACTGTCACTTTTTGTTGTTACATGATATCCTTTTTGCCCTCTTTAATGCATATGGCCTTGATTTTTCTTTGTCCCAATATCAATATTTTCTAATACCTCATTAGATTTGCATTTGCCTCATAATACACGATAATGAAATTTGTCTTCTTCTTCTCTGGTTGCCTTCTTCTCCCGGTAATTTAGAAGCTCTATTATATGTTTCAGTTTGATTGTGATTCCCACTTCTAATTCTCACAATTAAACCTGTATTTCCTCACTGACACTCCACAGACCCACTCCCCCAGGCCTATCTGCAGGAGCCCTGTTTGGGGAGATGGCTAAGATTGTGGTTGAGTACGGGCCATGGAGATGTTTGGTCATTGCCGCCTTCCATAGTCTCACGAGACTTGGCCCGGGATCTCGAGAGACTTGGGCCGAGATTGCTGATCCGGTGGGTGCCATTTGGTGTGTGGGTGTGTGGTGCATGTTAAAGGCATTGTCAGAGCTAGAGAGAGAAGTTATCAAAATAAAAGGCCTGTTTGTTTCCAGTTCGCCTCTGAACTTCTTCCCGCGGCTTCGTTGCTCCAAGCGGCCATCGCTTCAGGCGACAACACATATCAAGATGAGTGCCATAGAATGGCTTTGCTTTTTTCCTTACTGGGAGACCTGCAAATTGCAGTAAACCCCTGTGAACTTGAACTTGGAGATAATGTAGTTTGTGAGTACTCCTGACCTCCTTCCAGTCGGGTTCTCAAGCAGGGGTAGGTAAAATGTTCTTTTCTAAGAAGTGGTTGTGGTTAGAATATGACTAGCTTGTGATCATTTGGGACTTTCTTGGTTCAGACAAATTTCAGTGGTGTAGAGTGTACTTTTTTCTATCTTTACTTTTGTGATTTTAAACAGTACAGACCTAAAATATTGCATTGCATATTTTATTTAATTAGTAATGTCATGCACCTGCATTTTGCAGCAGTTGGATTATTGGCATCCCATTTATCTCATTATGGTGGAATATTGTTGCTTTTTTGTGTGTGTGTGTGTGGTACCGGGATTGAACTCAGGGGCAATCGTCCACTGGGTCACATCCCCAGCCTTTTTTTTTTTGTATTTTATTTAGAGACAGGGTCTCACTGAGTTGCTAAGTGCCTCGCCATTGCTGAGGCTGGCTTTGAACTCGCGATCCTCCTGCCTCAGCCTCCCAAAGTGCTGGGATTACAGGCGTGCGCCACCGTGCCCGGCTATATTGTTGCATTTTTAAGTTGCTGGTCTTTGCCTCTCCCTTTGTAGCTTATGCCCACCCCTGAATTTTGCTAAAAGGAGTTGTTTGTTTATTTTTCTTTGATGGGGTAGGCATTTTGTAAAAACATCTTTCTTTGCTCTGCTGCTTTGTGTATTTTCTTTTCCAGGGAGGTTTACTTAATAATTATGTTACAAATTCCACAGAAGCATCATCATTGTCTAAATATCTTCTAACTTTATATCATTTATATGCTATGTTTTTTTATTTCCTGTGGTATTCTAACCAGAAACCTATAACTCCAGTCAAACCATGAGGAAAATCAGACAAAACCAAATTGGAGAACATTTTTAAAACTAACTTATCTGTATTCCTTAAAAATTTAAAGATCATAAAAATCAAAGAAGGACTTAGGAAGTTGTCATAGACTAGAGTAGATTATGGAGCTAGGGTGACAAAATGCCATGTGCATGCTGGATCAGATTCCAAAACAAACAAACAATCTGACATCTTAATGGGAAAGAATCGAGTAAAATTCAAATGAAGTCTGAAGTTATCGTAAAGTACAAATGTTTTCTTACTTTTGACAAATAAACCACATTAATATGTAGTGATAACACTACAGGAAAAGTGAAACTGAATCGAGAGGTCGGTGGGACTGACTGTGCTTTCTTTATCAATTTTTTTGGTAAGTCTAAAATAATTCAAAAATTAAAGCTTAATTTAGAAAAATCTTCCCATGATCTAAACAGTTTAGTACAGTTCACCTCACCTCAGCTCTACACTAGGTGCATTTTAATTATTTCCCCTTTAGAGTCAGTAGCTTAGAAAGGCAGGCGTACTAGAAAGGTGGTGCTGACACATTTATTGAGCACCTACTATATACCAAGGGCGTGATAGTTCCACTCTTGTTCTATGATGAGGTACAACTATTGTCATCACTAGAAAACAGTTTCCTAGAGCCCATCTGTCTTTGGGATGGTGTCTTCTCTTCTATGTCTACACTCACTGTAAAGTTTAATCCATATTTGAAAACTTCACTCCCTACAACCCCAAGTTTGACTTTTGTTCTTACTTTTGCTTGTTTTCCAGTAGTTCTTTTGAGTTTGTCAGTGGTTTTTTTTTAGGATGAGGCAATACATTTACTGCCAATATTTCAAGTAAATGAAAGAGCCTTTGAAATGGTTTCTCTGTGCAAAGACTGAGTTGTGCAAAGGACATGGGGCCCAGCTGGGTGCACACCTTCATCCCTGCCCTCAATCAGGCCCAAACAGGATGGGGTAGAACAATGGAAGATAGATAGCATCAATTTCTTAGCCAACAAAATGTGCAAGAAACTGTATTTCCCCTTCCCCTGGAACTTGATGGGAATTCTAGAATTAAGTGTGCTGCCGAAGTGATAGGGTTTGGGAAAGGAAAGAGGAGAAGAGGTCTACACAGAGCCAAGGGTCTTGCTCTCTCCTGCCTTCTTCCTCTGCAGGGACTCACGTAAGGGAAGGAAATGGGCCATTAGCAAGTGTGTGTTCATTCCTGACAAATTTTAGATAATTCCCGTCAGCCATGGTCCCATCATTGTTGGATGGGCCCTTGGAAGTTGAGTGTGTTCTCTGTGCTTGGGAAGCTAGAGGGGTGGGTTTGGGCTGCAGCCAGATCTTCTCTGGCCATCCATGTATCCTGCCTCGGGTTGCAGCAAGAGAGAAAGCAGGATTTTCTCTAGGATGCCAGGGTTCTCCGAGTTAGGTGGTCATTCATGGGTTCTCTTTGCATCTGAGTCTCTGAAAGTTATTTAGGTCAATTTAAAAATCTCTGACTAGATGGTACCTTGCTTTTTTTTTTTTAAATATTTTTATATATTTATTTATTTACTTTAGTTGTACACAATGCAATGCGTTTATGTTTACGTGGTGCTGAGGATCGAACCCGGGCCGCGTACGTGTGAGGCGAGCGCTCTGCCGCTGAGCCACAACCCCAGCCCGATACCTTGCTTTTATGGTAATTACAATGCTTTCTCTTCCTGGGGATAAAATAATGTTCTTCCTAAATTCTCCCTAAGCATTATTTGAAGGCTTTCTTGGTTGCAAATCAAAATTTTCACAAAGTAGGTGCTCAAAAAATATTAGCTTCTGATGGTTGTAGAAATCCACTTAAAAGTATAATATAGTTTTCTTTATTGTGATATTAATGTTCACTACCTCCTGGGTGACATGTGACAAGAGACATGACACAGATGGATGACAGAACTTAGAGGTAAAGGATAGTGTTGAGAAATTTCCCAAATAGTTAAACTAAAGGAAACATCTGTGAGTTGTTATTTACACAAAAATCACAAGACAAATACCACTATATTATTAAAACTAAGCTTCAGCTTTCTCTTTCTATCAAGGTATTTATATGACATGCAGATCACCATCAGAGAAGACTGAAAAGTATCAATGATAACTACATTCTTGTCTTGCACACCGACAGACACAGTGTCACAAGCTAGGGGATGCATCTCAAGAGAAGGAACTTTTGTTACATCTTGAGGCAGAGTTCATGAAATAGTGACAGGTAGACAAACCTGAAGTGTTGGATGTTTTACTAGTTAATAATATTTTAGTATAGAAAGTATTTATTTTCTGGAATGTTATTTCTGGAGTTCATATGCTGGAACACAAGGCTTCTTCTGGTTACTGAGCTCCTTTGAAGTGAGTCCAAGGTTGCATTTTCAATCAGAAAATAAACCAAAGGGGGGAAAAAAACAACAAAAATTCTGAGGAATGATTTGGGTCTTTGCTGTCTCTCTGCCAACAACTTTTTATTGCTTACATAAAAACTCAGGAATTGTACAAGTATTAAGAAAGAATCCAGAGGAAAATGTACCAGAGAGAAGGACAAGGGGAAGGAGTAAAGTTCCACTTCCTCCTGTGATAGCTGCCCAAACATGGGCAACGGGTACTGAGGTGGCCTCCAGAACAAACATCCACCTAGGACAGGCCCCAGGAACGTGAGAAAAACTCTCCAAAAGTGTAGGACATTTCTGGCTCATATTCTGTAAGATGTTTGGAATTCATGGAACCAAAATAAGCAAGCATTGAATGAAACAATTTGAAATCAAAAGAGATAGATAAGGGTGAAAAATTGAAAAGCTGCTTTATTGTCCTGATATGCAAATAAGAAACCTGTGGTAAATTATTTCAAATATGTTCATCAGTACAGAAAATACCCCTAGGAATTTAAAAGCATTTAAAGAGCATGGAAAAAGAACTTTGACGCTTAGAAGAAAAATAATGGGAACCAAGAGGAATACAGAGCATATATACATGCTAGAATATATGTGTACAAATATATATATATATATATATATATATATATATATATATACACATTATAGATAGGTAGGTAGGTAGATAAATATGATATGATATCTCAAAGAAAGGCCAAACAGATCAGAAGCAATAAAAGAATAATAGAAGAAAATATTTTTGAGTAAAAGCAAAAACAATCTGTTAACTAAAATAGTTTATCAGTCCAGGGAAAAAAAATGAATGAAAACAAAATTGAAAGCCAAAATTTCTCAGGCAATCCAAGTATAAAGCATAAACCCTAAGTGGCAGTGGGAAGGGAAAGTACATTGATTGATTGAAATAGATCCCAAATCATAGCAGCTTCATATTTTGACATGGCCATACATGTCTAAAAAGTCAGAAACTAGAAAATTTGTGGGGAAAAGATGATGATCCCATACTCCATCCCCAGGTCTTCTGTGCAAAGGCACAGGAAAAGCATTCTCAGGCAGGCTAAGGCTCAGAACAGATGCAATCTGTGTTCTCTTGCTGAGAAAATTACTCTAAGTCACTCCACCTGAGCAAAAGATAAATCAATATAAACAACTCAAGAACGAGGAAGTCATGGTAATAAAGGATTGATGGTGTCCCTTTGGGCATTGTACTTCTTAGCCTGTATTGAGTTCTTTGCAGGGCTTGACGAATAGTGGGGTATATGGCATGTGGCAAGCTCTTCCTTTTAAAAGGGAGAGACATCGCACTTGTAGAACAGGACAAATGGCCTTGTCCCCTCCCACCAGCCCCAGAGGGAGAACCAAAGGAGAGCTCCATCAGAATATTCTCTTGCTTTCCATGTGCCTGAACTGCAGTCAGCAAGGGTCTAATCAGTCAGCCCCAGGAGTGAGCCTGGATCTTGGGCTGGCTTTTGCAACACATAGCACAGATCTGTCTGCGTCCCACTGAAATGGGAAATGAAAAAGCCAGGGATGGATTCTATGTTTGCTGTTCTTTTTCTGTCACTTATATTTTTGTCAATCAAAAAGAAGTCCTCTAGATAGATGAAACTGATGCAATCAGAGCCTGATTTGTCTTCATTATTGCTTTCTCTTTCCCATGTCATGAACAAATGAATACATTGGACAATGTGAACTTCATATGAAACTTGCCCTGATATGTATGATGGAAGTCTCATTTTTTTTCACACCCTGGCCAAAGTTTTCTTGTATAGAATCCTTTTTAATCACTGAGAAGAATTCTCAGTAGTCGGAAAAAGGCGTATTTTTATCCAAAGCACTTATATATATCATACCAAAAGTAACTGATCTTTAATTTGAAAGTTTCCTAGTATTTTCAGTCCAGCTGGGACAAACTGCCTTCTGAATGGTGCTAATGAATTCAGATGCATTCCTTCCTAAAGAACACACATCACAAGCAGTCAGAGGCTGTATAATTACCAGGAGATAAAGAGTTTGTGCAGCGAGAACATAGAAGAAAACCCTTATGTAGTAAATCCCTTGCAAAAACATGGGAAGCACCGAAGTCGCCCCTCACCGGTTGGGAAGGAATACAGACTCCTTTACGATTCTCCCCTCAGCCCTTGCTCTGTAATCATCTCATAATCATGAAAATTTGGCATTTTAATTTCATCCCTAGGGAAAAAATGTGGATGTTGGCACCATGACAAGTATAACAGTATAAAAGGACAATTACCTTAGGCTCATACTCTTTTTTTTTTTTTCTTTTTGCAGATTTCCAAGAAAGACATAAATTTTCAAGGTCCATACAAAATTTTGCAGTGGTTTCTTATGCATAATCTTTCACTGCACTGAAAGCACCCAAATCTGCATGCTCCAAACTCAGCTTCTTCTCTTGGAAGTCTCACACCACCGGTACACTTTAATTCATCCCACAAATGCACTTTGAGCATCAGCTATGCACCAGGTACTGTGGTGATCACTGGGGAACAGCATGAGCTGGCAGTGAAAACTGGCAGCTCTGAGCACAGGTAGTGTGGGTTCAAATCCCAGCTACTCTTTGACAGCTCATGTAACCTTGGATGTATTCTTTATCTTCTCTGAATCTGGTTTTCTCCTTTATGAGATGAGGAGCATACTAAGGCCTACTTGGGTTTTTATGAGGATTACAAGAGAACATACATGGAAAATGTTCAGATTATGACTATATCCACTTCTCAGCAGCTATTTTCCACTATTTATACGTCGAAAGGAGGAAGGAGACCCATATTTTAAGATGTCAGAATTTGGATGGAAATTGCATAACTCAAAAGAAGCCAAGGTGGGATCTCCTAGTAATGATCCAGCTTTGCTATTTATGGACTCACTAAATCCAAGCTTCTTCAATATTCTAACAATCCACTGTCTTCCCAACTGTACTCTTCACTCACCAACAGCAGATATTGGCTCCCATAAACACTGTGACCCAAGGATTATAAACATGTCTGAGGCAATATTTAAAATGGCTACAAGCCATCCTGTCTTTTGGCTAGGAATGGCTCATGTTGTCAGGATCAGACAGTTGGCTCTACCATGTTCAGACCACATACTCCAGCAGGAGGATATACAGTGGACCAAATAGCAAAAACTATTAAATATTCTTGAAAAACAGAACAAACAAATTGGCCATGTCAATCCTCTGCAGATGGACTTAGCAAAGTTTCAGGGACACCCATCTAACTTGTTATTTATGTAAACACTTTGAAAGTTTCTGTTACCTTGGAAGAAGGACACCTTGAACTGAGATGGCTTATTTTAATGGACTCTTACTTTGGGTACTTATTCAGACAAAATTGAAGATTTCAACAATAGTATCCTGGGACTGGCTCCTAGCCAATTGTTAAATAGCTGGGATTTTTACAACCCAGTTGTTGAATCTGTTAACTTGAAATTGGTTGTGGTGGGGATATTTGCACAGTGAAAATCAGTCAATACTACAAATTGGGCTTTTTCCCCACTGAGGAAATCTGTTTACAAACATACAACTGAGCTTTAGTATCTCCCACGATGAAAAGTTCTGAACTGAGGTAGCACTACCTGGAGATAGATAGATATAAATATATTTAAATATAATTATATTTACATATAAGTATATATTTATAGTATACTTATATAATTATATGTATATTTGTATAAATATATTTATAATATGCTTATATATCATAAATATATAATTAATACATAATATATTATTAATATAATGATTTGATTAATATTAATTAATCAATATATCATGTATAGATTAGTATAATATATTATTTAAAAATTTTTTTTTATTATTCTAATTTGTTATACATGTTTGCAGAGTACATTTCATTTCATATTACATATAAAGAGCACAATTTTTCAAGTTGCTGGTTTTATATAAAGTATTTTTACAACAATTGTGTCTTCATACATGTATTTAGGATAATCATGGATAACTCAGTCTGCTATTATTTCTATCCCCTTGCCCCCTCCTCTCCCTCTTCCCTCTTTATTCTATTTAAAGCTCTTTCATTCCTTTCATCCCCTCTCTCATAATATATTATGTATAGATTAGTATAATATATTATTAATATATAAGTATATTACAAATATGTTGATATAAATATATATCTACCTGAAATAATGATTTTTGGTCTCTATGCAAAATCTAATGAATTGCACCCTCTACTGCAGGCTTGATGTGTATATTATGGAAGAAAAAAGTCACTACAAAACTGAAATATGCATTGAAAGAAATTATAAAAGCAAAAAACATATGAATGAAAGATAATAGGGAAAGGAAAAATGAAGATTAAGGTGTGGAAATGAAACCAAATAACTTATGTAATCAAATGGGCATCTTGTTGAGATGATAAAAGCAAGCCAAGATCCATGACATTCAGCTAATCCTATCCCTGTGCATGAGGTGGAAGGAATAGAATGGGAATTGGGCTAAAGAAACTTCAGAGAGTGTGATGTATGTAGACAGACTTTTAACACTACAAATTACTGAAGTAGAGAACTGTGTCTTACTGGTTTCTCTGCCCCTAATAATTATCACAATTCTTGGCACAGAGAAAGCATTCAGAGCATGTTTCTAGACTATATGAATAACTAAAGAGAAAAGTAGTAATGCAATAATAATCATAATATTTTTAATCATTTTGGTGTCCATAGGGATACTATTTAGATTATTCCAAATAAACTAGATCACATGGCTGCTTTGTTTGGAATCTTCCACTGGTTTTCCATCTCATCTAACTTACCAGCCCTGGCTCCAAGCCCCACGGTGATCAGTCACCTGCCTGCTTCTCATCAACTCCTCTGCTGTCAGTCACTTGGCTGTGAATGTCCTTTATCTTCTTCATTCTTGAACATCTCGTTCCTGGCTCAGATCCTTCAGACATTGCGCTCTCTTCTTTGAGACCCTGACTTGGCTTACTCCTCGCCTCATGCTGGTCATGGTTCAAATGATTGACATCTCTTCTGAAAAAGTTCCCAGGCCAAAACTACTAAAAAAGGAACCACCTTCACCTCAACAATGTCTGATGTCCTTAACCTGTTTTATTTTCTAGATAGTACTCAGTACTTTCTATTACACCTTTTTTAGGTTATTTGTTAATTGTCTTCATCATTTTGAGGTGCAGTGAGGCTAGGATCTTGGTCTCTTTTGTGATCTATAGTCCCTTGGTGCCTGAATAATGCCTATCACAGTAGAAACTCATTACATTTCAGATGCTTGATGAATGAGTGAGTTAATGACTTCATTTAAAAAACTTCAGAAGTAATTGGCCAATGCAATATGAACTAAAGGAATATCCTAATTTACAGAGGAAATAAACAACTCTTCTAGTTACTTCCCTGGGCAAGCTGAGGAATATACCACCACTAAGTGTGACTGCTCTTCAGTCTGAATCTCCAGTTATCTTCCAGGTCCTGAAGAACAGTCACATGACATCTTCAGGTGCATCATGCAGGCCACAGCAACTTAACACATCTACAAGCTAAGTGAATGCATCCCAGTCCCAACACCATTCTGATCTCAGTCCATGACATTGACATGTCAGAAAGAAAACTGGGTGTCACCTTGGACTTCACAGTTTATTTTAATATATATATTATTTATTATATATTAATTTATATATATATTATATATTAAATATATATGTATATATATATATATATATATATATATATATATATATAAAATAACTGTGTCATGTCCTTGGTAGAAATCCTATAGTTCCTGTAGGTTAATGCTCAAACCCCTTAGGATGGCATTCAAGCTATGGCTTTGGCTTAGACCAACTTTTCCAATTTCATTCCCAACCTTATACCTCCTGCCATTGACTACTCCAAGCACACTGATTCTGACTTTTAGTGTTTTGGATCCTTCATGTTCATTCTGGCCACCATCTTTATACCTTCCACAACCACTGATTAGGTTGCCCTACCTCTCTCTGCCTGCCTTATGGAAAATTCTTCCCCTGGCTCCAACGTCACCTCTGATGGGCAGCCTTTCCTAACAACCAAGAAGCTGATTTATTTGCCTTCTCTTGCTATGTCCTTTGGAAAGACTACATGGGCTCCTGTTTCTAGCAGAGTTTTCCTCTTGAAAAAGCTCCAATACAAGTGTTAATCTCCAGAGTACACATATTTAACCCCTATCACTGAACTGGCTGAGTGTATAAGGAAATTCTTTGCAAATGCTGAGAAGAGAGGGCCAAAGGCCTAATTAATTTTTCAACACTGAAGTCTGAGTTTTACAATTTGTCCCATTTTTATGGTAATAAATTTCTCTAAAACAAGCAAGGCCTGGCGACTGGGCAAAGGGCCAGCAACTCTCACTTGGCAAAGAGTTCTCTTGACTCAGGCTATGTATATTTGGAGAACAATGCCACGGGTCAAATGTCAACATTAGCCCAATTCTCTTCTAATAGAGAATGTGAGTCTTCCGTTTGTGCTATCTGCCAAGAGATAGCTATGGATGCATCCCTGGCTTTCATTCTATCCTCTACAAGTATTTTGGACCTGAATTCGTTTCAATACTTTCAAGTTCAATGCATGGACTTGTAGAACTGATGATTTTGGAATAACCTTAGCAGTTACTTGTACTTTTGCTTCAGGTAAGCAAAATCCATGCCTCCCATACCAGCTTTTAGCTTGTTTTCATCTTTTATCAAATCCTAGATGCTCAGAAGATAATCTAAATATCTGTAGTCCTTTATATTTCCATTCTGGAGTCAAAAAGAATTCAGGTATCAATGTCCCAAGCAGTCAGACTTGCATTTGTAAATTGCAGTTGAGAATAGAACTAATTGCTGTCCTATTTCTAAGGCACGTGCTGTGCACCCCTTTCTTATTTTGGGTGGCTGTCTGGAATAAAGTCTACATTGGGGTGCTGGTAAATGAGGAAGAGGATGCTCATTTGAGTCCTATATACCTAGGCTGCTGGAAAGCTAAAATTTCCTTTTTGTTCCCCAGGTATTAATTGCATATCCCTGTGTAGCCACACATTTAGCCTTTTAAAAATAACACAATACATTATCTTGCAGATCCTATAGGTTAGAGGTCTAGGCACAACACAGCTAGATTCTCTGCTTTTGACCTCACCTGGCTGAAACAAGGTGCCAGCAAGGCTGGAGTTCTCATTCGAGGCCGATGGTCCCCTTCCAAGCTCACTGTTTGTTGGAAGAGTTCATTTCCGTGTGGTTGTTGGACTGAAATCCTCATTCCCTTGCTGGCTGTTAGACAGAGGCCACTTTCAGCTCCTAGAGAGTCTGCCACATTCCTTGCCCATGACCCCTCCATTTTCAGGCCAGCAGTGATGACTTAAATCTATCTTGTGCTCCAAATCTCTGACTTTGAGATGCTAGAAAAGAAAAACTCTGCTTGCAGAATTCCATGAGTAGGTCAGACTCACTCAGATAACTTCCCTGTCAGTTGATTTGGGACTTTGATCACATCTGCAAACTGCTTTCCCAGTGAGCACATAGATTAGTGTTTGATTTAACGACTTGGAGTAGCAGTATGTAAACCAAAGGCCAGAATTTCTAGGGAAGGGGACACCTTAGAATTCTGCCTACCACACCTCCTCAGAGTAATCAAGGAACTGTACCTCAAAGAGAGTATTTCTTTTCTGTCACACCCTGAGTTTGCATGGAGCTAGAACTTTTCTGCACATCTTTGCCTGGAAATCCTGTGGGCTGCTTAGAACTTATTTTCTCATTTTGTAGTGCATGGTAGAATAGAGGAAAAGAATTTGAAGAAAGAGACAAATCAGATAGAGCAGAACCACATTGGAACCAATAAGGAAAGCTGATTGTATCTATGCTACAGTGAGATATCATTACAGGGTTTTAGGCAGGCATAATATGATCAGATGTGTTGGGAAGGTGAAGGAATGGATATGAAAAGATCCAGGCAGAACGGCTGCAGTGTTCAAGTGGGAAACAATGGCGGCCTGAACTAGAGTGGTGTTGGTGGGCTGGGGAGGATGCCTGTGCCCTGGTGAAGACTAAGTAGACATTCTGGGCATCCTCTGATCTTCTCTTTCAGGTTGTTCATTACATTATTTTGGAGCTATTGCTCTCTTCCTCCTATCTTATAACATTGTGTCCCCCACACAGTACCTGGCACTTAGTAGATGATCAATAAGTACTCATGAGTCAGTGAATGAGTTCTCTATACCTCAATGAATCTCAGCACCAGATTCAGCCCCCTCCCTTTGGAAGTCTCTGCTCAGCTTCTTCCTGCTTTCCCTGCCTCAGTTCAGAGGATGTCTGATACAACAGCAGGTCAGAGGGCTAGTCTACCCACTCAAATTGGACTTCCCATCTCTTGATCATCTTGGCTTTTGGTCAGTGGTTGAGATTGGATAAGCCCCATCATGCTGTAGATTGAACTCAATACTTACTCTCTCCCCCTATTCAAGAGACGATAACAAAACCCACTTGGACCCCACATTCCTGATCCTCCATCTCCTCTTCTCTTCTAACATGTGGTGCATCCTTGGTCACACTGTCACTACTGGCCTTCTAGACCAGTTCCCCAGAGCATGAGGACAGGAGCTCCCACAGCTCTGAATCACTGGGAGAGAACATTCCATTTAATATAGATTTGGATCCTCTCCAGACCCAGGATCCCAAAACCCCTCAGGGTGGGGGGTCTGATGAGTCTGGTTCAAAATGCTTCCAGTCCCCCCAAATTTGTCTTCAGCATGCCTGCTCTTCTCTTCTGGGAAAGTCCTGTGAAAATTATTTCACGCATGGATTTCACGAACCTCACTCAGATTTTGCTTTCAGTCCTTTTAGAGAATAAACCAGTTGCACCCGTACCCTACTCGCCCCTTTGAACGAGGGTGGAGGGAACTGTTTGTGTTTTGTTACTAAGACTGTTGTTGAACTTGAGGCTCCAGCAACAACAAGACCCTCTTGAGTCCTGGTAACCAAATCCCACGTGGCCTCACTCTGTTGGTTTTGCCCTCTTCGTCCTGGTCCCTTGTGGACAATTCATAAAATTAGGAAATTAGGAAAACAGAGACTGAAAAAGACCTGGGAAATGCTTAGTAAGGAAAATACCTTTATAGAGACGGGGCTTCAGTGACAAATTTGCCAAGGGAATTTGAACTGTAGACACTCGCATGAGGGGTATGAATAATTAACATCCCTTCTACTACACATAGTAGATGCTAAATGAACATTTATTTATTTCCTTAGATGAATGGGAGCAGGGAAAAACATTATGGATTGAAAATGAGAATTTATAGATAAACATATTCCTTAAACAACTAGAAATCAAATGGAGGACTGATCCAAGATCTTCCTTCCTGGAATTTTCCCTGTATCCCTGCATGCTGTTTAATCTCTCTCCGCTGGACCCATAGATTTTATATTCCCATCCCCCAGAAGTAGGAGGGATGTTGTCTAAATGAGGTGGCAGATCCTCCCTTTCTTCCAGTTAATATGATCCTCTCCTCCTCGTGTGAAATATCACCCTTGTAAACATTTTACTAGCAGGTTTATTTGAAAAGGAGAAACCCTTTCAGGAGAAGAGATGAAGTCCTGGTTCTGATTTTCTCCATGAATGTTCTGAATCAGCCAAAAGGATACCTATACCCAATGGGCATCAAGAATGGAAAAGAAAGGAATTTCATATAAACTTGTGTCAGGCAAAAAGCAAAGATGGGCTGTATCTTCAGTGTGACCACAACTTTCACTTTAAATAAGTTTTACTTAAATCACAGTGTTTGAAATTTACATCCAGGGTCTGCCAGGCATTAAGGCTTTCTGCTTTTATAGGAAGATAGTTCCCTGCTAACTGGCTCACAGGGGACAATAGGAGGCATCTGGGCACCATGTGAGGCAGAAACACCCTTTAATGTCACCTCCCCTGGGCTGAGAAGCCATCCCTGCACTCTGGCATGGGTCTCTACTCCACCTTTGGCTTTCAGCTAAAGAAAGTTATCATAAACTGTTTTCAGCCTAAAAGAGACTGTAAGATTTTTGAGGTAGGAGATTATATCTTATTCAATCTTGTCCCCACTGGATGGGATGCTGGTACAAAAACACAGGGTTGGCGGGCGAGTGGACTCCGCAGAACTTTCTGGAATAGAGGATATGAAAGTAAAAAAGATATAAAACCAAACTGAACCCCTCAATCTCCAGCAATGCAGTGCTCATCCCCTTCTTTAAGAACAAACCAGCAAAGCTAAGGGGCGGCTGACATAGTTCAAGCCGTGAAATCTGCACTGGTTTCTTTGTACTAGATGTATCCCGAGCTCGGAGAAGGCCACCAGATCATCATCGCCTTTTCCACACCAGAATAGGGGCCGTGAGAGCTGTGAACCTGTTAATTACAAGTTCAGAGAGAAGTGATAATGATGTATGAAAAGTAATTGTTCATTTAGTGAACAAATTAGACACTTCACATATTTTGTTTAATTTTTGCAACTTATGCTAAGAGTTGAGGCTGAGAGGTTTGGTTGACATTTTATATATCAAAGTCACATACAATTTCCATCCTACAGAGCAACATCATTATTCTGTATTATAGACAGGTTCTCAAGTGCACAGAAAGACTCTGGACACTTCTTCTCAATTACTGAGCAATACCTTCACCTGTGAACGGTAGAGCTGAGCTTGATGGAATACAAGTATATTGTAGGGTCCAGGCATGGTGCAGGGATTCTTTCTGGTTTTTATCTTTTTGCTTTATTTTTTTCTTACTTTAGATTATTTGATTTGCCCAGCTACCCTGATCCCACACGCAACTAACCGTATTTAATTTAGAGATGAGAAAACGAAAATTCAGAGAGTTTCAATAATTTGTCCTAGATCCTAGGCTTAGGTTTTAGCAAAGCTGGTATTTGAAATTAGGTTTATCTGCTTTTGAAGCCCATTCTCAACTGAAACTTAATCGGGTTATGCTTCTAGATTCCCAAGCAAAGACAATGAAAAATGTTCTGGGGATGAGAATGAGGAAGGCTGAGAGCGCTTTAAAAAGTTGGTCTTACCTAGACTGTGAGACTCTGCTTATCAGCACTTCATGACTTCAGCATCCACAAACCCAAGATATGTGGTGCAAACTAGGATTCCTCTGTGTATAGTGATGGGAAAATCAATATGGAAACTGATAGAATCAGTAGAATCAGTAGAACTGATTTTAAATGCAAGAGGATCCTGAAATGAAAATAGTGGTCTCCTTCTCCTCCCTTTTATTTTTTTTCCTTCTTTCTCTTTCCTCAACTTCCCCTCCCCACTCTTTTCCCCTCCTCTTCTAATTCTCTGTATCCCTGGTAGCGCTCTTCAAATTGGCTATCCAAAGCTCCAGACTTATGACATGCCAGCATTGCAGTGACAGAAGACAGAGGCTCTTTTGTTTTGCCAGTATGAACCCATAGTACCTTCTGGAATGATCTTGATGGGCCTTTTGGAATCATGGGCTCATTCCATGTGCTGATCTCTTAGGCAAGGTCCTTGATGGTGGCCCACTCTGGTGACCTGATACACTGGAAAAATGTGAGCTTCCATCCTTTTCAGAGCCACAGGGGAGAGGAGAAAGGTTATTTCTTAGGATGGGAGGAAACCTGTTATCATAAATGGAGAGAGATTGGTTCAGTTGAGATAACTGACATATAGTCAGAAAGATATGTTTGGGGCCTGATCTGAATTTTTAGACGCAGTTGTCATTCTCTTCTCTGATTTCTAAAACAGTTCTAAGTTAGGAATTATTCTCTGAAATCTCCAATTTTACTATCATCTTCCTAAAACCAATGGCACAATGCTGACATATAAACTGGCATGGAGGTCTCTCATGATTTGGTTAATGGTAGTTTTGATCATGATGAAAATGATAACAGATACCACTTACTGAGCACCTACCACTTGGTTACAAACTTGGAATATGAGGTCACAGATAGATAGACTGGTTTCACACCAAGATCCCACTTGCAAGTCAGGGGAACATGGCATAGAACTTCTATTCCCTTCTTTGCAATATGAGCATTTATCTCAGGGCACCTTAGTGAAATTTAGTTGGAAACATGTCTATAAAGTTTTGGGGACATGGTGCTTGGCACATATTCAATATGTCAGTAAATCATAGCTACTATTTTTAAGTTCCCTTCATGGCTATAGACATTTTATTTGATCTTCAGCAACTAACTAATGGGGAAAGGATTGTCTTGGTTTCTTTCATAAATGAAAAAGTAGAGTCTTGGAAAGACTTGACTAATTTATTCAAAGACTCATAACTCATCAGGGGAAGCCAGAGACTGGGAGATAGTCCTTTGAATTCAAAGCACTAACCATTTGATCACCAATGATTCACTGTCAGCATTGGACACAATGTTGTGCCAGATTCTGATGAGGGATAAGACAGTTGAAGCCGATACCTGAACATTTGAGGCCAGGGTGGAAATTGGGAGACCCAGTGGTGTCTGATCATGACTCTACTGTTTGTCTCAATGATCATTCATCTTATTAATCTATCATCTTGCTGATAACTCACGGGGTAGTTTTAGAACTCCTGCCAGGGCGGCGCTGCTCATACGCTCTGGGGGAGCGATGAAGTTGCTGTCTGGTGTTATTATTTCTGTAACATGCTGTGGACATTTTGCAGGGTGAGCAGATTAAGACTAGAGCCGATGCCAGAGGCCTGCCCCTTTCCGTCAGCGGGCAGCTTCTCGAGGTTACCCAGTTGAGAGTAACAATGCCACAGAACATAATTGTTGCTCGTTCAAGTGCTGAGAATGGGCCAGGCTGCCTCCATCTTCCCCGTGTTGCTGCTGTGCCATCCCAAGCTGAATGTTCCCATCTGTGTTATTCTATTAACTGAAAAGGAAGGAATCAGCGCCTGAACTTGTCACATCTTGTGACCTGTTGCACACTGAGATGGGAAGTGGTGGCAGAACAAACAACATTCTTTTTTCTCAGAGCGATTCATGCCTGTGGAGGAAAATAGGAAGATGGTATTTTCATGTTGACTGTGTGAAACTCCCGGGCGCTACCCCTAAAATTGGACAGGGCCTCTTAAGCTGCACCTTATGGAGAACTGAGGGGAAAGGGTGGCAGAACCTCAAAGGAAATTTCCCCTCTCTGCCAAAGCTGCAGATGGAAGGCCTTCCCACGGAAATACTTGCTGGAGATGCTTTGCTGACAAGGAGTGCTGCCAAGGACGAGGGCCTCTCTGGTGGGCTGCCCTTACTCGTTTTCATGGGAGAATGCAAGGCTAAGCGGGTGGCAACAGCCCCCAAAGAATATACCGTGGTGGAAGGGCCCTGCCGGGGCCCTGCTTCAAGAATCTCAGGGAACGTTCTGACCACTAGCTGGTGGTGACAACTGGCTCCTTACATGCGGATTTTGAAAGCAACGTGGCAACACATTTATGGTGTCTTTGGTCCGTGTTTCCTTTGTACAAGGCTTTTACAGGAATCCAAGCTTGACGAAGTGTTAGATGCTGATTTAAAGCAAGAATATACTTGGGTATGAACCGTTCAAGAGAACTGGACTCCATCTCCATATTTCCTGATGGCGCCAGTCTGTACCAGTTTGCCTTGGCAGAGACTCAGTTAGGAAAGGAGAGACAGAAATAAAATAGAAAAGAAAAAGAAAAAGAAAAAAAATCTTTTTTTTTTCTTTCCCAAATTCAACTAAATTATACCCCCTGAAACTGGCAGAGACTGAAAGCAATCACAGGCTCTCTCTGCAGGACCCATCTCACTGGTCAAAACTAAGAGTGGGTTCTGAAGGCCCCGAAGAAGTGTTGCCCAGAAGAGGGGCTCCCTGCCAAGTCGGACTGCCACCAAGAGGCATTATCTGCTTCCTACTTCCTGTGTCCTCTCAAAAAAAGAAACATTTTGCCTCACAAAGACAAACACTGATTCCAGGATCTCACAGTCCCAGCGTATGCCATGACCCCTGAAACAATTTCCATCAGCAAGTATCCAAAATATGCTGTTTTTCTCCTTGATTTCCTCTGTTTTTAGAGTATGATAGCCCTTATAAGGAGACAGTGTTGTGCTCGTTCCAAGAACTCTGCTCTCTCCCTCACTATCACCAAGATGCTGGGAATCAGTAAAGAAGGGTGAGCTGACAGGTCGGGATCTGACCCGTCAGACCTGGGATGCAGGTGGTGCATGAGTCCCCCTGAGACACTTTGCACTGGAGATTCCATTTGTGCCTGACTCCACAGGTAACACCTGACTCTCAGATCTCCACCTGCACGCTTCTGTTGAAGGATTTATAAGATCCCAACAATGGCAATCATAGGAGTGAAACAAGATGGTGGTCCGTGTCGTCCATTCTCCTGTGCCTTTTCTTATATGTAATGACCTCCATGTTGAAGGGTTTCCCTAGGGTCCATGTAAGCAGGAACTCCAGGTATGTTTGTGGCATAGGTGGGGGTGATGGTTTTGTGGGTGCACGCTTATCTAAACTCACCAAGTTGTATACAGTGATTTGCACTGTATTTTGTCGATCATACCTCAATACAGTGATTCAAAAATATTTATTCAAAGGACATTCACCATGCACACTGTTCATAGAACACAGCAGTTGCCATTGGTAATATCCAAATCATCACAATGTATGATGGTTCAGTGGGAGTTACAGACTTAAATAAGTAAATGTTTTCAATTGAGTGTAATAAGGATATTAGATATCTACTAATACCTTCCTATGAACCAACCCTTGAATATATTAGAAAATGTAACCAACTGTGTGAAAGAAGTGCTGTTGTTATTCCCATTTGACTGATGAGGAGACTGAACTCTGGGAGGTTGGTTAACTCTCTCCAGAGTATCCTACTGGTAAGTGATGCTTCTCTCCAGATCACGCTGGTGGTCCCACTCCAAAGCATGTGTCATTTCCATGGTACTGTAGTGCCCTGGAGGAACTGGTGAAGGATCAGTAACCCTGTGACAGAAGGTGCAAGTAATGACACACCCTCACACACTGCATTTTTCTTTATTTTTCAGTCCCTGCGTACCCGTGGCCCCAACTCCAACTCTCTTGCCTGAACCCCACGTTGCAGCCATGTCCCATCTTCCATTGCTCATCTGCACCCACAGGGCCCAAGCACCAAGAAGCCAACACTGATTACTTTCCCCCCAAATTTCTCTTTCCCCCTAGATTTTTCAGTGAAGCAGAGGACCTGGCTTTCTCCTTGAAAAGGAAAATAGAGACTACCAGTTGTGGTCTGGTTTCAATATAAAAATATATTGTAGGCTAAAGTGTCAAAAAAGAAAAAGAAAGAAGACATGACCCTTTTTTCTGATGATGGATGGACAAGCTTCTCACTTATAACAGAAATTCAGTAATAGCCCATGTAGTTATTAATTTCAGGTTATTTTTAAACCAACTAGAATACAAACTCCTCATGGGTAAGGATGAAATCTCATTGATCACTATAAACATAATACTTAGTACAGTACTTTACCTGTTGAACCAGTGAATGAATCTCTGTTCCATCCTCATCTCCTCTGTGTTGGTTGCCTAGCTATTGGTTGTTAATTCTTTGTAGTGCTTCATGTGAGCCAGATGTTTTTCTAGGTCTGGTGAATGCAGAATTAAAGAAGACACCTTACCCTTAAAAAGCGGGTAGTGTAGGAAAGACAAAGTGCTCTTTTCTTTTAAAATGTTCAGTCAAGGGCTGGGGTTGTGGCTCAGCGGTGGAGCGCTCGCCTCGCACGTGTGCGGCCCGGGTTCGATCCTCAGCACCACGTAAACATAAATACATTGCATTGTGTACAACTAAAGCAAATAAATAAATTTAAAAAATAAAATAAAATAAAATGTTCAGTCAAGCTCTGCTCTGGTGGAGGCTCTCAGTGGCATAGTGGCATACCTTTGTAAGAAAGAGTAATATCTGAACTCCTACTTGGTCCACACAATGTTTCCTGTCCTTGCTTCTGCCTCCTACCTCATGCTGCCTTTCCTCTGGGTGAATGTAGGCAAGCTACATTGGTATCCCTGCTCTTTTTCTTTCTTAGTCTTCTGAAATTTGTTCTCCACTTTGGGCCTTTGCAGTGGCATCTCTTGAGTTCACCTTGACTGATCTGCACCAGCCTAACTCATTTGGTCCTTTATTCCACAGCCTTAACAGCGTCTGCCTAGAGTAGCCTTCCCAGATGACCTCACTAAAATGGTCCTCTACTCTGTGCTACTCTGTGTAACCCACATAAGAGATGAAAAACTATAAACTATTTACTAAATAAGCCTCCACCTAAGGTACTAGACATAGTCTTCTCTTCTAATTCTACAGCAGGTTAAAGTGGTGAGCTTTGTTTGTTTTAATTTTCAAGAATCCATTTGTTATGTTTTCTCTGTTATTTTTATAGCTTTATTGCATTGTATTCTGAGCTGTTTTTTGAAGCCCTATTTATGTTGCTCAGAAATTAGAGGAAGTTTTTTTTTTTTTTTTTCATCAATAAAGATCGGGTAAATAAACTATATTACCTCCATAAAATAGAGAACTCTACAGTCATTAAAATGCTAATATATGCCTTTACTTATTGATATGGAAAGTCTGCCATAACATTATTGATTTTAAAACATCTTATTAGATGTTATCTACAAGTTCACCAAAATTATGCTAATGTTTTCTGAGAAAGATGTTCAACAGAATGATGGTGAGTATTTCCTCTTGGTTGTGGTATTTTTATGCAATTTTAAGTATTATTTGTGTTTTTTTTCTGTAGAGTAACATGCTTATAATTTTTATACAATATTTCACTCCTTGGGAAAATATTTTTATTTAAAAAAAAAAACAGTCAAATGAACAAGAAACAGAGACTAACAAAAATATGGTCTGCTGTGCTTGAAACCTTCCATGGTTACCCGTCACCTACTGCTGCTGGGTCTGAAGCCTCAATGCTCCCTGCAGGTCTTCCTCACAGCTCCACCTTTTCTCCAAGGCTTACCTTCAACAGTGCCCCGCCATTGGGATCCCAAGTCCAGGCCTAATAATCCTTTACATTTCTGTCAGACCGGGATGCCTGATCATAGTCTCATCCTCTTCATTCTTACAGAGATTCCTTTTGCCAATAGTGCCCTTCTCCACCTGCCCTTCAGGGTCACACCTGCACATCTTTGAGGACTCAGCTTCACACCCCTCCCCCTCTGACACTTTTAAACTTGGCCCATGACTGTGTCACAGCTCGGCACTCTCTTCACCCCTCTTTCGGGTCATCCACCTGTTCAAATTCATGTTCTGTCTAATAGCAGGTTCTGGTAATTAAAATGTGCCTACTAATTGCTGGAAAACATCCAGCCTCATAAGTCTCCTTTACTACAACACTGCAAATAGAATCATTACCAGTATTTGATGGCATGATATGTTCAGAAGGGGCTGGGGATGTGGCTCAGTGGTAGGACACTTGCCTGGCATGTATGAGGCCTTCAATTCCAAGTACTGGAACAAAACAAAAAAAAGAAAGAAAGAAGGAAAGAGGAAAGAAAGAAAAGAAAGAAAGAAAGAAAGAAAGAAAGAAAGAAAGAAAGAAAGAAAGGGAAGAAAAACCAAAAAACAGCTGTATGTTATGTTTGAGTTTCCCAATCTCACTCAACTAGGTAGTTCCTAGTTGAGCAGGACTCAGATCCAGGCAGATCAGCTCTCAATTCTATGCTCTTAACCATTAACTTTTGCTAGAAAATGACCATTTTCCACTCCAGGGACCACGTTACATTGGGACAGGTGGAAGTCAGATAAAACTCTGGAATGGTTGAAGTCCTTCTGGCAAATGAAGGAAAATACATTTTTCTTACCAGCCTCACACTGACATATCTTACAAGACTAACAAATCTTTGACTTGCTAATACTTACCTGTATATTTATCCTAACAGAGTTGCAACCTCTCTTTTCCAACTTTTTCCCCCCAGTGATGTTCTTTAATTTTGGTTTAGCATAGACTCAAACCCTAAAAGATGAGGGTTACCTAGGTAACTGGGGGAGGGGGATGGAGATGAAATCTCCAAGCTGCCACATAGAGAACTTTCTCTTTCTCCACCCTCTTTGAGACCACAATACCAACCAAGAGGAGACTGGCAACATTCCAAGTCTAGCAGGGTCCTAGAGTGGGAGCTCAACATGTGTGCATCCTGAATATTCCGACTTGTCCGGGAATGTCTGGAGGGTCAGCCAGGCAGGCAGGATATGCGCCAAGGATCCTCATGGGTGGGATTCCAATCTATCTGATAATTCTCTCCCCTATCTGGCCCATAGCCCTGCTAGCACAGCTATACTATTCTGTTGTTGCAGGTTTTAACTTGCCTGTTGCTTCTTTATTAAATGCTAAATCCACTGAGGTCTTCAAAGCCATCTTCTTTATTAGTGTAGACACTAATTAGTATAGCAGAGTGGTATTCATCCAACACCCAGAAGAGGTCCTGACCCATAGAACACACACAATAAATATGCCTGAAATAAATGTGTGAATGAATGAACGAGTGATAGAGAGCTGAAAGGTGACATGTGACCCAAGGAAATGGTTTTCATTGTAAAAGAGTGGCTATCTGCATGAAACAAGCATGGTGAGTTATTGCCATGGCAGTCTGGCTAATTCTGCCCTTAAGGACATGTGACAATATACTAGAAGAAAAACATTCATGCAACAAATATGATTATGAATCTCTGTAATCAAGAACGATATTACCTAATCCAGCTATTAAACAGGATATGAATATGAACAGGAGGATGCCTAGATAGAGCAATGAAGAGAGAAGTCAAGCCTTGACATAGTATAACTCCATGGTAGAATGCTTCTCTAGCATGCACCAGGCCTTGGGTTTCATTCTTAGCACGCACACACACACACACACACACACAAACACGCACACACACCAAAAAAAAAAAAAAAAAAAGCATTAAACATTTCTATTAAAATTTAACACTATTTACCCAGTAACATGTAACAAGAGAACTTGGAGTGAGTTTTCTCACTGGTTGTGTGACCACTTAAGAACAGAACGCTAAAGAACAGAAACAAGGAAAAGCTATAACATATTCTGGAAGCCATTATAGAGGGAAACATTCCTGAAATAACCCAGGAACCCGTGTAACCAGAGATTGAGTAGGAATCCACACAGAGCGTCACTGGAGAAGGGAGGAGAAGGTGTTGCTTGTGATGAAAAAGGAGTTTTAAAAATAATGTCTTTGCTACGTGCTAGCTGTGTGAGGTTGGGCATGAGACTCAGTTCATTCATCTGTGAAGGAGAGCCCTCCTTGAATGTTGTTGTAAGATAAAATGATCTAAAGCATGCAAAACAATCTGCATGGTTGACTACGCGGATAATTATAGTAGACATGATGGTGGTGACGATGATGTTAAGAGGAGGTAAACACACTGCAAAACTCCTCAGAAATACTTTATTCTGATCAAGGTAGGACAATCTTAAGTAGGGTTACCCCAGTTTTGGTATGTGGGTGATAAGCCAGAGATTGGTTGTTTTGCACTGATTCTAACAATGCCAAGGTATTTTCAGACTCTTGTAATTAGGAGAAAATTAAGCATGAAATATCTACCCAAATGTACTTATCACTACTCCCAGTGTCTGAGTCTATTTATTTGTCTACAATGGAAAGGCCCTGACAGGATGGACACTGGTATAGGGATGGCACACACTTGTTCCTTCCAGAGTGAGGTCTGTGAATAAATTCCTCTAAAAGTCTATGCAAGGATTCAATGTGGAAAGATGTTCAGTAGAACAAGGAATTGAAAGCAGTTCCCCTAAAGTTCTCTGTGAAAGTAAATGAAACCAATATTCTCAAGAGCTTACTCATAACATGGGAGCCTAGACAGTCTCCATGAGTCTTTCAAGAGTTGGCCATAGTTCTAGAGAAAGACATTCAGATCTTTCTACAAAGGGCTGCATACTTGCAGGTGAGAGCACATCTATAGTGCTGGGTGCAAAACGTCACCAGTGAAGTGTGACTATAAGATAAGATAGGAAAGAGAAATAATTTCATATCCTTGTGGAAACCACATCCTCAGGCAAATAAAGTTGTTTGTAGGGAGAGCATACTGTTATTCAGAAGGGATAAAATCAGAAACACAGCTGGCCAGCTGAGCATTCATTATATAGGTCTAGTGCACATGCTTGGTATATTCTCGTCATAGTAATAAAAGCTTATGTATGCTTATCTATATTTGTCTATTTGACATGTCTAGTTGAGAGTAATAGGTATGTATCTCAAACCAAAATTTTCCTTTGAATTACCAAAAGATTCGTTTACATATATATTTTACTCTGTTCCTGAGCATAGAAAAATATAGTTATTTATCCATAATGGAATGTAACTCCAGAGAAATTAACTCTCATCTTGCTCGTATCTCCCTTTCCAATCTAGTATTCTACTTGGTCTTATAGTCACACTGATATGGGTTGTCTTTATGTATGTGTTTCTGATATACATTTTCTGGATAATTTATCTTTAAACTTTCTGAGACACTTTTAGCAAATTGTGTCTTCCAAGAGGTGTACTGTTTTTTTTGCATCTGAACTGACATTTCCTAAATATTAAAAGGTGGTAATACACTAATTTACATTTGTATTTCCTTCTGTGACCTTATTTTGTGTTTTCTGTATTTTACGTTTTCCTATCATTTCCCCTATTTCCTGCCTTTTGTTAAATGAACTCTGCTTTGATTTCTTTAATCTCCTGTAGTAATTTGGGAGGAATCATCCTGTTTTTTATTTTTACTAAATTTTACAAAATAACCTTCTTGATCTGATATTCCTCTAATCATCAAGGTCACGGAGAGACAATGGTTTTTTTGACTCTTGTCTTATTTTAGTTGAGAATTAGCACATTTTATTTTTCAATTCTTCACAGGATTTCATAGTGTTGCATGTAGCTTTTCCAAACTGTTATTATTTCCCATGTATTTTATGTTTTGAGTTTCATTTATTTTAAAATTTAGAAAATTCTCCCTTTAGTTTCTTTTAGAAACATTTTTGGCTTTGTTCTCATTAATTTTCACTTTAATTGTTCTTATTCAATTGTCTTTCTGTGGTCCTCTCTTGTGGGTTGTTTCTCCAACATGGTATCCTAGGGGCTCTGCTTTGTGTCCTTTTATATCTTTCTCTATAGTCCCTTGGGGATGCCCTGGGTGTGGGCATCACCACTGTGCTGATGACCACTGAATCCCTGTTCTCAGATCAGATTTACCTTCTGACAGTGAGATTTGTGTAACCAAATACCAACTGAATGTCTTCTTTAATGTCTCAAAGACTCACATAGAACTTCAACAGAAATGTTTACATTTGTATAATATTTATTTACTATCTCTTGAGGTCAGGGGAATATGATGGGGAGACCTAGCCCATAATAAGAACTGTGACATGCCTAGTACTGCTAGAGGTACCACACATCACATCACTCAATCCCCATTTTTAAAAAATTTCATTGTTTTATTTTTTATTGGCACACAATCATTGCACAAGTTTATGGAGTACCATGAGATGTTTAGTACATGCATATGTTTGTGAAAATTTGCCTGCCCAATATTAAAAGTTGGGGAATGGCCTTGGAAAGGTTAAGAAACTCATCCACGTCTCAGTTTGGGATTTAAAATGCCTTGAACTTCCTATTTTATCCATATTAAAATTTTGCTTTTGTGGCTTGATTTACTTTCTTTTATAGATGGATCTTACTCTTCCCCTTCAGTTCATCATTCTGGTTTGTCCACTCCATCCTGAGGCTATTTCTAGATTGGATTCTGCAGGAAGTAACTCTGTGTGTTGGGGGGGGGGGGGGGGGTGTGACTCCTAGAGTTGGCCAGGAGACCAGCTCCACTGTGTGCTGGGGTGGGGGCTCTCCTGTACCCCCACCTCTTCTGGTGCCAGGACCTACATGTTAAGATGATTGGGACCTGCCATGGGCTTCTGCCTAAGAGATTCCTTGGCACTCAGAGCTGGTTTTCTTCCACTCCTTCCCATTTAACCTCAGAAGGTGGGGTGAAAGTAGAACACTACAAATATATGTAAAAATGGATGCCTGTGTTTGAGAGCCATGTGCACATTTCTGGTTTGCTCTGAGTTACGGTGCATTCTTCCACTGGTCTTGCTTGTCTCCAGCTGGGTTTCTTGTCTCTGACACTTCGGGCCAATCCAAGATGGCAGAGTGGTCAAAGGATGAAGCTATAGTGCTCTTGAGTTCTCTTGTAAATGGGATGTAATGTGGAACTTTTCTCCACCTATACTTTGGGTGGTACAGAATGCCTACATTCCTGTAGTCCTGCTTCTGAAGACCAAGGCAAACAAATTGTCCTTTGAATGTCTCAAAAGCTCTTTTTATTTTTTCTTGTAATGCCAAATGCAATATTTTTTTGAAAAGACTACACCAGAAGTTTCCCAGCTGAGAAAACAGGCTTGTGAAAAATGGTTTCAGAAAATGTAATAAACCATGCAAAAGTTGTTCAGGGTGTGTTTGAAATGAACATCTGGATATGAGCTGCTAAATTACCTCCTTTCCCCTCCTCCTTTTCCTCACAGCTGTTTGAAAGAGTCCTGAGGGCAGGGAAACAGGTCAGTGGACCAAATTACACCTTTCCCCCCCCCTTCCAATCCCTTTTGCACCTATGCAAGGAATCTAGTTCACATATGTGTTTAATAAGTGGGCACAAATACAAGAAAAAAATTATCTCAATTCCTGTTGACTTTCTGCAGCAACACCAAAGGAAAATAAACTCCGGATTTTAAAATTTCTCAAACAAAACTTATGGTTCTAATAAAATGTTGCTTTAAAGTTGAGTTTTTTTAATATATCAAGAACTGAACAAACCACTCATTTCTTTTCCTTTCTTAAGAATGAAGGATTATTACGTCACACTTTCCCCAAAGTGAAGAAAAAACAGTTCCCAAGGCTGTGCCTTTTAACTTATAATTGAGAAACATAAGCAGTTCTGTATGTTGTTACTGAATTTCCCATTGTATCTGTGTATTACCAACCCCTTCCACAGCCACTATTACAATGCACACATGGAAGGAAGGCATCCACTAGTTTGGTTCTTCAGAAAAGAACAAGTGATATAAGCCAGACTCAGAAAATCAAGGGCAGAGTGTTGTTTCTCATATATGGAAGCTAGACCAAAATCAGGGGGAAGAGGAGGGGACTCCCATAAAAATAGAAGAGAAATCAGTGAAGTAGAGGAAAGGAACTGAGGGGAAGGTAGAGGGCTAGAAAAAGGGAAGAATGGTGGAATGAAATTGATCCACGTATGCCATGTACATATATATAAACATACTGCAGTGAAGTCCACATTTATATATCTCTACAAAACACTATTTTTTTTAAAAAAGAATTAAATAGAAAGAAGACCAGTAGAGTGTGGAAAGGGGGTCTGGAGGAAGAAGGAGAGGAGGCCAAGAGGAAATACTGGGCACTAAAGTGGATCAAATTATATCCCATGCAGATGTGATTATGTCCAAATGAACCCCAATATTATATATAACGATAATGCACTCATTAAAATATAAAAAAGAACTTTGACACTGAATAGGTCTTTATGAAGTTATCAGTGTTCACATCTAATTCAGAAAATACGAAATAATGACCTCATATCAGAAGGCCACGTGAGCAAATCTCTGGGGAGACGTGATGGGCGTTTTCACAAGAAAAGAGGCTGACTCTTCAACTCTGGGCTGTCTCAGGACAAACTGGGCCCCTCTCATATTGTGTCAAGCATTCATCCCTTCTACTAGCTTCTCAGCCTTTCTGGACTAGGACTTGAGTCCCATTCATGCCTGGATTCTGATGCTTCACCATCAACAGTACATCATATACGCTTACTTCATGGATGAAGGACTGACTGAAAGACTGAATGAACTTTTAGCATCGATTTCAACTGGAAAAACTCCCTTATGAAGAAAAGGCTTTATCTTCACAAGGAAAGTTTTGAAAGTGCAGGATGGAATTTCTTGCATGAGATCCACCAAGCTTTTCTCATTGTTTAGGATCTGAGATTCTAAGTCCCTCTAAATGGTTGGAGGGAGATTCCTGTCATATGCCAGAACTGCATCTTCTTGTATCCCCCGTGCTGTCCTCACAGACACATCCCAATTCTCACTAGGACCAAGGACCTTGATTGCTGCCTACAGCTGCATCTTTCTAAAATCCTAAGGAAGGATTGGAAAGACTGGTGTGAATTGTTAAGCCACATAAGTTCAACATCTTCAGAGGATCTTATACATCTGATTTTGATTCTGAAGTTTTTGTCTTCAACTACCCTACAATAATGCAATTTTGGGGGAAAAGCTTTAAATAGGAAAAGGATGCTCCTAGGTTGTTGATTCTTCACATGCACATACTCATATGAGGGAGATTGAGCTACGAGAGGTCACACAAGGGGAGAACACACTCGAGGAAGGGTAAGAAGATACTTCTCCCTAAGCCACCATCCTGCCTCCTGGGCTGTATTCCATCTCACCACCCCAAATTGGGCCTTCCTCAGAGCTTGTTCGGCCTATATTAGATCATACCCCATCTGGTCTTTCTCGTTGTGGAATAACTAGGATGACCACAGTAACTCCATAACTGATTATCCAAAAAGACAATTCTGGGGTGGAAAGGGGACCCTATTTTTAATACTGGAACCATAGGTCTAAACTGGATAGTCATCAGAAACTCAAGTTGCACATTCACATCTAACTTAGAACCTTAATCTTGCTGACTTGGACCACAGGGATTTCTGTTTCTTTCAAGTTCCTTCAGCTCTCAGCCAAAGAGAAGTAAGGGCTTCTTCTGATCCAATTTACTTTTAATTGCATCAGTACATTTTAAACTCAGTGCTGCACTTGGGTTTCCTGGAAGGCCATGTCAATAGATTGTGAAACATCTGGATCTTTGGGTCTCAGGATGTTGGAATATAATGAGCAATTTTTATCCCAAATCTTTAAAGTCATGTAGATAAACCGATTGGTTTCGATTCAGGGAACTTAACTGCCAGCTTCAATTAGCCAGGCTTCTTTAATATATTCTTTTTCTAACATAGTAGGCAACTTCGATAAATTATTATTTATGGAGTACTTATTAAAATGCTACAGGGAAATCATTCCTGGAAACATCTCACTGTGTAACTGTAAATGATCAAGCCCTCACTTGCTGATTGAGTGTATGAGGACGTAAGTCAGATCATAGGATCACAGCAACTCATGCCTAAGGGAGACCTCAGACAGCATTCAGACCAGCTGTCCATGCCACCTCGGAACCTCCAATAACAGCCCTTCCTAGTAGATATCCGGGAAATATCTGAAGCACCGATCATGGTGGGACTCATCCCTGCCCAAACTACCTTCTCTTTTGCTGAATGACTTTGCCAAATCACACTGGTTCCTGATTTTAACTAGAAGTCTGAATTTTCCAAACATCCACACTAATACGGACTCTGTCCTCTGACACCATTCTTTTCTTTCAGCCCTTTCTGTTCACAACTCTGGCAAGGCAGTGAAGAGTTGGTGGGAAACAAGCGTGACCTATAAAGTGATAGACAGTGAAGCAAAGTGGTTATCCCACAGTCTGGGGCTAAAGGACTTGAGTTTGAATCCTGGTACTGCCCATGACAAGGGGACAAGGCAAATTATCTATAACCTCTCAGAATCTTAGTCTTCTCATCCATACAACAGGAGATGTTATTGGTTAGTGGTGTTACTTTGGGGGACATTCTTGAAAGATTACAGAATGCAGAGTATCTAAAGTATTTAAAACAATGTCTTCTGGTATACAGCAAACACTATTTAGCTATTACTACAGAAAATCTGGACATTTTCCTGCTAGTGTAAGATCAGTAGCTGGTAGACCAGGGCTGAGTCCTTTGTATGGTATAGCCCTAAAATGCAGCTTCCTCAAAATACCCTGCCAAGTGTTCCCAATTCTTTCATTTGAGTGTTTGACTTAATTTCTGTTGGTATTGGAGAATAAATTCTAGTAATTAGGAGTCAGGGCCTAGGAAATTGTACTCAACTCTGAATATACATTACATTAACTGGAAAGTTTTCTTTGTAAAAAGAGTAATGAAATAAGAATTCTCTGAGGCTTCAGAAAGGACTATTTTCAGGAGACTCCTCTGGGAGTTCTAATGTTCAGCCAGGTTAATAACAGCACATTAAAATGTAAGTTTGTGGGTCAGAGTCTGGGTTCCCGCCATTACTAGCTGTATTACTTGGGCAGGTTTCTTGATCTCTCCACGCCTCGTTTTCTGCAAATGTGAAATGGAGATCAATGTTGAAGTTTTCCTCTTCATTGAGCTCCTCTGACATTTAAATGGCCTAGCACGAGTGGACAACAGAGCACACATTAGGTGTTCTGGATACCTCACCTTAGTAGGGGTCTTCCATCCTCATCCTATTTCTGTGTCTCAATTCTGTTTCATCCTATCGACAGGTGTTAAAGAGTGGTGAGCACTTCCTCAGCTATAGGTGCAACCCCTGGTCCTGGGCACAAGGACCTATCAGGAAACCCTTATCTTGCCTGGGTATGTTTCAGGTTGCTTTTCTGATAATTAAGACTGATTTGCATTTAAAGAGCATGGGAGAAGACAAGGGTGCCCAGTGGCAGAGCAATGAGCACAGAGGAGAACAAAGTCATCAACCCAAGATGTTGTTTATATCAGTAACCATCAGGCCTGGACCAGTCACTGAAGCATGTGTCCAGCATTGCCTGGGGAGCTGCACATACTTGCCACTCAAACTAGCAGTACCAGCAGCACCTGCTAGCTTCTCAGAACCACAGAATCATCATCCTCACCCCAGACTCCCTGACTCAGAAAGTGAATAGTCACAAACCCCCAGGAGGTGTGATTGTACATTAAGTCTGTGAGCATTGATCTCCATGGACATTAAGAGGAAGTCATACTCAAAGTTTGCAAAACTTCCCGAAAACGACATTCAGCCTGCCACCCCCCTCCCGCCCCAGTTGGGATACTTGGAGAATACTCTGAAACATCCCCTTGAATCAAACCTCTTTAAATTATCAGAATATCTCCATCTCTCCCCCATCCTATACCCCTTTTTTTGAGTCATTTTCAGACTTGGTGCTTCTACCTGCTTCCGGGTCCTTGTTGGAACAGAGTACCTGATATTTGGCTTAAAGGAGTGCCTTGTACCGATGCTCTAATTGAGTCACAGAATAAGATATTGACTAATCCAGTTTCTCTCACTAGTTGATATTCCTAGGGCCTATGATCTTTAAGGAACTAAGGGATGTAGAGCCTGAACTCAGTTATTTCCCTCCCTCCCCCCTCCCTCTCTCTCTCTCTCTCTCTCTCTCTTTCCTTCTTTCCTTCTTTCTTTCTACCTTTGAAGTGCTAGACTTTGAACTCAGGGCTTGCCAGGCAAGCACACTACCACTGAGCTACATCCCCAA
This sequence comes from Tamias sibiricus, assembly GCA_025594165.1. NCBI lineage: Eukaryota > Metazoa > Chordata > Mammalia > Rodentia > Sciuridae > Tamias > Tamias sibiricus. The sequence continues at coordinate 169,376,967 of CM046659.1, forward strand.
ATCTATGGCCTGATTCAGAGAGAAACAAAGAGAAATATGGCCTGTGTAGCATTGCCAATGGCTTTTATTGAACAAAAAAGGCCCCAAAGCAGGGAACACTTCCCCCCAATTATCATTTAGCTTTACATTGTCATTACATGTATAATGAAATCTTGGATTTCATGAGTTTCAAACAGCTGGAGAAAAGGAGGAAAGTCAATGAATTAAAAACCTGGGGTGAGTCGCAGAGTACAAGAGTCTGCTCTTGTTCTTACATGTGCATCTCACACACACATACACACACACACATGCACACGGACGTGTGTGTGCACTTACACATAAAGAGGGAGCACCTACCACTATACTGGTCAATGTGAATCCAAAAGAGGACAAAGATGGGTTCTGTCCCCTCCCAACCCTTTTGGAGCTAAGACCTTAAAGGGGAAACAGATATGAATAAAAAAAAAAAAAAAAAAAAACTTCAAAAATATCTGGTACATGATAACAGTGATAAATGTTCACAGAATATAGGTGCCAGTGCTATAAGCACATATAAAAAGGGAGAAGGACCCATTCAGAAAGGTTTTCCTGAAGAAGCAATAAAAGTGAAGGGTGGGTTGAGTTGACCAGGCCAAGACGGGTGTGACAGGGTGTGGAGGCCCAGCTGGCGCTGAAGTCCTATGACCAGGGGAGTCAGTCCCCTTTTTAAGGAACTGAAACAAGCCTGCAGAGAATGGAATCCAGAGAAGGGAGGAGGGGAAAAGGGGATCACAGGCCCGGCTGCACAATGGTGGGAATATTTCTGTCTTCCTTCTAAGAGCACTGGGAAGCAATGAGGGGTTCCAGGCAGCAGGCAACAGGACTAGATTTGGGTTTCTGCAAGAGTGGTCTTTCTGCCACGTGGGAAAAGACTGGGGGAGGGTCAAGAGTGGAGAGGAGGAACAGACAGTTCAGAGGCCACTGCAGGCTCCCAAGGTAGATGGCATGGTGATTGTGAAGGTGATGGGGCAATGGAGACAAGTGGGAAATTCCAGGAGACATTTAAGTGACTAAATCAAAAGTGCTCAATTAGTTTGGTGGAAAGGAGGAGGGGACAGAGAGATGGTAGGATGACAAATAGTTTGCAAAACTGTCCAGATGCTGGTCTTCTGGACTGAATCAGGGAACTCTGGACAGATTCCAGACTGGAAAGTAAGGGTGGTCACGAGTTAGGTTTTAGATTTTTAGAGTTAAAGTCCTTCCCTGACTTCCCAAAGATACACAGGTCTGGAGTTTGGATGAGAGTTCTAGGCTGGATGAAGATATTTTGTAATAATAATTTTAAATGTAGAAATGACAGGTTATTGTTTACCAAATATTGATTCTGTGTCAAGGCTATGTGCCTATTATCTAATTTAATTCAAAAAGTACTCTGTATGAAAACACCAGTCATCCTCACACTATGGATGAGGAAGAGGAGGCCCAAAGAGAGCTTACTTTCTATGCTGTACCCACTGTGTCACACTGCCCCCTGCTGAGCACCTACTAAGTGCCACACTTTTATGAAACAATACCTCCCAAGCAGCTTGTATTTCCATAAAACTGGTACATGGGATTGTGCATTTCCTAGAACAAACTGAAAGAGAAGAAACCATGAGTTAGGATTTTCTTCATTTGTCAATGAGCAGTTTAGGCTTCTTGTCTGCAAGCCACACCCCACTGGCTTCACTTTTTTGGTCCAGGGCAATTTTTTCTTCTTCTGATCTCTGGTGTCAGGTTGACCCAGGACAGGTAGGTTAAACAAGAGGAAGTTCACCATGAATCTTCCCCCAGGCAAAAATCTCCACTGGCCTTCAATTTCAGCCACATCTCAGACACATAAGAGAGCACTACTCTCCTTTGTAAAGGTAAACTAAGGCTCACACTTATTGTAGGCAGCTGTCTCCATTCACCTGTCCCAGCATTGTTCTGAGAATGAAAACAAGGCCATCTGTAAAACCAGCTCTGAAGCCGAGATAGAACTATCACAGCAGCTAAAGAGAGAACATTTATACAAAATGATCCCTATATACATATGCTCCTTTGGCCCAGACATTTAACATAACCATGAAGAATTTCATCATTACTCAGAAGATTTTGAGATTTAAAACTGGAAAATTCTCAGTAGTTTGCATGGAATGAAGCATACAGATCTGTGCTAAAAACATACGTCACTCTTTAACCTTCTTGTTAGTAAAAATGGCTTCACTGGAAGTCAATAAATTATGCCTTTATATGTGTGCATATGTGTGCACAGAAAATAAACAAATTTCAAGGATGCACTTTCCATTTAGCTAAAAATCAGTTTTGTCCCTAATAAAGCGTGTTTCACTGTTTCAAATAATATGGAACCTTGTTTACAGGATCTTGAGATTGCTCATGGCAGCCAATTTTATCATGAAGTAAAAAGTCTCAAGTCAGTGAGCCTGTTCTTGGGCTTCACTCCTGGAGAGGCTATAAAACTTGTCCTCTCTGCATTAAGTCTCACTTGTCATATATTTTGATTTTCCTTTAATTTATATATCAAATTATAAGAGCCACAATGTTTGGATTATCCAAGGTATGTTAGACAACTCAGAAACAATGCCATTTTTGAGCAGATAACCCATGCTCTCCTTCAGGACTCTCTGAGACTTTTAACAAACAAGAATGCACAAACCCAAGCCCAAAAGGGAACATATCATTTTGTACATATTTTTCCAGTGATATTATTGTGATTTATTTTTACTCGAAGAGTAAAATGTGCTCATCGTAAATCATTTCCTTCTTACACAGGAATAGAAAGTGGCCTCATAGGAAGCAAGGTGAAGAAATAACTGTTAGCTGCTTTTCCAGGTATTGCCCAATGGCCTCTCAAAGCAGAGTTTATACACACCATGTTTAAAAAAAAATCATCTAATCTGCCACACTTTGGTGCACATAAGATGTTACCAAACCCAGATAAAGATAACTCCAAGTGATTCCTTATTCTGACTAAGCCCAGTTCTTTCACCTATACCTGCATGTAATCATTTCTGCTTCATCAATAACTTTGCACTCTCTCCAGTGGATGCTTCCAGAATATCATCTGCATCAAGCTCTCCTTTTTAAACAATCTTTTTTGGTTTTGCTTTCACCCTTCCTTTTTCCATGTCTCCTCTCTTTACAAAAAACCATCTCTCAAGGTCTACACTATGAGATTCATTTTTCTAAAATTGCACTCCTTTCTCCAAACAATGCCAAATTTGGCTTTCAATACCATCACTCCAGGAAATAATCTCATGTTAATATTAAAAAGGGTTTATCCTGTCGTTAATTAAAGGGGACACTTTCTGAAACTTTTCTTCATCGATGTATTAATTCAATAATTATTTGTTGAATATCTGCTATGTACCTAAGTCCTTTATCAACTCTCAAAGCTATTTTACCAAAAACATTAAAAAATTATCTTTGTCTTGTTTTTAATATTGCTGTACAAGGAACTTTCCATTGTACTTATCAATGTCCCCATTAGAAGGTCTCATGTACCATATTTATGTTGAACTGTAGCTGTGGCAAAAAACATTAAATGAAATGAAACTTGCTATTTCTCCATAGTAATCAATAGACTTCCTCCTTACTGAAAGAATTCGCTGTTAACACCAGCCATTAGGAAGTTCAAATACAGTCCCCAATTACAACAACTCTATTACTCTTAGATTTAGCATATTCAATTCTCCAAAGATTCTGAATCCTTATGCCTATATTCCTTATGCCTTTTCTCAGACATCAATGTTTTGGCCACCCCAAGTCTATCTTAGAATGCTTTGTGCATAAGCAAACAATTCTTTCCTAATGCTTGTTTTACAATAACCTAGAACCAAATGTCCACCAATATTTGTCAAATGAAGACCACAGGCTTTTCCTAAGGACCTCAACTCAGTCTCTGAAACTTGCTCTATGGTCTTTCAGTCTTGGCTTTGGAAAAGTCATCAGGTTACTAACTGCTTTAGGGACCATAAAACAAAGTTTGTTCCTAAACAGGAAAAAAAAAAAAAAAAAAAAAAAAAAAAAAAAAAAAAAAAAAAAAAAAAAAAGACTCCAAGAAGGAAAAATGTATGCACAGAACATAGGGTGAGAAAAGGCCCCTCAGAAGCTTTGTTGGCAAGAATCCCAAGCTCATGTTACCAGGAGTATTTACATTAAAAATATATCTTCAACTTGAGCAACATCTCTGAGGTCTAACTCAAATCCTGCCTGGGAATTCTTTGGTTTTACTACCATTTGTCAACTCAAGCTTCGGCTATGATTTCCATGCCTTCTGAGGCATGAAGGCAAATAGGGCAGAGTGAGGGCTGGAATTGTAGCCCTGATAGAATGTGGTGGGAATGAGAGGGGCTTCTGAGATTTTTCAGCAGCAAGTGTCTGGTTGCAGGCTTCATAGCCAAAAGCATTTCTCACACATTCTAACCTTTTATGTGCAAGGAAAAGCCCAACAAGGGGTGAGGAGGTTGGCTTTTGCCTTCTTTTCTGGGGAATACTCCTGGAGATAAACATATGTGGTCCCCTTTTCCCATCGGCCAGAATGCCCCTGGGAGGCTTTGTCAGCTGTAGGAGTGGAGAGAGAGAGAGAGAAAAGAGAGAGAGAGAGAGAGAGAGAGAGAGAGAGAGAGATTGATTTATGGAGTTTCCTTTTTAGTTATAGTCCTGGTTTTCACTAGGGTACCACCCAGTCTTAACTATTTTATCTTAAGCTTACCATTATGAAACACCACTAATCAGAGAGGCATGTAAAATATAATTTCATTAATAATATGATTTTGTTTTAAAACAATTCACAAATGTATGTTTAAAGAAAAGTTAAGTGAATAAGCAATTCCAATCTTGGTCTCTCTCAGCAATACTACTGGAATAATTCTATGAGTGACCACATGGTGCAGAAGAAAACTCAGGTCACTCAGAATTGGAGTCAGGAAATCCACCACTAAGCAACAAAGTAATGATGAAGCTCCACCTATCATTCATCGTCCTAGTCTTAGTTTTGAACATCTTGTCCCCAACTGGGCCTTATATTTCACTCAGTGCAGTACTCAGTCTCCTTGATGAATTTTTTTTTTCACCACTCTTGGTCATGTTTTGCAATTTGGACTTGACTTCAGGCCACAATCATCTGTTTGTTTTCCTGTGCCTCACTAGATCTATTTTCCAGTTCATAGATTCTTTCTTCAGCTATGTCTATTATGGTTTTTCATGTGTTCATCAAGATATCTTTTAAAATATTTACTTGCTCTATTCTTTTCTAGAAGTTTCATTTGGTCCTTTTACAAATATGCTTATTTTTATACCATATTTTCCATTCTAACTTTAATGTTCATATTTAGCATAATTTAATTTTATAAGCATTTCCTGATTGTCATATTAATTCAATTCCTTGGAGTTATTAATGTGTGTGTGAGAGAGAGAGAAAGAGAGAGAGAGAGATACAGACAGAATTGACTCTCCCTTATGGATTTTTAGCCTGACTTTTGGTTCTACTCACCTTGTAGGCAGCCTCATTAGGAGAGTATAGCCCTTCTAACAGGTAATGAGAACAAAATGAATATATATACACCCAACATTCTTCCTAGATACCTCTCCATTCTAGGCCAATCATCCCATGGAGAGCAGGAATTTGTTTTCATTTTCTTACACTACAATACTCTCTGGTCAGTCACATAGAAAAATTTAACAGGGAACAGCATGTTCAATTTCATGATTAATGATCCACATTCTCTTGAGATAACAGAAAAAAACACCAAATACACAGTACCTGGAAGTTCTTTTTTTTTTTTTTTTTAGATTATTTATTTACTTATTCATAATGCACAAGTATATCATCTTTTTACATACAACTGCTTGTATACAAAGTATATAAGTACCATTCAGATCTTTAATCATGCATTTAGGATAGTGATATCCTTTAGAGCACGTAATCTCAAGTTAATTCTGATAGAGAAGACCTGTCCCTCTCCTTTGTTTGCACCATGAACTGTTCCTCAGTACATCCTCCAGGGGGCGCTTACCGGATTACAAGTGGTTCTTCTACAGTTCTTGTGAGAAGAGGGCCCCATGAATCAGAAAGTGTGGTGAATGCCCTGGAGTTGTCTGTTAGTCATTCTGCTGCATTTCATCAAATGTCCAGTAGGATCTTGATTTAACCCACTCTTGAAGTTGCAGAGAATAAACACTTTAGGCAGTTTTCTTCTCTTTATTTTGCTTTGTATCCTGGAGATTGAAAAACCTACACAAACTTCCCTGTTCCCACATATAATGAAACAAAGTCTTAGATACACTAAAATAATTTCTAGGTCACTCAAGAACATAAAGTCATAGTATTTGAACCCTGGCCATGCTGGTTCCAGACTCTGTGCTTATTTCTCAGCAGTTCAAGTCAGAGGGCAGAAAGTACCCAAGTCTGCTGGATCACAAGCCTTCCCCAGAATGAACAGTTCAGGCAAATTTATGCATTTTATTCTATCATAAAAATTCATATAAATTTTGTATTTCATTTCACAATAGTTTATATCAGTTTTAAAATGAAAGTAATATGGCTCCATATTGAATTAAATCACCTAGTTCTTATTTTAATCTCTTTGCCTTTATAGCTATTTTCTTTCCCTTTTGTTGAAGCCCTGGCCACCTGTCTACTAAGACTCCATGCTCTGTCTATATGATATAAAATTGTCACACTGCACACTATATACAAGTCTTGAAATATCACATATTTACTTCATTAATAAGTATAATTTTATGTATTAATTAAGATAAAATTATTCATTCATTCATTCATTCATTCATTTTTGTTGTTGCAATGTGTCTGTCTAATCAGGAACTAGATATCTTAGACTCCTTGCATGGGGGGTAATATGACTAAATTACACTAAACAATTTACTGGTAGATGTGACAAATGCCGTTTAAAGACTTGAATTGTTTTAATATCCCCATTTGAAATGTCCCTCCCCAACCCCCCATCTCTCCCTGACACATAACTGTGGATACCCAAGGCAGCCTTGACAATCAAGCATTAAAGATGGCTGAGTCTCCATCAGTGGAGTCCTTCTTGCGGAACAGACCCCATCCTCACTATTGCTGCCAATCTCTCTTTACAAGAGCAAAATGTAAATGTCTATCATCTCACAGCATTAAGATTCTGTTGTTTAAATGACTGACTTTTCCATACCTTTTCCCCAGTCCCAGCCTCTCTCCTGGTCTAACCAACCCCAAGCTCTGCTCCAAGGTATAAGGGTGTGTTAATATTGCTCCCCGTATTAGTTTTCGATGGCCTTTATAACAAAACTTCCACAAATCTTTTGCCATAAAAACACAGAAATCAATTCTCTACCAGTTCCAGGAACTACAAGTTCAGCATCAGTCTCACGTGGTCCAGGCAAAATATCAGGTCTGGAGGCTTTAGGGGAGAATGCTATTCTTCTCTCTGCAGCATCTGGAGGCTTTTGGCTTTCCTTAGCTTTTAATTGTACCACTCAAATTTCTGCCTCCATCTTTATCTGACCTTCTCCTGACTTCTCCTGCATGTTTGTCTAATGTCCTCTGCCTCTCTATAGTAAAGTCATTTGTGACTAGATCTAGGACCCACCTGGATAATAACAGAATATTCTCCCTAAGTTAAGAGCCTTAATCATGCATGAAAAGTGACACTTTCCCCTTAGAGGGTAGCATTTGCTGGTCCCAAGGAATGGCAACAAATGTCTTTGGGGTGCAATTATTTATCCTACTACTCTGTCCAAAATAGCATGAATGAATCTCCAGAGACAAAGATGATACAGGAAAAAAGAGCCCTTGAAGTTAGGAAGATGCTGAAAGGAAGTTGAGTGATAATAACATCTTTCACTAACTACTTTAGTGAGAATAAGAAACACTGAATTTCACACACATGCAAACACACATACACACAATGAGGAAGGGTTCAGGAACTCTAAATGAAGGGCCTGGGCATGACCTGCCCTGCACATCTCAGTCCTAAAAAGCATCTTTGCTGGAGGCAGCCATAGGCTCAGCTCTATTTCCTTTTATTTCCTCAAACAGCAGAGATTACTCAGAACCTGTCTTGAACTCTTCTCTGTGGTGGGATAACAATGGAGAAGACACAGGCCAAAGTCCCTGTGCCCACGATGCTTACATTCCAGCCAGGAGCAATGCTAACTCAGTGATACAGAAATAAAACTGTTCATGTGCCCAGTTTCCAAACTCTTGGCATCTCTCTCTTACCTCTTGGACTCCCCAAATGTATGTGTGTGTGTATACACACACACACACACACATACACACACACACACACACACACACACATATATTTGGTACTGAGGATTGAACTCAGGGGCACTTGACCACTGAGCCACATCCCCAGCCGTATTTTGTATTTTATTTAGAGACAGGGTCTCACTGAGTTGCTTAGCACCTCGCCATTGCCTCTGGAGCTGCTGGGATTACAGGCATGTGCCACCATGCCTGGCTGGACTCCCCAAATATTAAACATTGGAACCAATAAATCACATCTGTGGGTTCTATCTTCACCTGTTTGGCACTGAACCTGTGTTAAAGGAACTTCTAATTCTCCTACAAGGGTGTTTTTTTTTTTTTTTAAATCTATTTATTTTTAATTGGGTTAGTCATAGCACATAGTAGGTTTTTGCATAATTTCCTGTCCATTAGTAGGTTAGAAATAACTTCCCCAGGGTAAAAAAGCACATTTCACCAGACAGCTCTGGCTGCACAGTCTTATCATTTAGATTTTATACTTTTGCTCATCTTTCATCACTGAAGGCCCCCCTTTCCCTGCTCTCCCCCCATTTCTCCCACTTCAGCTTACACTGGGCCGTACAGACAACCAAGACAGACAAACAACCTATCACCACCCACTGACACCCCAGCCACTCCTGTCTGGCCCCGCTCTCAGCACAACCTGATGAAAAGATGTCACTGCAGACAAGCATTTAACCTCCTCACCTCTCCCCTCTGCCCTCTGCCTTGTCTGAGCAGCAGTGGGGGAAGCAGAGTAAGAGATTAAATCAGGTGGTTGAAAGCTAATACCGTCTCCCAGCAACTCTCAAAGTGAACCCAGGAATCCAAACTGTAATATTATCCCCCAGGAAAAGGAGCAAAACACAAACAAGTCAGGCCCTTCCTGGATTCTCTGCTGGGGTTCCCGGGGGTGGGACATCAGCCTGGCCTTTGCTGGGGTGCATCTGGGAGAGGAAAGGAAGGTGGGGCTCACCCAGACATCCATGTGGGAGCAATCAGAATCACGTCCGCCAAGCCTCCAGGGCTCTGGGGGACATTCAGAAACTCCAAACAAGTGCATGGAAAGATTTGCTTTGTTTTCTTTTTGCCCCTGCTGAGAAATTCTGCCCATTGTGTTTCTGTGGGAGGCTTTTGTGGCTAATTTTGAAAAATGAGGTGAACAGGTAAACTGCAGCTAATGGGCTCAACCCCAGGGCAGACATCTGGGGCGATGTTGACTTTGTTGCCAGAGAGCCAGCTGGCCTCTGCACTGCTCCCCCTGCAGCCCCGCTCCCCGCTGGCCTCCAGGGGGACTTTGGCTTCTAATGAACCAACTGCAGAGTCCCTGCCACTGCTGCTGCTGCTGCTGCTGCTGCTGCTGCTGCCACTGCCCAGGGTCTCGCTGACGCTTCATAAATGTTTGTTTTATGAACGAGCATGCACTTGGCACCCCTTGAACATGTTTCTCCTTCTCCTGAGAGGGGACAGATTCCCAACTAGGGGAAAAGGGAACCATTGTGTATGTTCCCAGACCTAGGGAGAAGGAGACTGGGTGGAACCTGGGACTCAAGTGTCCCTAATGAGTTTTCCTAGTGACCAAGCTGATAGGGGTAAGAGTAACACTTATGTTCCAGACCCTTCTCTGGCTGGGTGCTCACCACTCTTCTTCCTTACAACAATCATGGGATGGACACAAGATTTTTTTTTCATCCGCAAGTGAGAAAACTGGATTTGATTAGTGCATGTGATAGGTATGTGTGAAAATATCATGTTGAACCCCACCAGTATGTAAAATTAATGTGTTAATTAAATTGTTTTAAAAGAAAACAAATAGTACATGCAACAGACCTACATAGCAAAGTTATTGACCCTGCAGTTACAAGTAAATGCAGGCCTAACTATTTAGAGCAATGCTTAGGAGTGTTGCTTAGGAGGCTGATGGCCTGCCTTCAGCCCCAGCTCTGCCATTGAATTGCTATGCAACCTCAGCAAAGTGAATTTACCTCTCTGGACATTATGTTATTATTTGTGTGTTCAATGATAAGGATAATAGTCCCAGCCTCTTGGATTGTTGTCATGTCTAGTGAGAGAAATGGATGTAGAAGATCTTAAAGTGCCCAGTGCCTGTGAGTGTTCAAAATTGGTATGACAACATCAACCATCTTCTTATCCAGAACCATGTGCAGATTGTTTCTAGAGAGTAGAGAGATAATTGGTTTCTAATAATACCAGGGAACACTAAGGTATGTATGGATGTCCCAAGTGCATTGTGGCTGATCTAATGTTAGATGATCTCCACTGGGTAAGGCAAAACGACCTTTCCCATTCAAAAGGGTCTACTATCAACACTGAGTGTGTGAAGTGAGGGGAAATAGAGAGTGTAGGTCTTGCCCTACCTGGGCTGAGAGTGAGGTCTGGTTTCCCTACACCACCCTGGTTATGGAAGCCTATCCACCTTTGGCAACAGAATATTTCTACCTGGAACTGACAGGCATCAGCCCCATCCACAACTAGAAGCCTACAAAGACACCTTAGCATGGGATTTCCCAGTGTGTCTTTCCTATCTTTTGCCTTAATCTGGTGCCATGGACAGTAAAGAAAAAATGAAAGTTGGTAGGTCCCTTCAACCGGCTAAACAGCCCCATCTATGGGCCATTCATTCATTCAACGCATTCACTCTGCATTTACAAAGTACCAGCCATCGTGCTAAGTGGTGCACAAGCAACAGAGAGGGGGGAAAAAAGGACATGTGTGATGAGACAGGGATGTAAATTCACTGCAGGAAAAGTCTCAGCCCTTTTGTAGAATTTACCATTGATCAGAAGTTGTGTTGCATACACAAAATTTGAGTGTGCGCGCATGCGCGCGCACACACACACACACACACACACACACACAACAACACACCACAAGCAGGAGTTGGGAGCATTCAGTTGATGTGGATATGGCTACCCACACGGGGAAATCTTTTGTCTGCATTTACTCCCCCACCCTTGACCTTGGTGTCCCAAATTTCCACATCCCAACACTGCTCTGCTCTCTTCCACCATATAACCATTCCCCAGATTTCATACTTGAGCTCACAGGGTCTGTCAAGCTGGGCTTACAGGGAACCCCCATACTTTCACAGTGTGAGTTCTGCATTCCCTGGGTCCTGATGGTCACCTTGTCAATGATCATTTTGGGGAGGGTTTTATGAGATATCAAGGCAGATGTGAACAGATGTGGAAGAGTGGATATCTTCTGAATCTAGGGAGATATGGCAGAACTATTGCTTTGCTGAAGGTTGATGCTGGAGGAGGGCTGTAGTCAGAAAGGCAAAGGTATAGGTACCTCGGTTTTCATGTGGTGCTATCTGGTGGCTGTGAGGGAGTCCTTACCCCAATGTGGACACACAAAAAATATCAGTTGAATGAGTGATTCAATAAATTAATGAATGAGTTCCAAGAGGTACAGACATTGATGTCCTAAGATGGCAAGGATAAGAGCCAGTGCTGCCTGGGAGGAAGTGACAGGGTGGGTAGGAGCCAAACTCAGGAGACACCCAACCCATGTTAAACTGAGTTCTTTAGGTTCTGCCAAGGAAAGAGGGCTCTGGGCAGGTTTTAATCATTGTAGGAAACTGAGGCACAAACCTGTCATCAGGATTCAGTACAAATAACTAGTGTGATGAAAGAAATAATAATATCCAAAGTATTTTGAGCTCCAACAATATATCAAGAACTTTCTAAATACTTTACATTTGCTCATTATAACCAAGCATGATCAGATAGTAGATTTTTCCCAAACTTTCAGAAAAAAATATAAAAAGAAATAGATTTTTAAAAAATCCTCCACTCAGTGCTTAGATTCATGTCTAAGAAGTCTAATTCCAGGGACTGCTTTCTTAAGACAACTACTTGGGCAGAGAAAAAGTTCAATTGAGAGGGTAGGTGAGTCTGAAGACTCCTCTCAGAAAATTAGCAGGACCATGTCCAGATCTCACCTGTAGAGGGAGCTAGATCAGCCCTACAGAAATGGACAGAGGTGTGTCTTCCTTCACGAGTAGGCTTGGAACAGGCTGCTTCAGGCTCCAATGGCAGTCAGTAGTGCAAAATGGTACTCTTGATGGTCCCTTTCTATTTGCAGAGCTTCAGATCTCAACTCCACACACATGGGTCCCAAATTGACAATTCCTCTCCTAATTGACCTTCGGGTTTCCATTGCACAATCCCAAATGCTTTCTGGTTATAGCCCATAGCTGGCCTATCAGCAGCTCAAACTTGACTCAAGGACAAAAACCTGGCTCATCTTTCTCCCCAACTCAAACTGTCCGCCTTTCCCACTTCCATTTGTCTGTCTATGACACCATCATCTGTCTCCAGGGGTCCAATCCTTAGAAACTCACCGTCTACCTCTTTGCCTTTGCACAATGAGAAATCGTTTATGAATCCCACTAATTTTTCCCTTTGACTTAAAAAAATATTATCATTACATAAAGTTTTGATTCTTTTCTAACTGGAATGCCCCTCTGATATCAGCCTCTCCAGTCTTTGACCCATTCATGAGTTCAGTTATATATGGTCTGAATAGTGCTTGGATTCAAGTTTGATTCTTGTCTCCAGTTTCTCTCTCCTTGTTTCCTTTCCCCCACAGGCTGCCAAACAGATCTCTCTAAAGTGCATTTCTGAGCTTGTCACTCCCCTGAGCAACAAATTTCAATGGCTCCCCGCTGCCTGCCAAATAACATCCAGATTCTTTATCATGGCTTTTCACATCCACTTAGATGTGGTCTCAACTCAGTGCACATTTATTGAGTCCTACTTAGTGCCAAGCCCTGCACTAGGAGCTGTAAATATAAAACTAAACCCTGGGTGCTTCCTGCCCTTGGAGAAGAAAAGGAAGATAAGCTGGTCCCCAAATCTCTAACCAGTACTTTTTTTCCTCTCCTGCCCACTGCTAAAGGTGTAAAGTTGGATATTTGCTGTGCTCCAAAACTTCCTCAGCATTTCTTGATTTTGTGTTCAGGAATTCCTTCACTTCAATCTCCAATCATTTCTCTTTTTTAAAAAAAAATTTTCTTTCTTCATGAAGCAACCATGAGTCAACCTCTCAAAGATGTGTGCTCCTTAACAGTCATCTTCATACATGTTTTTATGATGAATAATAATTTGAGTACAGAGCAGTTTTGAATCTACCTTTTAGCTCCGCCACACCATCCTTCTCAAAGTGGCTGTGTCATAGGATGCTATTCCATGGACCATGAAGTAATGCATGCTCTTAAAAGGAAGCATCACTGGTCTTTGGTAATATTGCGTTGTACAAAATTTAATAGTTTTCTCTCCTGCATATCTCAGAGAATTTACCAATTGCATATTATGATCCAAGAAAATGATAGAGTGTATAATATTTTCCAAAAACATTAAAATAGAGGATATTTTCTTGTATTTTGTTCAATATTATGTTGGAAGATAAGACTGTTGAGTAATAATAGCAGTAGTAATACTAAGAAAAAATCATTTTTGAGCATTTTTTTCTGTGGTAATCTACATCAAGTGTCATTGCATCCAAACTTAAATCTAATTTTCACAATTTAGTGTATGAGCACTAATTTTAACCCATTTTGCAGATGAACAAACAATAAATCTCATAACAGGTAAATCCCCAAGGTCATCACCATCAGAGAAATAGTTAAACAACAACAGAAGCACAGTGTATCTAGCGCCCTCTGAGAAGGGGAGTCTGGTTTAAAAATCTCTGTGAGCCCTCTTTCCCCCCAAATTCATAATGACCCAAGAGTCTTCAATAGCCTTGTGATTTGGGTTCCTCAGTCTGATTTTCCATCTGTGCTTTGATGCTTTACAGCATAGAGAATAGAAAGAACACTTCTACCCTGCTCCGAGCCTCGGGAGACCTGAGCTTATGACCCCAAATCTGCCTTTAATTAACCATGTGTCATTAAACAAAGAATTTCTCCCCTCTGGGGCTCAGTTTCCTCAGCTGTAAAATAAAGCAAGGTTCGACTTGTTGATATCTGAGGTCCTTTAACCTCTTTTTACCATGCTCTTCTCTTTGCCAAGTTTCTGTGATTAATAGAATTAGATGAGCCCTTTGTTGCCCATTGTATCTGCCACTGAGAGAGCTGGAACCATTCCTCAAAGGAATCCATGACATGGCCAATTCACTGTGTCAACTCTGAGGCCACTTCAATGACCCTCAGTCACTAGCAGCATGAGAAGCAGAAGAACTTGCTTTTTACCAGAGCTCTTCTTCCACTATAGAGCTTTTTTTTTTTTTTTTAATTGTGGAACATTAAATAAATTTAAAATTTTTATTTGGATAATATAAGTATAAATGAGTGGGGGAAAAAAAGCAGATGGGATACATTTCCCTTGAAATATATACGTGATTTAAAAATGAGGAGAAAAATATTTGTAGCAAATATGTTTTGGATTTCCTGAACTAAAAGTTCTTGCAGAATAGTTTGAGATTTCCAAAGCACCAACATGCAGCTGCTTTGGCTATCCTTCAATGAACCATCAAACCCCCAGTTGTCTTGGAAACCCGCCTGCATCCTGGGATATGTTCTCCATTGAGCAACTAAAATGGCTTAAAGTCTTCCAGGGTAACATAGTTTGACTATAGTTCACCCCTTGGGAACCTTCATAAAAACAAGATGTCTATCTCCTGACCCCTGAGCCATAAGTGGCATGGCTTAAAGAAATAAAACAACAGAGGCTAATGTTAGTTTGTGGGTTTTCCTAAAGCAAAGTGCAGGATTTCAGAGATGGGAAATTTAATCTGCAGAAAAAAACATTCTCATTTAATTATTGCCACCCAGAGAATGAAAAATTAAGGGATAGCCCAAGTAACTATAAGGCCTGAAAGGGGAAAGGAGAGCAACCAAAGAGAAACCTGAAGAAGATTCTCTTATTAACTAAAATACTCTGAGACCAGGATTCATAAGACTTGGCTGTTAATATGAGTTCTACACTAGTTATAGTAATGCTAATGCTATCATTCCAATCATGGTAGCACTTATTGAGTACTTACCTTCCGCAAACTCCTTAAATAGATGATTTTATTAAACAACTGTAGCAGATGCCATTCCTGTCTGCCTTGTGCCTCAGCACACCCCCAATGGACACCTGCCAACAATCTCCATCCATACCAAAGGGAGCTGTGCCTCTGGGTCACAGGATGCCCTCAGGCCACTGGAGAGCTTTGGCCTGCTGCACTGGACTGCCAGAAACCACCAACAGTAACTCCCTAACCGTCAGGGAAAGAAGTTGGCAAATAAATACCACAAATTCCTCCCCCAAAGTAAGATAATTCTGGTGTATTCTAAAGAGGGTCTCAGAAAGCCTCCCTGCTCTGGTTTTGAGAAGTCTCCATATAGACCTATGGGCCATAAAGATGTCCTGGAGAAGAGCTTCAGGGCCTTTGCAAGAGGCTTAGTAGGACTGGGATTTGGCAAATGCCATATTCAAGAACCACCAGAGGA
Source organism: Tamias sibiricus (assembly GCA_025594165.1). Lineage (NCBI taxonomy): Eukaryota > Metazoa > Chordata > Mammalia > Rodentia > Sciuridae > Tamias > Tamias sibiricus. The sequence continues at coordinate 169,392,686 of CM046659.1, forward strand.
AAGAAAAATACATTTTCATTACTTTCAAAATAAAAAAATTTAATTTTGAATTATAAAAGTAAAATATGCTCATCATATAAAATATGAAAATACCAACAATATATACCTCTATAATCTCTCTACTCACAGAAAATCACTGTAACCTAATGATTTTTGCACAGATTCCTTATCTATTAAATGGGAGTCATGAAAGAGTATTGTTTTAGTCAGATTTTTTGCTGCTGTGACCAAAAGACCCAAAAAGAACAATTTCAGAGGAGCAAATGTTTATTTTGAGGCTCACAGTTTCAGGGGTCTCAGTCCACATATGGCCAACTCCGTTTCTCAGGGTCTGAGGTGAGGCAGATCATCAGGGCAGAAGTGTGCAGCAGAGAGCAGCTAGGGACATGGCACCAAGAAGTCTCCTCACCAGGACAAAGTATAAATCTCAATGGCACCCCCAGACCCACCTCTTCCAGCCATATGCTACCTGCCTACAATCACCATCCAACTAATCCCTATCAGAGAGTCAATGCACTGATTAGGTTAAGACTCCCATAACCAACATTTCACTTCTGAACCCTCTTGCAATGTCTCACACATGAGCTTTTGGGGGACACTTCATATCTAAATCGTAAAAAGTATCTTTATTGAGCTCTTAAGAGAAATAATGATCTAATGTTCATTTTTGGCTTAGAATAATACCCGAAACAGCCTGGGGGGTCTATGAAGATTAGTTATTATGCTTTTCAAAATATTCCCAATACTTCTTGTGCAATTTACTTGATATCTCACTTTGTCTTAGCAAAAAAAATAATAATAATAATTACTCATGTGAAGTGTTTACCAGTTTAACCATCTTCCAGTGGAGCTGAATAAACAATCTCAGAATTAGTTGTTCTCATTTTTACAGTTAAGAGATGGCAAAGCCAGGATTTAAATTCATATTTGCCTTACCATTATTTTTCTTTTCTGTAACACACCGTGTGTGTAATAACTTGAAAAAATTCTTGAATCCCATATGCTTTTTTATCCTTGTTCTTTTTTCATCATTTCTCTCTAGTTAATAATTAGTGGTAAAACCTCTAAAACAAAATGACCAGTATTCTTCTCATTCTTGACAATAAAGCACAGGGGAGCAGAAGATCCTGTTCTGGGTCACTTCCTTCTATGCCGCAGGGAACTTGCTCTAACGATTATCCACTCTCTCATTTGCTTTTTCAATTTATCTTCCATGGCACAATCCCCTCAGCCTCTAAATAGAGTCAAGGCTTTCTTATCCTAAGAAGAAAAATATTCCTTTAAATTTCAAAGTATGTTAATAGCTAGCTAGCATAGGCTATCTGATGTATCAAACAATTCCAAAATCTCAGTGGTTTTATATAATAGTGGTTTACTTTTTACTTACTTTAGAGAACAGTGTGGATTTGTATGGAGGGTCTCTGCTCCATCTAGTCATTCAGGGATCCTGGCTCATTCCATCTTATTGTTCTGCTTTGTTCTGAGTCCTTGCATTCCTTCCCATTCCACTCTGTAGGTCTTCAGTGGCACCACCATTCACCCCAATGCCAGCCTCCGTAATCTCCCTTAGTGTCTAACATACACAAGGGATTGTCAAGTTCTTGAAAATGCCCTTCCATGTTCCTTTTTCATAATTCCTGTCAAGTCGTTACTTCTTCTTAAAATTCAAATTCTCTTGTAACACACACACACACACACACACACACACACACGTCTCTTCTGCTTCAGACTTTAACAATTTGAATCCTCCTTGCTAGAGCCACTAGTATTAATTTACTAAAGGAAACCCCTGATCATAATAGTCCCCTGTTCAAAAAACTTCAGTGTTTCCTTTATTTCTTCACACAACATGATCTTTGTTGAAAGCTAGAAGCAAGTGAAGGACTTCCATCTGTCTTCATCGCACTTATCTATAAAGCTCCCAAATAAGGACTATGTAATACATGAATGGTGAAAGATGTCCTCAGTTTATCAAGAGCTTTTATGCACATGAATGATGGCTTTAAACTTCAAGTTTTTTAATGATCTTTGCACCTAGAGACATAGTCAGTAGTCCAATAAATATCTATTGGTGAATAAGTGAGTGAATGAATGAACACATGAATACCATTAAATACACACAACTTCACATCCACATATTCAAAGCCCTCAACCACAATATTTTCACTTCCTTTTTGGCCTAATACCTCTTGATATGATATAATCCAGAAAAATAAAGTGGCTGTCATTTTGCTCATGATGTTCTGAAATCTTGTTCTAGGCATGCGAGAGCGCATGTGTGTGCACGTGCGCACGCGCGCTCTGCGCGCGCATACCCCCCCCCCCCCACACACACACACAAACTCTGAAAGTTCTGGTCTTATATTTCCACTTGTCAAAGTCTCACCCATCCTGTCAGGTCATGGTTTTCATGGTGGTTGTTTGTTTATTTATTTATAACAAGATGTTAATTTTCCATTCCTAGAAACCCTGTAGCACACATATGTCTGTTCTTGCCATATTCTTTCTTACAATATTTTCACACAGGTAATGTGGCCACCACTGTATATCTCCTATGAAAATTTCGGTGTAAGATTTTTTTAAATTTATTTTTTATTCTAAGTTGTTAGAAATGACAGCAGAATGCATTACATTTCATATTACACTTGTAGAGCACATTTTTACATATCTCTGGTTGTATACAAAGTATAATCACACCATTCGTGACTTCATACATGCACTTAGGGAAATTATATCCATCTCATTCTACCATCTTTTTTTTTCCTTCACCCTTTTGCCCCCTCCCTTCCTCTCCCTCCCCATTGGCCATTCTAGTGTTCCTGTAATCCTCCTATGCTCCCCATCCCAACCCCATTGTGAATCAGCCTCCTTATATCAGAGAAAACATTTGGCATTTGGCTTTTTGGGATTGGCTAATTTCATTTAGCATTATATTCTCTAACTCCATCCATTTACCTGTGAATGCCATGATTTTATTCTCTCTTATTGCTGAGTAATACTCCATTGTGTATATATACCACATTTTCTTTATCCATTCATCTACTGAAGGGCATCTTGGTTGTTTCCACAGTTTAGCTATTGTGAATTGTGCTGCTATAAACATTGATGTGGCTGTGTCCCTGTAGTATGCTGATTTAAGCCCTTTGGGTATAGACTGAGGAGTGGGATAGCTGGGTCATAAGATGGTTCCATATCAAATTTTCCAAGGAATCTCCATACTGCTTTCCATATTGGCTGCACCATTTTGTAGTCCCACCAACAATGTATGAACATGCCTTTTTCTCCACATCCTCGCCAACATTTATTGTTGTTTGTGTTCTTAATAGCTGCCATTCTGACTGGTGTGAGATGAAATCTTAGGGTGGTTTTGATTTGCATTTCTCTAATTGCCAGAGATGTTGAGCATTTTTTCAAGTATTTGTTGATTGATTGTATATCTTCTTCTGAGAAGTATCTGTTCAGTTCCTTGGCCCATTTATTGATTGGATTATTCGTTTTTTTAATGAAGGTTGTCTGAGGTTCCATTTAAGCAGAAATCCTATGAGACTTGTGGAAAAGATGGTGATGATGATGATATGATGAAGAGAGATTTCATTTCCTATTTTAAATTATTATTGAGTCAGCTATATCTATTCCTTACAAATAGTTTTTGTTTTTAGCTATTCTTTTAACATATGTTACAATCCTATATATATATATATATTTTAAATATTTATTTATTTGCTCTAGTTGTACACAATGCATTTATTTTTACATGGTGCTGAGGATCGAACCTGGGCGGTGCACATGCTAGGCGAGCGCTCTATCACTGAGCCACAACCCCAGCCCAACAATCCTATATTTTAAAAGTTCATTTTGACTATATCTGCAGTAGTGTACAGTAGTTTCTATCGTGTGAACCAAAAAAATGCTTCACCTAATATACAGAGAGGGACCATATTGGGTGAGATCCAGAATATAAATATTCACATCAGCTCCTGATCCAGGCTTGGTCCTCCATTCCTCCCCGTCTCTCTTCTTTCTCTTTCTTTCTCCTCTTCCTCTTGTTGTCTTCTCACATTTTTTTAGACTCTTTTGCATACAAAACTGACATTCCAAGAAAACTCTCTTCTTTTAAGATAATGTTGAGAAGCTGTAGATTGTAGAACATAGTGTGAAGAACCCAGACAGAGCTGGCTTAGAATTCTGATCCTGTCACATGCTGTCTGTGTGTCCCAGAAAACACATCAACACACTTCAAGTTCCAGATTACTTTTTTTGTAAAAAAAAAAAAAAAAATGGGATTATGATAAAATTATTCTGACTTTTTTTTCAGGGCAATTATTATGATTTTAATATTGTAGTCTCCACAGACTTCACAGGACTGGACCAGGACTAGGGTGAAACAAGTGGAACCAGGGTGCCGGACTTAAGGAGGCCCTCAATTTTCAGCACCCGCTCAGTAAGTTTTATTTTTCAATCCTATGGGCTTCATTTACCTCACTTTAGTCCAGGCCTTGACAATTGTGGTAAGGATTTTGAATGATTTACTACATAAAATGGGCCCATGATAGTAAATGGCATGTAATAACTGTTCCATAAACCTGGGGTATTGTTTAATAACAGATCTTATTTGTTATGACAATTGCCATTCTTTTAAAATTACTAGCTAAATAACCACTATTATTATGGGTTCTACTACTACCACCACTCATATCAGTAATACACAAATTCTCATTTGGGATTATAATAAAATTATTCTGACTTTTTTTTCAGGGCAATTATTTTCCATGCATCAGACTTTTTAAAAAATTTATTTATTTCATTCTAAGTTGTTATAAATGACAGCAGAATGCATTACATTTCATATTATAGTTATAGAGCACATTTTTACATATCTCTGGTTGTATGCAAAGTATATTCACACCATTCATGACTTCATACATGCACTTAGGGTAATGCTATCCATCTCATACTACCATCTTTTTTTTTTTCTTCACCCTTTTGCCCCCTCCCTTCCCCTCCCTCCCCATTGGCCATTCTAGTGTTCTTCTAATCCTCCTATGCTCCGCATCCCAACCCCACTGTGAATCGCCCTCCTTATACCAGAGAAAACATTCAGCATTTGGCTTTTTGGGATTGGCTAACTTCACTTAGCATTATACTCTCCAACTTCATCCATTTACCTGCAAATGCCATGATTTTATTCTCTTTTATTGCTGAGTAATTCTCCATTGTGTATATATACCACATTTTCTTTATGCATTCATCTACTGAAGGGCATCTTGGTTGGTTCCACAGTAAGACTTTTCTGAGCAAAATGGCAGCCAAGGGCACAGCCTGGAATGGGGAAGCTCTGAAAGGGAAAGTACAGGTAGAGCAAAGCTGGAAAAAAAATATATTGGTACAGCAGCTGCATGGAGCAGACTTAACCCAGCTAACTTTGGCAAGGGTGTCCCCTAAAGAGAGAATTGGAAGATGAATAAGTCCCAGAAGTCCGAGTGACCTGGAGTTTGGGAACTCAGGCTATGGAATACCTGAACTCAACAACTGCTTTCACTACTTCCTGGTTGTGTGACATTGGACAGTCATTTTTTTTTCCTCTCTATGCATTTATTTTTCTTGTTTATCATAACAGGCTTTCACTCAATCAGCTGTGTGAGGGTAAAATATGACAATTCTTATGGAGAATTTAACACAGCAGATGACATATACTAAGTATCCCAGTTCCAGAAGCCATTTTACTTTCTCCATCCCTTCAGTTAAGGTACCACCTTGGTGTTCTCCCTGTCTCTTTATTCTTATGCTCATTCTCTAGACTGGTGTGGCTGGGGAGACCATGACACCCAAACCTACTGTCTTGGATGAAGCACTGTTTCCTGGAAGCAGGACTTAGCAGATTGGACTCACCATGGCCTTCCTCCATGACTGACACCTGGTCAACACCTGTAAATATGGATTGGAGTTAAAAACCCAATCTTCAATCAGGGGGAAGAGCACAAGAACTCTAGTATTTTCTAAGTCAGACCATAAATCTTTCTCTTTACTTTTTCTGGGTTTCTGTTGGCCCTGTTTGGTTGAGTAGCTGCTACCTTGATGGTAGCTTTCAATAGCAGCCATGAGAATACCTCCCACAGATTCTCCATGAAGACCCTGTATCTCCCCTGAACCTCATGCCTTTGACTCTGAGCCAGAATTAAGATGTTCATATATTTCAGACCCCAACTGAGTGGAAGGGAAGAATGCTGAATTGGTTGCTGCATGGGCCAGGACAGGATGTTGGATGGGATTAACCCTAGCAAATGAGGTGTTTGGTCACTGGCCATTTTTTTTTAATCCCTTCCATAGTAACTTTGGGAAATGTCTATTATATTGTTTTACAACAACCTGTAGTTGATCTTTCCTGAAAGATATCTCAGACACTGCAGACTGTATCATCAATAGAATTAATCTTCAGCTTGAGCCTAATGGAAAAGGGAAAAATATCAAAAGTGGCCTTGGGGCCACTGCCTCTGAGCTTTCACTGTGGAGTACAGTCTTGCTCCCTTATAGCAGTGAAAGAGGAGGTTGGTCCAGACCAAGGCGGTGCAGCATCAGGCCTCTTGGCTGAAATTCCATGTACTCCAGGGTGTTCGTTCCCTCCCACATTGCTTAGGGAACCCACACAGAGGAACATCTGGCCAGATGCAATCTACAAAACATTCTGTGAAACACATTAGTTCCCTCAGGCCCATGGGGGCCCACCTAGTAAATGAGCAGGAAAGGACCCCACAGTGAATTCTGGAAGCTGAGGTCCATCTCACATGGGACCCATCTTTTGTAAAGAGTAAATTCCAAGCCAATAACTCATGCTGAGGTCTGACAGCATCTGGGAAGCTGTCTTAGGAGTCAGGGACGTTAACATAAGGGATCAGTCAGGACCTGGAGCCATTGTCTTCCCGTTGTCACAACAGAGAGGAGCAAGGAGAAGGGCAAAGCAGCCCTGAGTTGTCAACAGCCTACTATCCCCAAGGACCTAGACTTTCTTCCATAAGTATTGTGTCATCCAGTACTATGCTTAGTGCTCTAGAGGTAACATTTCATTTAATTTTCACAATAACCTTAGGCCTCTGTTTACCACTTTTCTGGACAAAAGAAGACACAAGACTTTCCCAAGGGCACTGGCTGCTAAGTATGGAGCCAGGAGGGAAACTCGTCTGCCTGCCTTGCAACCCTTTCCTTGTAGGGAATGTAGCAGCACCCTTCTTCCTCCGACTCCATCTCCAGCATTCCACCTGGTTTCTGGAGGACCTAAACTTATATTACAAGCCCTCTTCTCCAAAGCCCCAGCTCTTGCAGCCCTGAACATAGGTATTTATATTTTCTTGGATGACCACAGTGATGGATAGGTGTGCTGATTTGGAAGGGTTAAAGGTGAACATCTGTGTGCAGAAAAGGCTCTTTTCTCACCCACCATTGCTCAGGTGTAAAGACAAAACTGAGGAGGCCAAGGGAGGAGTGGCACATAATTAAATGAATGATTTAAAAGGTTCCAAACTCCTGATTCCAATTAACCTCTGAACTCAGTCCTGTCCTGGTGTGATGGTTCTCAGCATGATGGACCCAAGCTGCAAAACTGGTTTGGGGTGTGTTTGCCAGTAGCTTCCTCAAGGTCCTGAGGAGCAAAGGACCTGTTGAAAGTGTGACGGAGACTGTTGTGCAGGAAAATAGCCCAGTGATTACAGGAAAAGAGCCCAAATTCAGGGAAGCTGATCCAGGGCAAGCACCCCGACTGCTTTCAAGCCCAGAACATTGAAAGACAAACAGATGACTCAGAGCGGGAGCCTGAGCTCTGAATCAGCACCACTCACCAGAGCCACCTGTCCACTTGGACTTCTCGCCCCACTTAACCTCTGCATTGCCAACACCACACTTTTCTTATTCCTATTCCTTCCCATGGACAGAGGCTGCTGGGGAGTGACTACTCTGTGGAGTGACTCAAGAGAACTTTCCCTGGGGTTCTTCAGAATCTCCAAGTGAACCAAGCCACAGCATTTAGCCCCAAAATGATCAGGTTCTGATCCTTGCAAAACCCCTTTCCTTTTGTGTGACACTGAAAATATTTAGACTCATGTAAGCTTTAAACTTCAGTTTCCCCACCTATGCAATGGGTAGAATAGCTGTGCCTATCTCACTGGAGATTTTAGGAGTGCACAACTAAATAATACACACGAAGAGGCCTAACACATAGTTGGTGCATAATTTTTGTTCAATGTAGAGTGTTTGTCACTGTTGTTGCTACTATTGTTGTTTTTAAGAGGATGATTACAGACAAACTTATTTGCTGGGGCTGCCATAGCAAAGACCACAAAATGACTGGTTGAAATAACAGAAATTGATTATTTTATATATAGTTTTAGAAGTTGGAAATCTAAGATCAATGTGTTCACAAGATTGGTTTCTTTCACAAGCTGTAAGGAAGAATCTGTTTCGTGCTTCCTGGCTAGTTTCTGGTGGTTTGCTGACAGTCTTTGGTGTTTTGTGGCTTGTCAGTGCGTTACCATGGCCTTTGCCTTCATGTCCACACATGTGGCATTCTCCCTTTGTGTGTGCCTGTCTTCAAATTTCCTCTATTTTTAAGGACACCAGTCTTATTGGATTCTGGATCTATACCATCCCAGCATGTATGGCATGCTTCAATGTTTGATCATTTCAGGATTATCATAAAACACAATAAAATTTATTGTGTTTGTTTTTTTCCATCTTGTGATTTCACTTATACATATGTGCATATCTATCAAAGCATTTTCTAGAATTCTTTGTTTAAGTTACCCTTCACAATAATGCTTGCATATAGTCTTATTATTACCATTTCTAGATTTGGAACCTGAGATACAGAGATGTTAAGACACCATCTTTACATTATCCAGCTATTAAAAATAAGAAGAAAAGAATAAGAAGGTACACGAAGGTAAGAAATATTAGTTGAACAAGAAATAGAATAAACAAAAGATAAAGGAAGAATCCATTTTTGAGTGCAGGTATGAATCCCAAACTCTTAATCATCTATTAGCCAACACTAGGATTGTATAATCTAGGGACAAGCAAACTACTGGCATGGGTCAAATCTGACCCTTTGATTGTTTATGTAAATAAAGTTTTATTGGACTACAGCTATGCACATTCATTTTGTGTTGTGTATAAATGCTATCGAGCTCTGATGGCATAGTTGAATAGTTAGTTACAAGAGAGACTGTACGGCCCATAAAGCCAAAAGTATTTACTCTTTGGCTTTTACAGAAAATGTTTACTGAGCCTGTCCTACATAACACTGATCTCTCAGTTCCATTCTGTACAGGTACATTATGAGCTCTATTTGAGCAGTGAGTAGATTTAGATTCACCCTGAAATATTCCACATTTTTCTCACCATAGTCCTTGAA